>OY747705.1:4617500-5817500 GCA_963556495.2 Valencia hispanica | reverse complement strand
GCCACAGTCGTCCCTGTAGTCACGTGACTCCATCCCATCCAGTCTGTAGGGTAGTACAGTGAGCATCTTAAAGGGAAATGAGCATCGGCAAACTTAAACACTTTATTTCTTTTAAACACAGAATATGGGCAAAATGATGTAATTTACAGTAATAAATTTCATTGTAGGAAAATGTTCTGTTTATCGCCCAGCCCTGTCCCATGTTGTTCTGGTTTCTATTATGACGTTCTGGATGAGTTTTTGATGCACACTTGGGGTAACTCTGGTTGGCTTGCCACTTCTGGGAAGGGTTATGATTGTCCTGTGTTTTCATTTGTGAACAATGACCATCATTTTGGGCCACTGGAGTCCAAAAACATTAGGAATGGCTTTGTAACCTTTTCCAGACTGATTGATGTCAATGGCTTATTAGTCAGGTAATACAATTTCTTTGATGATTTTCATCATATAAATGTGACACAACAGCAAAATAAATGTGTAAAAATGCAAATACAACCTAACCAAACCTGCTTAAATTCAAATAGACTCAAATCAGATCACCACTTTTATTTTTTTCTATGATGCCTTCAAACTAGGTCTACCTATCTTGGCACTCCACTAAAAGGCTTGTCAAAACGTCCCATCTGGACCATTTTAGGAACAAGTGACACTGCACTTGGAGGTCAACACTGTGCTTTCATGCATACCCTTAACAATCTTGTCGTGAAAAAGGAGAATTTTTTTTAGACATGACTGTTTTATGACCTCCAGTGGCAGTCACAGTCTCTCTTCCAATGTTTGTGCAAGGACAGACACGCTCCTCGGGGTGTGGGTCTTTGACAGCAATGCAGCATGAGCTCAGTATGCCCTTTACACAAGAACTCACACTTTAAGAGCTCCTGGGCTGATTACAAAAGCCTCAGCAGTAAACTAACACTCAGAGGGAATTAAAAAGGGCTGAGCAGATATTCCTAATGGAATGTCTTTAAGGCATCAGAAAGCAAAACATCAGAATATTTAGAACATTTCTAGAATCTTACAATGTAAATGGCATCATTTGAACAAACTAATTCCACCCAGGCCTCATGATGGACCAGCAAATAGTGGTCCAGTGTGTACCCCGCCTTTCTCTTGTTGACCATCAGGCACACCTAATCCATGTCTGGCATCATATCATAATTTGTTCCTGGAGTGCAGCGCTACAATTTTCTGACAAGCTAAGTCACAACTGTTAAATGGAAATCTATAGTAAGTTTTTCATTCTGCAGCTTGAGGCACAAATGCATTTTCTTCCAAACGCCCCTCAGTTCAAAGGGAAATAAAAGGCTTGCCGACAGCATTAGATCTATTGTAAAGAAGCATTGTTACAACAACAACAAAAATCTACCAAACAAAAATGTACTCTTTCATTGACAATGATGTAACCACAGGGGGAAGGGATGGGTAAACAAAAACGAGTTGGATGGGAATTACAATGACCTCTGGCCAAAAGATTTCAGATTTTTTCCTTTAAGAGGTAGCGCTCAGCAGTCACTCCCTGCATTACAAGCAAAAACATCCACATATCACAAACTCCTCAAACAAAATCTTGTCGGACTTTCATTCAATCTTGTGATAGTATGCTTTGTGTCAAATTTACCACAGTACAAGGGTGTGAGACCAGGCCAACCAATCGGGGAGCAAAAACAAGGGTTAGACAGCTGATAATATTTATCCATAAATCCTGATGAACCCAGTCAGTTATGTAGATTAAAGTCATGTCTAGAAGACATAAAAACATGGATGAATCTAAACGTTTTGCTTTTAAATTCTGACAAGACAGAAGTTTCCATCTTTGGACCAGAAGTTCTTAAACAGAAACTGATTAGTCAATCATTTCATCTGGATGGCATTAAATTGGCCCCCAGTAATAACGTAAAGAACCTCGGCGTTATTTTTGACCAAGACATGACATTTAAATCCCATATTAAACAGGTTTCTAGGATTTCTTTCTTTCACCTCCGGAATATTGCTAAAATTAGAAACATCCTGTCCAGGAGTGATGCTGAGAAACTAGTCCATGCATTTGTTACCTCAAGGCTGGACTACTGTAATTCTTTACTATCAGGTAGTCCACAAAATGCCATTAAAAGCCTTCAGTTGATCCAAAATGCTGCAGCAAGAGTTCTGATGAATATTAAAAAGAGAGAGCACATTTCTCCTGTTTTAGCTTCCCTTCATTGGCTCCCTGTTAAATCCAGAATAGAATTTAAGATCCTTCTTCTTACATATAAAGCCCTTAATAATCAAGCTCCATCATACATCAGAGATCTAATTGTTCCATATGTTCCTAAAAGAGCACTTCGCTCTCAGACTGCAGGTTTACTTGTAGTTCCTAGGATCTCTAAAAGTAGAATGGGAGGCAGATCTTTTAGTTATCAGGCTCCTCTCCTGTGGAACCAGCTCCCAGCTTTAGTCCGTGAGGCAGACACTCTGTTTACTTTTAAGGCCAGGCTTAAAACGTTCCTTTTTGATAAAACTTATAGTTAGAGTGGCTAAGGTCATCCTGAGCTATCTCTGTAGTTATGCTGCTATAGGCTTAGACTGCTGGAGGACAGACTTACCAATTTTCTTCACTCTGCTACTTTTCTCTCCTACTACTCTCCAGTTGTATTACTGTACATTCTGTTATTTCGACTGTTAACTTTGTTTTCTCTCAGTGTTTTTCTCTCCATAGAAGATATACCTGGTCTGGTATCCTGCTTGGCTGCAATGCCCTGTTGGACGGGGGGCATCGACTGGGATGATCCTCCCAGTAACTGAACATCCACTGTGTCCTGTTATCAACTTTTTACTTTCTGTAACATAGAAAGTTCTCTTATATCAGATCTTCTGTTCCTTCTGTGTTTCTGCTCTGTCTTCTCAAACTCCCAGATGGTCATGGTCGCTACATGCTTGCTCAGTATGAGGGATTGCTGAAGGATTGCTGTGGTTGGAAAGTCTGCCCAACCTCACGCCAATGACTGACCCAATCTGCTGGGATTCCTTAAATAGGAAACTTTTTAACTGATTGGAATGTTTGTATAAATGTAATCAAATTACTTCTTGTTAAGTGCCTTGAGATGACATCTGTTGTAAATTGGCACTATATAAATAAACTGAATTGAAAAATGAAAGGTAAGTTAAGGGTAGAACCACTGCTAAAGAAAAGAGACAGTCTCTTCCCCTTCTTCTCTTTTAAATATAAACTTCCCAGTGCTGTGAATGAAATTCAGATTAGTCTTTATGCCTGACCTGGTAACTCCAAAAGACACAGAAACATATTGTAGGGGTAAGATATCAGGAAGGGAATACAGAAGACTCAAGACGTATAAAAAGGAAAGAGTGTTGGAGAATATGAAGGGCAGAACAATACTTTGTTACACTGGAAATGAGGAAGGGGAAGAAACCCTGCCTGAAATCAGAGAAATGGAGTTATGGAGAAGGATGAAGGTATGGGGAAGAAGCATATGAGGGAGGAGTCGGGGAGGTAAAGCAGCCAGGAAAAGACATGAGGTAAATGGACGGCTCGGAGTGTGGATGGAATTAAACACAGTTCAGGGTGACAGATGCCAGAAGGTAGCCATCCCCTCTGTTGACTCTGCTCTCTCCAGGGAGGAAATGTACTGTGTGGTATGTCACACATGCACAGAGGAATCATGCATTATCATGTCTCTGTTGTACACATGGTTTAATATAGCCCAGAGCTAGATTCCATCAACCTACAAAAAGACTGAAGCATGCATTTCCATATGTCAAGAACACACTGTGCTTACCTTTCCTATGCACACTCACCAAATTAAACCGATACAAATAGCACAGACAGAATCACGGGAGTCATGCCATGTGTGAAATTTTACAATAGTGATATTTAAACTTTTATTGTTCTCATTAATATTTCCCGTTTAAGGTTTAAACCTATATAAAAAAGTGCTAATTAATCAGAGAAACTGGGACAAACTTCATAAATGAAATGATTTGTTAAATTATGGATTAATCAGAGGTAATTTCAACTGCTTGGTCTCACCCTGGATATAGTTTAGTATTCAATAATTTTTTTTTCCATTCAATTAATTTTAATTCAAAAATACTATATTATTTCCAAAGGAAAATGAAATGTCCTTTTTAACTTGTTATTACATAGGTTTCTTCAAAGATTTGTTGTAGAGGCTAATGGCTGGAGGCAGGAAAGATCTCCTGTAGCGGCCTGCTTTACAGCGATTACTAGGAGGCCTCTGACTGAATACGCTCTGTTGTTGTATGGCAATCTCATGTTTAAAGCATTGCGAAAAAGCAGGAAATGGATGAGCAGCTTTAGCGTTAAGAGTTCTGACCTCAGCTTGACAGAACACGTTGTGGATGAAGTGGAGACTGTTCGACACACTCCTGTACCTTGTCGACAGCCTGTGCAGAAACATGATCCTGTTAAAGCAGCAAAGGGTGGGCCAGCATCATATGAAATATGAAGGATTAAGATGACTGCCTGAAGCGGTAAATGATAGGGCGCATATCCTTAGAAAAGAATGCTGCTAGTTGTAGAGTACGCTTGAGTTTCACCTGTTGTGGCCTGGTGGACGGGGGACGACTCGGACATGAGATCTCGGTGATGACGCAACATGGGGCTCCTGTAGTCGGTCGCTTTGCAGATTGCTTTGCTTCTGTTGAGCTTCTCTTTCTGTTTGTCCGTTCTGAACCCAAAAAGGTGCCAGACTGCAGCCTAGCGCCCACTTTTTCAAAGCCGGGTGTCTAGTGTCCATCGCCATGTTGTTTACATTTTTTCACACCTAGCGGACATGCCTGAACAGTGAGTGGAGTTAAAGTTCACTGGGGAAACTGTATTAATCCTTTAGCAGCTAAGCCTCAAAGTGCCCGTTCTACTTTAGCTGTAAAAGAGCAAATATTTAAGGAATCGTTTTTTTGGAAAAAAAATTAAGAACTGATTTAGAATCAGAGAATCTTTTTTTTTTTCCAACACAGCACTCACCTATTAGAATTCCATGCATTTAAATTCTTTCCTCAATGCTTCCAGTTTTTGTCCCTGAATGCAGTCCAAACAGACAGCTCTCCCTGGTTCTGCCTCTCTCATGTCTCATTCTAACGGGCTGGGTTATCCTGAGCTATCTCTGTAGTTATGCCGTTTGAGGACAGACTGACCATTTTTCTTCACTCTGCTTTTCTCTTCTACTACTCAAATTTGCATTATTTGCTTTTATTTTGACTCTGCTACTTTTCTTTTTCTATTACTCTCCAATTGCATTATTTCAACTGATATCTTTGTTTTCTCTCAGTGTTTTTCTCTCCATAGAAGCTACACCTGGTCTGCTATTCTGTTCAGCTGTGATGGCTTGTTGGAGGGGGGGCATCGACTGGGATGATGCTCCCAGTAACTGAATGTTCTCCCTCTCCTGTTATCAACTTTTTCCTTTCTTTAACATAGAACGTTCCCCTTCCTCTCTTGTATCTTCAACTCATCCTCTCCCTATTAACTTTTTTTCCTACCTCTCTTCATCTTCTTTATTTTTCCCCTTTATTTTCTGTATCAGTGTCCATAATATAAAAAAAAAACACACACACACAAAAAACACAGCAATTTCTAATAAAGATTTCTCACACATATATCAAGTGGAATACTGTTAGGTAAAATAATAATGTTGTATTATTATTTTCTTAGGGTGTCTTTCTAATGTACTTTTTAAATGTCATTTTGGTTTCAGTCACATGTTCATTTGCATGACATCCTGTTCTTTTAATATGTTAATGAAGTGTGACTAAATAAAGAGAGACTGCAGAGGGGGTGCTCTTCGAGACCAGAGACTATGACACTGGGAGGCTGAGAATAGACAGACACGGTTGGCTCATTCCTTATAGTATTTTCCTGGTCTCCCTCTGCAGAACTGATTATCCACATCTACCTCTGCAGAGCTTATTGACTCCATATTCTCTCCGACCCTTTGTGTGTGATTCATTGTAGGTCAGCCACTTTTTAACCTAACAAATACTATAGCAAAAGCCGTAATGCTTCACTTATGAAAGTAAATCTGTCGGGTTTCTACTTGGTACCAAGACACCAATTCTGAGCACCAAACTGCCTGACAGGACACGCAAAAAAGAATTTTAAAATAAAATAAAATGATGTCATCAGACAAACAAAATTATTAAGTTATTGTCAAATTTGGGTATTTTAAAGACTAAAATGGAAAAAAAATACAAATAATTACACATTTTAAGTAGAAGAAACAGTTTTCCAACTCAAACTTTTCAATATAATACCAATACTCACAGTAGGAAATTAATAAATATATCTTAGAGCATGGTAAAAAAAAGTACTTCCAGTGATAATAAGTTCAAATATGTTTGATGTTCATTCAGTGAATTTATTCACAGTGAGAAGAGTATCCAGAAATTTCACTCAAGTAAGAGTAGTGATTCATAAAATTATTACTCTAGTAAAAGAAAAAAAGTATGGCATTGCAAAACTACTCTTAAAATTACTTTTTTTTTCAAAAAGTTACTGCAGTAAATGTAACTGAGTAAATGTAACTAGTTACTACCCACCTCTAGCTGCATGGCAATCACTCGATGCAATCTGCTGGTTTTCCTTGGATAGAAAACTGTTAGACTGATTGGATTAAGGATTAATTGTTGAGTATGTACAACTGAATTGAAGTGACTTTTCTTGTAAAGTGCCTTGAGGTGACGTGTTGTGAATTGGAGCTATATAAACAATCTGAATTGAACAGAAGTGTATTTGGTGTCGTTGGACACTCTGTTCTTCATTTAGCTAACTTTTTGTCATCAGTGCTGACAGGCGTCTGACCTAATGTCATCAGCCATTTGTTGATGTTGTGATGTGATATGATAGGATATCTGCTCTGGCTGGTTTTTAAAAGAATTGACATTCCCTTCACAGTTTTAAAGTCTGACTTTCTGCCAAGCGCCTGTGCTCAGCGCTGCTACTGTCAAAAATAGACCTGTCATGAACAGAGTGAGGAGCTACTGGGAGGCATCTGGAGTGCTTCTGACACTATGTGGCACATTTAATGGTATCACAGGTATCGTCTTGAATGGCAAAGATCAGCTCAGAGGCTGTGTCACAGTCAGAGTGAGTGGAATTCATGCCGTCTATCTCAGAAATTCAACAATCCTCAAAAGGACATATTTAGCAACTTTCACTGCGCTTTTCTTCTGATAAGAATGAGTTCCCCTGCCCAATCCAGGCGCTTCCACCTTGATCACGTTAGTCCCTCATACTCACACATTTACTGTACTCAACACTGGCATTATGTATGGCAACAAACGTGTGACAAAATCAACATCACTGTGTCTTATGCAGGAGTAATCTAAACTAATTGCTCTGACAAGATGTCAAACGTCGAACAATTAGATGTGTTAAATGGGCCAGTAATGACTGCTGAACAAGTCGGCCATATGGATGGGGCCCACTGAGATCTAACTGTTGGCAAGGGGCCCAACAGTCTTGTATCAAAGAGAGACGAGATAGATGAGAGAGCAGGAGAATGAGGGTGTCAGAGAACTGCAGGAAGAGGCTGATTTTATCCCACTTGGCTGGTACAAAGAAGAATGTTGTGAATGGAAATGTTTGCTGTGGCATTTATGTCCAGATGAGAGGGCAAAGAAACGGACAGATGTGAAAGCTAACAGAGCAAAGGATACGCATGAAAACGAAGGTTAATCAACGTGTTCTTAGCTGTAGTAACCACACAGAATGACAATCAGCTACATTAAACACTGTCCCATCCATCCATCCATCCATCCATCCAGACCCATTTTTATCCTTGCAGGGTCTCCGGGTGGTCTTCTGGGGGTTATTGGGAATGCAGTGGTCTCTTGTTAGTAGTGACAGCATATTGAGGAGTAGGGTGGAACATGGTCGGAGAAGGTGGCGACATATCCACGATGTAATTCCCTTCTTACACGCCTGGTCTGAATGGTGATAGATCAGATTGGTTGAGTAAGATGGAAACTATTTCATGGATATGTTGCCACCTTGCTCAACCATGTTCCACCCTACTCCTTGAAGTTGTTAAACTGTGTTTCAAACCAAATATGATAAACAAAAAGTTCTTAAAGCAGGAGCTGTTCTAAATATTCAAATGGTGAACTATGTACGTCAGTATTCATTTTAACTTGAATGAAACGAGTTCACAACTAGATCTTCTTCAAGAAAAATTGGCACAACACTGACTGTGTCAGACCACGTTGTATATACCAAATTATTGCAAAAAATGTACTGCCAGGCTAACATGGACAATTTATAAGAACAAATACTGGTTTAACATATGAGAACAACTTTTTCAGCTTATTTTTTCATGTTGAGAGAGGCCTGATCCCTTTGGTAACAGATATGTTGCAAAGGATTACCACATGCTTTTCTCACGTCTGCCACCTACCAGTTTTCTGAACATTAGAAAGCTGCTCCTTACTTAACCCTTCAAATTCTTTTGACACCATAACTCAGTTCTGAGCCCATGTTTGTCCCTGTCATATTACCTCATATGAAACATTCCATTGAAAGATTCAGGAAATGATTAATGAGGTAAAGGTTAATTAAATGGATTTATTTAAGCTGAATTTTGCCAAGTAGATTAAATCTGCCTGAGGGTCATGGAAACAACGTTTTGTTAGAAAGATAAGTCGAAGGAGTCGGAATTCAAGTTAAAGGAATCATAAATTTGTTTTACATGGATTGTTTTGAAACATGTCTTATTTTACACATCAACGTTCTTGTGTTCTTAGATGTGTAAAATCTGAAGATAGTCTTCGCATCCTATGCTATGTCAGGATCTGTATCCTCATCCTCAACTATATTTACAGCCACGTGAAAGAATTAGGGAGTTACATTGAACATTAAGGTCTTTCAAAACAAAGGTTCATATTTTTTTTGAAAGAGCACACACATGCACACACACACGCACATTTACAAACACACACACACAAAAAAATCAAAAAAGAAAAGTAGAACAAACCAAAACTGGCAGGCTGTGTATCTGCAGCCCATCTGGAAAACTGTCGAGAGTAACTAATCAGGCTGCTGCGTTCAACTAGATCTAACAAAACGGAGAAGTGCTGGCTTCCTAATTAATTACTGTTCCGTAACTATAGACTAACTGTAACTGTTCAAATGGATCTGGGGACTTCTATTTTACTTGGGACTTGATTCTGGACTTAAATGGAAAGAGTTGAGACTAACTTGTGACTTCTAAAACAATAATTTGTTCCTTCCCCAGATACACTAACGGTGTCATTGCTCAGACCATCTATTAGAGCTATCCTCTGGAAGCTAATATCTGTTGACACAAAACAAAAATGCTGAAAGAAATCATCTACTAACTGCAGATAAGTTATGAGCTACTAACCTTACCAGAGCTCCATGTAAAAAGTCCAAATTAGGTCCTTAAAGGATAATGACTCCAGTCTACATAATGTTTTCAGACTTGTGGAATTCTTCATTTGTGACACATGGCTGTAACAAGTGAGGGTCTCATGATTCCTGTCAGAGGTCTTCACTAGTACACTCACTGCAGTCCATGACAAACAAGCAGGACACCTCTCTTTGATCACACTGAAGTAGGTCAGGCTAAAATTAAATTAATTAAAAACATGTAGAAATGATGAGAGAAGGCAGACTTTGAAGCACGATTTGCACTTCAATAAATCAACTACTTCAAATTATTGCAGCCTTCTTTTAGAGTATACTGTTGTACCATTCCATCCATAAACAGGCAATGTCAGCAATTCCAATAAAATGATAAACTTAAATATAAAGCCTGGTCATGTGAAGTTAATAAGTGATTATCTAAAGTTGTGTGATAATTAGATGGTAAATAATAAATTCAGTAATGATAGATTTAGGCTTGTTTTTCCTATTCTGAGAATTGATTGGTAAGCCAATACTAAGATGCTATATTGGCTCCATGTTCTGCCCTTCATTGCACCCGCAATCTGCTCTGGCCCCATACGTTATTTATACAGCACATTACCCTAAATATGTCTGCCAAGACAAACATTCCTATCAACTTAGGCACCCTTATTTAGATCACATCACAATTGTCCTTGCTTTCTCATCTACAATAACACTTTCTGCCACTTTAAAAAAAAAAACACAAAAAGAAGTAACAGAGATAGAAGAAAACTGCTTCCTGAGTGAGCTCCAGGTCCCAACAAGATCAAAGCTCTGCTCAAAACTGGAAGACTTGCATTTAAATACCCAAAGGTATTCAGATAAAGTACAAAAGAATTTCTTTCTATCACCAGTTGTGATCATTCTCCCCAAGTAGCCTTAATTATTACACGCAATCTACATGTCACAACAAGTGCTGTCATTTGGCTACATGTTATTTCTCCTCGAAATTAAAACTCAAACATACCTTTTCAGCACAAGAAGACACAGTTTGGTTGGTACCACAATTTCTGTTGCAGATTTTCCTTTGAAGGTGCTTTCTACGTTAAAATGACATGGCAACGGAATCTATGTCTTTTACAAAAGTGAAATCCTTGTACCCTTATGTAACAAAAAACAGTCCATTGTCCCCTTACTGCATATGTCTGACAACAGAGCATACACAATATGGTATCCAGCTAAGCCCAGCTTTCAAATGTTTGGACACAGCATAAGCATTTAAACATTGTTTGTGATTCTAAGAGCAAGGACCCAGCGTCAACATTTTTAAAAGTCATGCTACACTATGCAAAAGCTTTGTCTGTGGTGATGAAGACTTGCCAAATGCTAAATGCTTGGAGCAGCTCTACTTTAGTATACTTGAGGGCATTCAGACTGTGTATAATTGGTTTCCCATCCCTAGAATGTAGGGTGACCATTAAAAACAGAAAATGAAGCAACAAACTCATGACAAAATCAAATACCTCGTCCTGATGCCACATCTTCATCCAGTGTGCTCCAATGTGACAGAGCTTGTTTCACAAAATACACTTCATTTCCCCAAATTTAGACCCAAATCAAACAAAGTTTTAACGGAAAGGTGGCTTTGAACACCTGAGGTTAGACTGATTATTTTCAACCTTGATAAAGGCTGAATCATTTATATAATAAAAGCGAAGCACTAACAGAGGGTGTACTTTCTTCTGATCATGGCTGTAGCCTTTATGTGAAAGGACGTTTACTGACTGAAGACTCAAACAGTTCCACATTGCCTTATTGGACCAGTCATTGCAATGTCATGTTGTGTAAGAAAGATCACAGAAACATGTAAACATCAATCCAACTTTATGAGGCCACATCTTCTGACCAATATGTAGAGCAGATCTGTTTGGAGCAGATTATTAATCAGTTGCTAATATTGATAGTCATTATATAGGTTCCCAAGCATGCTGTGTGTCAGCTATAGATCCTAAATGCAGCCCAGTTTGTTTTCCATCAAACCTTCTGATGCTAGACTGAACTTGGATGTCACTTTAAAGGACATCAGAATCCTGTGGCCTTATTTTGTCTTCACTCTTTTCGGCCTCGGCGCACACACGCTCACAATATCCGAAGATGCAGAGCCTCATGATGTGTCCCTCATATAGTCTCACCTCTCGGAGGACATGGACATTGTTAAACTCGGGCAGGAAATGAGTTCTGTGCCATAATGTATGACACACAGGCCTCTGTGATCGCCCTGCCCTTCAAAACTGATGGATACTAATATGTCACTGAATGAAAACGTGTCATGAAAACTGAAAAAAAGAGAAATTGCAAAACACAGAAAGACAGGGAGAGCGAATGGAGCAAAAATGAGCCACAGATCTATCAAGGTGCTAAAAAAGTCTGTGTTCCCTCAGTGCTTTGGACATGCAGTGATAACATCCTCTACAGTGAATATCAGGTGTTTGTCAAAGACTGTTTTCTGGACATGGAACTAGAAACAAAATCACTGCTTCTTTCTCCTCTATCCTTTTTCTTCTTCTCAATTTTTTAGACACCCAGCTTCCATCTAAAGGGAAAAGGCTTTTTTTCCTCATTTCTGCCTCTGAAGACACTTCAGGGGCCTAGGCGCGAGAACATTGTTCAGTGGAGCAAGGCTTTCCGTGCAGCAAATGAAAACCAAAATCCATTCTGCAGGCTGAATTATTAAAAAGCCACAAACCCATGGAATCCCAGTGTCAATAAGAGACAGTGTGGTATATAACAGTGTGGGAAAAAAGGCCCGAGAGCAAGGAAATGAAGGTCAAAATCTTTGCTAAAGTGTAATAAATATGTATTGGGCTTTTTTTTTTTTTTTTACCAACAATGCAGTGTGTTAGTTATGAATCAATTAAGTTTCAGTTTCTAAAATCTTACGCACATTTCTAAAAATGATGCTTCAAAATCATGAGAAAACGAGGAATGACCTCTGCCAGGTCAAAGTAGAGCAAGTTCCAGCATTTAATCACGCTGACTCCTGGGTGCCTACCTTTGGACATTTTGCATACATATCCTAGTAGTATGGTTGGGTACCCGAACCTGGTTCCTCTTTAGTACCGACCATGATCCAGGGACTCTGCTCTCTCACTTATACACAGCCCCGCCTCTCATTTACAATACGTCTCCACTTCCTTGGCTAGTGCAATACAAGCTCACGGACTAAGAAAATGATGAATGATGATGATTCTATTGATGAAAGTTTCCAGCTTCAAATTAAAGAACAAAAAAATAAATCCATATTTAAAAACCAATCACATTCTGTGAGACGCTCTGATGTAAACACAAGCTGATATCTCTTCTTACCTGTAGTCCATTTTTGTTTAGGTTAATTCTCTGAGTTGTGGGAATCCTCAGGACTGAATGAATTGGTCCAACATAAATATTTCAGCTCAACATAGACTTCTGTGTTATTTACCATTCATCTTATCATTTTTAGTCCACTCCTCTGCGTTTACACTTTATTATCGTTATGTATTTAGGATTATTGCTCTTTGATTAGTTCCTTCGGTTTAGTGTTTAAGCCTTTATTTTCTCTCTCTGTTCTGTTTATTTACTCCCTGTCGTTCTTATTCCCTCCCCTTCTCAGCAGCTAGTTATCTTCTAATCGCTCTCTGCTCCCTCACTCTCCACCTGCATCTGATTTCCCTTGATTAGCTCATGTGGTTCCTTTGTCGCTCTCCACTCCTTAGTGTTTTAAGCTTTCTGGTTTGTGTCCTTCTCCTCTGGCTCCTTCCATTAATCTCCATTTTCTCAGGATCTCGTGTTTCATTTCCGTATGTTTTTTGCTCTTTTATTAAACTACATATTTGTGTGAGGCAGGAGTCTCATAAATGACTGCACTCAAAACAAAATACCGCAATCGTGCCCAAATCGAGGATGATTTGAGGCTATGTTTCTCAACCATTGAGCCAAGAATTGAGGATCTTTGCGAGGCAAAGCAGGTTCAGGTCTCACATCAACATCACCTACCTGCAAGCTTCTGTAAATAACGCAGATGATGCCTATTATTAGGCCCCAACTGCAGTGAACCAGCTTTGGGGGGGCCCAGCTTGCAAAAGGTTGAGAACCCCTGATTTAGCCTGTGTACCTAAACTTCTGGTATTAACTGCAGGCTCATGCAGTGTGATATTTGCAATTTTCCCCTACCCACTATAGCTCCAGTATGAGCACACTCAGATACCTAATGATGTCTCTCTGAAATCAAAGCTCACAGTTTTCATCTTACACTAGAGACAGATAAAACCTTTTTACTAAAACTTGATCAGCTCTTATTTTTAGAGTCAAGGAGTCGCACATTCAACCGCAACCTCTTTTACTACTAGTTTATTTTAAAGGGGCCACGTCTTTTATTTAATTAGTAAAGAGGACTTAAGCAATAGGTCCACAGACTTTCAGAAGGTTTTCATAATTGTCATTCGGACATTGGCTGCTTTTCTTTTGTTCATTTTGTTGAGTTTTGGAATTTGACCACTTAGAAAACACGTCTTTACAGGTCACTTTGGACTGACCTGTGCCTCGTTCCAAGATAGAAGGCTGCTTTAGTTTTTAAATCAAAAGTCTAATTTAGCCCGAAAGCCTTCAGAGGGTATCCCTCACATCCCAGCTGAGCTTTTTAGTGAGATTTGCATATGTTACATATGTTCCAATTAGGATTAGCTGGTTCTTTTCACCAAGGACTACTCTGACCTCAATCTGCATCCACCAGAGGTAACGCATGACCCATCAAATGCTTCCTTATTTATTTCATTTTTTTCATCCCATTGTAGTCGGGAATTCAGACATTGTAGCCATGTTGCCATGTCAAAAAGCCTTTTATCTAAGCTCTACTTAAGAAATGAAGCTTTGGGCAAAGCAACAAAAAGCACATATTGTGATAGTAAAATAATTTTTTTATTTCATTATGCAATTAAATTCCTTTCCAATGACCACTGCAACAATCAATATTCTGCAAGCATTCCACTATTCATAGTTATAAAAAAATGAGTAATATACCCATTATTTAAGCAGAGGAGTTACTGTCATATATATTGAGGTATATAGCATATAAAAGATATAGTACCACTTACCTGTAAAGCATAATAATAAATATGGTGAAGAAATACTTTTATCAAATGAAGCTATTTTAATCATTACTACACTGCTGACATTTTATCAATAAAAGTACTAAAACTTAACTTATATCTCACAATTGTTTTCCAGACAGTGAACAATAGCTCTCTCTCACACACACACACACACACACACACACACACACACACACACACACACACACACACACACACACACACACACACACACACACACACACACACACACACACACACACACACACACACACACACACACACACACACACACACACACACACACACACTTTCTTGTCTTGCTGGTAGTAGTGAGGACCTTCATTGACTTCCATTCATTTTAGTGACTGTATTATACCTTACTTATACGCTTTTCCTAACCATTACTGATCTACTCCTCACTCTAACCTTAACTAAAACTTAATTCACACAATACCCCTAAAACCAATGAGTAGAGATTGGCAACATTGTCTACAAGTGAGGACCAGACAAAATATCCTCGCTTTATAGGTCAAAAACTTAAAAATGGTGAAATATGGTGCTCAGTTTGAATTCTAGACAGGAGCACACACACAAAATCATAAATGATTGCTCCTACAGAAAAGCGGATGTGTTCCTGCAATATTAAACCATAAATGTTGTGTGTTGGTTCAGAAATAGTCCAACCACAACAGGGACAGCACTAAAGAACACTTAAGGTTGCTGCTTTTCTCAACAGCACAGATGGGATATAACAAAGCTGCAGAAGTCAATAAAAAGCCCAAGAATAGCATGAGTAAATCTCAGAGAGGTAAACAGTCCCTTAAAAGACTCTTCTATTTATTGTTGGTTGTCTTTAAAATATATATACAAAAATAACACGTTAACCCCTGTGTTCTATGTTATCAGTTTTCATTAAACATTTAGTGCTTACAGTAAAAGGGATGTACATTCATTTCCACCACCCGTGAACAAATGTGTTAGTCTGTAGATCATTAAACAAAGAACTGAATAACTATATTATGTGCACAATACTGGATTTGCAGATAATCAATGAATTGGTCATTGAGGGTCAGCTGCTGAGGAAGTCTAATTAACAGAAGTGACAAATACTGTAGTGAGATTACAAGACTGGTTAAATAAGATAGGGTTCCATTAATATAATGAAACAGGCAATAAGACATTATTTAATATTTTAATATAACGCAGATTTGAAAGTTTGATTGTTGAGCTTTTGTTGTTACTCCTTTGGGGCGTGTCCTAAAATGTGGATTTTTGCAGAAGAAACAATGACTAAAGTTGTAATAAGTTACATAGTATTAAAAGTAGAAATCTAAAAATGCCCTTGTGAGAATATACAAACTCAATGAAAATTTCCACAATTTAATAACGCCCCTGGTTGGCTGCTTTACAAACAACAGCCAATACAGTGTAAAGTTACGTTGCACGGTTTCTTCCAATATTTTAGATATGTATGGAGTTAAATCAGAGTCATAATGTTTGTGTATTTGAAAGAAATATTTGAAACTGAAAATATGTAAGCTGAAAACGAAAGTCAGATTTGTATTGTGAACATTGAAAACAAAAAATTGGGTGCAAAATAAAATGAAATGGTATTGAAGGTTTATATTAATTGAAATTTCAATGGAATTTTTATTTTGTAATTTTCTGAATAAACTTTAATTCAAAATGTTCAGTATTATTATTTTTTTTGAGTTTAAGATTTTTTTCCCCTTCAGTTTCAGATATTTTTTTTGTCAGATTCAGATCTTTGTAATTAAGGTCAGAAAAGTTCTTTACAGTTTCAGATATTTCTTCCATCTTCAGATTCCTGTTTTTCAGTTTGAAACTTTTGGCCCTGATATGGCGTGGTGGGCAGCAGAAGCAGGAGGCTGAAGACGTTTGGACACAGTGGTTGGGAAAACTGCTCACGATTGTTCACTCTTACAGCATCATTTGTACACAGTACTGACTGAAACAGCTTTAATAACTGAGCTTTAGTGGTTACGCATGATGCATTCTCTACCAATCATATAATACTACAGTGCAGGAGGTGTTTGATAGATTATGTTCATTCCCACGTTTCCTGAAGGCCACATGATAGTGGGAACGTCTTCAGCCTCCTGCTTCTGCTGCCACTCATGATTCCCCTCCCCTCTCTGTGTAGCAGAGAAACGGGCAATGTTGAGGATCGTAGACGCAGTGGTTAGTGCAGCAGATGAAAGACACATCAAGCTCATTACCCTTTGAAATCAGAAGATGTGCCAGCAGTGCTATCAGCTCAGAACTGGCAGAAACCAGTGGGACCCAGGTATACCCATCTACTGTTCGGAGAAGTCTGGCCAGAAGTGTTCTTCGTGGAAGAGTTGCAGCCAAAAAGCCATACCTCCGATGTGGAAACAAGGCCAAGCGACTTAAGTATGCATGAAAACATTGGAACTGGGGTGCAGAACAATGGCAGCAAGAGCTCTGGATTGATGAGTCAAAATTTGAAATATTTGGCTGTAGAAGAAGGCAGTTTGTACGTCGAAGGGCTTGAGAGCGGTACAATAAGGAGTGTCTGCAGGCAACAGAGAAGCATGGTGGAGGTTCCTTAAACATTTGGGACTGCATTTCTGTTTATGGAGTTGGACATTTGGTCAGGATTAATGGTGTCCTAAATGCTGAGAAATACAGGCAGATACTTATCCACCATGCAGTACCATCAGGGAGGCGTATGATTGGCTCCACATTTATTCTGCAGCAGGACAACGACCCAAACATACAGCCAAAGTTATTAAGAACTATCTTCAGTGTAAAGAAGAACAAGAAGTGTTGTATGGCCCCCACAGAGCGCTGATCTCAACATCTTGGAGTGTGTCTGGGATTACATGAAGAGAATGAAGGATGTGAGGAAGACTACATCTACAGAAGACCTGTGGTTAGTTCTCCAAGATGTCTGGAACAATCTACCAGCAGAGATCCTTCAAAAACTGTGTGCAAGTGTACTTCAAAGAGTTAATGCTGTTTTGAAGGCAAATGGTGGTCACACCAAGTATTCATT
Organism: Valencia hispanica; assembly: GCA_963556495.2. Taxonomy (NCBI): domain Eukaryota; kingdom Metazoa; phylum Chordata; class Actinopteri; order Cyprinodontiformes; family Valenciidae; genus Valencia; species Valencia hispanica. The sequence continues at coordinate 5,799,973 of OY747705.1, read as the reverse complement.
TGATTTAGATGTCAATTTTGTTCATTCACTGCATGTTGTCGATTGATGAAAATAAATGATTAATGCTTCAATTTTTGAAAACATTCCTTGTTACAGCATTTTTTCACACCTGCCAAAAACTTTTGCACAGTACTGTATACACCCATAAATCAAATCTCGTGCAACTACTTTTAGAAGTCACCTGTGTATCATCCAATCTCAGGATCAGTGAACAAACTGCATAATGAAGATCAAGGAACACAGCCAGGCATATCAGCGATAAAGTTATTGAGAATGTTTAAAAGGCTTGTTCACTGAGAAACCAAGTACTAATTCACAACATGGAGGAACACGTTTGGGCTTGTGTTATTTTGTCGAGATAACACAAAAGCGTTGGATTTAGTTACCCAAGAAAGAGGAGCTGAGGAAGAAACACATTTGGAATTTGTCCGGCAAAGTAAGTTAAGTAAGTTATCAGGGGTGTTCCATCTTGGGTGCCTCACGATTACGATTCGATTATAAAATAATTTTTCTTGCATGTTTTTCCCCATGTAGTGTTTTTTCTTAATTCCTTCCATGGCTACATTCTACTCTTAAATCCAATCAGTTTACATTAAATAAAGCATCCAAACCAATTGATGTCCTGTCTTTTGTTCATGTCAAACCACAAATAAAACCAACACATGTTCAAATTATGTTTCATAATCATATAAAGGTCATATTTTCAATCAAAGCTAAAGGAAATGTGTGTAGGCAATTTAAAAATAATATAAGGTGATCCTATTCTGATTTCCATAAAAGAGTGAACTTGGTCCAATTCTTAAACACATCAATTATTTCTGTTTACATGAAGAAGACTTTTGATTTTAACATATTTTAAGTTTTCCTGGTCTTTTTGGTTAAAGAGAAAAATAAAATAAAAATTCAGATTAGTCAACCATTACAGAAATGATTTTTAAGATATTTAAAGATTTAAAAATAATAGCTCCCTTTTAAAGTCATACAGGACAAAAATTACACAAGAATCTGAAATTGTTTTCTGAGAAAATTAGCATTATTTTTCTATTCAAAGCAACAGAAAATATAAAGTAACATTCTCCCAAAGACACTTAAAGTGTATACTCCAATCTTAATACAGAACTCTAACTTTGCAGCGTTTTCATAGTTTTTGCATCAGTTTGACTAATGGGATGTTTGCCACCTGTAATACACAGAAACTATTCTGCCAGCTGTGAGTACGGTACTCTCGCCACACATTGTCGCGACTGGGATGGAATGAAGGACATTTCCTTTGTGTTTCATACTTAAAGCTACACTTGGGCCGACGTCTTGTAAACATGAGCTGCCCTGCTCTGCGCTTGGGGAGGACGCACCAGACAGCACCGAAACCGTGGACATGTCAGGGGAAAAGAAGATGTTGCTGCTACATGATACACAACAACAAAGATGCTTCTTTCACAACTAAAGAGCATAATACTTCCTGTATTTTGTAAATTTTGAGCTGCATGGCTGAAACACCATATTCAGCCATGATGTTTCCGCCGGTCTGTCCCCTAAAAATGTCAGTGCGGCACGTCTGACTTTTATGTTTTTCTCATTTACTTAATATGAAAAATAATCGATTTTGCACGTTCGCAATTCATCGATTTATGGTAAATTGGCACACCCCTACTAGGTATTTGTTCAAAGGCAGCATAAGAGTCGGTTTGCTTCAGCCTACTGAAAGAGGAGCACGAGACCATTTTTTCCACAGAAATTGACTCAAGGGATTCATTCATAATTGAGACCACAACAAATTTATTGAAAACCGAGTGAATGAGACTTTTTAACTAGATGACCCAGAAAGGGGAACATTACTTAGAGAAACAACCAAAAAATCAATTGTTGTTTTAGAGGAGCTGCAGAGCTACTCTGTAATCTGTTGGCAGGACAACTTCATATGTTTTCACCTTGATGAGATGACAAAAATTAAGGATATTGCTAAGAGATCTGAACATGAAAAAAACCACTAATGTGTGTGTTGATGTTTCAACTATGGGATGGTAAACTAACAGACTTAATATAAAGGTCCGGTGCGGTTTCAGTGAGCTTGCTATATGGGCTAACAGCGATTCTGGAACACCCAGGTCTGGTTTATTACTGTTCCATCATGCACTGTTATCTAACCTTGGGCACTTAATCTTGCTCCTGCCAGAGTGATTGCTGCCTAAAACAGAATAATGACTGTAATCATTATCACTGCACATTACCATATCACAGCAGCAGATTTCAAACCCACCGTTGCAACATTGTTCATCAGGATGTATGGATTGTTCTGCTTTCGAGACTACCTGCATTTGAGTTTAAATTGGAACATTTTCACGTCGACCAACTAGGACAGCATTTAGCTGAAAGAAGCAATAATGTCAGAAGGTTTTAAGGTTGGGCAGTAGTACGGTCATGAGTGTGAAGAATGAATTTCATGGTAACTGTTCTTCTGCTGCCACTCCTGTTGAGCAATCTGCTTTAAAAGAGTGACTGCTGTGAGTGTAATCAACAGGTGCAAACAGTGAGACCGCCCTGGTAAAGCTACACCTTGCTTGCTACAACACAAGTGTCTGATTTCTGTCTGCCGGTAGCCTGTAGTTGTCGTTTTTGGGCTATATCAAAAGTGTCTAAGATTAGGACTTTGGTCAAATGTTAGTCAAACCTAAAACAGTGTCTCATCTATCTGAGATCAAGAAGGGAAGCTAAAACCTGAAAAAATGGAATTTAACCCAGACTTAAAATGCCCCAAATTACAAGCAACAATCATTTAACATAGCAGGCGGTAAAACAATGTACCACTGTATTTTAAGGATACCAAAAAAGAGATATCACCCAACCTTGGAAGTTGTAATGACTAATGTTGAGTCTGAAGAACTTTGGGCACTGCTATCCTCAAATACGTTAGTTTGACATATACATCCTACCTCAGCTTCAGGCCTGTTTTCACTATCGGAACTTCCGGGTAACTTTACTGGACCTTCACGGTATATGTGTGTCTCCACTTCACAGGGGCACTTTCCAGGCCATCTCAGGAAACAAAGGTGTACCTGCCTTGGGGTATGTACTCAGAAATGATCGGGTAGAGTCGCTCAGCGGGGCTTGTGGTTAACTCATGGTGATTGGTTGGAGGTCAGTGGGAAATAATATCAACAGACGTGGCCAAACAACTGGCACTTGTAAACTTGGAGGAGTTGCTGTCAAAGCAGAATAGAAAGAAAAGAAAAAAGCTACGACAAGTGGAACGACCAACACTGTGTATAACAACATAAACAGAAACGTGGCAACCATCCCTGCTTCTTCCATTGTCGATCTCTTGATTGATATTCACTGCTGCCATGGGCGTTTTTTGGTGCCGGTTTTACTCTGCTACTTTTTTTTTGTATTACTCTCCAATTGCATTATTTCAACTGTTAACTTTTTTCTCTCTCAGGTTTTTCTTTCCATAGAAGCTACACCTGGTCTGGCATTCTGTTCAGCTGTGATGGCTTGTTGGAGGGGGTGCATCGACTGGGATGATGCTCCCAGTAACTGAAGGTTCTCCCTCTCCTGATATCAACTTTTTGTTTTCTTTGACAGAAAGTACTCTGCTCTGTCTTTTTGAACCACCAGTCAGTCGATCGCTTGTACTGAGCCTGGTTCTGGTTCTGCTGGAGATTTCTTTCTGTTAAAGGGAAGTTTTTCCTCTCCACTGTTGCTACATGTTTGCTCAGTATGAGGGATTGCTGTGAAGTCAACGACACAATGCAGGCGACTGTCTACTGTCGCTACATGTTGGTCCAGGAAAAATGAAGGCTGCAAATCAATGACTTGATGCAATCTGCTGGGTTTCCTTAGATAGAAAACTATTGGACTAAATAAGAATAAAATAAGTTAAGGATTAATTGGAATATATGAATGATTGAATTGAATTGAAATGACGTAAAGGGCTTTGAGATGACGTGTTGTGAATTGGCGCTGTATAAATAAACAGAATTGAATTGATCAGTGACACCACTCACTGCTGAAACTGTCGTGATATGTTGACGTCTTAGCAAATTCCTTAAAGGGCCTATTGTGTGGAGACAACAGCTGTAAGGACCGGGCTGACATATTTTCACTATCACCTCCCAGAAATGTCCCAGAACTTGTCTAATGGGAATGCGGCTCTTGTTGCAGAGAATGTACAGCCTTTGTAAACAGTTCTCCATGACGGCTGCAGCCTATTTCAGCAGGATAATATGGTCTGAAGCGAAACAAAATATGCTTTAGGAATGGTTGGAGAAGCGCAACGAGTTTTAGCTGTTGACTTGGCCTCCACATTCTCTTAAATTTCGAAACGGTTAGACTCCTATGAATGTGCAGGACAAAATATTTAGTCATGGAGGGCCCACTTCACAGCATGTAGAACTCAAAGAATCTTCCACTGCAAACCTCTTGGTGCCAGATACAAGGGGATGGACAATATGGACTTAAATGTTTACAATGATATTTTATACTATTTATTCCTATATAGTAATGAAAATGAACGTGGAAAGTAGATGAAAACGGTACAGTAAATGCAAAATAGAATAAATCAACATTGAAATTATGCAAAAAATTTCCCCATGGTGATAAACGTTACGATAATTGTTCATCTCTACCAAATTCCCCAGCACACCTTCAGGGGTCTAGTGGCACAAACGGTCAGGATGGTTTTGGTAATAAACACAGACCAACATAATACAACAAAACGCCTTTTTTTTTGTTGCCATTCCAAAGAGCTTCAGGGAAAACTGAACATTAAGTCTATCCGGTTTCCCTTTTCTCTTTGATTTGAAATTGTTCTTGTCACCCAACCACCTCCCACCCTCTCTGCACCTTTCTCCATGATATGGGAAAACGGCGGTGAAAAAGCTTCCTTTGTTGTTGTGCTGTCCCACTTGGTAACAAAGCGATGGTTTGAATGGGCTGACAGGTTGTGAAAATTTCATCAGCATGAGAAATGCCTGTTTTCCCCTCAACTCTCTGTTTACTGCTATCAATAATTGGTGAACACCAAACAGCAGATGTCTTCGCCCATAACGGACGATCCGTGTGGGTCTGTGTGACGGATTTGGTTTACATGCGTGTTTGAGTGTCACTCTGTGTGTGCGTGTGTGGAACTTCATGTTTGTGTGTTCAAAGAACAGCTGTTCTCTACTGCTTGAAGCAGACAAGCAAAGACTTTGAATACTGAGGCTTTTTGAGATCATCAGTTAGAATAAAGACAGAAAGCAGAAAGAGCACAAAGTAGGAACATTTCATTAGACAATTGTGTTTATGGTGTTATGTTCATAATTGTAGCAGATGCACCTTGGACAGAAAGCATTAGCTTTCTCAATCACAGACTTTTACTAGTTCAAAAGTACTTCAATGGAAAATAAAAGGGGAAGTACGACTTCCTTTTGCCCTAATTAAACATTGTAATGGAGACAACATTCATAAATACAGTTGTGAGAAGATTAAGACACCCAAATGAAGCCTGTCCAACCAAACATATTTAGACATATGGACATATGTCAATTTTAACAATGCAGAAGAATTTGAGGATTAATAATAGAACAGATACCTTTAAATGTTTCTTTTCTTTCCACCTGATTTTGGTGTGCTCCTGTTAAAGGGACCATGAACACCATTGTTAGAACAAAATGTCCGTCTGAGGCCTTCAGAAAGAAGATAATAGCAACTTATCAGTAATGCTACAAGATTTAAGGATAAAGTTAAAAAAAAAGTTTTATATAACTCCATGTTAGGCCTAACTTTTTTTTCTTTACAAGCAGACTTATTTTGTGGAAGAAAAAAAATCGTCAGTGGCCCTGACTCCATATAACATTCGGAGGACGCACTAGATATCTTGGTGGTCCGTCACTTTGATCGACAGGGTCAAAAAAATCCGGTCACAATTTATTTTTAGCCATCAATTTTTTTAATAAGAACATAATCGATAGTATCCATCCATCCTATGCAGGGTTGCGGGGGGTGGGGTGGTGCCCATCTCCAGCAGTCACGGGGCGAGAGGCGGCGTACACTCTGGACAGATCATCAGTTCATCGCAGATAATAAATAGTATTATCGTAATAGTATAATTATATATTCAATCCAATTAAGCTGAATGTAGAATTACTTACATAGAATTAAATCAAACAATTTCATTATGAATAGTTCACCTGCTGTAGCCTGAACCCACAGTCTCACAACTTCCTCCTGCTCTGCACAGAACTAAACTGCTCACCCATTGATTTAGTTACTGTACTCTTATGTAAAGCTGAAAATGTCCGAGCATTTGCACCCAGTGGCCAGAGGTGTGAATACTAATCTGTCAGAATGACTGATGATTGAATGATTTTTTTAAATGGTCAAATACAGAGAATATTCAGTTAATACAGAAAGAAGTGAGAATCAAATCCTATAATAAAAAGGCTGGTTAAAGCTGATTATTGGGGATGTTAGACGGCCTACTGCCTCTATTGTCAGGCTGATTTTTTATGCCAAAATTAGTGACACTTGACAACTCTAAGAAGTATTCAAAAGGCAAAACCTTTTAACAGTCCCACCCCAACCAGCCTCATCAAGAGAGAAAAAAAGAAGTTTTTTGGCAGTGGGGTAGTTATCGTCCATTTATCGTTATTGATGTGAACTGCTCAATATATCGTGATATTGATTTAAGGCCATATCGCCCACTCTACACGGTTGCATGCCAGAATGGACATGGGTAGCCTGAATCACTCCCTTCTACTTCCTGTCCATGGGTCCCCTACTGCCAAATAAATAAAAAAATAAGAGAGTCAAAGAAGCAATTATTATATGATCTCCTTTGAATTGTACCATGGATTTAACATATGATTTCCATGAATTTTAAAGAGACATTTTGATGGCAAGAAAGAGCTAATTTTCAATTTTCAACAGGTGGCAAAATTTACTTCAGGTTTTGTGTGAAAACACATAGTGGACTGTAACTGAAGAAGAAGAAAAATGGCCGCGAGTTTAGCGAGCTTCGCATCCTTCTTCCAGGATGAAGGAAGGAGCATTAAACGTGGAGAAAACCTCTCTAAATCTGGAGATGTGGTAAGTGAAAACTTTCTCCCCCAGACTATGCAAGGAGAGAAATGGTCGGTCGAGTGAGAACCAGCATGCGGGACGAACTCTACAAGGTCTCAGTGAGTATGTCAAGTGGTAGCTAATGCTAGCTAATGTGACATCATGTATGCAACTTCTAATTTGTAGTCTTTTTAATTATGAATTTTTACACGCAAATAAATCAGAAATCATATGACAAACAGTCGAAATGCACATCATTAGTTATCATTTACATTGAGGTACAGCCTATGTGTGATTCAGAGCGTAAGGCAAAGTGGACCAGAAAATAACTTTTATTGCTCCATTGACTTTCATTCATTTTATTTTTTTTGGTCAGGGGACCCATGGGTCGACCAGAAGGAGAGGAGACTCAGGCTCCCCATTAGAGGTTGGCTTAATAAAAACAAAAGCAAAGCTAGCACAAGCAGGGACGATGCTAATACGTTACCAGTCTTAGAGATGCAAGTGCAACCTTGAGTGACATTCTGGTCCACACTCCATACCAGTCGGTGGCAGTAATTGACCAATCTGTTGTTTGCCAGTTGCCAATAAATGCAAAGAAGAAAAAGGGCTACTATGAGCATGCTAATGGTAGCTTTGATAAAAACTTTGGGAAATTCACACAAGGAAGAGAATTATCAAGGTTTTGAGTGGCATTATGTCGGATGGTGGATGTAAGACGTGTTGTGGACTAGCTTTCTTACTGGAGGACATTAACTGGACCATTGTGGATTTAAAAAGATTTGACCTAGAAGTATCTAATGTACTGCTAATGCAAAATTGCAAAGGGTTTAATTAAAATGACTGTTTATTGCCCCCCCAAGAAAAAGGCCCAGCCTCCCCAGCTAAATCCCTCTGGCGCTGGGTCAGGGAGAACTGCATTCTTTTGAGATTTGTTAGGTACCAACCTCTCTAAAAAAGTAGCACCAATCAGAAACGCAACACTGCCTGTGTCCAGCATAGGTAAGCATCTGTCTTCTTAGGAGGACAACAGGTTAATGCACTTCTTGCGTCATCTTGCAGAAGAAGAGAGCTGCCTGGAGTGAGACTTTCTGATCTCTGACTCCCACACGGAGGTTCAGGTGCTGATTATACACCATGTGGCCAGCTCTGGGCAACACAAATGAGTTTACTCTGCTCTCGTCTCTTGCTAGCGGCCAGTCATTTGCACACACACACACACAAAAATTTAACCTGGTCAGGATAAAATAAAGCTCATGCACTGACACACAATGGGAGCCCAGGGTATCAAAACATTTACTGCTGAGTCCATCGACAGTATAATACATTACATGTCAGAGGTCCTGCACTCAGCAGCAGGGCAGAGAGAAGATGAAAGAATACAGAGAATGAGCAAAGGGAATCAACTAGAGCAAAAAAAAGTAATACCACAACACTCAAAATTATCTCCAGAATGTGTTTCAAACTCACTGTCAACCCTGCTGGGACCAAAAAACTGTTTGTCATGTTGGTTTGAGACATTTTATTGTCATTACATGTCATTTGTTAATACACGAAAACAACCTGAGTACATACAAAATTAACTTTGATTAACTGAAGGAAGAAGCGATCTTAACTTCCTATGGTAAACAAAAAAAGTGGGTTTTTTTATGTGGTTCTTTTTTAAAAACAACCCATATGATTACAATGGGAAATTGTAAAATAAACACATTTTATTGGTGCTCCGTCACTGCTAACTCACTGTTACAAAACATCTGACTCAAGCTATTTGTCAAGCTAAGTAAAGGCAGTAAGGAAGTCCCCAGGGAGCTGTACGTTTGACATTATTTTAGAGAAACTGAAATAGTATGTGGCATTTTAGTGGAAGGCAGGAACTTTGATAGAGCTGAAGGGCAAGACAGGGTGAAGAGCGACAGAGAAGACCAAAATAAAAAGATGAAAATCTGGCTTTCCCGCTGGGCCTATTGTTGAGGGATTCATCCTTAACAAGACGAAAACCCATCTTTAAGTCATGCGGCAAAATGAAGCACCTTCAGGCTTTTTATCGCTGTAAATAAATAGCAGCTGAGCTGAGTTTTGTGACAGCTCTCCTGCCATCCACTTCCTGCTGCGGCAGGTTGTTTTTGACTCCAGAATGATGAGATTACTTGGTATGAGAGTCAATTTTATCAGTTCCAAAGAAAAACAGGTAGCTGTCAGAGTCGATCTTTTATCTCCGTCAGGAATCTGAGGTGTTTCTTTTTGTACTGTTGGTTTTCTGTTTTGGAGCCTTAAATCTCCGCTGGAGGACGCAGTGGAGCAGAGCTGCAGGTTCCTGGGGGGGGCGGAGCTTAGCAGGTGAGCCCCCGTGTACCAGAGTATCATCAAGTAATCTTCAAAAGTATATGAGGCAGAGGTCGTGCTAGAACAATGGAGTAAAAAAAATATACTTTAAGTTCCGGTCAGACTATCTTTACCTGTCAATTTCTGAAATAACATATTCAATGGTATTTATTTTTTTATTCATTTTAATTAATATCCAATCTGAACAGGCTGAACAGAGGACTAAAGTTAAACACGAGCTCACGAGTGACGCAGCCGGCGCTGCAAGTAACGCTTCATCACCCAACAGCATTAAAAAACTGGAGATGGATGTTTACTTTATTTACAAATCCTGCCCCATCTTTCTTTAAAAATATTTTTAGTGTTTGGCAAAATCTGTCCTTTATTAGATTCACCCATTTTCATCATTTCTATTAGTGATTCGTGGCAAGGAGGATGTAAAACAAGACATATTTCTTAATTCCAAAAACAGTCGGGAGAACAGAATGAGGTTGACGCGCCGCTGAGGAGAAACCGTAGAGACTCTGTTCCTTTAACCCCAGCGATCTCACTCTGAACAGGTTTTTTATTCAACCTGACAGCTCTGCATTGAGTACATTTTTTAAAAGTAAAGTATGTATTTAAGTAAAGCTGCTAGCCTTAACATCTTCACCCTGCTCCCTTATTTCTGAGTTGCTCTGAGGTGATCATGACTTGGAGTAGAAGATTCTTGTTGCGACTTGGACTTGCACTTTGACTCAAACACTATGGAGGACCATGCTGTGACTTGACTACAACATTGGTTGAAGAATACAGGCTCATTTTCCAAGTCATTTTTTTTAACAATATCATGGTGTTGTAAAATGCATAGTGGCATTTTTGCTAAGATATGGTCTTTCAAGTGGTTGTACAAACAGTAAAGAAACAAGTTAAATCTCAAACACAACAAAAAGAGAGCTTTCTTTACGGTTTGTACAACCACTTGAAAGACCATATCTTAGCAAAAATGCCACAATGCAATCTTCTAAACGTGCCATAATACCTGAGATCTGATATGAATTGTGCCTCATCAGGATAGCTGCTACAGCTACAGGCTTAAATTAGCTAACCATATGAGAATGGATTATTTGGTCTCCAGGGGTCATGTCAAAACATGTTCGAATGTTTTCAAGCACACAGCGTTGAATAGTGGCTGGAATCAATCAAATACAAAGCCTTGCTAACAGAAATAGAGCAATCACAACTGCAACAACAAATATGACAGCCAGGCTGAAGTGTTTACATGTGTTTACACACACACACACACACACACATACACGGCTGTACCATTTAAACCCCTGTGAGGATAGCTATTATCATCAATAATCTTATTTATGGTGCTCCTTCTCTGTACTGGGAGAAGGATAGTGAAGCTGCTTTTCATAAAGTCTATAATGGGTCCCTAATGGATTTGTCAAATTGACTAGGGAGGAGATGAGCTGCTTGGAGGGAGGGAAATGGATCCAAAGTGGTCTTTGATGAGCGTCCGTAGAAGAAAACACACGTGTGTATTTTTTCTGTTTAATATAGCCTACATGTCTGGCATGTTAAGATTTTTGGGGGTTTTACTTACCTTGCATGTAGCCACAGTACAGGCCTTTTTTAATTTTTTTTTCACTTTACAAAGTCTAACTTCAACATGTTGCTTTAGAATTCCATTAGATTGATCAACACAAAGATGAGGATAACTGTGGAAGTAGAAGGAAATCCATACATTCAACAGTTCTATAGCAAATAAAAACTGTTTGGTGTGTGAAGAAAGCTGGACAAAACTGGCAGATTGAATAGAAACTGGTATTTGTAAATTGCAAACCATACTTTTTGTCACATATTCGCAATTGTATTTAGGTTTGGACTTTGACTGGGCCATTCTAACCCATGAAAGGCTTTGATTACAACCAGCACTTTGTAGCTTGGGCTCTATAGGGTTGTTACTCCTGGGGTCAAGTCTTTTTGCAATGAATATGTCTTCATTATCATTTAATGATGAATAGGTTATCATTTAAAACAATTAGAGCTGTCAAAATTAACATGTTAACGCAGGTCGATTAATTTGTATAGTTAATGCGATACATTTTGTAAGGCATGAAGAGGATGCTCAAGGTTGTCCAAAATTTATAAGAAACGGTCAGCTTTACAATTAGTTTGCCTTAACAACTGGCTAAAAGATCGGTTAAAAAAGCTACGCAGAAATATGATTGTGGAGTTCAAAACAAATGTTCCATAATCTCTACTGTTTTTCCTTTAAAAAAAAGAGCAACGGGATCAGGCTTTGTCCTTTATTTACACTTAAAATTCTAGTTTCTCTCTCATATTTAGAAATGTTAATTAGTCGTAATTAATTCACAGCTACCCTGTAATTAATTACATTAAAATTTATTGTTTTACAGCCCTAATAAAAATAGATTGACTGGATTTTCCTGACACAGTCGGTCAAAAAGACGGACAACAAAAACATCTAGCGCGACCTCTGTGCATGTATACATTTCTTGCAACGAAACACTGAACAATCCTCATTGTTCCAGGTTTATTTCTATTTATTCCTCAACACACACATATTCTAACGTTTGAGATTTTATTATCTGACATTGTCAAAGTCTTAATAATTCATGAGAAGTTGAAGCTATTACTGATGAAAGCGCTTAACATCCTGACTGTCTGCTTTTCATCAGGGCAGGCTGTCATACATGACTTTGGGCTGCCACACAGACAATCGTTCAGCGTTTGCAGACTCAGCTTCGTCTCTTTTTGAAGTGTAATTACACTCTTCATCTGAGGCACTCAACACACACCAAGGATCATGTCAAACGCATTCAGACACTTACATGCAGCATTGTTTCCTCGAGGAAAGGAACAGACTGACATGTTCTGGCGACCCAACCAGTAAAGTGTTCCTGGACATTTTCTGATCACTTCAAGTTATGTTTTTTTTTATGTTGAAAGAAATAACTGAAAAGACCCAATAATGAAAATACACTTAAGCATTTTTTCTTTCTCGTACTTTAAAGCCAGGTCTTGCAATAGAAATTGATTAGGCTCATTGAATTGATTCAATGCAACAGTTAAACAGCAGTCAGAAATGTCAGATTTGATTGGTGAACAGCTCTTCACGTTTACATTAGGGACTAAATTATTCCCACAGATTATTTAACTAAACACATGCTTAGGGGTTAATTAATGTATTGTGGAGAATGGCAAAAGAGAAGACAAAAATGTAGAACCCTGCAAATCTTTATTCTCTTCTTCTTGTATTTCAGCCAGAACAACAACTCCTGGAAGTCTCTCAAAGCCTTCCTGGTTGTGGAAAAACAACCCTTCACAATAAGGGAGGGCTTTGTGTGTTCTATGAAAAGTGGCACAACAGTATAATGATAACTTAATCTTTTATTGAGTGATCTTGGTCAACTGTTTTTGAATAGCTTTAAATAGATGTGTGAGCACTATCATGATAGATTGATGACACCCTCATTTAAACCACCTTTACACATGGATGAATTTCTCTGCATCAGTTTAGCAGTCTTAAAGCTGATGTCTGTAGTGTGACATCATCCAGGAGAGGATGTGGAAGGATGTGGAAGGAGCTGAAAGCCACGCCTCATACTGCGCACGCCGCAGGGGAAACGGTGTTAACAGAGCATCACTGCATTCATCTACTTTTTACAATTTACGTTTTTTTATTACAAAAACACTCCGCTTTCTTCTTCTTCTTTGTTGGTGTGCGAAGCTGACTGAGACGTGTCACCCCGTAGCACACGCAGGGGACTGGGGCGAATTCTCATTGATTGACAGCTCCCACTTGTGGATATGCAATTCTATTGGTCAATACTCTAGGCTCGCGTAAATGATTCGATTGCTGTAGAGGCCTGAGGAGGGACTTAGGGGAAATATTAATTCTGAAAGATTACCTATTTTTTTTTGCATAGAACAGGGTCAGATCAAATTAAAGTTTTTTTTAAGTTACTTTAAAAACTTTAAGCTATGTACCCCAGTTTTAATGCAAAGCGGAATGCGATCAACTGAAACATCACCCCATGGCATGACATACAAAGCTTTCAACTGGAGAACTCCTGGGTTATAAAAAAATCATTTCCTAAACAACACTGCAGAAATCAGAAACTCCTTCCAGCTCTTTGTGAGAATAGTATGAATGCTTCATCAACATTCAGAGAAAACATACATCCTTTGAGCTGAGACAGACGTTTCTTGAACTCCAGTGCTATCTATGCCATATGTGTTCATATTAGGGTTGCCAACTCCCAAAAAATAAAATAAGGAACCACCTCCCACCCGCATGATGCTTAATCAACCTATTCGACTTTAATTTAGTGCACGTGTAAAACAAATACACAGAATTCAATTATTTTTCTACAATAATTAAATAGATTCAACATCTTTCTTCGACAGAACTGCAGACTGCACAGATGGTACCTTCCCAAAGGAAAAAGTACTATAGCTTACTAGGGTGTATATTAGACTCAATAATATTTAGTATATAAGATCATGGATTTCTATACATTTAACAGATGACCACTTTAGTTGTAAGATTCAGATTTTTTTAATTTCAAAGCTAGACATTTTAAATGAGAATAAGAAAGAAAATTATTTATTTGTTCCCCCTTTCCCTGTTAATGCCCTACCTGGCCCCCTTGCAAAACTTTGCTAGAGTTTACCCTGCAGAGTAACCAGCTGTCAGCTACATAAAATGATCCTGGTGTTATTTGTCTCTCAGAAACAGTTCATAACTTCCCTTCAATTCATTCATGTCACCTAAAAGGTAAACCTGTTTCTCCATCACTTGTTCAGCTCTGATGATTCAGTAAGAACATCTCCTGGTTTCATCTTCATGTTTCCATCTCACCACATATCCAAACCGATATCATGACCAGCAGCTTTTACGGCTGTGGCTCCAGCAAACATCAGCTGATACTAGAGAGTCATATTAAATCAGTTTTAACAGGTTATTAAACGGGCTGCGGTGCTGTTTCCTCTTTCTGCGCAAAGTGGGCGATAAACAAACGAGAGCGAGAGAGAGAGACGGGACTTCCGACAGAAAAGCTGATCATTGATCAGTTTCATGATTGAATGAGCAACAGGAGAGGGAGGGTGAGAAAATGAGAGAAGAAAAGGCAGCTGCACTGCTTAAAGACACAGAATAACTCCACCTTTGTGTCTTTTTTTCATTGTAGACAAACCGCGTTCCTTTTCACCTTAATACGGAACGCGTTATATTTTCTCTGAATACGGGACGATTCCGTTTTTTACGGACGGTTGCCAACCCCAGTTCATATAACTGGCACGCTGATTGGAAACGGACAGTTTTGTTAAAGCATTTTTATCAACTGCTACTTTTTCACACAGATCTACGAGCGGTTGAGCGATCGTAAATGATAAATCGTGTTCTGCGATGAACGAGCACACACGTACTTTCATGTCCCAAACACGATCGTTCATCGGGGCCGCTGCGTCCGCTGTGGCTGTTGCTCCCGGCAAACGGCTTGTGTGTTGGAGCGAGCGGACAGCTGCTTTATGCCCGGCGTCTCGTCCGTGACGGTGAAGAGATTTTTTCCCGCTAGTTGCATAAACTAGCTTCTTGGAGCACAACACACAAAAGCAGGTACCACGCTCCCTTAGCTTCTGGCACCAGCTCCCAAACGGCTTGCCGTCTCCGCCCTTTTCCTCTACCCATGCCCAGCGCCACTTGTTTTTAAAACCCTTGTCAACAACGACGTCTTCCCCTGGCTCCATGAATTTAGCCTCCATTCTTCTGATTTCGGGAGAAACGACCGCCGGCTCGCATGGGATGCTGCATTCAAGAGGGCTGTTTTTTTCGGGGGGGGGTTTGTGTGTGTGTTTTTTTCTCTGAATCATAGTCAAATGCTGGAGATCCAGCATGGTGCTGGAATACTTTAAGCCCTGTAGTGCCCCAAAACTTTTTAGAAAAAAATATTTACTCTTACTGTTGGTTAAAACCGGTCAATTTAGACTGATGTTTTAAATGTGACGCAATTATTTTCCAAGTGGTTTGCTGTAGAAACAACAAAACTGAAGCATAAAAATACGAAAAATAGTAGAAAAATGTCAAATCAAATGAAATCTTCCCGTCATTTTTTCTTTAAAATTAATTGGAACACACCAGATAGAAAACCTTTTCAGTATGGTAAAACAAACACATAATGAAAAGTGTTCTTATACTGAGATATTCCTCTTTTTCGACAGAGCACCAGTGTTGGGCAAGTTACTTTAAAACTGTAATGCGTTATTTATAACTTGTTACTGTAATTTCAAAGTAATTTGTTACATTACAATCTTACTGTATTTAAAATGTAAGGCATTACACTACTATTGCATCACTTTTAAGTTACTCTCACCAAAATAAAATGCAAATATGGATTTGGAAATCTAAATGTAGCTCATGATGCTCAATTAGCTTATTACACATCCAGTAGAAGGTGATTTGGAATCCGACTGAGCTTGGATTGTGGTTAAAAACAGTAAGATACAATAGCCACAGTGATGGTTCATGGTGCAATACTAGGAACAATCGCATCTGGAGAACGTACCATCCGATGTTAGATCAGCTGCAGGCTCACTCATCTCTGCTCTGTCTGACTACAGGAAGTGAAACATTTTGCGGGGACGTTTCTCCTCTGCTGATCTCGCGGTGATTTTGGTGAATTTGTATGAAGAAAAAGAAAACCTACAATCCAAACCTAACAATGCATTGTAACGCGCATTACTGACATTTGTACCGAGTAAAATATTACATTTTTTCGCCCAGTAATGCCTTACATTACCGGGTTACAGCAAAAATCAATGCATTACAGTAATTAATTACTTTTGTAACGCGTTACTCCCAACACTGCAGAGCACATACAGTAACATATTCTTAATATGAGAAGCAGCTGGTCTGAGAAGCTGTTACAAAACCGATGAATGGTTGTTGCTTTGGCCACATTTGTGCACCAATCCCTTGATGATATGCGTATGGATGGCTATGATATCTGCTCTGTCCCACTCCAGTGAACTTTACCAATAAAGCACTTTAAAGCCATGCAGGATTTGAACCCAAAATGCCTCTTATCAGATATGACAAGTGTCCTATCAGTGCACCACAGCAGTTTAGGAAGCCTCTCTGTCACCATGCTCAGTCAGCAGAACCACGTCAGTTCACTGCACAAACATAGCAAAGCAAAACCATGGCTACAGTCACAGTCTGCCACAGCAAAAGCCAAACATGACATCCAATCCCTGCAGCCACAAAACACTGCTTCCTTCACTATCCGCCTTGGCAGCAGTCCACCAGAGACCGAAGATAATTAGAAGCGCTTATTAGAACAGCAACCGAGCGGTACATGCAGACTGATGCTGTGGTCATAACCTGGAGGTCCCATCGGGAAACCAAACCATGCTATAGCACTCCTAAGCCTCTGGTTCTGGTCCATCATTCATGTTTTTGGATCAGGGAATTCCAAACAGAAGATTTTGCTCAACAATAAGCAAGGATAGTTTTTTTTTTAAAACACACAACTGGGTATTCATGCAACAAGAATTGAATAGGAACTAAAATAAATATAACCACAGTGCTCTGCTGGAACATTTTACCCTTTGTCATGGACATTTCTTTTCTGCTTACTCAATTCTTCATTATATTTCCTTCATTTCTTCTCTTATTCTGTTCATTTGGGTCTCAGAATCCTTCTTTGAGAATCACACCAGCACATACCAGCTGATGGCTCAGAGACTGAATCTTGCTGCATGTGATCCTCTACCATTTGGTTCAATTCAATTCATAATGGATCCCAGAGGGAAATCAAGTTTGTGTTGTAGCTCATATAATTAATTGTTTAAGGAGTTGTTGTAGATCATGATGGCTGTGGGAAGAAAGGATCTCCTGTAGTGGTCTGTGTTACAGCTAAACCAAAGAAGCCTCTGACTGAAGACACTCTGTTGTTGTATGACAATGAAGAGGATGCTCAGGGTTGTCCATCATGTTCTTGATTTTATAAAGAATTCTTCTTTGCATCATCATCTCCAGATGTTCCACAGTCGTCCCAAGAACAGAAAAAGAACAGAACCAGAACCTTCTTTATCAGGTTGTTTAGCCTATTTAAGTCCCTGGCTCTGATGCTGCTACCCCAACAGATGACGGCTGAAGAGATTACACTCTCCACAACAGACTTGTAGAAGATCTGCAGCATCTTGCTGCAAACCTTGAAGGACCTAAGCTTCCTCAAGAAGTACAGTACCTTCTCCCCTTTTCACTGTTCAGTCTCCAGTCCAGTCTGTTGTCAAGGTGAACTCTGAGGTATTTATCCTCCTCAACCACCTCCACTTATTCTCCCATGATGCAACATGTTTGAGTTAACTCTGTTTCTTTTCAAATCTACAATCATCTCCTTTGTTTTGTTCACATTCAAGATAAGACAATGCTACCAAGGAAGGCAGGATTCAGCTTTCTTCTTCTCTGAACTTTATGTTCTTGACCAAACTCCTCTTTGTTGTTAATTGCATTTTGTATTAACTCCTATTTAAACCTAAAGTAAAGATCATTTTGAATTCAGGCATTAGATAAATCTAATCGTCAGGAGTCTTGTGACATATGCTGCTATTGCTCATTTTTCTACACCTGAAGTCAAAACAACATGCAGTGTTTTATGTCTAGCTGGAAATAGATCCCCACCACAAAATACTTATGTTTTGGCATACCTGTTATGCACAACTGTTAGTTGTGCTAATAATAATTTCTGTGTTTACTGGGAAGATCTTTGCATCTTCTCATTCAGCAAACCCAAATAATAAAATTAAAAATGTGTTTGGAACACTGAACATTGAAGCCAGAAAAGCCTTTACAACAAAATGGATAACATTTTTTTTATAAAATATCAAAAGAAGAAAGTATGGCTATGAATTTGCATATTATATTTTTGTCATGGGAAACTGACTTTCTCATTCCAAATACACAAAGGGAAAATATAAGGAAATTTGGAAGAAATGGAAAAGGATTTCCAAACCAAAATAGTATGCTTCTGTTGTTTAGGTCCACTAACCAGTGGAGTGGTTAGTTGTTTTTTGTTCTGTATGTAAAAATAAAACTGATTCAGGTTTAAGTGTTTGCTTGTAAAAATGCTGCATAATAAAGAAAATGGCCTGATAAAATAAAATATTAACCATGAACAAAATATACAGCCTTAACAACCCTACATTTGAAAACCATCTCTCAAGCAAAGTGTTTGATCATCGCTTTTAAAGTAATTATTAGAACCTATTTTATTTATGGTAAACACACATTTTCATATAACACTTCTCATCAGACTCAGTGACTACTTTTGCGCACTATTGGACAATTTACTTTTACATAGTAATTAATTATTGTTACTAGTTATTTCTTTAAAACAGTATCTGAATTAGTAACTTCACTTCTCATCAGAAAACCTGTTGATAATGCAACTTTTTCTAGTTTTGACTACTTTACCCTTCCTCAGCCAATCAGCAGCCTTAGCTCCCAGTAAGATGAAGCTGATGTTACAGAGGACTAGACTTTTTTTGTAATATTACAGAAACTTAATCCAAATTCAGTGGTCACTGGCTGACCGCAAATGTCCATGAGTTGACATGGAAATGAACTACTCCTTTAGTAACTGAAATTTCTGATATACCATTCAACAATGCGTCACATCCACACATCTATTTCCTAAAGTGAGTGATTCAGAAATCACCCACTCCCTTACTTTAACATTCATATGGAGACATGCTTCTTCACAGCGCCCAGCAGGGCTCACTTCAGAGTCAGAAGGGTGCTCTGACCACAGCTCAATTTGTCCGTTAACTAAAGGTCATGGAGAGTGTGTTTTGCCAACGACTCAGTACTTCAGAGTTCATTTACTGCCTCTTACCTCTACCCCACAGCTCCCACTGAGTCAGCATTTTACAAGCATGTGGAGAAAATCAGCAGGGAAGGCAAGGGGTGGTTCTGTCCTACTGACAATATACCAAGAAGCTAAACGGTATGCTTCCATTTCAAAGAACCACAGGAATAGGAACACTGCATCACACAGTCCAAAGTGTTCTTCATTAACTAAACGCCTGTATCAGAAGAAGAGCTGAAAGAAATTTGCGTCAATTTGTCTCCTTTTAAACTTTATATATATATATATATATATATATATATATATAAACAGTATTTGGAATAATTGGGTTTACCAATGGTCAGGCCCTCAACAGCAGTAATATTGGCTTTTAATCATCCCTAGAATTAGAACCAAACATGGAGAAGCAGCTTTCAGTTTCTATGCTCCTCTAATCTGGAACAAACTTCCAGACCACTGCAAAGCTGCTGAAACACTGAGTTCCTTTAAATCAAAGCTAAAAACCATCTGTTTAGAATTGCTTTTGATTAATTGATTTTTAATAGCTGGAAAGTCTTAAAAGATATATGTTTTAATGTTCCTTATGTCTTAGATGTTGTGTTTTCTGTTTGTATTGTTTTATTGCTGCGTTTATTTTGTGCCTAATCCCTCAAAGCACATTGAATTGCCTTGCTGCCATGGGCGGTGTGGCCATAGGGAGGTAAGGGAGATTTCCTTAAGACCGGTCTGTTCTAGCGCCGGTGGCTGGAATATTGTTGGGGTTTTTTCTTTACTCCAAAAGCTCCCATGGTTCATCCACTGTCATGATGTGTGTCTGTTTGTGGGTGTGAGAGACGCATCTTCCTTTATAGAAGATCTTTGTGAGCAGTACTTCTGCTGCTGCGCACCTTCACCTTTCTTTACCGTCCAGAGGCCTGCAGGGCTACAGTTTACATACTCATGTTGTAAATAAATATTTAGCAACTATCTGGACTTGCCCTTTAATTCTGCATGTGGGTTAAAGATTTCCATGCAAGGCAAAAAAAATTTTTTTTAAGTGATTCCTTTCCAGCTGAACTTTCTCCATCCTGCAGAATATAACATATTACAATGAATTGTTTCCATTTAATTTCTCTGGAATGTCGCTACTCACTGCTGTCATTTATTTGTTCTGGAGACTGCTGTACAAAAACAAAATATGTTCCATAGTCCCTGGGTTAAGATTTTGTTCTCCATTCTTCAGTCACCAAATCAGCTTCAGGAAAGTCTCTCTCTGGCTGCGCTTGATTCCCATAAGGTTTCCAGCATGTTTTTTTTTGTTTTTTTTGTCTTGACCAGAGGTGGTGTACTCAAGAGTAGCACTACTTCAACATATTTTTACTCAAGTAAAAGTGTAAAGTAGCTGTATAAGAAATTACTCAAGTGACTCAGGTGTTATGGTATTGACTTACTGATCAGAGCATCAGTTCTCTGGGCACTGATTATTTAAAAATGTTTTAGTCAGATAGACAAAAATATAAAGTTATCTCCAAATTCAGCTTTTTAAAAAGAGTACAATGAAATGGTTAAACATAATTACAAAATAACAAATTTAAAGCAGAAGAAACACTTTTTCAAATCAAAATTTCAACACAAAATGAATTAAATTAATACTTACAATAGACTGTAAAATGTTTCCAGTGATGATATATAGAGTTTATATTATATTTATTTGATCTCCAAATGCCCCAGCAACTAGGAAATAACATCAGAACAACAAAGCTTGTGTACAATCAAGAGGTCTCACTTTAACATAAACTGTAGCTTTTTGCATTTTGGTTTAAAACATGTTTGTTTTGATTCAATAAAATACTCGCAGTAGGTTGTGGAGTATCCAGAAATGTTACTCAAGATAAAGTTAAAAAAGTACGGTGTAGTAAAAGTCAAAACAACTAATATCTAATGTCTAATATCAGTATTATTTCAATTCAGAGGTGGGGTGAAAAATAATTTATGTTCCCTATGGGGGGGCATAACAAAAAAAAAAGTTGAGAAGCACTGTGTTATAGGCAGTTTCCCCCGGTGAACTTTAACCCCACCCACTGTCGTGTCATTGAATTCAGGCATGTGCGCTAGGGTTGAAGAAATGTAAACAACATGGCGTGGACACTAGCGGTACCGTTGCCAAATGGAGGCGAAGTATTGCAGAACTAAGACCAACTTCAGGAGTCACATGTTGCGACATAACCAAGATCTTATGTCTGAGCCGTCCACTGGGCCGCAACAGGTGAAACTCAAGCTAACCTTACAACTAGCAGCCGATTCTGCACATTCTCTCAATATTACTGAGGCGATTACAGGCTGCATTAGCAAGAATATACACCCGTATTCTGTTTTCAACAACAGAATACGGGTGCTACTGTCATTAGCCGCTTCAGGCAGATAATGAAAGTACAGAACTGCTCTACGTTATGGTTCCTCATAAATGTCTTTCTGAAGAAGTCATCCCAAACATGCACCAATCATAATCGATTCTAAATCTTCAGAATAAAATCAATTCCTGAAATTTGAATCGATACCCTGCTCTAGTGTAATGCTCCTTTTATCTTTAATTTCCTCTAAAGTCAATGTTTGTATACATAAAGTCTGTACGCTGTGAGTGTGTGAAATAGATGTCTTGTTTGCACACACAATCTTGGCCAATAAAGCGGATTCTGACTAGATCCACCAAGGAATCAATTGGGACTCTGTGTAACTCTCTTAAGTTGAAGAAGCAATGATTGATAATTTCTGACTTTTCCCAAAACAACTCTATTTATTGGCTCTTCAGTTTGTAGTTAGTATAACTAACCCCAGAGGGAAATCATTTTGACCCCATTCAAACTTGAAAAATTGTCTATGCTCAGCTGTACTGTTGCTGTAGCAAGATTTGGTTTGTTGATGGAATAATACAGAATTATAATTAACATACATATAACACAGACTTTGCTGGTTTAGCAGGATAGCATCTGTTCATTTTCTGAACAAACAGTGTATGACAGTTATAAGGCCTAGACATGTAACAGTTGTAAAAAAAAGAAGAAAAATGGCTAGAAGTTGATGAAGACTGGAATGATGAACAAGAAGAACAGAATGGATGGGCAAAACGGTTTTTGTACCATTCAGCATCATAAATGTGCTGTGGGTTGGAGAGAATTGGGCAAATGAGAGCAATGATCAATATTAGATAAACACAAAGCAAATAAAACTATAAAGTAATGTTCGAGTCCTACATATAAATACAGCAAACGCTTTGAGTCCTCTACTGTTGCTTCATGCGTCTTATGACCTGAAATAATTTCATCTGTGAGCTCTGCAGATAATTGCACCGTGAGTCTGCCCATAGCCCAACTCACAGCAGTCACAATATGTCAGACGCAAATACAAGCGTACAGACTGGGAAGAAACATGGAAAATACAGTACACAGACAGCAGCTTGCTTTCTGTTTATCCAACTATATACCCAACAGAGAAAATGAACAGCTAAATATTTTTGGGAGAGTGTGCTTCTGCATTTATAGCTATGTTTTGTTAGCATATTTATTAATATTTATTTTCCTTTAGCTAAACCAAATGTCTGACTTTTTAAAAAAAGCATCAAGATAAGCCAACAACTTAAATTAATTACAGAGTTTAAATATTTCTTATCCAATAATATAATGGTCATTAACAATAGTCTTTTCTTTGTCAGTATTTACTGATATCACTCAGGTCTCATATCCCTCCCGCAATCCTGGCTTGGTATTCAGGCAGAGTGAGGCGGTCCCTGGACGTGCAGCCGCCGAGGGCCCTAGGAGCCCTTGAGGTAGGGATGACAACAATAGCACGCAAAGAGGGGGGATCACTGCGAGGAGCGCATGTGGGGACCATCTGACCCCACCGGGAGAGAAGAAGGGATAGCTTGATTTATTTTTGTTTCTTACAGAGTTTCAGTTATGGTAAAAAAAAAAAAGGGTCTGAATAAAAGTATTGGATTGAATACAGTTTTTGTGTTCTTTTTCTCGACCTGTCCAGGGTGTACCCCGCCTCTCACCCAATGAATGCTAGAGATAGGTACCAGCCCCCCCCCCCACAACCCTGCAGAGGATAAACGGTTACAAATAACAGAGAGACGGACGGATATCGATCATTATGATTTTTATTTTTATCAATATGCATTTTTTCTATACTGTCCAGTCAAAGAAATCCAGAAGATCCAAAGAAAGATGGGAACAAATGAGAACGGAAGTAATTGAGATCTATCCGTCTGGAAAAAGTTTGGGACTCCAGTGATCCACAGTGAGAGCAGTTATCCACAAGTGGTGAAAATATGGAACAGTGGTGAAAAATTTAGTCAGAAAACATCTTTACCTTCCAGAATTTTGGGAAAATCCTCTGTGGACTGACGAGACAAAAGCTTTTTACTAGAAGTGCAGCTCATTGAATACAAACAAACACAGCGGTCTGTTTTGTTGTTCTCTACACCTCCTGGTGTTCAAAATCGCCAGAAGACCAGAATAGATAAAAAGACCTTGCAATATAAAGCATCTAGTGCCCACAAGCTGCATTGACTACTAATTACATTGACTATAGAGCACTGTTATGCAGAAAATCTGGGGCTGATGTTGGGCTGACCAATCACAGGCGTGCTCTCACTGTTGCGTTCGAAGGATAGTTAAAAAATTGGGCTGTACTCTGTGTGTAATTGTGTGGCTGTCGGCGAGCCCTTGCACCAATAGATAATGGTGCTGCGTGTCTCCGCACCTCCGTATACGGAGAAGCCTAAACTAGGCATAACACCACATTTCAGAAAAAGAGAATCATATCAACAGTATAATATGGTGTGGGTAGTTTGATGGCTTGGTGCCTTTTTTCTGCTTCAGGACCTGGAAGACTTGCTGTGATAAATGAAACCATGAATTCTGCTGTCAACCAAAACATCCTGAAGGAGGTTTCAAGCTGAAACCAACCTGGGTTCTTCAGCAAGACAATAATCCAAAACACACCAGCAAGTCCATTCTGATTGGCTGAAGAAAATGCAAAATCAAGACTTTGGACTGACCTAGTCAAAGTTCTGACATGAATCCTATTAAGATGCTGTGGCATGACCTTAAAAGGCAGTTCATGCTGGATAACCCTCCAATGTGGCTGGACTACAAATTCTGCAAAATGAGTTGGCCAAAGTTCCTTGGCATCGGAAAGGACTCGATGAAAGTTATTGCACTTGAAAGCAGTTGTTGCTGCTAAGGGTGACCCAAATACTTTTTAGATTGAGGGGGCAATCACTTTTTCACACAGGGGCATGGAGATTTGGATTTCTTTCCTCCCTTCATAATTAAAACACTTGTTTAAAAACTGCATTTTAGTTTAACTGTGTTGTCTTTGCCTAATAATCAATGTTGGTAATAACGCAGTTTAAAAGAACGGTGCTAGGTAACAGCATTCTTCTATCAGTAAAGGGCTAATCTAACAATAATCCAACAACTCTTTCCGTTATTACAACTCTATTACCGTTACTGAACATTAAATGTGTTGCGTTACTATGAAATAACAGAATAAACTGGATATTCCAAATGCATGCCACACACAAACGCCAAACCAATTCAATGAAGCAGCAGAAATCGCAATTGTCTTAGATTGTGAGTTTGATTTATTGAATTTAGACTACAGAGTTAAACACACCTTATATTGTTTAACTTTTTACTTTTGTTTCAAAGACAATACTGGAAGTGCAGGATAAATATCTTGTCTGTTGATGTGCAATATAGAAAGTTATGTAAAAGTAGGCTACCTGTCTCTTCTACTCATTTCAATTTCTACTTTCTATACCTAGTTCGTGCGTCATATTGACGCAGATTTTTCCTGTTAGCTTATCAACGCACTCTGACAGAACATGTTCTGCTAGCCAAGTTTATAATTTATCTTGTCTGACTGACCCGACCTGAATAAACACACAAATTCCTTCACGTAGCATTTGATAAGAACATTTTGGACATTCATCATCCACCACAACACTGACTTCTGAAAACTGCTCAGAAAAATGGAATTTTTTTAAATATACAGTAGCAATAGTTTTTTTTTTTTCTTTTTAAGTAACACAAACAGTTCCTTTCCCTGATAACTAGTTACTTTAATTATAGAGTGATTCAGTTACTAACTCAGTTCCTTTTTGGAACAAGTAGTGAGTAGCGAACTTATAACTTTTTTAAAGTAACTTCCCAACACTGCTTATAAATACATTTGTTTGATGATCTGAAACATTTAAGAGTGACAAACATGCCAAAAAATTAGAAGCCAGGAAGGGTCAAACAATTTTTTCACACCAATGTATCTGTGATCTGTTTCTATTTTCTTCTGTAAAATCAATTTTATGGCAACCATATACATCTAACAATAATCATGTTTTTTAAAGCTCCCTAACAGAAGGCTTATACAATACAGGAGAAATAAAATGTACAATGCCTATAAAAAGTATTCAACCCTTGGATGTTTGACCCTTTTTATTGCTTTTACAAAATCAAACATGATAAACAATGGTTAGCTTTTTTAAAAATACAAAAACCCACTTTAATTTAAAGATAAAAACAGATTTCTACTAAATAATGACAAGATGTGCGATCACAAATATTCACCCCCTTCAAGTCAGCATTTAGTAGATGGATCTTTGACTGCAATCACAGCATGGAGTCTGTGTGGATAGGTCTCAATCGGGCATGCACATCTGGACCACAAGTCGGGCTATAATGTTTTATTGTTGGACATTTTGACTGACGGGGTCAAAAAAAATCTGGTCATAATATATTATTATCCTTCAATTTTTAAAACGATAAAAATGACATTTATCTAAATAATCATTCCATCTAAACAAACTGAACACACCATGCCATCACACATCGAGCAGATGAATAGGCTATATGTATTAACAATGAACATTTCACCTGCCTGAATGCTCCGCATCGAGCTGGACTGCTCTCCCGTTTGTGTGGATCGGAGGCTGGATCTGAGCTCTGCTGCCACACTCGAGACTGGAATTAATCGCCACTTCAGCCTAAGTTTTGAAATCAGGGAACATTTCAAAAATTGAAATAATCGAAATTTTGGCAAATTTGTCTGAAAGAGGGCTTTTCTGATCGCTCCAGCGGGAGGAAATCTTGCTGCATGTGCTCTTTTTGCATAAGTGGTTGAGCAGCAATCTGTAACCGCCTGTCTGTGTCTGGTGCAGTCACAGATGCGCTTCAAAGCCTCATAACTCTTCAAATATTTTGAGATTATGCTCAGATGCTCTCATAGGAATCTTTTTTTGATTGATTTAGTTACCTGTATCTGTGTGTAAAGATGAAAATGTCCACACCTCTGCACCAAGTGGTCAGAGGTGGGAAATGCAATCTGCCAAAATGACCGATGGCCTTCAGATTTTTCCTTCACAGTTTCATAAAAACTGGTCAAATACAGAAAGTATTCGGATAACGCGAACCCTGATTTGAACACTGTAGTTTTACTATATTCTTTCTTGCAAAATTGTTCAAACCTTGTAATATGCACTGTATTTATAGGCACTGTATATGTGGAAACATAGGCAACGAAATGTTGCTACTTTTTTGGAATAAGTGAATGTAAAGTTTTGTCCTTTGACAAGCGTCACTGGGTTCTATTGTAAAATTGGTATGATACAACAAATATCTCTAAGTATCAACCACTTCAGATCAATGCTATTATCTACTAAGGCAAAAGAAAGAACAAGAAATTCCCATGGGTTTGGAGCCTCAGACACACACAGATCCACACAGTCTTGAGGTATCAGCTTGCCTTTGTGCAGAGAAGAAGCGGTGAGAGACATCCTTATCAATGCTTGATGATAATATAGAAGATGGGACGTTTTTCCTCCCACAGTGCAAGCAGATAACAAAGAAAGTGCTGGACTCTGTAAGATACCGAGCCAACGAGCAGCCTCCTATCCATTCCACGCTGCCTGTCCTCCTTCTCTACCTGACACCCACCCTTTCTCTCCCTCTGTTCCCCTTTGTTATGTGAAAGACACATCAGATTGTGTTGCAGAGGAGAATGCTACCAGAAGACAGGCGATACCATGTCTCCTTTCAGGTAAAGAATGTCAGATGATATTAAGAATGGAGGTGGTGGGGGGGCTCAAAGAGCATCAAGCACACATCCGTGTCAGAATCCAAGATGTTTTCATGTAACATTTGTAGAGAATTAGATTTCTGACATACTTGGAAAACTTACATGGAAAAATAAATGGCAAACTGAAAACAACTGCAAAGCTGCTGGTGAGATTGTGTGAATGCCTGTGTTCTTAGGGGCTGTTTACACGACAACGTTGCTGTTTTTGTTTGAATACGGAGATGAAAACGCACTGCGTTTACACGACAGGGCGCGATGGAAAACAATGTAGTACATATGCCCGGCCTTTAGATGGCAGTGTGCCCCGTGTATGCAGTGTTCCAAGGTTTCCCCCTCACAACCCGGAAAAGAAACATTTTTATGATAACTAACAATGGCGGTCTCTGCGCGTACAACTGTGGTTGTAGAAGCCTTACAGAGACCAAATTACTTCAGAAGCTGCATCAGCAGTAACAGCATACCTGGATCTGCCATTGTTGGTGATTTTTTTCTGTAGAAAAGCGCAAGTCCAACATGACCGTAGGTGGCTGGCAGTGACATCGTTTTTAAAAGTCTCTGGCTTGCGTTTACATGACAACGAATTACCCAGCGTATTCAGAACTCTTCCCTCTGGAAGCCGTTTTCGAAAATTTGCGTTATCGCCTCTCCCCCCCGTTTTCCCGTTGTTGTGTAAACGAGAGGCCGAATTGGAGATAAAAACCTCTGTTTTGCTGAAAAACGTAGTGTAAACAAAATTGAAACTATTAATGTAATGACCTTTTAGGCCAGACTGCAAATATTCCTTTATTTATACACTTCATGCTTGTACAGCTGTGCTCCTAAAGTTTCCATTTCCTGACAGAAGTTCTGCTATTTTTAACCATTTTTCAGGGAACATGAGAGACATTTTTTCTACCTTTAATGGGGGGTTTTTAAAACATTTTTTTCTGAAAATGTTTGCTTTTTTATTTAAACAACAATGACAACAGAAAATAAGCTAATGACCCTGATCAGAAGTTAATGTATACTTCTTAGTATTATGTACTGCCCCTTTAATATCAAAGGCAGCTTAAAGTCTTTTGTGGCAGCTGTGGACGAGGCACTTTATCTTCTCAGACAACACACTATCCATTTTTTTTAGCAAAAAGCTTTCAGTTTCTGTAAATCCTTGAGCTGTCCTGCAGGACCTGCAGAGTGCCTCAATCATACGTAGAACAAGAGTAGATCCATCTCCAGTGCTTCTTTAATGGGCATTCTCATACAGCTCCACTGATTTGTTCAGAGACTCTCAAGAGGCTGGAGTCATTTGTGGGTTTTTGCATCTGTTATCCTAGCAAAATTCAAACATATATCAAGGTCATTTAGGTACATTCAATTGAAATTATGATTCAAAGGGAAGATACAGAATGTTTTGCTAAAACTGGATTCACCAACCCTGACCATGAATGACAGCAGTTTATTTATTCATAGGCCTGTATCCACTATCGGAAATTCAGGGTAATTTTACTGCAACTTCCACATATGTGCGCTCCTCCACTCCCCTGGTACAGCCCGATAGGGCCGTTTTAAGAGCCAGCAGAGTAACCAGTCTTGGGGTATGTTCCTCGGAAATGGCCAAGTAAAATCACTGGGCAGGAGCTGTGGTAAAGTCATGCTGATTGGTTGCACCTCAGTAGGGAATGATATCAGCAGACGTCACCAAACAACCGGCTTTGTAAAATTGGAAGAGTTGCTGGTGAAGCATAACAACATTACAGCAAACAGAAACAGGGCAACCGCTTCTTCCATTGCCCATCTCTTGTTATTATCTGCTGCTGTGGGCACCTTTTGGTGCTGATCAATGACACCACTCATTGTTGAAACGGTCGGGATAGGAGGAAAGGCAAGGCAATTGTATTTGTATTGCACACTTTCAACAACAAGGTAATTCAAGGTGCTTTACAAGATTATGGGGTAAAATAAAAATAGCAGTAAAACACAGACAAAGCATATAATGTAAAACAGCAATAAAGCAAGAAGCATACACAAAACATGATACATCAAAGCATTAAAGAAAATACAGCTCTAAACAGATACGGTTTTAGTTGTGATTTAAATGAAATCAGAGTTTCAGCATCTTTGCAGTTTTCTGGAAGTTTGTTCCAGATTAGAGGAGCATAGAAACTGAAAGCTGCTTCTCCATGTTTGGTTCTGATTCTAGGGATGTTGAGTAGACTGGAATTAGAGGACCTGAGTGTTCTGGTGGGTTGGTATAGTAACAGCAGATCTTCAATATACTTTGGTGCTAAGCCATTCAATGATATAAACTAGTAAATGTATTTTGAAGTCTATTCTCTGAGCTACATGGGAGCCAGTGTAAGGACTTTAGAACTGGGGTGATGTGCTCTACTTTCCTGGTTCTAGTGAGGACACGAGCAGCAGCGTTCTGGATCAGCTGCAGCTGTCTGATTGACTTTTTAGGCAGACCTGTTAAGACGCTGTTGCAGTAATCAATCTGACGAAAGATAAATGCATGGATGAGTTTTTCGAGGTCCAGTCCTTTAATCCTAAAAATGTTCTTCAGGTGACAGAAGGCTGACCTTGTTATTGCTTTTATGTGACCCTGGAGGTTCAGGTCTGTGTCCATTACTACACCTAGATTTCAGGCCTGATCAGTAGTTTCTAGCTGTATTAACTGAAGCTGTGGGCTGACTGTTAAACGTTCCTCTTTAGGTCCAAAAGTAATTACTTCCGTTTTGTTTGTGTTCCCCTGGAGAAAGTCATAGCTGCTAGGATGCTTTATAAAGTTATATAGTCAGCGCCCTGAGCCAGCGAATCTCCTTCACCGTCACTGGAGGTAGAGGGAGGCTTTATGGAGCCCAGCAGCCCTGAGCCGTATCAATTCGAGCCGCTGGCTAAGGGCGCTGAGTCAGCGCTGCCTAAGGCTGGCGCTGCCGGTGCTGCTGAGGCAGAGAGAGACAGGATGAGTCCAGTTTCTGAATATTAATGCTAACATAGGCCAATGTTCAAAACAGTATGTTAGCTATGCTAACTAAGTGCTAATTTGATAATAATGGTAACCTGAAAAGCGCAATCCAACTCCAAACTCGCCACAGGGCGAGTGTGTCAGAGATTATTTTATACCCAAACCCACGGGAAGTTTCTGTGAGACAATGCCTGTGACCTAAAGAGTGGAAAAGTTTCAATTCAATTCAGTTTATTTATATAGCACCAATTCACAACAGATGTCATCTCAAGGCACTTAACAAGAAGTCATTTCAATACATTTATACAAACATTCCAATCAGTTAAAAGTTTCCTATTTAAGGAATCCCAGCAGATTGCATCAGTCATTGGCATGAGTTCGGGCAGACTTTCCAACCACAGCAATCCTTCAGCAATCCCTCATACTGAGCAAGCATGTAGCGACGGTGGAGAGGAAAAACTCCCCTTTAACAGGAAGAAACCTCCAACAGAACCAGGCTCAGTAGGAGCGGCCATCTGCCACGACCGTCACTCTCGGATATGTACCACTCTCCGCCAATTACATATTTCAAATGCAGTTGCCACACTTCAACCCTAAGGGGCCAGCACTAAGACGTTTTTAGACCGAAAAGTGTAGAATTAAACAATTTTACACGAAAATGTTAAATAAATCCCAGAAACTGAAAGATTGCATTGGTAAAGACCCATTTATACAGTTTATTAGCAAAAACTCTTTAAGGTTAACTGACATCTGTTCAGTTTCTCTTTGTAGAACTCAAAGTGAACCTAGAGTCGAGTTTTCCGCCATTTTCTTTTGGCTTGTCGACACTCCCATTTTTTACTACGTACCAGTGGATCGCTTGTCCACGGAGACTTTTTTCTACCTTTTTTTTTTTTTTTTATCCCACGGTTTTTTCCCATTATTTATCACCCGGTGCTCCTACCTAGTTCCAGTCCCGGGGTTCTGCTCTCCCTCTGCCAGCCCCGGGAGGGCCCCGCACTGAAATCCAAGCCTCCTTCATGCTTGGGCAGTGAGCAGGCCCTTCTTTTCACCTGACAGGGTGGGGTTTCCCTGGCTGGACGTAGCGCGTGGAAGGATTAGTTATTCCACCCAGATCCTCCCCATCCCTTCAGGCGCGCCGGCAGGCCAGGAGGAGGATGTATATAGCCCCAGGACTAGTGCATGTTTTTGTGAGAGTAGCTCACATTAGCTGCTCAAGGGAACAGGGGGAGAGCACACAAAAAGGCCCTTTCGCCAACCCCACCCAGGATGTGGGTACCGATGATGCGGGGGAACAAAGACACCCTCAGCACCCACAGTGTTCCTGGCGGTAACTGAACCCGGGACCTTCTAGCCGTGAGGTGAGCTGCTCTACCAGCTGCGCCACTGTGCACCCCGACTTCTTTCTACCCAGGACTACTTTCACTTTAGTCGGAGCAATGGAATCAATGATGTCTGAGATTTTCACGAGGAAATTATCTACCAGCATATTTTCTGAGTTGGAGTTGGGAGATGAGGGGGATGTGGTGGAAGGGTAAATACTTTTTAAAGGTTTCAACTGAACTGTCCCCGAGAAAATGCTCTTTTACAGCTAGATAATTTAGCAGAGATGGTACTTTCAAAGAAAACACATAAATGGTCAGATAATGCAATATCAATTACCCAGATGTCAGATATATTTTAACCTTTGCAGATAATTAACTCCAGAGTGTGTCCTCTATTGTGTGTTGGTTGTTTGACATGCTGGGTCAGGCTGAAGTTGTGAAGAGTGTCACTTAATGTTTTAACTAGTCTATCCTGGGGGTTGTCAGTATCGATGTTGAAATCCCCCACAATGATTAATTGGTAAGAATCGACACATTACGGAAAGAAGGTAGCTGAAATCATAAAATTTTGGGGGTTAATATAAACTTAGAAATATACCTTTTTTGGGCTCATTTATCTGGGTGCCTAGGTATTCAAAAGAGTCAAATGTGCCGAGAGATACCTTTTTAAAGTTAATTGAGTTATGAAAAATTGTGGCTACACCTCCACCTCGTCTGTGTTTTCTGCTCTCACTTAAGAAATTGTAATTTGGAGGGGTAGATTTTATTATTTAATAAAGCAACTTAAGTGATTTGATAATCGATAGCTGAACCTTTTGACAGGTGATCAATTTGAGATTTGTTTTATTATAGGAGGATGTCTTAGCAAGTTCCTGAAAGGGCCGATTTTGTATGGAGACACAATGGCTGAGAGGATAGAGCCAACTGGTTTACCACGCCAGATTCTTCCTCTGAGAAATGTCCTCAAAACACATCTAGTGGAAACACGCCTTACATATTATTTATATTATCTGAACAGTGGTGAAACAGTTAAAAGGGTATGTAAACTCTTGGGTACAACTCTAATT
This sequence comes from Valencia hispanica, assembly GCA_963556495.2. Lineage (NCBI taxonomy): Eukaryota > Metazoa > Chordata > Actinopteri > Cyprinodontiformes > Valenciidae > Valencia > Valencia hispanica. The sequence goes on along the minus strand of OY747705.1, from coordinate 5,767,275 downwards.
CACAAATACCAAAAAGATGTTCAGCTTTTGAAAGGGTCATAAAAGGTTGAAAAATAGTCTGCTTGCTCAGTTTAGGATGTGAGTATTGATCATTTCAGTGCATCCACAACAAAACGTCTAGCAAGATGAAGCTGGTGAACAAACAGCAACAGCCAGGTCAGCAAGGGTAATGGGGGCTGACCTGATAGAAAGCCCAGAGTTAGGTTTCAGATCAGATCTCTGTTCAGAGATTAAGCCAAAATTTATCTGACTACATGCTTCTTTTTTATCCAGATAAATTGCCTAATGCTCCATGATCTGTGCATACCAAATATACAGAGAGTAACTTGTAACTGGTCAGTCGCAATTCTTTAGTTCTTTAACAAACAATCCATTTTTTATTATTATCCTCCTGAAACAGCTTGAAACAGGTGAGTTCTTCTCAGCTGTGGTATGCGTGTCCTTTATACAAAGCATGCAACACCTAACGATTATTGATAGGAACCAAGAATTGGAAAAACAGTAGTCGCAAAGCATGTTGACAGATTGTGATCACAAACATTCACATATTATTTACTTAGTTTTGTTTATAACATTTTACTACCTCTGTGCTCCAGTTTAGACATTCAGCACTGCATATGCTTGTGTGCACATTGTAAATGGTCAATGGACTAAACTTATATAGCACTGTCATAGTTATACTGATCATTCAAGGCACTTGTAATAACATACTATATCCACAGAGAAAGTAACTCTCTACTGTTCATAAATGAGTGCTTGAATAACATTTTTGTACAATACTTTTAATTCCATTAATTCCATTCTCTGTGTAGCAGCAGTTGGACATTAATATAGGTGCTACGCTTAGGAGGAGAATAACTTTGCTCTTTGAGATTAAATGAAACTGGACACCAATTGTGCAAGTTGTCCCACTGACAAGTTGTAAAGTGGCTTGAGCTGACATCTGTTGTGAATTGGCGCTATATAAATAAACTGAATTGAATTAATTAGATGAGATGTCTGTAATTTACACCGTAGATACACTTCAACTGTTAGAGACAGAATGTTTAAAAAAAACAGGAAATCACATTGTATGATGTTTAAAAAATTTTTGTATAAATTTGCAGACAAGTATTTAGCATCTACAACCAAACAAGATTTCTGGCCCTCACATACGGGTTACTTCTTCTTTAAGAAGCTCTTCTATCCTCCACTTGTTACCTGTATTAATGGAACCTGTTTGAACTCGTTATCTGTATAAAAGACACCTGACCACACCTTCAAACAGTCAGACTCAAACCTCCACCATGGCCAAGACCAGAGAGCTGTCCAAAGACACCCGGGACAAGATTGTACACCTGCACAAGACTGGGATGAGCCAATCTACAATAGGCAAGCAGCTTGGTGAGAAGAGATAAACTGTTGGAGCAATTATTAGAAAATTGAATAAATACAAGACCACTGAATCTCCCGCAATCTGGGACTCCATGCAAGATCTCACCTCGTAGGGTACACATGATCTTGAGAACAGTAAGGAAATGTCCCAGAACTACACGGGGTAAAATGGCCTGAAGAGAGCTGGGACCACAGTCACAAAGGTTACTATTAATAACACACTACGTCATCATGGATTAAAAATCCTCCTGCACTCAAAGGGTTCCCCTGCTTCAGCCAGCACATGTCCAGGCCCACCTAAAGTTTGACAGAGACTATCTGGATGATCCAGGCATAGTAGACAATAATGGTTGCATTATGGTTTCTATAGTTTTATTAAATTTTTGTTTCTTTAATTTAAATTTACCAACCAGTCAACATCCAAACAGTCACGTTGTGTCCTATTAAACATGGAAGTTATGAAAAACCTAACATTATCATGAGGGAGGGATTTACCCTCTCTGGAAACTTGACTGGTGACTGGAATACTGTAGGCTATAACAGATTGCTGACCACACTGCTACTCCCTTTCACACGTACAGGTCCTTCTCAAAAAATTAGCATATTGTGATAAAGTTCATTCTTTTCCATAATGTAATGATACAAATTAAACTTTCATATATTTTAGATTCATTGCACACCAACTGAAATATTTCAGGTCTTTTATTGTTTTAAAACTGATGATTTTGGCATACAGCTCATGAAAACCCAAAATTCCTATCTCAAAAAATTAGCATATCATGAAAAGGTTCTCTAAACGAGCTATTAACCTAATCATCTGAATCAACTAATTAACTCTAAACACCTGCAAAAGATTCCTGAGGCTTTTAAAAACTCCCAGCCTGGTTCATTACTCAAAACCGCAATCATGGGTAAGACTGCCGACCTGACTGCTGCCCAGAAGGCCATCATTGACACCCTCAAGCAAGAGGGTAAGACACAGAAAGACATTTCTGAACGAATAGGCTGTTCCCAGAGTGCTGTATCAAGGCACCTCAGTGGGAAGTCTGTGGTTGGGGGGAACTGCTGTCTGTCACAGAGAGGCGCACACACAATGGATGAGGAGACTAAGAGATTGAGTGATTTAAATCGTTGATTTATTTTAGTGTGCAGTCATTTATTTTATACAAAGAAAAATTGTATATTATATACATATGTACACCCCACTCAGACTAAATGCAGGTAAGATCAGCCAGCAGCGGCTTCGAGGATGCGTTATTCATTTGTAATCTGGATGCGGTGGGGTGAATTTCTGCTCTGGCTGCAGCGGGACTGGTCGTCTGACGTAAATGTTCTGAGATGGGAGAGGAGCTCACTGCAGCACCACTGCTTGGTGAGAAGAGTAAAGATACGTGCTTCATGTCAGAGTCTCTAAAGGTCTCCAATAATACCCCAAAAAAGTCACTGGATTTGAGGCTTTTTTTAAAAAGAGTAACTTAAGGGGTCTAAATACTCATTAAATATAGCGACAAAGTTGTTGGCTTCTTTGTGCCCTTCTCTTTACAGACTGGATAAGGTGGATTCACATGGCTGCACCCCACCCTCTTTCTAACAAAGTACAGCATCTTAAAGGACTTGAGCATTGCCAAACTACACACATCTTTTCATTTTTATAATGAATGAATGACGTCGGTCATACATTTCGGTATTGGTACACTTTCGGTTTACTCTAGTAGATCACATACGATTGTGCTTAATCTCAAAACCCCAAATAACAAACAAGCAGCTTGAAATTTGTAGTTACTGCTTTTAGGTGTTTCATATCAAACAACTTTCAATAGACAAAAATAACTTGACTAAATACAGAATGCAGTTTCGAATAGGTTTTCCATTTAATCAAGGTAGAGATCCAAACCATTCCCTTTATGAAAAATGAATTGCTTCCAAAACCTGCTAACTGGTTCTACCATGACTTGCAGCCATAGCGACCGTAACATGTTTGCAAAAGCTACATATGAGTTACTGTGAAAGAATTCTGGGCCACTCTTTGCTGCTTCAATTTAGTCACAATAAAAGCCTTTTGATCACAAATGATCATTTAAGGTCATGCCACAACAGCTTTTGCAGATTTATTTACGGACCTTGATTAGTCAAGTCCAAAACCTTAGTTTGTTAATAATTATTTGAATCACCCCGATCCCAAGGTCATGTGACCCCAATTTCAAGTGACCTTATGCCAGCATTAAAAAACAAACTGATTCATTCATACAAAGGCCAAAATGGCAGACGTCCTTAACAAAGAGGCACATTGTGAGGTGAGACTTGTTATTTTTCACAGTTTTATGAGAGAATCTGATTTTGTAAAAAACGGTTCTTTAGAAGTAATTAAATAAATATTAGCAAATAAAAAGTATTACATGTAAATAGCTTGAATAGCGAGGCATTAAATGTTGTATCTTAGAGGAAACATAATCCATATAGGGGGTATAAAACAGTAATCGTTAGTCTCAGAATTTCTCTTATCACTTATTTTATATATGTAATATTTTAAAATAAGACTTATAATACCCTCAAATGTGCTTTACTGATTAAATTCAGTGTATAGGCTACTATACGTATTCAGGGAATTTCAGTGTGTAGTTTCTATGGTCCGAGAAAGAGAGAAGCGGCTGTAGTTAGGCCTAATGTATTCAGAGAGAACCAGTGATGAAGATGAAAACACTGTATGCAAAAGGCCTTTCAGAGCATGATAGCAGAAGCAGTCAATATTTCACAGGTTGCTTCAGGGAGGAATAAGAGGAGGTGGTAGTAAGACACAAAAAACAAAGGAAGCTGTTCAGGTAATCATTGGTAGTAACATTTGTTGACTTTGTGCCGTTTTTTTTATTTTTATGTAAGATATAAAATAACAGCCAATAAATTGTTTAGAAGTTGTTACATGAACGATGCTAAATTGTTTTTGTTTAACCCCAAACATGGAATTTATCAATGGGGGATAACAAATAAGGGTCCTATTTTGAAAAGAAAAAATCTATTGTTTTATTTTAGCCAAGATAGATTGAATAATGTTAATAAAATTATTTTTAGCTCCATTTACATTTGCCTGTCCATTTAAGGGTTAATCTGATCATAGTTCAGATTAGAATTTGACTGTGTACATGGGCCCTAAATAAATGTGTCCAATTATGACAAACGTTTACATCCGTCACACATTCGATCGGAATAAATCATTTTGACATGCGCAGAACTTTCCAACATTCCGGAAAAGGCTGTAGAAGAAGAAGTAGCAGACTTCTGTTGTAAACAAACATGGCTGTGTGTGTTTAAAATGGAACGGTAGAGTCAGAGATGATGCTCAAATGGGAATCTTTATTTTGATTGAAAATGTCTGTATTTGCACCAAGTGGTCAGAGGTGGGAATATCAATCTGTCAAAATTACGGACGGCCTTCGGGTTTTTTCCGTCACCATTTCGGTTAACGCGACCCCTGCCCTGAATAAATGAATTCTTCATTAAAGTCTCCTTTTTTTTGTTTACTCAGGTCATCTTTTTTGATATGAAAATGAGTGATGATCTGAAACTGTGTGACAAACAAGAGATAAAAAGCAAAAACTGAAGAACTCCGCTAATACTATTTCACAGCATAACTTCTAACTTTTATCATCACGATCCTTTCTTCTTTATTGGTGTTTAATGAAGGACTAAATGTTTGATGTGCAAAGCAGTCCCAGTCCCATCTCCACGGATCATCACAGAGGACTGATGAGCTGATGCCCGCAGCCACAGCACCTGTTCAAACCCAAGCCACCACTCTGTAGGCACCTGTGGTGTGTGCACACTACCTGTGACAAATACGAGACGAGACAAAACAAAACCACAGCAGGAGGGCAACACTTTACAGCTGCTTTGTTTTCTTTCCTATGGTTGACAAATGTTACAGCATACAGGAGAGGTCTACAGGCAAGAACACACAGCACAGGACGACGGGGCTGGCCAGCGGTAATGTGTTACATGGTTATCGTGCATCTGGAGCTCACTGAAAAACTCTGAACTTTGGGAAACATACTTAAAAATAATGGTTATTTTGAGTTTTGCTTGTGAATTAAGAACAAAATGCTGCTGTTGTGTTGATTTGATTCCCAGAGAAGCAAGAAGAGCCAAGCTGACCCGAGCGTTCTACAACGGGTTGACCTCTAGAAAGCGCACAGAGATGGACAGAAGAAAGAAACTACACACTTGAACAATAAATTGTTGAGAACTATCAAGAGGTTGCATGCAAGTTCATTCATCCACGTCAAGCCTCTGAGCTGTAAGCAAAGCCAGTCTGCACATTTACCTTGTAAAAGCTGAGCTGGTTGAACACCCAGGTGGTTGCCTCAGTCTTTGTGAGTGTGTCTGTGTCAAAGAGGGGGCAGCAGAGGATAAATGCTGTCCTATTAGCTTCTTTTCTACACTCCTGCCACTGTCTGCATTTCTCAGGCCACAGTTCTACAGCAAACAGGGAGAGCTGCCTCCTTTTTTACCTGACACGATGCCTCCTTACAAAGCAAACTGGTTACTTGTGAGACTGCTTGTCCACTCCTTTACCTCTAGCTTGTTTACCTGTCTACAGTAGCTGCCTGCCGTCAGAGCTCACCTTTACACCTGTCAGTGTAGCCTGGTTGTAATTTAGTTCAGCTGTCTACCTGCAAGCTACTAGCTCCTCTTTCTTTTCCTCTCTCTCTTTCTTTCTTTCTGTGTGTGTGTGTGTGTGTGTGTGTGTGCTGGCATTAGAATAGTCCTTCCTCCTTTCTTACCTGCACTCACCTAACCTGTTTGGCAGTGCTGCTTGCAAGTTGTGTTGGTGATTAACACAGATCTGCTCATTCATGCAGGGATTTGAATAAGTGACTGTGACCTCATTCAGGCACACAAAAGCAGAAAGTGCACCTACTTTCATTTCTACGGTTTTACATAAAGAGACAATGATAGAAATATTTTTTTTTGTACTTTCACTACACACAGGAAAAAAACTACATAGACTATTATTGCATCCATAGGATTTAAGAGGAAAAACTGCCAGATACTGGTGATTAAATGCAGGACATGAGTTGGTCATCAGCTAGTTTGCTCACCTCTATAAAAGCAGATGTTTTGGCCGTTTGCTTCACTAGAGCATGCATGTGAGTTTAAACACAGTACTGAGGTCAGCTTCAAAAAGAAACGACATCTGCTACAGGTTGACTCTCCAGGTTGATCTGGGCTTATAAGGCAATTTCAAAATTATTATTAGTTCATCATTCTGCATTAAAAACGAATAATAAACTTCCCTATTCAGTAGATATCACTTTAAATGCACCTTGTAACCTTACGCCATGAGAAATAAAAACAAAACGAAGAGCTCCATGTCAGATTTTACACGCCTCAGTTAGCATAGCAAATGTACACGACAGGCTAGTTAAAGCAAACACTGAGCAAATATTCCCCCCAAAAAAATAATGCAACAAAAAGCCTTTTCCCTTTGCAAAGTTGCATCTGATTGAACAAGACTTCTAGAACGAAGAAACATTGCTGAGAAAAGTGGGCCTAAATTGTTTCAGAACAATTTGAGACTTTGATAGGCCCATAAAGAAGATCAATAGTAAAGTTATTGCTGCTAAATGTGAGACAACATGGATTTGGACAGTAAAATCCACTTTCTTTGTTTGATAAGTACTGAAGTAGAATCTATTCAGTGATTTTATTCACTTGAAGTTAGATTTCAATAATTTTAAAAACGGGCTAAACCCAGATGAAAGTGAACATAAAATCTAGAATTTTAAGATGATACACAGTGGACCCCCGCCTATTTGCAATTTTTTGTAGGGAACGTGACTCTCAAGTTATTTGCAGAAAATCTGACAGTGGATTTTTTTCGTAGGCCATATCTAAAATATTCCAAAGAAAATGCAGCCTGGGAAGCTGGAATACCTACATTCAATACAGCCTGACTCACTATTGGCTGCCATTTGCAAACCAGCCAATCAAGGAGGATCATCTATTTTTCACTGGTGCTGATTGGCTGTACCACCCAAAACAGAAATGAGGATGACTGTAGACATTATCTTCTGTGGAAGTGCTGAGACAGTGTTCACTAAGCATATTAAAGCTGCTCTGCAGAGTTTGCTGAGAGTGCTGCTGAGAGTGCTGCCGAGAGTGCACCTTGTGGCCTTTAGAGGAACTGCAGTCTGCAAAATGCGCACTTATTAGTCCGAGCTCTACGACGGTCAGAGGCCATTGTTGCTCTTTTTGTAGCGCTAGACAACATTCTTCTCTTATTTGACTTATGTGCAGTTTGTGTAGGTGTCTGGGCTGAATATCTTAACTATCTAGCAGCTAACTGATGGAGAACACAGCCTCCTTGTGAACAAGCGTACATACGTATGTGTGTCATTATGTTATGGTACGCGCTCTAACAAGCACACCAGGTGAGGTGGTACCGACCCGAACCAGCTCAAAATAAATGGACTTGCAACCTCTACATGTAACCGCAGGAAAAAGTACCAGATTCAGTTATTTCGTCAGGATGTGAAAAAAAACGGACTATAGATTTAAAAAAAGGTTTTATTTTAACAAAAGTATTACATAATGCAGGTTTAATGCATATTAAGGTATATTTAAATAGCCCATTATAAGCATCTTTAGAGGAGTCCTTATTTGACACACAAGTAAATATTTTCTCTTTCTCAGACCATTTTCTGTAAATTTAAGATATGGTGTCTAAGTAAAGTTTGCACATAATTAGACATGGGTGAAATATCGGATATACACGATGTATTTCAAGTTTTTTGTCAGTGGGTAAAAAAGCTCTATCGCAACCATCAAGTATAAGTTGTCATGGCAATATTAAGTTGCATGCCTCTAATTTGCTGAGGTTTTTTGGGAGGGGGTTTCTCCCACACCATGCGAATGCATCACCACTCCCCCTCCCAACTGGAAAATGTTGTACCTGGCCCACTGACTGCTCAGAGCATGCATGGATACTGTATGTACTATGAGAAAGAAGAATATGGCGACAGCGGGAGTTTCAGATGTGCAAGTGGAAATCTTAGAGGAGTCAGATGCGCTAGTTCTGAAGAGAAACAGCACTGGATCAATAATTTGGCGCTAGTTTGGATTTCACAAGGACGAAGTGATACAAAATGCAGTAATTTGCAAAACATGGGAAAAACTATTGCCACTAAAGGGAGCAGTACCACATATTTATTCCACCACCTGAGAAGTCATCCACTGCAAAATGAAGAATGTCGTAAACTTTGAATGTCAGCGTCTCCCCACACACCAAAGACGATGCTAAATAAACCGCCTGTGAAGCAGATGACACTGGCGCCTTTGTTTCCTAAAGCCATCCCATACGACAGAAAAAGTACGAAGTGGAACAAAATCACAGACGCGGTGACAAAATACTGTACATTGTCAAAGACAAGGCTCCTGTCAGTGAAGTAGAAAAGCCTGTTCTCAAAAATTTTATAAAAACACTTGATTCAAAACATGACTTACCGGGTTGCTATTTTTGTGCAGAAAAAGCGCTGCCAGAGTTGTACATTGTGAGAGAAAACATCTACGGATCTGTGGACCAGCTGCACTTGTAAGCCGCATCATATTAACCCCCAGAAGGTCGTGGCAGATGGCCGCTTGTACTGAGCCAGGTTCTGGTTCTGGTGGAGGTTTCTTCCAATTAAAGGAGAGTTTTTCCTCTCCACTGTCGCTACATGCTTGTTCAGTATGAGGGTAGCTGTGGTTGGAAGTCTGCATCAACGGAGCGCTACTGCCAGTCAATGACTCGATGCTATCTGCTGGGATTTCTTAAATAGAAAACTTTTAAACTGATTGGAATGTATGTATAATTGTACTGAAATGACTTTTCTAATAAAGTGCCTTGAGCTGACATCTGTTGTGAATCGGCGTTTTATAAATAAACTGAATTGAATTGAATTATCTTAGCCTAACTCCAGGGGCGTTACTAGAACTAATACTGTACTGGGGCACAAAGAATTCATGAGAGCGCGCAAAGTGCGCAAAAAAAAGAAACATTCAGCACTTATTTATCATAAAAAACCAAAAGGTTCTTTAAACTATTCAATCATATCAGACTATGTTGTTGTCTAGATCTTTGATCAACCACCTGAAATGTACTACGATAATGCATCTGGCCTACTTGTGCACTTTACTTTAGACTTCTAAACCATTTCTGATAAAAGCAAAAAGGAAGAGCAATGAATCTTTTTTAAAATATAAATTTCAGTAAACATCTGCAAACTGAACATTTACAAAAGTAGAAAAAAATTAAATAATAGCACCCCTACATCACTGGGTCCTTTTATTTCCATAGTAGAAAAATAAATGAACTGTTGTGTGTCTCTTCAGGGAATCATTTTTTGTGAAGTAAACTGTAACGTTTTGTTTTCATTTTTGCAAAGTGGTCAATCACTTGGCTGCACATAGTCTGAAGCAACATGAAAATATTGCTGTTGTGACTTTTGTCATCAAGAAGAGACAGTTATATTATTTTACCTCAATTATACTGTTGAGAGAAGGGAAGTGGTACAAAATATTTAAAAGATATCAAATTACAACTGGACATCCAAGACTTGTTAAACAAAATTTATGGTTCTGAAAAACAAATGCTGAGATATCTCAAGAAGATGACATCAATAGAAAGAATATATTTTTTGTTTGTCTTTTAGTACTTTGTAAAAATAGGTAGGGAATATTTAGTATGGATTGAACGTTGTTTATTATTTTCAGTGTGGGACGCAGCGTAGAGAAATGCTTCTGCGTGATGTTCCTGTGTGGCTTATCGGTCTTATATACCTGCAGATTTCTTTTTTATTTTTGAATTAATTTTGCACACAGAACAACTTTGTTTGTAAGTGGGTGAAATGAACCAAGAACTGTGATAACACTGCATGAAAGTGCGCAGATCATTCCTATTCTGATTGTGTGAAAACAGTCTGGATGCAGAACACGCCGACTCTAATCTGTAGAGAATATCGGTGACAAAGTTTCACAGAAAGTAGCTAAGGGTGGTCAGAAAGGTCGCTAGATTTGTCGCTAGGCGGTTTAAAAAAAAAAAAAGTCGTTATGGGGGACAAAGTCGCTAAGTTGCCAACACTGTACAACGAAACACTTGGAAGAATCATGTGAACAATTTTCATTGGTTGTTGCGTTCAATCTTACCCAGCTACCGAGGTGCTATTTCCTGATTGGCTATTATGGCCCCTTTCTTTTTTTTTATTGGCTGGTAAGTGACAGGCTCGAGTCATGACTGAAGGAAAGGAGGCACGGAGATGCGCTCATGAATGCCGTTTCCAGCGAGTGCGGCACTTTAATTTTACTGGGGCACTGGAGACTTTTACAAAGGCACGTGAATAATGCCTAGTAACGCCCCCGCCTAACTTTACATTATAGGGGCAACATAATCAAAGCAACAAAGCTGAACGTGTGGACCAGGCTGCAGAGTAACTTCTATTTAAAGCCCGGCTGGTTGCGCTGACGCAAGTGAAGGAGGTGGCCCTCTGTATCGACCTCACTGCACAGCGGGACGAAGGTCTTCCGGAGTTCCGCCACAAACAGAGTGTAGTCGTTGCACAGAGGAGACTTCTGATTGTAGAGCGCCGCAGCCCATTCTTGCGTTCTCCCGGACAGCAGTGAGGTGAGCAGAGCCACTCTGGAGGCTGGGGTGGCGTACATGATCGGCTGACATTCAAAAATCATGTCCAGAGTTGCTAACAGGCCATCTGGTTTGCCGTCCGAGCCATTCCATTTGTCTGGAAGAAAATCCGCGGTTCGACCGTTGGGGATGACCGTTGTTGGAGCGTGTTGACTAACCCGGCCAAGCGGATGTGGGCGTCGGAGATGGTCTGAAGCTTGGAGTTGAGGTGATCGACCATGCCTCGGAGATGGACCACTTCAGCACAAAGGGCCTCTACTTCTTCTGGAACATTTCCTGGCTCAGTCATCCTGTCACGATTGCAGCGATCAGATGGAGATCACTGCTTGGAAGATGGATGTTCCAAGTGCAGGATGAGGATGGAGCCAAAGGTCCAGTTGGAGCGGAGGAAATGGATGAACCTGGATTCGAGCTGGAACTCGTGGTGCGAGGAGCTTGGATAAGCTCTTACCCATAGGAAGCAGCTGAATCTTGGAATACAACTCAGGTTGGAGTCGTAAGAGCTTTGCGTCATAACGAGGTTGATGACTGAGCGCCATAGAGGTGAGTCAAGGGAGCTTTTGAGTGTTGGGAGGAGGAGATCCAGCAAATGGCTGGTGAGAATCTCATCAGGAGCAGCTGCTCCGAGTTGGGCCTGATGACTTCTTGACATAATGGAGATGGAGGCAGATGTTCCACTGTCTGATCAGGGTGTAGCAGGGTTATCTGCTTCACAGCCCAGTGAAACGCCTGTAGTGTCAAAGCCAGATGCAGAGAAAAATTCTTGAAAGTTTCTTTAAAAAGGCAGAAACACCCTCTTCCAAAGTCACATCATCACTCAGAGGATTGGTAAATGCAAAACTCTCTGCCTAGTTACAGTCTGTGAGTGCTGACAATGAAACTGATCCCTTGCAGTGGTGGAAGGACCATAAAGAAATGTTCCCACAGGTGAAAAACTTGGGGAAAAAAGTATCTGTGGGTGCCTGCTTCTAGTTCCCCATCAGAAAAGGTATTTAGTACAAGCGGAAATGTGGTCACATATCACCGGGCTTCACTCAGACCTGAAGCTGTAGACAGGCTTGTGTTTTTGGAACAGAACCTCTAGAAATCTATGCACATTTTGCATTGATGAGACTGATTTTGTTCAGGGGTATTAAAGTCACAATCTGGAGTTTGGTGTCTGTGTTCTCAACTTGCCATAATTTCTAATTTTATCATTTTGTGTGGAATGTGTTTCAAATCTTGCACATAAAGAGCAATCATTATCTAAGTGGTTTTGAGATGCTCTAATACCTGTAATGTGATTGTTCTTGTTAATGGGTTTTGCAGGCACTGTCTGAAGCTCCTTCTATTTTAGCACTTTCTGTGGTTTGTTGTTTGAATTTCCAAGCACACAAAGAGCAGTCCAAAGGTTTTTGATATGTTCTGATACCTGTAACTTTTTTTGGTCATTCATTTTTATTGTCACTATCTAGACCTTTGTATTTTATTGCAATTTTGAAAGCGCTAGTTTAAAGTTTTCACCTTTCAGGGCCATCTAAAATGTCTTGGTTGATTTGTTTTGTTCTCTCTAGGAACACTATGCCCTGCTGAGTACTGCAACAGACTTTGGAAGATCTATTATGGCAATGCAGCACCAGAACTTGTGCATTGGAACTTGTAAGTATGGGCCCCCATAGTTTGGAGGCTAATCCCAACACCCGAACCTCCCAGTGATCCCCAAAGTCTTCTAAAACAATATTTCAATTGTGAAAGTGTGCATTCTCCTACTGAAAGAGGGCACTGCTGGCATTGAATATCATTTCTGTAATGGGGTTGGGGTGGTTCACCAGCAATGGTAATATGAGAGGTAAATGTCAAAGCACTTAATCATAGAAGACTAGATTACTCAAAAACTCCCAAAAAATTGAAAAAGATTGCCTATAACATTACACTTCACCTGACAAGACTGCTTTCTGTAAACAATCTAACAAACATTAACTTGGTTTTTCACTTCATGTAATGGCAGGCAATGTTCTTATTACCATAAATCCTTGTGTTTGCCACAAATTTTAGCCTCAAACACATCAACTTCAGGTGGAGACTAACTCAGAGCCTAATACATATAATCTAACTGCTAATTGTACTCTTGGGACATGAGCTGTTTTGACAAATACCCAACAAGACGTGTCTCTGAAATAGTATCCATTGTAGAGATAAAACGAGTGAATCATACAGATCTTCCCTTAAGGTTTCCAGGAAACTGGTTGTACTAATTTAAACAAATGTACCAAGAACCACTTTTATTACATACTGAGATATTTTAATACATGCTCGTAGTATTTCCAATGAGTTTTTGCTGCGAAGCAGATCACACCACTGTCATCTTGGTCAAAACCATTTTTAAGAGCTTTTTCTTAGATCCTCTTCAGACACAATGCAATATTGCTTTTACATTTTAGGGAAGGAGATAAATCAATTGCATGTTTGAATCATTTTACACTAAATTATGGTGCTTCTTTGAAGTATTAATACTTGATCTGACAGAAGCATCACAGAGATGCTGTGTGAAGCTTTTTTCACATTCAGACACTCATGCAATGAAAATGTCATGCTGGGGGACATACAGCATAGCACTTTTGTAACAAACAGGGTGGTTTTAAAAACAAAAGTTCAGATTTCTCGATGAGCTAAATTTGTATGTGATGCCAAAGTACAGAAATAGTTCTATTTTACTTCTTAAACATTTCATACACCAGTAGGGTGAACGATTTAATGTAAAAAGTGAACAAATAGATGAATGCAAACATCTTGAAGCAGAAAACCACATCACATCTAATTGGATAAGAGACGCATCAGTGGACAAGCCGGATGAAAATGTGTCTGTTATCACTTCCAGGAAAGGACATTTTCATGGTTTTACTCCTTTACACCCTCTGACTTGCCAAGACACAGTTCAAAATCCAATATGTCCAACATGTACACCCTCAGCAGGGTCCTGGAGCATGCATGGGAGTTCACCCAGCCGGTTTACATGTGTTTTGTGGATTTGGAGAAGGCGTTTGACCGAGCCCCTCTAGGAATCCTGTGGGGGGTACTCCAGGAGTATGGGGTACCAGAACCCTTGATACAAGCTGTTCGGTCCCTGTACGACCGGTGTCAGAGCTTTGTTCATATTTCTAACAGTAAGCTGGACTCGTTTCAGTGAAAGTTGGACTTTGCAAAGGTTGCCATTTGTCACCGATTCTGTTCATAACTTTTTATGGACTAGGCGCAGCCAACTTTCTGAGGGGATCCATTTTTGTCCTGAAACCCTTTCAGGATAGACTGTCACAAGTACAAAAATGATTTTAAAATATCTGGAAATTAATTAAAAATATAAATAATTACTCTTCCAAATTAGCAAATTTACCAGTAACAATAATAGTTCACTTTTTAGGTCATACTGGATAGAATTAAACAAAAATCTGGAATAATATTCTGAGAAAAATATTCATTTCTTTTCAATGTAATAATAAAAGTAAAAAGCAGCAGTCTCAAAAAGTGATTATATTTTCATCTTAATCCTCCTCAGTAAATCTATAGATGAAGTTTCACTTTGCACTGCAATATTCTAGTTTTTGTGTCCGTGTAGATCCTTCTGGATTTTTGGCACTTTTATCACACACAAAACCACATATGCCAGCTCTGTTCATCTGTAAAACTACACTTGCGGTTTAATATCTTGAAAACAGTCGCACAGTCCGCTGTTTGTTCCATCTATGAATGGATCAGGAACCCCTAAACTTTAGAGGACTGTCGGTGGACACTTCTAGAAGCTGGGATTCCAAAGGCGAAGGCAAAGCAACATCATTTTAGTGGGATCCACAGAAAATGGGTCCAAAATCCAAGTGCCCCTCTTTGGGATCTTAAGGAAAGTATTTCAACTTCTCAATCAGTAGTAAAGGAGGACGAGAGACATTCACTGATCTTCACCTCAGGAGAGACAAAAGGGGAAACATGTCCTTCCTTTCTTCTCATGCCCTCTTTGTCCACACAGCAAGTTTCTTTTAGAAAGCTTGTACTTTGTCTGCAATAAAAAAAAATATGTTGCTATTTTTCACTTGAAGAGAGATGCTAAACTGCTTGAGTAGTGAAAAAATGTCCCAAAAGTGAGCAAGTTTAGCTGTGAATGTCATTTGGGTGTAGAAATGTGCAAGATGAGAAAAGAACAGATCTCATTCTTCAGTTCAAAATAAACACCTTAGGATCAGTCCTCATCTCATCTCATCTCACTGGGATAGAGTAGCTGGAGATGATCTGCTACTATATGTATTTTTACCATTCACTTTGGGTTATGTCATTTTGACAAAATGCTTAAGATAACTGCAGAGCTGTTGTTTATAGTAAGCTCATACAATCCAGTTTCAAAATGATGATCAATACAGTCTACAACATCCTTTCTTAGTGGTGTGATGAGGTTTCAGTGTCATTTAGAGCAGCCTAAATAGCTAGGAAAACCAGGAAATCGGTTTAAACATAACTTTCCTCTTTCCTTCTCTTCTTCACAGCCTAAAACAATCCTGTGACAAAAGATTTGAGCCAGAAATCTGTTTATTAAAGATTTGTGTTTAGGTGTTTTCATTTAAAGAGTTTCTTTTTCTTTTTCAATGACCAGATATTTGTTTTACTGCTCATACTCACTGTTTTATTGTTTTTCATAGAGATGTTGATCCAAATTCATGTCATTTTCCCTGCTGAGATGCAAATAAGTGTCTAAATCTGAATGTCATATTTACAAATGATTTTTCTTTCAGAACATTTAGAAACTGTCACATTTTCCAAGCTTGACTGAGATACTTAAAATGCTGGAAATACATAAGGAATCAGCAAAAATTAAAGTCATTTTTTGCCTAATCACTGCATCAAATCACTCCTAGTCTACTGAAAAGTTGTCTACTAAGTTACAGTTATGAAGAGCTGTTTATATAAATATGCAAATATACAAAAATAAATCATTTTCTTCTTCCATATAATTGTAATCATTTCTGGATCTGTATGTATGTCATGTAGACTCAATAGGCTTTTTGCATGACCTCGTATATCAATAAAACATTTAAGCAGATTAGAAGTGTACAGTGGATCAAAGAACTCATCTTTAGAGAGGATACAGATTCTAATTAGATATTCAGCCAGCGTTCCAGCTTACATGTAAGGACAGTTATTTGCATCTAAATTTGATACGATAGGAGGAGCATTATGTGAAATGACAAGTTTGTTCTCCCTTTTTAGCCTCTTGACACTGTGTATCTCATTTAGTTGGGACCCTTTTACAGCGATAGTGTCATCAGGCCTGTGGTGAATCAATATGCTTGCTTTTCTATTCATCTGTAACTGGAGCATCCAGGCAGACCAAATTCTGTGATTGTGATAGTCTGATGCGAAATCCATTTGGGTGTTTTCCAAATCCGCCACTTATCATCTGTCGACAGCTCATTTGTTACAAAAATTGTATCTTTAACTTGTGAGGAGAGGTCCTCATGCTGCCATCAGTCGTACAGTTGGGCGGACAGCAGAACTAATAATGCATCTTGAAGAAGTTGAGGTTTCTAATAGAATACTTGTTTCCTGCTTAAGTCATCATCTCTCCCTGTTTTTGTCTGAGGCATTAAGTTTTTAGGTCATGCCGACCATTTTCAGGAGACTTCTACTTTTTATATTTTATTTAGAAGAAGAGAATTTCAAGTTAGAAAAATCCCCTGAAGCTACAAACCAGATGTCAAAATCTACTATCTAATATACAGGCCATGGTTGCAGTAATGATTGGTTTCTATATACTTGTACATATATGGTTCTATTTTAATTTATCAGTCATGAACAGTTCTGTTATGTAGAACATCTTCCTTCAGTGTCTGAATATTCAGAAGACATTGAATTCTATATCTATCGGTGCACACTTGATATCATCAAGCTGTGTCGTCACTTGCCACTTGTAAGTGAACTCGTCATCATGCCTTTGAGTTGAAAGTATTTAAAACTGTCTCTGGACATTAAAATTGCCATTTGTAATGACTGTTAAGCGGAGGTTATGCGAGGAGGTGTTTTTCTTCAATATTTCAAATTTTATCTCCAATCTCAAGAAGAATGCTCCGGAGATCCACGCAGCGTTTGTGCAGCAAAACGGAAAAAAGGAGCAACATGGAGGAAAAAATGTCCAATTGACCGTTAATGAGTAGATGGATACAAAAATGCAACAAGGACCACTTCAGAGCGAAAGCCAACAGACAGAAAATCATAGGGTCTATAGCACTGGATAACCAGTTTCAATCATGCAAGACACCAGATTCAGCAAGCTCAAGGTCTCGAGCCACGCTTTGTCATACCTAGTCGTCTGTATTTTATGGATATCTGCTTGAGCAAGTTGTACAATCCCGTACACAGTCTCCTCGAGAAGCTAATCTAAGATGCTGTTTCAACCAACTTCTCAACAGATATCTAGTCTTCAAGTGTTGAACCAGGTTAGCATGCTTAGCTAGAGCCCAATGGCTGGATAAGGAATTTATGCTGAAAACGGCTGTGCTTCATTCCCAAGAGTGCCGTAGTTCTCATTCAGCAGCAATGATGTCAGATGCTTTTGAAGGGATGTTTGAGGCATGGAAATTCCCCAAGGGGAAAGTGCATGCTGTAGTGAGGGATAATGCTCATAACATGGCTAAAGCTATGATGGAGTTTGATGTGAAAAGTCTGCCCTGCAAGGCACACACCTTACAGTAGGCGGCGAACAGAGGTGCCGTGTCTCAACACACCATTGCAGAGGCCCTGGCTGTAAGGAAGAAAGTAGTTGGACATTTCAAGCACTCATTACAGGCTTACAGTAGTTTGGAAGACATACAAAAAGAACTAAACATGACTGTTAAAAAGCTGCCACAAGATTTCACCACCAGGTGGAATGCTTCCTTTTACACGATGCAGTCTGGTAGAACAGAAGAGGGCTTTAAGTGCATATGCTGCTGATTAGCCTACTGGAAATCCTTGAACAGCTAAACAGGGACATCAGCTCATCTGTGGCAACTGCTGCAGATGTCATCCCTGGTGTGGTGTCCCTGACGCGGCTGCTTACCAAAAGTGACGAAGAACAGGACAAAGGGGTGAAAACAGCAAAACACTATTGGAAGCTCTCAGCAATCGCTTCAGGTATGTGCAAGGAGTACTTCTTTATGCCATTGCAACCATAGTTGATGCTCGTTACAAAGATTGGCCGCGTTTCCCAAATGCGATCGTTCTTAAAGACTTAAGAAGGCTCCTAAGAAGGGTTCGGCTAAGAAGGAGCGCCAAGATACGGGTGTTTCCCAGAAGCGTTCCTAACTGTCTTCTTAGGAGAACCTTAAGATTAAGCCTAAGAAGCTTCTTAAGAAGCTCTTAAAGCAACACTAAAGAGTTTTTTTTACCTTAAAATAATGTTTCCGAACTCGTGTCAGTGTTTGATCAACTCATAACAGGGTGAAACGGCACTTCTGCATTCGCTTTGCGGCCCTCTATCGGCCATGACAGCACTATGTAACTTTGGGTCGTTGGGTAGTGGTTTTGTAGTTCAAATGCGACTTACTTTACGGCAGGCTTCACAAAAGCCAGTAGGTGCAGCGTCCTGTAAGGCTCTCTGGGTGGAGCATACTCGGCAGGTACATATAAATGGAAGATACCTAGCAGCAGGTAGCTTGAACAATTGTCATCATGACGGAGCCGAAATTGTATTCATCTGTACACCGGTGTTCCGACTATCTGTGCTACCGACATGCACATTTCGATGTTACGTCACAATTCGCTTACTTTGCAAATCTGTCATCAAGAATTCCTACCTGGAAGATCCATTTTGTCTGTTTTATTTCTTTGAAGTTTACTGTGAGTTTTATTCAAATAATTTTATTACTGGCTAATTTTAATTCAAAATATTTTAAGGCTTTCCTTAAGCTACTTGTTTCAAGTTTACATGACACCTCTTGTAGCCTATGTTAGTTTCACTTCTGTGATATCGTTACACTGCATGTAAACAAGTCCCATTAATTAGAGTCGTACAGTAAATGCAATGTATTTTGCAGGCCATTTGTGCTTATAATCATAGCCTACTACATTTTAATATTTTGGAGTAATAATACTACTATCTGCTCTATGTCTTACCGGCTTGGTATATATTCATTCGCTGCTTTACAAACTAACAGATTTCCAGAGTGTGCTATTCATCTGTAGGCCTATTTAACAGGTAGGATATTCTGATCATGGTTTTTAGTGCATCTTTATGTGCTAGTTTTAGCTTTATATTAAACGGGTAGTATGTTCTGTTGATTGAAAGAAAAGTTTTCGTTATTCATAATTCTTTGCTATGTTAGGCATTACTGCTAAACTGCCACTTCAATCCCGTCACTTGAAAAATATTTTCCGATGATTATGTTTAACATCAAAGCTAACAGTTGTTGTTTTCGGGATGTAAAGATCGTTTTCGAGGGGTAGCACTGACAGATGCGCGCTACGGTAAGACATTCTGAGGGGGTAGCACAGATCGTCAGAACAGTGCTGTCAGCCATATAATAAAGAAATTAGACCGTATCACATTATAACGTGATAGTTTATTGTAAAAACGTGAAACTATCACGTTATAACATTTTAGTTTCAAGTGGTTTTCACGTTTTTACAATAACGTTATAACGTGATACGGTCTAATTTCTTTATTATATGGCTGACAGCTCTACGCTGTCATAAGACATGCTGAAATATAGAAAATGTACCTGGGATGAAGACATTTGACACAAAGGCTGCCCAAGACGTGAAAATCTGTAACGTTAGTGGGTATCGCTTGTAAATGTGAATCCCCTGGTGTAACCATAACAGATTTTTTGACAGTAGTAGAAAACAATACATTTTTCCCAACTGTAGGGGGACCCAGAGAGCAAAACTTACTTAGTGTTGCTTTAACGGGAGTTGTCAACCGCTGTGGTGCTGAAACTGAATCAATCGATGCCAGGCTAATCGATCACCCACTCCTTTAAGGGCGCTGAGCACGTGGATGTAGCATTAAGTTAATTTTTGTTTAAAGTGTGTGTGTGCCATCAGGTGTGTCCAAGTAGTAATCAAGCCCATTAGTGCATATATACCCCCATGAATATTGGCACACACATGTGATAATGGATAAAACTGGCCGCAGAAAGAGCAAGCGGGCACCGTCGTTTACCGCTGAGGAGATGGGCGTCCTAGTGGACGAGGTGTGGCAGCACCGTGAGGTTTTATTTGGAGGAACAAAAGGGGAAAAAAACATCACAGTGAAGAACCGTATATGGCAGGCTATAGCGGAGAAAATGTCCCCCTCCAGCCCATGTGGCCTGCGTGACTGGGGTGCTGTCAGAAAGAAGTGGCAGGAGTTTCACAGCCTGACCCAAAAGAAGAATGCCAAGGTGAGAAGGGAAGCCATGGGCACGGGTGGTGGAGCACCGGGTGGGACGACCCTCACTCCCGATGAAGAGAAAGTCTTCATCATAGGGAAGACGGCCTCTGAAGGCATCACAGGGGGCATCGACGTTGAGGGGGACAAGGGCCTCTCAGAAAGTGAGGAAGAGGAGCCATCCGGGAGCGGAGTAGGGGCGTGCACGCCTACAGGAGAGGACGACCCCACACAGCCGTGCCCTGTCCCCGTGCGCCAACCAGCACGGCCATGTGGGGGGGCTTAACCAGGCGGCCCACAATAGCCCGCTGCCCCTGCAGCGAGACGCTGGTGCGCCTGGAGAGGGAAAAGTTGGTGGTGCTGCGGGAGATTGAGGACCAGCTCCTGAGACAAACTGCTCTCCATGAAGAGATGGTCCGGATGAAGCAGGAGAGGTTGGAGCTGCAGTGGAGACAGCTGGCGCTGTCCGAGGCACAGTTCAACCGTCCCTCCATCTCCGTTCCAATCATCCTTCCCCAGGATTCAGGTACAGGTCAGTTCTATTTTGTTTTATTAGCATTACGCAATGTATCCCATTCAATTTCATTAATCAATACCCATTCATTGCAGGTGATGCAGACGTCCAGACGGCCCAGTGAAGCCGGAGACGCCACCCCTCCTCCCCATTATGCTTTCAATAAACTTTGGTTTCCTTTTTAACCATGTGTTGTGTGTATCATTTTGCATTGAAATGAGTATTAAACCTAGCAACAAAAAGTCTGAGGCAATTTGTAATTTTAACATACTGTCAGCCCGGTCTGACAGTACGTCGAGTAGGGAGAAGTGCTGATGCACATTAACATTTATATAAACCGTCTGGCTCCGCGCTCGGCGACGCGGTTGATTAGCAGCGAGAATGTGCTGTATTGCAGCCATGGTTTCTCACACACGCGGACTTTGGCAACGCCTTTATATAGAGTAGCAGGTGAAGCCTCTCTGGATTAGGTTCAGCTGAGTTCAATTACATCTGTTTCCTTGATATCTGTGAAATGCTACAGGGTGGTTGATGTTTTTAATGTGTAAACTCATATGCAGATGTGTGGAAAACTTAAACATGTTCTTCAATAATATATATTTTTTTCTTCTCTACTATTAGCCTATGTTTCTTGCGCCAGTGCTCCACAGCTATGAGTGCATTTCAACATTAAACATCGTTTTATTATTTTAAAAAGTGGAGGATATAAATTTCCCTGAAGCAGCTTGATCACTGTAGCCTAGAAATCTAGACGCCCCTGGTGGCAGGCTATGATCACTGAGCATTTGATCGCTAAGAAGGCTGTTAAGAGTGGGTCAGATCGATCTTATGTTTCCTTCTTAGTGAAAGATCTTCTTAAGCTAGGAGCGACTCTGGGAAACGCGTTTTTCTTTCACAACGTTCTTAAGAGCACTCCAAAGAAGATCTTAGCGCTAAGAGATTCTTAACTCATTTGGGAAACGCGGCCATTGTTATTCTTGACATTGATGTAAAGGAGGGAGCACAGAATATGCTTCTGAAAAGTTGGGGAACAAATGACCAGTGATTTTGATGATCAGCAAGGAGAGGTTGCCAGCCCCAGTGCAGATGACCTGGTTCAGGAGGAACACAACCCCCCCCCCCCACACACACACACACACACACATAAGAAGGTCTGAACTGGAAGCCCAAAACTGCAGGATATGTACCAAGAAATCCTTGAGGAGAATGAACTCAGGGGAGCAGCCTCAGGGGAGATGGCATCAGAGGTGAGTTAATGCTCATGACCCCGAAAATTAATGGTGAAATGACAAAATTAAAATAATATACACCTTACTTTACAATTTGGTTGGCCCAGTTCAATTTACAACGCGATGCTAACTTAACAACAGAGAGTTTAAAGGTTTGTTTTCATGCCACACTGTGTGCGCTTCAATATCCCTCCGCCATATCACCATGATGTCATTGGCAGTACAGGTATCTCCTCCAGTTGCCAAAGTAGCAATGTTGGCTATATTTTGCGACTTTTTTGACCATTCTAGCGACTCTTTCCAAAAAAACTGATTAGCGACAACTCCAGCGACTTTTTTTTTGTGTTATTGGAGATTTTTGGAGACTGATGTGTAGGACATATCCTTACACTTCTCACCGAGCAGCGGTGCTGTTTTGGGTTCCTCTCCCACTTCGGAGCGCTCACAGCAAGCAGCCAGTCCTTGTGCTACAGCTCGCCTGCCCAGGACCAGTTACAGTCAAAGCCGATGTTTATCCCTGATCTTGCTTGTTTATGGACCTCAGATTTGTTGTGGAATTTTATTAGAGGACATTTATCGGACCCTTGCGGATGTAAGAATATTGTTTTTGTTCAAGATTGCTTTGTTTTGTCACCTATTACATTACATTTCTTTCAGAGGTGGTTTGCAAAAAGCACTCACTGTCAGGCCTGGTGTTGAGTATCTCAACTCTGTGACAGACACACAGGGTAGCCAGCTGCCCCTAGACGCTTCAGAAGAGAGCCAGTTCTGTTTTGAACTGGATTCTCGGAGCTGACCAATCAGGCTTTAGGCCAGTGTTGGAAATGCCCCTCTTATTAGAATACACTTCAGTAAACAAATAAATGTGGAAATAAATAAATAAATAAACGTGGGAATAAATAATTATGGAAAAAAATAATTCAATAAATGTAGAAATAAATAAATACATGTGGAAATAAATACATGTGGAAATAAATAAATGTATTTATTACCACATTTATTTATTTTCAATTATGTTTACCCAATTATTTCTTTATTTCCACATTTATTTAGTTAATATCAATTTTGGCATCCAAAATTATTAGTTAGACCATATTGATATATTGGACAACAGTAAAAGAGCCAATATTGAACATCCATAATTCTGGCTATCTTAACTGACCTTAAACCAGACAGATGCAGTCTGTAGTATATGGTGGGAGGAAAGGTTCTGTCTATTTTTATGCAGTTTATGTAAACCTCTGATTTGAATTGTTTAACACACACACGCACGCACACACACACACACACACACACACGCACACACACACGCACACACACACATCTACTGCAGCCACAGCTGTATGGTGTGATTGTAACCCCAACTCTAGCTTCCTCTCCTTGTAACATGCCAGTATGGTGACATTGTAGAGCTTGTATTGTTGTTCTGTGGTCTCCCTACATTAAGGGTAATGGGAATTTTTGCTTTATTTTGTGTAAATCTTATTTTATATAGTGTATTTTCTGTATTATATTGAATTTTCTACAGTATAAAAAGTAGTAGTTTCATACGAGTCCTTCAACACCAGCAAATGTTGACTCTCTTATGATATGCTAAAGGTTTACATGTGTGCATCTGCCTTAATTTGAAACTCTTGCCTGTGTTTTGGTTTGCCTCAAATGAAAAGTATAATAAACATGAAACCGAATCTAGAAACTCAAAAGAAGTTATCACCGTCACACGAAATGCACCAATAACACAATAGTTTGTGAGCCATTCCAAAACTACACCTATGGACTGCTGGCTTTGGAGGGATAGAGTGTCTCATCTTAACAGTACTAAGCATGTGTACAGCAGATCCTCACAGTTGTCAACCTTGGGGGTAAATTCCACAGATCTGCCTCCATCTTTAACCAGCTGTGTCTCAAGATGTCAGCTTTCTAAGTAAAACATAAGTGACACAGACACTGTGCCCATTAAAATGAGAAGTTGAAAGCAAGTGATGATAAGTTGTGGTCACACAGCCAACTGAGCCACAGATTGCCAACAGAGGAGGAGGCATGCCTGTCCCTAATTGCAATTAGGCATAATTTTTTAGGTGTAACACCATAATGACTGGGGAGGCTTCAACTCTCTGGCTCACAAGGCTTGGACATAAAGGACAACTAATAAAGTAATCTGTAGATATCATGGACAAAATATTATATTTTCTTGCTTTTATTAAAAGTGTTAAACCAACACCAGGGTATTCTACTAAAGTGTGAGTTTAGATTCATCTGTTCAAAGTAATATAGTGATTAGCTGAAAGTATGTTAATGTTTACCATAAGATTGTGACTACATTAGTCGAAGAGTCTTAAAACTAGTAAAAATAACATAATCACCATAATGTCCCTTTAATTTAATAAGTTATGTAAAAATCATATTATCCTCTGGTGTCAAACTTGGAGATTAATTAATTATGATCTGTAATTAATTAATCTAATTAATCTCTTTTTTAATCTCACCTAATAATTGCTGAGAAAAGCCCTCATTTTGAGGTATTTTCCTTAAATTCATTACATTATTGTGGTAGAACAAAAGTTTGATACATGTAATTAAAAAAACTGGCTTTATGAAGTCATTTATTGTATTTAACAGACTTGAACAGATGCAGTCCCAGCCATTAACATTCTGCTGTTTTTGTGACTAGTCCAAAGTGGCGCCTGCAACCTTCTGCTTCGAGCATGCGCGATTCATTAGCGCTCTGGACGCAGTGGGGTCAATATCTTCTCTAAGTCCAACTGTTTTACAGGTTAAAACAACACGTAATGTACGTGTTATTTTTGATCCCAAGGGCTTTCCATACCGGTGGACCTGGACGGCCGAGTGGAGGGGAGATGCAGTGTGTGGTGCAGGCTGTGAGCTATCCGTCCCAAACATTTGTGGGTAAAATGTGCCTCTCTGTCAGCTAATCTAAGAATAAAAATATTACAATGCTCTTTCAACAACTTTATGTTTCTACTCCTCATATTTTATTTTATTGGAATAGTTTAGTAAACGACATATCTTGGAAAAAGGTTTTGTCCTTACCTTATCGATACTTCCTAACTAATAAGGTGAGAGAAATGTCTTTTAAAATTCTGTTTAAATATTACCCAACTCAAATGTTCCTTTCACACAGATTCAAAAAAGATATCAACACCAGCTGCTCTTTCTGTAATAGTCTTCCCCAAACTCTGGCTCATTTATTCTGGTCCTGCATTCATGTGGGAAAATTCTGGTCTGAGATTTTAAGGCTTGTGCAAATTAACATCCTCCCAAAAGCATCATTTTCCTTCAAAAATGTTGTCCTTAGTTTTTATGAACATGAAGAAGACAGGAGATACTATGTTATTAATCTAATATTCATTTTAGCTAAATTTTATGTTCATAAATGTAAATATTCCGACACTAAGCCATTCTTACGTCTCTTCATGTCTGATACAAAAATTTATTTTGTGTCTATTAAAAATTCCAATAATTCCAAAGCCATAAAGACCGTAAAATTGTTTGAGAAATATGCTGTATGTAATTGGTGATTTGCATATATTTGTCTTTTCAAATGCATCTCTTAGTGTTTTTTTGTTTTTTATTTTCTGTCATTCCTGTCTAATTTATTTGTGCCCCGCTCTTTTATGTGCCTGCTGTTGTTTTTGCCCCCATGTTACTTTTTTTGTTCAGTCCTGTTTTTCTTGTATTTGAGCTGTTTTCAATAAAGCTTGGAGAAAAAAAGACTGCTGTGAGCTCTGAGACGGCCAAGTGTAAATGTGATAGTGGAGTTGTAAACAAAAGTTCCATGGATCTCTCCTGTATTTCCTTTTAAAAAGAAAAAGAGCAACGGCATACAGTTTTATTCTTTATTGAAACTTGTGCATCAAGTATTTCTAAACGAAGTGTGATGGAGCTAGTTACTGCTGTCTACCTTTTTGACATATTTAATCCTGTTTCTTGGGCTAGGATCCGCTGATAAATAGTCGTTTTGAGTTTGTATTGTTAAGATTTTTGTCTCCTATTTTTTTTATCTCTTGCTCCTTTTTCTTCTTTTTGCATTATTGAGCTCAACTTACAACATGGTAATGATCAAGCAGTGCTAAATACTACATGCAATTTATTTCTGTCCTTAAGGTTTTGATTAAAAGTACAAGAGGTAGAAATATTGCAACAAGCACCAGAAGAAAAATTACTGGGAAAAGGCCTTCAATATATATCTACATACATTAGTCTACATAATCAAATAATCTGTATGTGGTTTTGTGTCAAACCTCATCATGTTCAGGCCAATCACAGGTAAGGAGAAACCACACAGGGATCATTCACACACAACACACAAATGCCTGTTGTGAGTGGAGATAGTTGACCACATTCCCGTACTGTATCAAAAGCCTTCATCAGAGGTAAATCAATAGCATCAGTTAACAGTGCAGGGACAGTACTGGTGCCCCCACTGAGAGAGGAGACAGAGGGACAGATTTACCATGGCACAACTAATCACTATTAGGGAGTTAGAAGAGAAACACAGAGCAGTATGACATGGAGAAGAAGGGGGAGGGCGAGAAGGACAAACACGGGACGGACAAATGCAAGGAGAGAGGCTAACAATAGACGAAACGTCCAATAGAGCATCTGTTCTAGTGTTGAGCAGCAAGAAAAAGGATAGAGGACATAGAAATACTCATAGGTATGTGGAAAACTACAAATCTCTGCTTGTACAGGAATAAAGAAAATTGATTTAGAGAATTTCAGTACCAAAAGGATCCAAAATAAGTTTTTTTGCTTGAGAATATCTGAACATTTCTTTTTTTTTTTAAACAGATCGCGGAAAAAAATATCTTAGGCTTTTAAAATGATTCAAATATTCTGAGTTTTTGGGGTGACCTCATTTTGCTGCAGTATGGCACACACTCGAGGTTGGCTAAAGTCAAGCAACGCTTGAAGTACTTTCATAAATGTTTAATGGCTTTAAGGTTGGGTGACTGCTGAGGAAACGGCCAGCCCTCCTTGGTCTTCTTCAGACCACAAGTGGTTCTGTAAGCTTTTTGGGTGCAGTCGGGCTCATTATATTCCGGCAGCTCATATTCTTCTCAGCAAAGATGAAAATACAGTCATTGCATATTTGGAAAATGACATGGATTCTCTTTTTTGATAAAAAACCAGAGCTGCAACGCCTCTTACTCATTTTTTGTCTCCTTCCACAGACCGTTCCACTGCCCCAAATCCAAAATCTTGAAATCATCAGTAAAAAGCTTTTACCCACTGGTATCCACGGTGGCATGGTTAAACCCAGATTAACTTTGTGGTTCTTTAACTTCCAAAAGGTAGATGACAGATACATGCTGTCAACCAATTACTAGTAGGCCAACTTCTATTGAGAAAATATTTTGCTAATTCTATGTAACATCTTCTTTACTGACAATCAGCTGCAGGGTGTGGAAAACGAGAGTCTGACCAAATGTTGAACCTCTGATTCTGGAGAATCAAAGAGCCTTTCATCCTGACCTTGGATCAGATATTTACCCTTGGAGAGTTGCTGAAGGGGTTATTAGGGTTTTGTGTTCTAGTCCACATGTAGTTTGTGAATTTGGAGAAGGCTTATAGCCTTGTCTCTCCAGGGGTTTTTAGGAGGATCCCACGGGAAGACATTTCACCCACCTCGACTACTGGTGGTGGTCAGAGGTCCGATATATGTGCCCCAGAGCAGCTGTGGCTACAATGTAGCTCACCACCACAGGATTCGTACAGCTTTCCAGGTAAAGTTTTCCATGACTTTTCCATAACCTTTAACCAATTTTCCATGACAGAAAAAAAAAACACATTCGAGCATCAATTTAAAGTGGTATCTGCATTTATTGGTTGATTTTGAGTCTTCTTCCAGTAATTTTGCTACAGAAGTGTATTGCATTCACGTAAAAAAAACAACTCTGTTTTTCTAAATTAATGAAATCAGTTTTACAAAAGAAAACAAAACAAAGAAACAAAAACAGCTTCGTTTCTCTGAAATAACGAGATAAACTGTGGGGGGTATTCCATGGCATTGCCCTGTTATAGACTGGCAACATATCCAGGGTGTACCCCACCAGGAGAAAGGCACCAGCCGCACCGCGACCCTGCAAGGATAAGTGGTGTAGACGATGAATGGATGGATGGAAGGACAATATATATTTGTAGGCTTTATTAACCGGCTATGTTCATACATAAATACATACATGTCCCATTTCCACTCATCCAACCATCCATGCTTATATGTTTTGCTGGGTTACGGGGGCTGGTGCCTCTCTCCAGTGGTCATTATGGGAAAGGCGGGATGCACCCTGCAGGTCGCCTGTCCATTGCAGGTCCTGTTTGTTGAGTTTAATTCACTTTTACTTTGTTTTGGTATTAAGAAACTGGGAAACAACCTTGTCTCTAAACAATGTAAATAGGGTTATTAGGCTTATTATTTGGTCGACTTTGCATAGACACCTGAAGAAGATGCAGTTGTTCAGGTGTACTGCCCCATCAGATTTTCTGCCCCATACAGTTTATGTTGTTAATTGAGAAAAACTACGATTTTTATTATTTTTTTCAAATGAATGCAATACGCTTCCACATTTTAAAGATTTAACCTAAACAATCATTTTTTAAAGGAGACATCATGCAAAACTCATTTGTGATGATCTCTTGTCAAAAACATACTGGTCAATACTTTTTGACTTAAAGTTTGCCTATCAAAGTGTCAACCGCAGCCCCATTGAGTTGCTGAACACTTGTTCACTGATATTTATAGTTTTTGTTTTTTACTTAAGTCATTCCCACTATTGCCAGCAAAGGGAGCTGCATATAAATTGACACGTCCTCACCCCTGTTTATCAGAGCAGACTTCTTCTCACTCACATTTGAAACATTGAAAGTTTTACTGCATAGCTAACACTTGGCGTGTCTTGAATCTGCATCCTTTTGCAGCCAGCTTTGATAGTTGTCCTTAAATAGCCTTGCATTGTTGAAATTAAATTTCCCTGGCATTTTGAACTCTTCATTTTAGCCTGACTGTGCCAAATTGCTTTGGCATTAGCTCTGTGAGCTACATTTAAGGGCCTTGGAGGGAGGGGTGTCACCTGCCTGACTGAAAATGTACAAGTCCCCAATTTCTATTTATTGAGCCGTATATATATATATATATATATATATATATATATATATATATATATATATATATATATATATATATATATATATATATATATATGAAGGAACTTCTAGTACTGTCCATGACCACACAAAAATGATTCTAACAGCTTGTTTACACAACCTTACATACACCTGATTGTAGACCAAGTGCTGTCAATCTGAATATCCTCTTTTTGTTTTGTTTCTCACACTATGTAGAATCTCTCTATAGACATTCCTGTGGGACTCCTCTGCTATGAGGACAGCAGAGCCGCAAGCCCAGCATCACCACCACTAAAACCCTCAAAAGTGGGCATCATCCTAGAGGGCAGTCTTGTACTGGATGACCTACAAAACCTACCTCAAGCAATGTGCGTCTTGTTTGGGTTTACATACGCACTCCACCTGCAGTACCCGAAGTGCTTAAAAAACCCTTTTATCTTCATTCAGCAGGTAATGCTAAATTTAGATCGAAATGAGCTACTGTACCTCCAAAGGTTCAAAACCTGAAGGATGAACTTGCTGGGTAGGTCAAATTTATGCTCATGGCACAATTCACCCTGTCCATGTCTGGACTGTTGCACAATAAGATTTAAACTGATGGGAGTAAATATTGTAGCAGTTGCTCATTTTCTATAATCTTGTTGTTCTAGATGTGTCTCGTGTTTGTTTTACTGTGATCATCATGCATAAGACTCATTTTAGAGAGTTTTAGGTGCACACATTTTGATTATCAGCACATTGTTCTTAATGTTTCTGTTCTTAATGCTGGCTTTGTTGTCTGGCACAGTTTCTCCTTTTGCATTAGCAGTATATGCTGCTATATGGTCAGTGTTTTTTCTTCTTTTTTCCCCCAAACTTGAAAGTTGTTTGTGCAACAAACACATAAGAAACTGTGCTGTGATTATATTTGGCCAAAACATGGTTCAATAATTCAGTATTCATGTTCTATTTGCTTCATCACAAAATGTAAAGTAGAAGGTAATATCCGTAGACAAAAAGTAAGAATACTGTTGGCAAAAAGAATGTTTTATAAAAACAAGGTCATCATTGTTAAGATATATTCAATAAAAATATATAAAATGTACTGCATTGTGTGGTCATTGACAAAAATAAGTATTTAATTCGAATTAGATATAGTTTCATTTTTGATAAATTCAGATTTTAGATTAAAACTAGGCTTTTAAGTATATTTTACTTTTGATATTAAGTTTTAGTTATTGTAGTTTTAAGTAGAGCTGACTCACCTGGTGGGGAGTCGGCTCCAGTGGTGGGGGAGGACCCCACCACCGGACCTGGAAGACCTGGAAGGCCCAAACGTGTTGTGAGGGTCTGCTGGGAACGTCTGGCAGAGTCTCCTGTCAGAAGGAGCTTTAACTCGCACCTCCGGCAGAACTTTGAACACGTCCCGGGGGAGGCGGGGGACATCGAGTCCGAGTGGACCATGTTCCGCGCCTCCATTGCCGAGGCGGCTGACCGAAGCTGTGGCCGCAAGGTGGTCGGTGCCTGTCGCGGCGGCAACCCCCGAACCCGCTGGTGGACACCGGCGGTAAGGGATGCTGTCAGGCTGAAGAAGGAGTCCTACCGGGTCTTTTTGGCTTGTGGGACCCCTGAAGCAGCTGATAGGTACCGACAGGCCAAGCGGGATGCGGCTCGGATGGTTGCTGAGGCAAAAACTCGGGCGTGGGAGGAGTTTGGAGAGACCATGGAAAACGACTTCCGTACGGCTTCGAAGCGATTCTGGTCCACCATCCGGCGTCTCAGGGGGGGAAAGCGGTCTGCCACCAACACTGTTTACAGTGGGGATGGTGTGCTGCTGACCTCGACGCGGGACGTTTTGGGTCGGTGGATGGAATACTTCGAAGACCTCCTCAATCCCACCAGCACGCCTTCCAATCTGGAAGCAGGGTTTGGGGACTTGGGGTCGGGCTCTCCAATCTCTGGTGCTGAGGTCACCGAGGTCGTTAAAAAGCTCCTCGGTGGCAAGGCTCCGGGGGTGGATGAGATTCGACCGGAGTTCCTCAAGGCTCTGGATGTTGTGGGGCTGTGTTGGTTAATGTGGCTCTGCAATATTGCGTGGACATCGGGGGCAGTTCCCTTGGATTGGCAGACCGGGGTGGTGGTCCCCCTGTTTAAAAAGGGGGACCACAGGGTGTGTTCCAACTACAGGGGGATCACACTTCTGAGCCTCCCTGGTAAGGTCTATTCAGGGGTTCTGGAGAGGAGGGTCCGACGGATAGTCGAAGCTCGGATCCAGGAGGAACAATGCGGTTTTCGTCCTGGCCGTGGAACACTGGACCAGCTCTACACCCTCAGCAGGGTCCTGGAGGGTGCGTGGGAGTTCGTCCAACCGGTCTACATGTGTTTTGTGGAGTTGGAGAAGGCGTTCGACCGTGTCCCTTGATACGGGCTGTTAGGTCCCTGTACGACCGGTGCCAGAGTTTGGTTCGCATTGCCGGCAGTAAGTCGGGCTTGTTTCCAGTGAGAGTTGGACTCCGCCAAGGTTGCCCTTTGTCACCGATCCTGTTCCTAACTTTTATGGACAGGATCTCTAGGCGCAGCCAAGGCGTTGAGGGGATCCGTTTTGGTGGCCTCAGGATCGGGTCTTTGCTTTTTGCAGATGATGTGGTCCTGTTGGCTTCATCGGAGCGTGATCTACAGCTTTCGCTGGAGCTGTTCGCAGCCGAGTGTGAAGCAGCTGGGATGAGAATCAGCACCTCCAAATCCGAGGCCATGGTCTTGAGCCGAAAAGGGTGGGGTGCCTCCTCCGGGTCGGGGATGGGGTCCTTCCCCAAGTGGAGAAGTTTAAGTATCTGGGGGTCTTGTTCACGAATGAGGGAAAAATGGAGCGGGAGATCGATAGACGGATTGGTGGGGCATCTGCAGTTATGCGGGCGCTCTACCGGTCTGTCGTGGTGAAGAGAGAGCTGAGCCAAAAGGCGAAGCTCTCGATTTACCGGTTGATCTACGTTCCTACCCTCATCTATGGTCACGAACTCTGGGTGGTGACCGAAAGAACGAGATCACGGATACAAGCGGCTGAAATGAGTTTCCTCCGTAGGGTGTCTGGGCTCTCCCTTAGAGATAGGGTGAGAAGCTCAGTCATCCGGAGGGGGCTCAGAGTAGAGCCGCTGCTTCTCCACATCGAGAGGAGTCAGTTGAGGTGGCTCGGGCATCTGGTCAGGATGCCTCCTGGACGCCTCCCTGGTGAGGTGTTTCAGGCACGTCTCACCGGGAGGAGGCCCAGGGGAAGGCCCAGGACACGCTGGAGGGACTATGTTTCTCGGCTGGCCTGGGAGGGCCTTGGGGTTCCTCCCGAGGAGCTGGAACAAGTGGCTGGGGAGAGGGAAGTCTGGGTCTCTTTGCTTAGGCTGCTGCCCCCGCGACCCGACCCCGGATAAGCGGAAGAAAATGGATGGATGGATGGATGGATATAACTTAAAATGTTTAATTCTGAATGTTCACATTTAAGTTGACTATACTTGAACAAATTTATTTTCTTTACTCAATTACTCAAACCATTTATGTTTATGTAACTTAAAATTTTACATTCTAAACGTTGCAGATTCAAGATGACTGTACTTGAACTCTTTGAGGCAATCACTTGACGCAAATGGTTTAAGTACTGTCAACTTATCCGGGTTCACAGTTATAAAATCTAAAAGTGCCATTCCCCTTCATGGCAAAACAGCAGACAAAATAACACTTAGTATATTTGTTAATATCTTTTAAGATTCTTCGATTTAGTCATGCAATATTTTTTTTTTATTATAACCTCTTTAGTGTGCGACTGTGTCCTCTTAATTGTCAATTTGCTGTTGATACAAATAAAGTTTTGCTACTGAAGGTCAAATAAAGGATCATTCTATACAAAAACAAATAATGTTGCAAAACAAGCATGCATCTGTAGCACACAAAACCTTTTTAACTGTGTAAACAGGGATCTGGTGTATGCACATGTATTCAGCAGTGGTCCTGTACGGTTTTTGCCTTGTAATGATTTTCCTGAGTATTTTCTTTAGTGATCAGCTGCTGCAGCAGGTTGACATGGTTTGTTTAAGCAATGGATAGAACATTTTCCTGCGTTCATTTGTACCGCAGTAGAACAGTAGAACAGAGCGTTGCGCGGTTCAGAAATTGGCAGCTGGGAAGCACAGACCGACAGGGCACTGTTACTGGGCTGTCTGTGATGCTAGCATTTAGCTACTTCATTGTTGCAGATACAGGAGCTTTACTAACCTTTTCAGGTTGGTCTGAAACATCCATGTCCTAGCGTTAGCGTGTAGCATTAGTGAAGCTAGCTTGTGGCATCCTTTGGTATTCCCTTTTTTCCTGTGCTTCTGCCTCATAGGGAAAATACTGTTCAACGCTTTTGTGATTGGCTTATCGGGTAAGGAGGGTCACATGTTTTTTGTTGGGTTTTTTAGCTCTATGTTAACAGAGTTTAAAACCTCCAGAAGCAGCTTATCAGGGAGAGCAGGGGCCATAAATCTGTTATTGCAGCGCTGAAGTGCGACAATTTGGGCAAATGTGAACGGGTCCGTTTGTATCGATTCAGATGCAAAACACTATCTCTGGATAATTCATTTCTCTAGTATCAATTAGTTCGAGATATCAATACATTTAGACAACCCTACCCACATCTAGATAAAGCGCTAAACAAGTACTGTTTAACTGTTTTACCATATATGGTAAATGGATAGATTTTATAAAAGCACCTTTATAGGGTTAGGGTCAAAGCAATAACTAAAACTTCTGTAACCACTGAGCCACAGTCATTATATTGCATACAGAATGCCTTGGGATCCTCAATATGAGCCAGAGAGTGACTCTGAGGAGAGCTAAGTGTGGTTTCTCCCTGGACCTGTGACCTCTGTGACATGGACCGGCACATGTGGAAGAAAGTCGATGGGATGGATAGATGGATGATTTCTACCGGGAAAACTTTGGCTCACTAACGCTTCAGTATATA
The DNA here is from genome assembly GCA_963556495.2 of Valencia hispanica. Lineage (NCBI taxonomy): Eukaryota > Metazoa > Chordata > Actinopteri > Cyprinodontiformes > Valenciidae > Valencia > Valencia hispanica. Next base: position 5,733,006 of record OY747705.1, on the reverse strand, counting down.
CATTCTGTCCATTTGCCATTTTATAAATTCTGTCTTGGACGTTGAATCTCATCTTATTTGGAAAACAAAAGTTAGTGTATCAATCAGGTAAATTAATGACATCCTAATACTGTTTTTTTCATAAAGTGATACCCTCATCATCATTCATATTGTCTAGAGCTAGAGTAAGTGGCTGTTTAATACAAAAGCGTTGTAGATAAAGTAGGGTTAAATAACACATTTTCTACAAGATTATGCTTAATAAAATGTCCTTATTACCAGTAAGTACTTACATTTCTGTAAATGCAATCTTAGTTTCCCTTTTCCTTTTAGTTTTTGTTAATGTCATGCTAACAGCCACTACTGAATAAAAAAAAGTCTGAAAAATTATCAACTACAGAGAATCACACGACCCAGCAATGCCAAAATATTTTACAACTACAGGGTATCTGCGGGGTATTGAAAAGTATCAAACGTTGATTAATTGATTTAAAGAAAATTAAGACCTTTAAAAAGTATTTAAAAAGCTTAAATTGATTTAGTAAAATCTTACATTTAGTTAGAATAGACATGTTTTTAAAATAAGTTTGTCTATCGAAAATAGACGCAAGTAAACTAATAAAATTAAACAAATTTTCAATGTTTTATGTCGGCTAGTTTTTTATTAGGTTTCCGTACCACGTGACTTTACGTACTTTCGCCACAGTTGCCGACGTGATGTATCCCGTTAATTTAGAGCAAAGTGGAGCAAAGCGATGCAGTACTATCGAAAATGGGGACTTATACTCTATATACTCTAAGTACGTTTTACATGTGCAAAATGTCTTTAATCTGATCATATTTGGGATTAGAATTTGACTGTGTACATGGTCCCTGAAAAAAATGTATCCGATTATGACAAGCGTTTACATCCGTCACACGTTCAATTCATTTTGACATACGCAGAACTATCTAACATACCGGAAACAGCCCTCGAAGAAGAAGTAGCAGACTGTTTAAAATGGAAAGGTACGATGTTCTTCGGAACATGCTTTTATTTTTCCTTCTCACGGTTTTACATTTACACGCCTTTCTTGTTGTGTAAACAGTCAAATCCAAATCCCTTTCTTGTTGTGTACACAGTCAAATCCTAATCCGAATCCCTATATTGTTGTGTACACAGTCAAATCCTAATCCGAATCCCTTTCTTGTTGTGTACACAGTCAAATCCTAATCCGAATCCCTTTATTGTTTTACACCGACATAAGGTACGTCTACGCATGAAGTAACAGACATGCGCAATAATGACCAACATTCGGAAAAAAGTGTTTACATGCACAGCGATCGGAATGACAGTCGGCATAACCCAGCTGTCTCAATCGTAAGGAAAGATTGCTCAGAGTATTCCAAATGGCATGTTTACATAAAGCACTCATATTCCAATTAGACTTTTAATCCCATTACTGGTGTCCATGTAACCAAGGCCATTATTTTGCATCAAAATTGTTCACATGGAAGAACTTTTCTTGATCCGGCTGACAGAACAGTTTCTGAAACAGCAAAGCTGTGACCAAAAAGTGGGAAGGGGAGAATTGGGTCAGAAATTGGCAGAATTATCTTGCTGTGTGAACCAGTTCTATGTCAGAGGAACTGTTCAGGTCCTACACCAGGCAGACAAGCAAAGGAAAATAAAACCACGATCAGCGAGGCTAGTACCAGAGTCCAGATACTTCAAGCAAGGTTCGAAGCTATGAGCGGAGTCACTCACAAAATAAGCAAGGAGTAGGTAGAGGCAGAAAATAGGTCAAGCACACAATCGGGAACAAGGGCATGGATAGAAAAAGTCAAAGGTTGTGACCGGAATGACCACAGATGATCTCACACTGGGAGGAGGAGGAGGGACAGGTGAGAGTAATGAACTAATCAGCAGGTACAGGAGGGTCTATGAGCAAAGGAGCAGCATGGATAATGGCTGGAAACTACAGAATCATGACAAACAGAGGAATCTCCAAAACCCATCGAACATAACATGTTATGTAACTGAAAACTGTCAGGCTGGACAATAATTCAATAACAATATATTCAAATTCAATTCAAAAATACTTTATTGATCCCAGAGGGAAATTAGTGTTGGTATAGCTCATATAATTAATTATTTAAGGAGTTGTTGTAGTTGATGATGGCTGTGGGCAGGAAGGATTTCCTGTAGCGGTCTGTGTTGCAGCTAAACTGAAGAAGCCTCCTACTGAAGACATTCTGTTGTTGTATGACAGTCTCATGAAGAGGATGCTCAGGGTTGTCCATCATTTTTTTGATTTTATGAAGAATCCTTCTTTGCATCATCATCTCCAGATGTTCCACAATTGTCCCAAGAACAGAACCAGAACCTTCTTTATCAGGTTGTTTAACCTATTTAAATCCCTGGCTCTGATGCTGCTACCCCAACAGATGACGGCTGAAGAGATTACACTCTCCACAACAGACTTGTAGAAGATCTGCAGCATCTTGCTGCAAACCTTGAAGGACCTAAGCTTCCTCAAGAAGTACAGTCTGCTCTGTCCCTTCTTGTAGACGGCTTCCCTGTTGCGCCTCCAGTCCAGTCTTTTGTCAAGGTGAACTCCGAGGTATTTATACTCCTCAACCACCTCCACTTCTTCTCCCATGATGGAAACAGTGTTTGACTTATCCCTGTTTCTTCTGAAATCTACAATCATCTCATTTGTTTTGTTCACATTCAAGGTGAGACGATTGTTTCCACACCATGTCACAAAGCGGTCCACCAGCTCTCTGTATTCAGCTTCTTGTCCATCTCTGATACACCCGACAATTGCAGAGTCATCTGAGTATTTCTGCAGATGACAGGTCTCTGATTTGTACTGGAAGTCTGAGGTGTACAGAGTGAAAAGGAATGGTGAGAATACGGTCCCCTGTGGTGCTCCTGTGCTGCTGACCACCTGGTTTGACACACAATTCTTCAGTCTTACAAATTGTGGTCTGTTGGTCAGGTAGTCATTGATCCAGCCGATTGTTGAGGGCTCCACCTGTGTCTTCAGGAGTTTCTGACAAAGCAAATCAGGCTGAATTGTGTTAAATGCACTAGAGAAATCAAAGAACATGATCCTCACAGTGCTGCCTGCTTTGTCCAGATGACAGTGGGTTGGTTGAAATAGGTGGATGATGGCATCTTCAACTCCAACTCCACAGCGATAAGCAAACTGCAGTGGGTCCTGATATGTTCTTGTTTGCTTACTCAGGGGTGCCAACAGGAGTCTCTCCAGGACCTTCATGATGTGGGATGTCAGGGCAACAGGTCTATAGTCATTGATGACTGATGGGTGAGTTCTTTTGGGTACTGGAACAAGGCAGGATGTCTTCCACAACACTGGAACCTTCTTCTGAGTTAGGCTAAGGTTGAAGAGGTGCTGCAGAATCCCACAGAGCTGCTCAGCACAGGCCTTCAGGACTCTGGGGCTGACACCATCTGGACCTGCAGCCTTGTTCCGGTTCAGTTTCTCCAGCTGCCTCTTCACCTGACTTTTGGAGACAGACAAGTGGGAGGGGGAGGCAAAGGGGGTAGCAGCATTTCCTGACTTGGTTGAAGTCAAACTTGTGGAATGAGAAGAGTCCATGGCTGAGGTGAAGGATAAAACATCCGAGGTGTAACAGGAAAGCTGTTGGTCAGAGGAGAGTGGGATGTCTGTTTGGCTGGGAACAGGAGAGGAGGATGCTGAGCTAGTTCCTGAACTGAACCTGTTGAAGAATATGTTCAGTTCATTGGCTCTGTCCAGACTTCCATCTATCCAATCCTTCCTGTCCTTAAAACCTGTGATCTTTCTCATTCCTGACCAGACATCTCTGATATTGTTCCTCTGTAGTTTGTTCTCCAGCTTCTTCCTGTATGCCTCCTTGCTGTCTCTGATCTTGACCTTAAGTTGTCACATGTCTATCACACATGTCTATCAATCGATAGACATGTGGTGCAAAAAAAAGGTCGATTAAAGAAATGTTTCCCTTCCTTTTTCATCATAGCCTATCAGGTAGCTCAATACTACAGTCATTTTGAACCAATACATAATGCACATCAACACTGAATGTAACAATAATAAAGCAGGTCAGCAATGTTGTCGTGGCAGGACCTAAGCAGGATGAATTTAAATGAATAATAATTGAAATATTACTTATTCAATACCATAATGGTTAATAACATAAGTCTGTTCTATTTTTTTCAGTATTTACTGATGTCACTCAGGTCTATTAACTTGATTTGTTTTCTTACAAACTTTCAGTAATGGTTAAACAAGGTGTTTGAATAAAAGGCGGAATTGAATTTTTAAATTAAAATTAGTTTATCAAAGAATAGCATAAAATGACCAGGGTTGCACTTAAAAAAATTCCTACATTTTTTGGTAGTTTTTAATAATCTTTGAAATCAATCAATATGACTCTTCTACATATCGATATGCTCTTTTTCTATACCGTCCAGCCCTAGTCAGGCATAGCTGATAACATTTTCTTTCCCTTTCTTTGTGGGACCTGGATCCTTCTCGTGACCACCTCTCCGGGGCAGGGAGCCATGTTACCATGTCATGTTTTAATGTTTCCTCGTTTTATGACTACTGGTGACACATCCGTATTTTATCGGAGGTGCCGTTATGTATTGTTTCCCTGACTTAATTTTCTGACCAACCAAACAAATTGAAGATGGCACTAAGCAGAATAAAAAGGAAACAAGCTGCGTTAAATTGGACACGCATCCACACAATGACGCTGTTGACAAGCCTCTCAAACGCCTCTTTACAAAAGCTCACACTTGTCTTCGCTCTGAACAACAAGATGAATCTAACATTAAAATGACAACTAGAGCACATGTGACACAATGAATAATGCAATGGAAATTACTTTTTCTGTTATGTAAAACCTGTGTAGCCTTCCTCTGGAAAAAAAAAGCCCTAATGTGCTGTTTTATAGCCATCACTTCTTCATTGAAAAGCAGTGTTCATTTTATTAATAAAACATGTCATGGTCAGACAGGTCAGGGCTGACTGGTGTGTGTGTGTGTGTGTGTGTGTGTGTGTGTGTGTGTGTGTGTGTGTATAGGTGGGACTGGTTTATATTGTGTTTACAGGATCTGGACTGCTGAAGCTTTTACCGGTGGCACCGCCATGGTTTCTATGGTAGCTCATGTCAAAATTTAGCGGTTCAACTTCGAAGACATATTGAGAATGAGGTTATGGGATGCTGAAAAATAAACAGGTACAGTACACTATGTGAAAGACTCTTTACTGTTTAATTTCTAGTTCGGGCATCCACATCAATGCTTCTGGCACACACAGACCAGACGTCTCTTGTTCTCTCCTCTGATAGTTTTTTTTTCTACGACTACATTATCTCATTTGTCATGTTGGTGTTGCAGAACAAGAAAGCTGCTGTAAAGCTATTGAAAAGCACTTTTTCACTGGTGTAATTAATAACATGAACAATAGCTGCAGTCAAAAGGTGCAGTGTTGGACAAGTTGGCTTACTGACTTGGCCCTAATGAAACAAGGGCAATACAATAGTAGAATCAATGATATGGCTTATAATATCTGCTAGGTTCACCATGTAGAAATGAAAGTGTGCTTGGTAAAGATTCATAATGGAAATCAAGTTCATAATTTCTTTAAAGTCAAAACAATAATCTGGAAGAATTTGCCATGTAAAGAGACTGACTGCTTGCAGCTCTTAAAGACAGAAGCTATTAGAACAGTATGGCATTTAAATTAAATGTTTGTTCATGAAAAATCCATGCATCACTGATCCTTCCTTCCTTCCTTCCTTCCTTCCTTCCTTCCTTCCTTCCTTCCTTCCTTCCTTCCTTCCTTCCTTCCTTCCTTCCTTCCTTCCTTCCTTCCTTCCTTGTTCTTTGCCTCCCGTCCTTCCTTCCTTTGCCTTCCTTCCATCCTTGTTCCATCTTTTCCACCCATGTACCATCTTTCGTTCCTTCCTTGTTCTATCCATCCTGTCATTTTTTTGGAGTGGCCATCGCAAAGCTCTTGGGCCTCATTTATTAAGCCTGCTTTAGCACAAAACGAGGTGTGAAATTGTACGCAATCCTTAAAGGAGTAACTAAACCCCAAAACATTTATTTTGCTTCTAAACTGTATAAATTGATATTTACCAATGACATCTTTCAGTTTCTGCGAATTTTTTAAAATGTTCGTGTAAACTTGTTTAATTCTACACTTTTTGGTCTAAAAACGTCTTAGTGCTGCCCTCCTAGGGTTGGAGTGTTGCTACTGCATTTGAAATTTGTGACTGGTGGAGAGCGGTACATCTTTTCCACTCTTTACGTCACAGACATGGTCTCAGAGAAACACCCCGTGGGTTTGGGTATAAAACCATCTCTCAGACACACCGTGGCCAGTTTGGAGTTGGAATTGCGAGTTTTGATTGATAGCCTTTTCTGTCGTGGTTTTAAAACCTAGGAGTGCTGATTACATTCTCTTGTAATTTAGTTTTTATTTATTCTAATTTGCTTTTATTCACATCATAATGTTGTTACAATAAGTAATCATATAATTCAAACTATATATTTATTATTTGTTCGCTTGTGCTCCTGTTACATTTGATTTCAATCTCTTTACTCTTCTTACACATTTTCTTATTGCTAACTATATTTTTGTCATTTATTGTAAAGCACTTTGGTCACCTTTTGGCTGTGTAAAGCTCTATATAGATAAACATTGATTGATTGACTGATTGCAATAAAACGCTTTTCCATACTTCTACATCACCAACAAATCAAATCAAACTTTATTTATAAAGCGCTTTTCATACAAGAAGTTGTATCACAAAGTGCTTTACAGATTAAAATGACCCCACATAAAACCACCTTCCCTTCCCTCTCCAATAGGTTTAAAAGCATGGTCACAGTTATACCCCCCTCCCCCCAACCCAACTCCCATCCACACACACAGTTAAAAGCAACAGCAAAAAAGGACATTGGGCCGAGTGCAGATGAACCATGCAAGGAAACGCCATCAGAGGAGCCATCTGCCCCGGCAGCGGTAGATTAACAGCAGCAGCCGAGGCGCTGACACCGGGCGCCCAGTGGAGGCAAGGCCAAAACCCCCACCTCCACCCAAGCTCTACCTGGAGAGCACCCAGGGAGCCACAGCCGACCACTGCTCCCGGGGCAGAGGGCTCCCATAGAGGAAACACTGGAACGGGGATTAAGATAAATTAAAGTATAAAAATAAACAGCAAATTAATGTGCTAAGATTAAATAGTAAAACACAGATAAAAATATAATCATATAAAACATGCAGAGCAATTAAACAAACAGTAATAAATAGTAATCAGTTAAAAGCTAAGCTAAAAAGGTGAGTCTTGAGCCTGCTCTTAAAAACATGAACATTCTCTGCGGTCCTGAGGTCCTCTGGCAAGCAACATCAGTGTCAGTGGAATTATCTGGGTTGCCATAGTTACTGGTGAAATGCCACAAATCACCCGGCTTGAGTCTATGCAGAATATTCACTTTGGACTTTGCATTGACTGTTTATGGCAGAATGTGGTTGTGTATGAGGTGGGATATGATCCAAAATCACCTAAGCACATTTCTAGGGAGAGTGGGATTTATAAAGTGGGAATTGCATGCACCTGTATGTCCTCAGGGTATTCTAGATCGGAAGATTTCTTTGGCGCTTAAGTATGGTTTTAGTAAGGACTTCGCACAAAGTTTTATAAATGAGACCCCAGATCTAGAAAATTGCAGCTGGAGCTGGAAAGGTTAGTTCCTTCAGCAGGGTCACTAAACTCAAAAGTTTCACCCACGTCAAGCAATTTAAAAGATCCACCAATATTAAGAAAATATATGTAAGGCTCTGAATGTTTGTCTTTTCAATGACTCACATTCATACATATCCACTCACACTGCACTTCCTGCCATTAGACTACATGATAAACAATGAGCATCTGGTGAAAGACTGGCAAATAGAGAAACAGCTAGCAAACCTCAAAGCACTTTAAAGACATCTTACAGGAAAGTGCTCTATACATAACCTGCCAGCTGCACCGGTAGCACTCATAGGCTTTGACATCTTGAAAAGACAGCTTCAAACAATGCATTTATTACTGCTCTGTGTGTGTCCAAGAGGTAACATTTGTGGTGGCAAATAAGAAGTATCGTCTTCATTAAACAATTCACCTGGTATTGCTCATTTTCATTCAGTGTGTGTATTTGTGTGTGTGCATGCCGACTCTGTTCGTCTCTGCCTTTCGTTGCTGTGCACCCCTGGGATGAAGTGGGCTGCTATTTGAAGCCCAGGACCTAGTTTCATTCCTACTATGGGCCTCTGCTTTAGAAGCAGATGCCACAAAGAAAATACAGAGAGGGAACGGTAAAACAGGACCAAGGAGGGCTGTGACTAAAATGGAAACAAATTAGGGTTTATCTGAAACAGTCCAGGGAAAGCAAAACACATGAAGTCAATCCAAGTGGAAATGGGTTTTTTTCCCTTGTTAAAAATCATTAAAAAGAAACTAATGACCTGTTTGGTGTTTCTTGTCTTCTACTTCTTCACCAGTTGGCTGCAGTCCTTGAAGATAGAGGGAGAATGGATAAATGAATCAAGTGTTATACACATCTTTGTGTTTATAAAGTGGCTTGAGGTCTCCATTTAAAAGCTGCATGAGTCGAAGAGAAGATATCAAAGATTATAATTGTTGTTGAGGAGGATACACACTCAACATCATTATTTTTGTGACTTTATGTCAACTTGTGATTACTGAGCTTATGTAACATCAGCATTTTATAATGGACCTCTCCAGCTAAAGTGTGCATTCAGCCCCTTAGAGGATTCACTTAAGATATCTTCAGGAGAACTTTGATCATTTTTCGACATGAAGCTTTGTTACTTTGAACTTGCATAACAGGGGGAGAAAGAAAATCAACAAAGAACATAAACTCATATCATAATTAAACCTCAAATGAATGATGATGTAGATTGCAGGTACGGTATAATATACACTCATTATGAGCACAATAGCATAATAATTCAAGGTCTTTTACTTATTTATTTTAGCTGTTCTGTCATGTTGGAGTGGTAATGAGGGCCCAAATGTAAGAGGCAGGTTGCAAGTAGGGTCAAGGTAAAGTACTAAACCTCAATATACTGGAAATCAAAAACACCAAGAAAAAAAGAGAAAGCAAAGGCTGATGAATAATCCAACAGGTAAATCATCTGAGGATAAGGAGAGCATGGAGGACCTCATTAAGCAGAAAGTGCAGATGGAAAACTGGAGCTAAACACAGCTTTTAGGGGAAGATCTATTAACACCGCCATACCACTTGAACAGTGGTATTTCATGTAGTCCGAAATACCATTTATGGATTCAGTGGGAAACAATCAGTGTTACGTGAAGCTGTAAGCAGCACATTAACCCACTTAGACTGTGTGATGGGTGAGCAGATGAGAGACAATCAGCTCATTATTCTGATGCTAATCCAACATTTTAGTATACGTATAAGTGTTGAAGTCTTAGAGGTTTTTTGGTTTTAAATCGGACCCATCTAACGCAAAATGAAACTTGTGGGTTTTACACATGGCAGTCATAATGGTTTAATTAGTTGCTGTTGACCCAGCAGTGAAAAGGGCGAAGGTGTCAGTAACCAAGTACAAATACTTTGTGACCTTACTTGAGTAGATTTTTAAGTTTGGCGATATTTATACTTCACTGGAGTAATTATCGTTTAGCCTACTTTTTACTTCTCTTCCATACATTTTCACTGAATTATCTGTACTTTCTACTCCTTAAATAAAAAATATCCTCATTACTCCTATTTCATTTCGGGTTGTTATTGCTTTAAAAAACAACAACAAGAAATATATTTTAAAAAAACTATTCAGATAAATTGCGTCAACCGGAAAGAGTAAATTTGACTGCGATTGGAAAACAACTTTAAACCTCCTCCTGTCATGGTGAGGTTTGTAAAGGATCCAAGCGCAGATAACTTCTTGTTGAAAAAAGTTAGATTTGGAACTCAACTAAAGCCAAAATTTGGACTACACCAGGCATCTGGGACTAATACCAGATGTATTTCTCCTCCACCACATCTGGTAATTACAGACATCTGATATAGAAGGGAACCAGACATTAATTCTAGACCCATTGTCTAACAACCCTGTAAGTAGAATCCCGGTGCATATAACCAGACAAACCATAAAATTAAAATAAATGTCATATAAAACCAATCAGTCAGGTGCCTGCAAATGATGAGTCTTTACGTCCCTCTGCTGAGTCCTTGTGGCATGTGTCCATATGTTTTGGGGGTGTGGACTCAGATGCAGATAGACATAAATGGTGAAAAAAAGACTCTTCATTTAAGATCTCAGTCAGGGTTAACAACTCAGGTGTACAGGTACACATGGAAAACTGAGGACTGATGAGACACTGACAAGGAATGATGAGAAACGTCATGCGAAAAACCAGCAAAGACATGGGAACACAGAGGGGTATAAATACACGGGAAAGGTAATCAGGGAGACAATCAGGGAATCTCGGGGCAGCTGGGGACAATCAAGGACGCAGTGACAGACAGCGACAGGAAAGACACCACACTATGACATTTCCCTGTCATTGGGCCTGATCTGATTCAGATAGAGAACTCATACCTCTTGTCAAGTGTGTTCCCTCAGGCAAGGTTATCAAACCACTGCTCAAGGAGAACAGCCTGACCAACACGTTAATGTAGAACTACAGGCTAATCTCTAATCTTCCATTCATCAGCAAGATTATTGAAAAAGCTGTGTTTCAACAGTTAAAGAGCTTCCTAACAATGACCAACCACTTTGATGTTTTTCAGTCTGCTTTCCATGCTCACCACAGCACTGTCGTATACATGTTACTGCAGCTACTATTGGACCTCAGTGCAGTATTTCACACTGTTGACCAGGACATACAATTAAAATGACTGAAAAGTAGCGTTGAACTCTCTGGTACAGTACTTGGCTGGTCTGAGTCCTACCTAAAATACAGGTTTTGTGTCAAAAGGCAACTTTTCATCTGGACATACAGAAATCACATGTTGCATGGCCCAGGGCTCCATCTCAGGGCCCCTCCTTTTTAATATTTACATGCTCCCGCTATCCAAGTTTATAACAACCAATAAGATTAGTTACCATAACTATGCAGATGATTACATTACAGATTGCATTACAATGTCACCAGGTAACTTTGAACCTAGCCAAATGCTAAGTAAATGCATTGAGCAAATCAAAAATCCAGGAAATCACGTTGTATGATCTTTGAGAACTTATTTGTATAATGCTGCAGAAAATAAGTATTTAGCAACTACAACCAAGCAAGAATTATGGCCTTCACAGACCTGTTACTTCTTCTTTAAGAAGCTGTTCTATCCTCCACTTGTTACCTGTATTAATGCCACCTGTTTGAACTTGTTATCTGTATAAAAGACACCTGTCCACACGTTCAAAGAGTTAGACTCCAACTTCCACCATGGCCAAGACCAGAGAGCTGTCTAAGGACACCAGGGACAAGATTGTACACCTACACAAGACTGGGATGAGCCAATCTACAATAGGCAAACAGATTGGTGAGAAGAGATCAACTGTTGGAGCAATTATTAGAAAATTGAATAAATACAAGATCACTGACAATCTCCCCCAATTTGGGGCTCCATGCAAGATCTCACCTCGTGGGTTAAACATGATCTTGAGAACGGTGAGGAAACAGCCCAGAACTACAAGGGGGGACTGGTCAATGACCTGAAGAGAGCTGGGACCACAGTAACAAAGGTTGCTATTAGTAACACACTATGTTGTCATGGATTAAAATCATTCAGTTCAAATCAGTTTGTTTATATAGTGCAGATTCACAACAGATGTCATCTCAAGGGACTTTACAAGAAAAGTCATTTCATTTTGATACAGGTGAAAGGAAGGAAATCCTAGAAACCTGTTTAATATAGGATTTGAATATCATGTCTTGGTCAAAAACAATGCCAAGGTTTTATACGTTTTTACTAGAGGCCAATGTAATACCATCCAGATGAAGTGATTGATCAAGCAGTCTCTTTTTTGGAGCTTTTGGTCCAACGACCACAACTTCTGTGTTGTCAGAATTTAAAAGCAGAAAGTTTAGAGTCATCAGATTTGTATGTCTTCCAGACATGCCGGTAATTTACCTAACTGACTGGATTTATCAGGATTTATGGAAAAATACAGTTATGTATCATTGGCATAGCTGTGGAAATGTATCCCATCCTGTCAGTGCCCTAGGTTAAGCAAGCATATGTCCAGGTCCATCCAAGTTTTGCCAGAGACCATCTGGATGATCCAGAGGAGGATTGGGAGAATGTCATGTGGTGAAATGAGACGAAAATAGAACTCTTTGGTATAAACACCACTCGCAGTGTTTGCAGGGGGAAGAATGGTGAGTTGCATCCCAAGAAAAACATACCCACTGTGAAGCATGGGGGTGGAAACGTTATGCTTTGGGGCTGCTTTTCTGTGAAGGGGACAGGAGGACTGATCTGTATTAAAGAAAGGATGAATGGGGCCATGTATCATGATATTCTGGATAAAAACCTTCTTCCATCAGCGAGAGCATTAAAGATGAAACATGGGTAGATCTTCCAGCATGACAATAATCACAAACATATTGCCCGGGCAACAAAGGAGTGGCTACATAAAAAGCATTTCAAGGTTCTGGAGTGGGCTAGCCAGTCTCCAGACATCAATCCAATAGAGAATCTGTGGAGGGAGTTGAAAGACTGTGTTGCCCAGCGACAGCCCCAAAACATCCTAGCTCTGGAGAAGATCTACATGGAGGAATGGGCCAAAATACCAGCTACGGTGTGTAGCTGGTATTTTGGCTCAGGAGACCTTTGACCTCTGTCATTGCCAACCAAGGTTACATTACAAAGGATTGATCGGAACTTTTGTTATTGGCCAAATACTTATTTTCTGCACTGTTATACAAATAAATTCCTTAAAATAGTACAAGGTGATTCCCTGGATTTTTTTTACATTCTGTCTCTTACAGTTGAAGTGTATCTATGATGAAAATTACAGACATCTCTCATCTTTTTAAGTGGGAAAACTTGGACAATCGGTGGCTGCCAAATACTTTTTTTTGCCCCACTGTATTCATAGAAAACTTCTCCACAAGAGAAATGTGCAATTTTGTTTCATATTTCTTTTGATATATGTAAATTATAATACATAAAAACTATGATTAGACGTATCACACGCTGAGAAGGTAACATGCATTCTGCAAGATTTAAGCTATCCAGCACAACCTTTGTTCATCTATCTCCATTCATTGAAGTGTACTGCAGTGTATTGGTCTACAAACACTATGGTGTTAGCCTCAAGCAGTAAAACCCATGAACTGCTCTTAAATGCATGTAGACAGTGTTTGTTTATTATATGTGATGGTCTTTACATTGACTTAATGTGTTATTTGTATAAATCTTTCCCATTTGAATATTTATGATACTATTCAATATTTTATAGAGAGCGAGAGCAAGGACAAAACAGCTTTTATTGCATTTCATGTTCAACGCTCTTAATGCACATGCCAAATAAATGTGTACTTATTAACTAAGTGCTCACACAATGAAATGTTACCTTGATTAAACCCACATCGTTTCAGATGCTGCTGTTTGAGAACTTTGTCTGGCCAATCGGCAAACCAAACCAAAGGGAACACGACAGAATTATGTTTCTTGGGCTACATATTATTAGACAACCACGTTTACAGTAATAATACTTTTCTTTAGATTTGTTCATTTTAGGATTTACATTTGTATTTCCAGCCTGATCACATCTCATTTGTATCTGGATTACAGGATGATCCAAACTGACTAAGCTCAACCGAAGAAGCCATTTCTGCAAATACTTTGATTCTTTTATCTTTTCTTTCTGTAGCAGAAATGATCTTCTCTGCAACATTGTTTCTCAGAAGCTAAGAGAGTGAAGTGCATATAAAATCACTATTTTACTGCTATTGAGAGCAAGTAATATATGTTTAGCTGGATAATTTTTTGTCTTTATTTCATCTTTTTTTTATATTTAATCATTTTCTTTTACTTTCAAAATGAACTTTTGGAGTGCAAAGTTGAAAGGAATTTTCTAATCAAAAATCAACAATAATGAGCATGTCACTGGACTAGACAAACCTGAAAAATCTGTTTTTAAAGACCTTTTTTGTCTGCTATGCTTTTTAGACAAATGGAAATTTGACCTTGTCTGCAGTATCTCCTGAGGGTCTTGGACTACAACACACTGGGTCATCTACACAAAGCAAAGATAAGGTTGGACACATGTATCTCAATAAAATATTGCTTAAAAGATATTTCACTAGCAAGGACCACGCTACAGGTTCAGAATTTTAACATTTTATTGAAGGCATGTTGAATTGAATGGTCTGGGGAGAGGCAACGCTGGAGACCCGGAGGAAGACTCAGTGTGGGGGTGCAGTCTTCGGGAAATCGTCTTTCCGAGCCTGCTCAGGACCCCCCCAGACGGAACCTAAAAGAGAGAGACGTTAGAAGAGGTGGTACGGGAGTAAACTGGAGCGCAGAACGGGGAGGCTGTGCCCGATTGATGCTGCGAAAACAAAGGGGAGGGTTAAAGGCGAGGGTCGGCAGGACGCTGCGAAAAAAGGGGAGGGTTAAAGGCGAGGGTCGGCAGGACGCTGCGAAAAAAGGGGAGGGTTAAAGGCGAGGGTCGGCAGGACCCTGCGAAAAAAGGGGAGGGTTAAAGGCGAGGGTCGGCAGGACCCTGCGAAAAAAGGGGAGGGTTAAAGGCGAGGGTCGGCAGGACCCTGCGAAAAAAAGGGAGGGTTAAAGGCGAGGGTCGGCAGGACCCTGCGAAAAAAAGGGAGGGTTAAAGGCGAGAGGCGGCAGGACCCTGCGAAAAAAGGGGAGGGTTAAAGGCGAGGGTCGGCAGGACCCTGCGAAGGAAAGGCGAGGGTCGGCAGGACCCTGCGAAGGAAAGGCGAGGGTCGGCAGGACCCTGCGAAGGAAAGGAGAGGGTCGGCAGGACCCTGCGAAGGAAAGGAGAGGGTCGGCAGGACCCTGCGAAGGAAAGGAGAGGGTCGCCAGGACCCTGCGAAGGAAAGGAGATGGTCGGCAGGACCCTGCGAAGGAAAGGAGATGGTCGGCAGGACCCTGAAAAGAGGGGAGTCGGCAGGAACCCTGAAAAGAAGAGGCGAGTCGGCAGGAACCCTGAAAAGAAGAGGCGAGTCGGCAGGAACCCTGAAAAGAAGAGGAGAGTTGGCAGGAACCCTGAAAAGAAGAGGCGAGTCGGCAGGACCCTGGACCTAGAGGGAGGGGAAGGGAGGGGTGAAAACGAACGAGAGACGAGGGATGAAGGGCAGGCAGAGTTTATATGTGTATCCTGGTGGGATTAGAGATGTAGAGCAGACGTGTGGTACCGGGTGAATCGAGTTACGGCTGATTAGGATTTATGAAGCGGGTTTGAGGCGTGGCCTTGCTCCTGAACCTCAGCTAACCTGTTAGCTCCATTTCACTAGCAAGGACCACGCTACAGGTTCAGAATTTTAACATTTTATTGAAGGCATGTTGAATTGAATGGTCTGGGGAGAGGCAACGCTGGAGACCCGGAGGAAGACTCAGTGTGGGGGTGCAGTCTTTGGGAAATCGTCTTTCCGAGCCTGCTCAGGACCCCCAAAAGGTCTTGTCGGAGAGATTAGCAGAGAAGAGAATGAGCACGTCGCAGATTGTGTAGATTACGAATGTAGGTTCGGTATGCTGAAGAGGACAACAGACCTAAGATTTGGATGATGTCGTCTGATATCCCTGACCTGGCGGCTGAGGTAGCTGTACCCCTGCAGATTGAATGGCCGGAGTTAAAATCAGGGGAGATACCGGACCGGCGAGTAATCTGGTGGGAGTGATTGATGAACCAGAACCAGAACCAGAATTCGGTAATGAGAAGTGGGTTGAATGGAGAGGCGTTAGCAGATGATAGAGGCTGAATGTAGCAGGTGACGGGTTCCTAGGGGCTGAGGCTGGGGCTGAGGCTGGAACTGAGGCGGAATAAGTGAATTCGGACGGAGGTGCCGAGCTGGTCTGTTTTACTTCTACGTAGGGTGTAAATGAGGGTGTCCTGACTAAGGATTTAAATGTCTGAGAGACATGGGTGAATGGAAGGATCGTGTCTAGAAGAGGAAGGGGCAAACTCAGAACATATCGGGAAACTGAAATAAGCGAGCAAGAGCATGGACTGAAGAGTTAGGTCGATGAAGGGGGTTAGGTAACCGGAACGAAGCGTGAGATTGCAACGGGTGAGGAGGTCAGAGGTGAGCGGTAAGTGGCGGAAGGTTCTAGCTTTTTAAGACCTTTCCGAAAAACATCAGAACGTGGCTATGGTCGAGAGCTGGACAGGGGTTACCTGTTGCCAGCTTGATGAAGAAGCTGATTCCTGATAAATGAGATTTAGTGGTGGATATGTGGATTTTTTGGATTGAATGCGAGTGAGAGATGAACTGGCAGATAAACAAAGGAGTAAAAGGGAAAGAGACCATACATTACGTGAAAGGCCTTGAAGGCGTTCCAGCTGGACAGGTAAACAGAGCAGGTACCGGGTGAGAGGCTGTCGATGAAGTTCTGCAAGATGGTGAGGTTGTAGAGCTGCGGCGTCAGATGAAGATGGTGGCTGAAAACTGTGGGACTGGAGTCACGTTGAGGTCTGCAGCAGGAGCTAAGGATCTGAATTTCTTTGTTAATGACTTCTACAACAGTTTCATTATCGGAGTGAATGAGGATCGATTTCTGCGACAGGTCGTGTCCCCAAAAGAAGGGTTGCTATTACGATGGGGTAAAGCTCGTGGGGAGCAGAGGAAGGGAGGGTGGACTGGGGCTGAAGGGAATCAAACTCCGGGGACCAGCTGTTCCAGGAAGAGAGGAAATCGTGCCAGAGCCGCATCTCTGTACGACAGGGCTCGGTGAGGGCGAGTTGATTGTGGAGGCATGGCACGCTAGCGGCAGCGGACGGAAGGGACACGAAGGACCGACCCTGGGGATGATGCGGACGGCGTAGGTAAGATGACCCGAGAGCAATAGGAGCTGTTTCTTAGCGCGTATATTGTGAGGAAGTTAGAGCGGATCGGGGAGATACGGTGGACCTCCAAACACCAGCGAAACCTGGATGGAGGATGAGTCGAGGGTGATGCCCAGGAACTCGAAAGTAGTAGGGGGGCCTGCCGTCTTCTCGTCGGGAAGAGGGACACCGATGTCGGAAGCAGCCTCAGTGAGGGCACGAAGCCCTCAACGAGGTGGAGAAGAAGTGGAGGTGATGACCAAGAAGTCATCCGAGGGGGAGTGAAGGACGTGAGGCAGGTGTTAAGTATTAAACCGTACCCATCACTGGGTCTCGTAAAGAGAACTGGAAATCCTGGGACTACTCCTGCAGCCGAAGGTGAGCTGGACCGCAAAGTAGTAGGAACCCTTCCGACGGACGCTGGAGAAGCGCCGGAAGACTGAATGAAGGGGGGCAGTGGCGGAGCTAGGCTTTAAAATAAAACGGGGGTGGCAAGGTATTATTTTGGGGGGGGTCGATATACGGAGTATATGAAACGCTTCAAAAACAGAGCGCAAGACGCGCGCATGCGCATCGTGGGTGCAGAATGATGTGCTCAAAGCATATTATAATATAACATATAATATCATAGTGGACGGAGTTTTACCGTGTATCCTGCTGTAACCGGACGAGGCGCGCGTGCTGTTTGAATACTGAATGGAGAATGATTGACGGCCGAAGGAGGGAAAACGAGTTTCCGTAAACTTAAATTTAATGATGTAAATAGACTTTTGTCCCTCACATTAAGCTACGGAATGGCTTCAGAAGACGTTGTGAAATTATAATCAGACCCTCTCAGACCCAAGTCACCCCAAATTGACGTGAAAAGCGAGAGGCGGCGAAAAGCGCGCTTTTTGCATCCCTGTACTATCTCCACGGTAGTTTTAGTAAGATTAGTTCAATATTCTGCATTACACGTGCCGATAAGAATAAGCCTACCTAATGTCTGTGATTGTTGCTGAACATTTGCTAACGACATGTTTTAAGCATCTTCACACAGGCGTGACAGTGTTAACGTTAGTCAGTCAGTTTCACGAGGCTAGTAACAATGCTCATTTAAGTATTAATGCTAAGCACTACAGTGCGACGTCTCCCTTACTTCCCGTTAAAACAGTACTTCGTTTAATTTAATACCAATAAAAGCCGTACATACCAGCAAAACGCTCTTCATCGATATCGGCCGTGTTGTTTTGGAGCCGTTTTGAGCACGAAAGAGGTTTCGATTAAAGGCCCTGAGCGGTTGAAGGGAAAACCCCTTTCCCGGAGCGCGCGCTGGAGCCCTGCTAGTGTCCAGCCGGACATGTCAGGGAGGCCCGAAGCGGCGATCGGGGAGCGCCGAGCTCGAGGGGAGGCTCTAGAACGAAGTACGGGAGACCGGTGCGGGCGGCGAGGGATGGAGAAGGAAGGGCCCGGGCTGGGCCGGCCGGAGCAGCGGGGTGAGAGCGCCGAGGTGACGGCTCGAGCCCACGAGGGAAATCCCGGAGTGGAGAGGGGGATACAGGTGAGGAGGAATTCGTCCGGAGCGGCTGCGAGGTCAGCCGGTAAGAGATTCGAGTGCCAACGGCGTGGAAGACAGATCTGTCTGGGGCAGATTGAAGTCCCGCTGGGTCGAAAACAGCCTGACACGGTGGGAGAGTTGGCGGACGAAAAGCCGGGGAGATGGCCCGGGAGATGCGGGACGTCCGCCGAGCAACTCCTCAGACTGATCGACGCCGAGCGTGAGAACGCCCGTGCCGGGAACAACGGAGCAAAACGTCGAGTGAGGTAAGCGAGCACACGCGGAAGTCCGAACTGATCGCGTGAAAACGAACGAGAGACGAGGGATGAAGGGCAGGCAGAGTTTATATGTGTATCCTGGTGGGATTAGAGATGTAGAGCAGACGTGTGGTACCGGGTGAATCGAGTTAAGGCTGATTAGGATTTATGAAGCGGGTTTGAGGCGTGGCCTTGCTCCTGAACCTCAGCTAACCTGTTAGCTCCATTTTAAAATGATAACATTAAGATTTTAAGGTTTATAAATTAGAATAAAAATCTATGTTTCTGAAAGTAATGGAATATTACATAAAACCACATAATTATCAGCTTACTGTAAAATATGTCCATTTACTGTACATTATATGCACTCAGTACTTGTTGGGTTGCTTTAGCATGAATTACTGCTTCAATGAGGTGTGAAATGGGGACAATTAGCCTGTGGCTCTGCTGTAAGGAAGTCTATTCATTAGGTTCTTTTTTATAATATTAGACAGATTACTAGACAGATTTTAAGTTTGTGACACATTAACAATTTTTGCTGCTTTTTTGTATATAGGCCTTTCACAATAAACAATAAATGAATACATCGCATGATAAATTCAAATGAGCTCGATAATTTCACCAAAAAATGATCCATATATTTGTAGTGGCAGAATAAAATGGAATGTCTTTTTTTATTCACACTGTTTCTTTGTTAGTTTGCAATTTATGTTTATAAAATTCCTAACTGGTAGTTTTGTCTGTTTGCCAGTTTTGTCTAAAAAATACAACATTATCTTTTATTGTAATAATTTCTGGGGCAATTTATCATCCAGCAAAAAAAAAATGACCACGACTGTTAATAATTTTCTTTGTATTTTGTTGTTAAAAAAAAGCCCAACCAAGTGTGTTCTATTTGTACTATAGAACTCGAAAATTCTGACTTCCGAGTAGGAAGAATAAACTGGAACCCTCACCCCCAAAGTTGGACTCGAAAAGTCAAAGATTTGTTTTTGCGGCAACATTGACTCTCAAAATGGCCACACACTGCGTCCTCAACAGTAACTTGTGGTTTATTTTACAAAAAAATACTAGTAAGAATCCGTCTAAAATCAATATTACATGTAGGGCCTCCTCTAATCTTAACAAAATAAAAGTGGTCTTTGCATATGGAAGTACGACTTATAAGGATGTTTGTTAGAGGTACACCAAGAATGGCTACCTGGGCGTCGCCATATTGGAGACCTGACTTATCCAACTACTTTAACTAGAACGCTGTTTACTCGGGTGTGACGTCAAACACAGCTCATAGTTCCTATTTCTGAGGTAAATAGAAAGCACCATAGGTCTACAAATCAGTTGGTGGCTTGAAACAATTTGTACAGGGTTATGGTTACTTTTTTCTACTGACTGTGTGCTATCCCTGATCAAATAAACATGAAGGAATGCCCTTCCACTTATCGTCTTTATTTGGCTCTGGCATCTCATCTTTTTCCTATTAAGCACTAATAGATTTTCTTTGGGGTTCAGGTCAGACCAGTACAGTGACACCATGGGCAAAAATTTTTATTTTTGGCATTGGAGGCAGGCACAATGTACTGCTGGAAACATATTCAGCCTCTCCATAAGCCTTGGGTCGAGAGGGAACTATTAGGTGCTGAAATTACCTGATAGACGGCTGTTCTGACTTTGAAATTGAGGGGGGGAAACGGGACCAACACCAACAGATGGCATGGCTCCTCAAATCATTACTCAATGTGAAAATGTCACAGCGGACCTCAAGCATTTTGGATTCTGTTCCTCTCCACTCTTTCTCTAAGCTGTGGGACCTTTGGTTTGATCTGGAAAGAGGACTTAGGACCACCGAGCAAAAGTCCTGTCATTTTCCTTAGTCCAGGTACAACACTTCTGACATCACTGGTTAAGGAGTGGCTTCACACAAGGGTTGGGGAAGTTGTAGTTCTTGATACAGTTGAAACCACAATTTTACATACACCAAATAAAAAGACACGCCTTTTTTCACACTGTCTGAAGTTAAGTCAGACCAAACTTCTCTTGTTTTAGTTCAGTTAGAATCACCAAAATTATTTGTTTATGCTAAATGCCACAATACTGAGAGAAATAATATTTCCTTCCAGAAGCTTCGCTCTATAGTTTACTATAGAGCAATGTTTTTCACATTTTTATTTGTAAAATACCTTTCCTTCCACTTTACAATTATTTGCACATTTTCATTGATCTATCACAGAGAATCCAAATGAAACCCATGAAATGAGTGACAAAAGTGTAATACATTTGCAGAACAATTTATAGATGTTTTTAAGAAATTCAAGTCAACGTTTTTAGTTTCTTGACCCATCTATCCTATGCAGGGTTGAGGGGGGACTGGTGCCTATCTGCAGCACTCACTGGCCGAGAGGCTATGTACACCCTGGACAGGTTGCCACTGTTGGATGCACAGTAGCGCAGTTGGTAGCACTGTTGCCTTGCAGCAAGGAATTCCTGAGGTTCAAGTTCAGCCTGGGGTCTTTCTGCATGTAGTTTGCATGTTCTCCCTGTGAATGCGTGGGTTCCCTCCGGGTACTCCAGTTTCCTCCCACAGTCCAAAAACATGACTGTTAGGTTAATTGGTCTCTCTAAGTTGCCCTTAGGTATGAGTGTGTGCATGCACGGTTGTTTGTACTGTGTCTCTGTGTTGCCCTACGATGAACTGGCGACCTGTCCAGGGTGTACCCCGCCTCTCGCCCGATGAATGCTGGAGATAGGTTCCAGCCCGTTTATTTGTTGTTTTTTTTTGTTCTAAGGTAAGGTAACGATTTTGAATATGACCTGAGCCAGAGTCCAGAATTGGATTTGGTAAACTCTGCTTTCCTTTCAGTCTCTGTGATTGCTGTACTTGTGCTACTGTGTTGAGGTCCAGGAGATTTGTGGGAGAATGAACTAATGGGAAACAAGCCCATTTCCATTCTGTGACATTAATAATTTGCCATGCCAAGAATAGTCACATTGTTTTTTTTAAAGGGTGTCTTGAATGGCTCAGTCATGAAACAGAAAGAAAGGAACCAGAGGGAGGAAGGTGGCTGCAGAGATGGATAGGAGGGAAGGAGACAGGAGTGTATCTGGGTATGTGAGTTGTTGTTGAGAAGCAGGATGGCTGGGGATGTGAGAGATGGCATAAATATGCATCGTATGGGATATCTTTGTAGAGGAGCGTTCATGTTGGCTGGAACTGTAAGACACTTCTGCCAACCCTAACAAACCCCCTTCCTCTCCACACTCCATCCTTTTTGTCCCGCTTCACCCTCCACATCCTACCACCTTTTTTTTTCTTCTTCCTTACTGCTTGCTGTTTTCGTATAGGCACATGAAGCAATGAGAACGGGCAAGAGCAGCAGACAGCCGGTGTTGTCAGCGTCCAGAGCATCAAAACCAATATCTGCTCCCTCCAAATTAATTACCAGCTCTCTCCCTTGCCTGTTTCAGTAATAAGTCTCTGAGGGAGCTCAAGTGATAGACTACACTGTTTCCTATCCCTCCCCTCACTCCCCCCACAGCTGTGGTCCTTCAGTACTGATTGCAGCCCACCTCTTCCACGCCACAACCACCCCCTTGCTGCCCTCATGCTGTATGGGAAGACGGGATAAAAGCAATCACTCCCTCAATTGCCTTTGTGTCAAAGAAAATTAAGCCATGTTCCATAATGGGAGCCGGAACGCAGCAACAGCCTCTGCATGGTATGCACTGGCAGGATATAATGACTTGTATGCAACTTGGACAGCAGGACGTGTTGCTCAGATGTTCAGGAAGGATGTGTGTGGATGTTGAGACGATGAAACAGCTTAGATAGATCAGTCATGCTCCTGGCTTCTAGCCCAACATGACAGTCAATATGAACAGTGCAGCACTGCACAAACCCGCAGATGAGTTTTGTAAGCCGAGCCTGGCTTCAAACTATTTTAGAACGACAGAACGGCTGGACACTTTCCAAAACAATGACTAAACTTACAAGCTGTTTTAAAATAAAATAAAAATCACAGTCAGTGTCACTCTGCAAGCTGCTACGGTAAAATTCCGGAGTTCAGTAATTTACCATGAATTACAAAAAGGGAGGTATGTACAGTAAACTATGGTTTTAGAGATGTTTTGCACATTTTGACCTACTATAAGTACCTACAGTGGCATAGCATGAAATTCTTGGTGTTATGTGGTACCCATCAGGTGGTCTCCATAATTACTTGATCAGCATCATGTAAAAAGGGCGGTCAATTGATAACTTAGCACTCTTTGGCCTGCATTTGTTGGTGACCGGGGCTCTGGAGTTAGGAGTTCGCCCTGTTAGTTGCCGGTTGGAACCACGGATCTGTCCGTCTCGGTCGTTGTGTCCTCAGGAAAGACACTTCACCTGCTGGTAGTGGTCAGAGGGTCCGGTGGTGCCTGTGTATGCCAGCCTTGCTTCTGTCAGCGTGCCCCAGGACATCTGTGGCTACTAGGTAGCTCACCATTACCAGCTAGTGAATGTGTGTGCAAATGGGGGAATAACTGAATGTAGTGGAAAGCGCTTTGTGGTCCTCTGACCGAAACAGCGCTATACAAATGCAGGCTATTTACTATTGATTTTTCTTCCCTTAGCATAACATCCATCCATCCATCCATCCATCCATCCATACCACTTATCCTTGGGGGGGGCAATAAAACAAAGAGGATTGATGTTTGACCTGAAAACTTTATGTAATCTCCCTGAGATTTATTTTACCATCATACTATATTCAAACGTTCTAGTTTTGCCAAGATTCTAGAATCTGAATATCACCCCACTATAGCAATACATGTTAGTTTGATAGCAACAACTTATGTGACAGTCTGTCTGGCTTTAGCTCAGTTCAGTGTCAGTAGCTATGTTGGTAATGAATAGCATGTTTACTGATCTTTGGAGATAGCAGCATGGTGCTGCTGTGTCTGTTTCAGTTGGGCACGAACAGCTGTAATGCAACCTCAGAGATACTGGTTTAAGGAAAGGTGTTTTAGGGTTGGTTTTGAAGTTACATTTCAGACAAAACCCTACATGTTTCTGCAAATAGATATAAGTGCAGTTTTATGAATATTCAAATAAAGGGTACTCCAAGGCTAGATTTTGGGTCTGGTTTCATTTTCGATTTTTATTAATAAAGAATAATTAGGAGGAATATGTAACAGATACTCCACTTAGTTGGCTCTTCTCTGAGGTAAGGTGAAGGCCAAAATTATTAGCCCCCATGATGATATCACACAAAACTCTTAACATTTTCATGGAAAGGACCATGAAAAGAAGCTTCTTACCAAAACTGTGAGAGTAGTCCACATGTTCAAGTGCTACTGGCCCTGGTGACCAGAGTTCCTTATGTAAGGTTCAATGCTGATTGATGACTTGCGTGGTTTAAAGCTAATTCAATCTTGGAAGTACAGAAAATAGAGGAGGGCTAATAAACGTAGCCTTGTCATTTTTCAGTTTTCTTGTTAAAATTCAGCACATCAATATAATCTACAGATTGACATTTCAGGATATTTTGTATTTGTTCTTCTGTAGGTTTTGTTTTGGACATTTCCATGAAAATATTAGTTTTGTGTGATATCACCAGGGTGGCTAATAATTCTGACCTTAACTTGTCTACTGTTGTGCAATCCAATTCAATTAAATTCGATTTATTTATATTGCACCAATTAACATCACATCATCTCAAGGCACTTTACAATAAAAGTCTTTTCAATTCATATTTACACTCCAATTAGTCTTTCAGCTCATTATTCCAATCAATTTAAAAGTTTTCTATCTAGGGAACCAAAACAGCTTTAAATTATAAGTAATTTTTCTAACGCTTCATTTCTATTTATTAGTTTTGTCTACAATAATTAAATGGAAATATTATGATCTTGTTATTGTTAATATTGTCTGCTCTTTTTTAGCAGGAACTCACTGCCTTCAAAAATGGTTGCCAAAGTCCCTAAAATATCATTAACTGCTTTTCTTAGTATTGGCACCCTTTTCCATGATGTCATACAAGGTCTTTTACATCCTAAAGTACATACACATCTATGACTTAATTTCACTTAATGTTGTGAATTTACCGTATGATATGCTTACAAAACCAATAAATTTAAACTGGGTTTAATCAAATTGTTGCAAGGCATGCAGTAGTCTTACTGCATGTAAAATTCAAAGAAATTAAGAGAAAATAATTATCTGTTTCAGAATTATGGAAAATAGTTAAAGCTGCATTTGCATATTTGAGGGAGGGAGATTTTTTGAATCTGACGTACCAAGGCCCCTCCCAGAACACTTCCCCTCTCCTCCCCTCCCCTCCATCCAGCCGTACCGCAGCAGTTGTGCACGCGCATCACCTGTGGCGACACAGCGAGTCAAAGAAGTAAGCAGCAAGCGCTACTGAGCACCACCCGATTGTAGTTTTGCTATGGACATTTCGGAGGTGAGCAACTTCTGCATGACTGATGCTCTCTCACAATATGGCGACTGTAAATGGGAAGACACGGAGCGGTCTGTTTGCGCGGCCCCATGTTCACATGTTTGCGCAATCAGCAAAGAAAGTTGATTGACAGCCAACAAACTCAGAAACTCGAATTCTGTTGGCTAAAAAAATTTGGCGCTCAGTGTGAAATGCATAGGGGTCTACAGGGGGATGGTGGGATTAAGAAAAAAAACAAGTGTTGTGGAGCATTAGCCTTTTATCATAGTATTGAACCCCACTATCATTTTAAAGATTTATAAAAGTTTGATACATAAATATATTCTCCGGACTGCAGCTTTAATACAAATAAATAAGGTTATCCTAACTGACATAAAACCATACATTTCAAGTCCAATGTATTGTTAGACAGTGAGACAAAGATAATAGTGTATGTAAATATGTGGTTTGGTTGAATATGGTTATTGCTTAAATTCAAAGACTAACATGGTTCATGCCATTCCAGCTGCAATATTACTGCATTGGTGTGATGAATTTTGTATTATCCTGCAAAGAAGTTGGAGAAAAAAAGAGAAGCAACCATTACCATAGAGAGAGTATAAATGAGAAGCTATTCCAGATTATGTGATAAAAAAAATTATATATTTGCTCAAACTAAAAAGAACAAAAATCACATTTTAACAGTGGGAGAACAGTTGCAAATCATTCTCTAAAGATTGGAAGCAGCTGAAGGCGAGAACAATCACTGTCATAATGGAGAATGTCTTTCAATTTAGAAAACTGAGACTGAAGAAAGGAGTTAAGGTAAGGATATATATCCGTATTACCTAAACAGGATGGTATCAAAAAATGCTTTATTTGGGGTAAGGTTATATTACTGAAGAAAACCATTTCTAATGAAACCACAGACATTTTTATAACTTTTGCCCAATTATATTAAAATTTCTCTGAAATATTATTGTGTAGTAGGGACATCACTGTAGATGCTTGGGTCAGATAAAACGTCCTGTCAGTTTTAACTGATTTCACTTTCCATTTAACCATTGCTAGAACAACTTTTGAGAAGTCCAGTTAAGTCTGTTAAATTTGAAGAGTTATTTCTTGAACTTCCAATGTTTCTGTTACAGAAACACCTGAAACTTACAGGGAAAAAAAAAAAAAAAAAAAACTCCCTTCGTTATGATTGTTTATACTTAATTAAATTCTATTCTATTCAGTTTCTTTATATAGCGACGATTCAAAACAGATGTAATCTCAAGGCACTTTAGAAGAAAAGTCATTTCATTACAAACATTCCAATTAGTTCAAAATGTCTGAGTTAGTTTCCTAAGTAAGGAATCCCAGCAGATTAAATCGAGTCATTGGCTTGAGGTTGCGTCCTGCTGATGCAGACTTCCAACCACAACAATCCCTCATACTGAGCAAGCATGTAACGACAGTGGGGAGGATAAACTCTCAGACCAGAGACAGAAAAAACAGAGGATCTGATACAAGAGCACTTTCCATGCTCCAGTTAAATTATCTATAGTTTGATTGAGATAGCATGGTAAAGATTAAGCACCAGAAACAATAATCACCTATGAACAAAAATTTCAAACTGGTCAAAAAATATGTTAAACAAACATTGACAGTGTCTTAAGCTGTAGGGCTTATTATAATCAATCCCCAGCTTAACAGCTATGGCAGCTTCAACTCCTCAGCTATTAGGTAAAGGAGTGTGTCTATGGGAAATTTTGACAATTATTCTAAAAATTGATTTATGAGGTCACACACTTGGAGTCTCTACTTTAATTCTCATCACAAATGTGTTTTGTTGGGTTGAGGTCAGGACTCTCTACAGTCCAGTCCTTCCTCATCAAACTCCGTCTTCCGTGCCTTCATGGACCTTTCTTTGTGCAGCTGTACACAGCCATGTTGGAACAGTAAGGGGCAATCCCTAAAATGTTCTCAATGTTGGAAGCAAGACATTTTCCAAAATGTGTTGGTATGTTAAAATAATAAGAGTTGCTTTTACTGGAAGAACTGCTCTGAACTTAATTCATGAATAAACAGTCCAATACACTATAATCTGCTCTGCAACAAACTGTACACTTGACACAGTGCAATCAGGCTAGTTCCTTTCTTCCGACAATGGACAACCCAGACTTGGTTATTGGATTCTGAGACAGAGAGGCATGATTTGTCACTTAAGAAAACTTAGAGTCCAGTGGTAAAGAGATTTACACCCCTGCATCTGAAGCCTGCATTGCATTTGGTGATGTAAGGCGTGGATGCAGCTGCTTGGCCATGGAAACTGACATGCACTGTTCTTGAACTAATCCAAACGGTAAATAAAGAATGGAGGACTGTAGCTGTTAAATCTGTGTACTATATGATTCAGCATCACTAATTGACCTCACTATTTAATTTTACATAGCCTACCACCAATTGGCTAAGTTGCTCTAGTTTCCAGTTGCTTCCACTTTGTTATAAAACCAGTAATAGGTGTCTGTTGAGTGGCAAGAAAATGTTCTTACTGGGCTATACCAGTATCGTGGTTGAATTCACTGAGCTCCTTCTTTCACAATTGTATGCAGAAGCAGTTTGCATGCCTAGGCGATGGATTTCATACACATGTGGACATGGATTCAATAATTTGGAGAAGTGGTCCTTTATGCAAGTTGAATGTTACTGTTCATCCGATAACATCACTGGAGCTTCTTCACCCACTGTCTAAAGCCGTTATGCCGTGGTTGAACAATTCCGCTGATAACGAAACCTAAGGATGAAGGTATTACTAATTCAGATCATCTTTGTGCAGATGATTGAAAAAGATGCACACCAAAGCTATTTACCGCAAACCTTCCAGACCCGTTTCAAATAGCTAACAAGCAATGGGATGACAGTCCTCAGAATTGGCCGCCAGTTCAGTATGGGTATATCTACAATTATCTGATTAACAACAACATCTACATTGATATATTTTGATAGTTTCTATATAAAGCAGTTTCATGGTCATAAAACTGTGTCTGTCGATTACATATATTACTTAGTGTTCTATGTTAGTGTTCTACGTTAGCAGTAGACATAGTTGTGGATTCTGGCAAGGTATTTCAAATAATTTAAATGTTCTTATAAAATGATTTAGGCTATATTTTATCTAAGCATTAACTGAAATGAGGTGAACTGAGCAGAATATGTTAGGAGACCAAGCAAACTCTCAAAAAATCATGTGTACCCCACAAGGTGAGTTCTTGCATGGAGCCCCAGGTCAATTGCCAGTGATCTTGTATTTATTGCATTTTCTAATAACTGCTCCAACAGTTGATCTCTTCTCACCAAACTGCTTGCCTATTAGAGATTGGCCCATCACAGTATTGTGCAGGTGCAACGAAGGAGTGGCTACATAAGAAGCATTTCAAAGTTCTGTAGTGGCCTAGGCAGTCTCCAGACATCCATCCAATAGAGAATCTGTGGAGGGAGTTGAAAGTCTGTATTGCACAGCAACAGCCCCAAAACTTAACAGCCCTAGAGAAGATCTGCATGGAAGAATTGGCAAACCTAGTGAAGACCTACAGGAAACCTTTGACCTCTGTCATTGCCAACCAAGGGTACATTATAAAGTATTGAAGTGAGCTTTTCTTATTGACCAAATATTTATTTTCTGCAACAATATACAAATGTATTCTTTAAAAATCATACAATGTGATTTCCTGGAAATGTTTTATATTCTATCTCTCACAGTTAAAGTATATCTATGATGGAAATTACAGACCTCTCTCATCTGTTTAAATGGGACAACTAGCACAATCAGTGGCTGCCAAATACTTTTTGCCCCACTGTATTGCACCTACAGCAATAATAAAATGACCCTTAAAATATTAACATTATTAAACAATTAAGCAGGAGTTTTTCATTCCACCTAAGGGACTCTACTGGCAGTACAGGAGGAGCTGTACCTCACTCTAATCCACATGTAGCAGTGACAAGGATTTCCAATACTCCATAAATTCAGGGCTTATCTCCAGACAGTGACTAGTAAATGGTAAGCAATGCTATCAATCATGGAGCTCCCTGCTGTGTGATTCATAGTAATGTGTTTCCATTTAAAATCCCCTTGGGGCTGGAGGAGAGTGGAGAGGAGAGAGAGGAGAACAGCAAGTCTCCAGGCATCAAATTCCCCCCAACAATCAATATGTGGAGCTCAAACAGCCCATGCCTTAGTCAGCCCAGGGAAAATAAATGTATTAAGGTAAGGAAAATGCATTAAAGAGGAAGGCAAATGTGCTACAGTGAAAGGAGAATAATCACAAATGGAGTATCAAAGCAAAGGCAAGGAACTAAAAAAGATGTATGGCTGCTTGTAAGCAAGGCCTGCATGGAGTTGCTACAGTGCCAGACACATGAGTTAAAAGGCAGCAGAACCAAGATATGTTGTGAAGCAAGAAGCAAAGGATACAGACAGCGAGATAACAGTGGCAGTAGATACAGATGGCACTGAATCTTAAAGACTTGAACAACATATTGGTATGCATTGGTGAGTACAGTGTGGCACTAACAGGAGAGCAGGATCAAATAAAGAAACCAGATTTTGGTCACTCACTTTCTCAGATTCAGATATTGCTAAGACATTCAGCCAGCTTTTTTGGACTTTGAGCCAGATGAACTACTGATCATCAGGAAAAAGATTTTTCTTTCACTCAGTGATATGTCTGCTCTGACTGATAGAGGGATTATTTGTCTACGTCACTCCCTGCTCTACTGCGCATGTCGTCTGCAGGAAGATACGTGATCATGTATTGTGCTGTTGGTTGCACAAATCGCTTTGATAAAAACAAAACGTGCAAATTCTATAGAATTCTATTGACTCGCACCCCTTTCAAGCCAAACAAAAGACATCTTTGGTTGCAAGCTATTAGAAGACTGGAATGAGCAGATGATTAAAAATGCAACAATCTGCAGCGATCGCTTCACATCAGGTAAGCATTGGCCAGAGGTCACGCAACAATCTTTTGTTGTCGGTCATTTTGACTGACGGGGCCAAAGTTTTTATTTCCGTAGTTTTAGCTAAGTTTAACCCAAGAAAAATGGGTTCAAAGACGTCATCATCTTCATCTGTCATGTACCCTGCCATTACTGTTGCCACTTACTATGCTGTACCAGGTAGAAGCCATGCATGTGTGTGTGTTTACGGAAGCAGGTGGCTTTAGGGACCGCTGCGTCATGTCCTTGCAGCAGCGGCTTACAGCAGTGCTTTCTCGTAATGTAGTCCCAAGTCTAAATAATGTAATTCTGTAATTCCTTGGTGCTACTTCTTACTTTTCATTTGCAGTCGATATAATTATTGAGTTCACCAGTAAAAATTACGATCATTATTGATGAATTTTAATCCCTTTTCGACACAAAATGCTATTGGGTAACATTCACTTACATAGCTTTATGCTAAGCTAAATCAAACGGACTGCTGCCGGATCGGGAGAATTATCGGGCTGGTTAGAAATCTTTTTTCTCACTTATCTAACTTTGGCTTAGAGGTGGAATGTCCCTTTAAGCATGAACATTTTTCCTGCTGTGGCCTGAATGCGCTCCCAATATTAGAGGCTAAATCAGCTCTGTGTTGCCACACGGCTATGGTTTTGAACATTTCTCCAGTTGAAGTGATCAGAACTCAGCAAAACTCTCTGAATGAAGGCTTTTCTCATTGCTTCGGCTGGAGGAAATCCCCCTGCATGCACTCTTTCTGCATCAGTAGTTAGACTGGAGTGATCTGTCACCGCCGGTCTGTGTATGGTGAAGTCACAGATGCGCTCCATAATTTCTCAACACGCTGTCAGCTCCCGGTTAGCGAGATGAATTGGGTTCAGTGTCCAGGTCTGAAATGATGCTCAGATGCTCTCATGAGGCAAGTCATGAGAGCATCAAAGGTGGTGGAGTAGCAGTGCTTATAAACAACAGATGGTGTCACCCAGGACATGTTACTGTGAAGTGTCGTCTCTGCAGCCCAGATGTCGAACTCTTGGCAGTGAGTTTTCGTCCATATTATTTACCAAGAGAGTTCACCAGTGTAATTTTGGCAGTTGTTTACATTCCACCTTCAGCCGTTGCCGACAATGCATGTGATGTCATCAGTTCCATTGTTGCTAAGCTACAGACACAGCACCCCAATGCATTTGTGGCAATATCTGGTGATTTTAATCATGCCTCGCTCTCTACTACACTTCCAACATTTCAACAGTTTGTCAGCTGCTCTACAAGAGAAAACAGGACCTTGGATTTGTTTTATGCAAATGTAAAGGATTCATACACGTCCAAACCAAGACCTCCTCTGGGACAATCAGATCACAATCTTGTTTTTCTCTGTTCAGATTATAAACCACTTGTTCAGAGGCAACCTGTGACAAAACGAACTGTGAGAAAATGGTCACAGGAAGCTGAAGAAGCCCTGCAGGGTTGTTTTGCAACCACAGACTGGATGACTCTTTGCCAAGCACATGGAGAGGACATCAATGCCATGACGGAGTGTGTGACTGACTATATAAACTTCTGTGTGGACAACATCATCCCGACCAGAACAGTGAGATGCTTCCCTAATAACAAACCCTGGATCACCAGTGACCTGAAGGAACTGCTAAACAAGAAAAAAAGAGCTTTCAGGGAGGGAGACAGGGAATTATTGAGGACTATACAGAAGCAACTTAAGGTCAAGATCAGAGACAGCAAGGAGGTATACAGGAAGAAGCTGGAGAACAAACTACAGAGGAACAATATCAGAGATGTCTGGTCAGGAATGAGAAAGATCACAGGTTTTAAGGACAGGAAGGATTGGATAGATGGAAGTCTGGACAGAGCAAATGAACTGAACATATTCTTCAACAGGTTCAGTTCAGGAACTAGCTCAGCATCCTCCTCTCCTGTTCCCAGCCAAACAGACATCCCACTCTCCTCTGATCAACAGCTTTCCTGTTACACCTCGGATGTTTTATCCTTCACCTCAGCCATGGACTCTTCTAATTCCACAAGTTTGACTTCAACCAAGTCAGGAAATGCTGCTACCCCCTTTGCCCCCCCCTCCCACTTGTCTGTCTCCAAAAGTCAGGTGAAGAGGCAGCTGGAGAAACTGAACCGGAACAAGGCTGCAGGTCCAGATATTGTCAGCCCCAGAGTCCTGAAGGCCTGTGCAGAGCAGCTCTGTGGGATTCTGCAGCACATCTTCAACCTTAGCCTAGCCCAGGAGAAGGTTCCAGTGTTGTGGAAGACATCGTGCCTTGTTCCAGTACCCAAAAGAACTCACCCATCAGTCATCAATGACTATAGACCCGTTGCCCTGACATCCCACATCATGAAGGTCCTGGAGAGACTCCTGTTGGCACCCCTGAGTAAGCAAACAAGAACGTATCAGGACCCACTGCAGTTTGCTTATCGCTGTGGAGTTGGAGTTGAAGATGCCATCATCCACCTACTTCAACCAACCCACTGTCATCTGGACAAAGCAGGCAGCACTGTGAGGATCATGTTCTTTGATTTCTCTAGTGCATTTAACACAATTCAGCTTTATTTGCTTTGTCAGAAACTCCTGAAGACACAGGTGGAGCCCTCAACAATCGCCTGGATCAATGACTACCTGACCAACAGACCACAATTTGTGAGACTGAAGAATTGTGTGTCAAACCAGGTGGTCAGCAGCACAGGAGCACCACAAGGGACCGTACTCTCACCAATCCTTTTCATTCTGTACACCTCAGACTTCCAGTACAAATCAGAGACCTGTCATCTGCAGAAATACTCAGATGACTCTGCAATTGTCGGGTGTATCAGAGATGGACAAGAAGCTGAATACAGAGAGCTGGTGGACCGCTTTGTGACATGGTGTGGAAACAATCGTCTCACCTTGAATGTGAACAAAACAAAGGAGATGATTGTAGATTTCAGAAGAAACAGGGATAAGTCAAACACTGTTTCCATCATGGGAGAAGAAGTGGAGGTGGTTGAGGAATATAAATACCTCGGAGTTCACCTTGACAACAGACTGGACTGGAGGCGCAACAGTGAAACCGTCTACAAGAAGGGACAGAGCAGACTGTACTTCTTGAGGAAGCCTAGGTCTTTCAAGGTTTGCAGCAAGATGCTGCAGATCTTCTACAAGTCTGTTGTGGAGAGTGTAATCTCTTCACCCGTCATCTGTTGGGGTAGCAGCATCAGAGCCAGGGATTTAAAAAGGCTAAACAACCTGATAACGAAGGCTGGTTCTGTTCTTGGGACAACTGTGGAAAATCTGGAGATGATAATGCAAAGAAGGATTCTTCATTAAATCAAAAAAATTATGGACAACCCTGAGCGTCCTCTTCATGAGACAGTCATACAACAACAGAGCGTCTTCAGTCGGAGGCTTCTTCAGTTTCGCTGCAATACAGACCGCTACAGGAAATCCTTCCTGCCCACAGCCATCATCATCTACAACAACTCCTTAAAGAATTAATTATATGAGCTATACCAACACTTAATTTCCCTCTGGGATCAATAAAGTATTTTTGAATTGAATTGAATTGAATGAGAATTTTTTTTTTTTTTTGGATTGGTTTTTTGGATTGGTTCAGTTACCCGTTCTCTGTGCATTAAGTTGAACAGGTCTGCGTATGTGCACCAAGTGGTCAGGAGTGGGATTTGCAATCTGTCAGAAGGAAAACGACCTTCAGATTTTTCCTTCACCATTTTAAAGAAACAGTCAAGTACAGAAAATATTCTGTTAATGCGATCCCTAGCCGAGGCTAACAAACAAGCTAACATAGCTAACTAACATTGCTAATGCAAGATACCCGCAAATATTAACAATGTTAACCAGGGCTGTGTGAAGGGCCGGCGTCTCTTTCTGCAGCCAGGTTGAGTGCTCATCCACTGTGTCACGTTTTTGGTGTCATGTATCTAGATCAGCTCTCAGCTAAACTGAATGGGGCTAAACACCACAGACCATGTGAGGAACCTGGGTGTAGTTTTGAACTGGGATCTAAAGTTTTACCACCTGAGTTCTACTAAATCTCTTTATGTTAAAAACGTTATCAGAATGAAGGGCTTTCTGTAAAAACAGGGAACAAGGAAACTGGTGCTTGCCTGTTTCCTGTAGGTTACCACTGCAAAAGTGTCTTACTGGTCTAGAAAAAACAAAAACCATCAGGCAGCTGCAGCTCATCCAAAGTGCTGCTGCCAGGGTTCTGACCAACTCCAGGAGAACTGATCATATAACAGCAGGTCTTAAACCACTGCCTGTTTGTGAAAGAATAGATTTTGCTACTGGTCTATAAAGCACTGCATGGATTGGGCTGACATACATAACTGAGTTGCTTGTCAGCTATGAACCATATAGGCAAAAAAAAAAAATCCCTGAAAATCTGAGATTTACAGAAACTGAAGCTCTAAATCAGCACTCAAAACATCTATGTTTTACAGCAGCTTTTGATGAAAATATTCTGCTAATAAACTGTTTATTGTTTGCAATTTCTTTCTTTCTCTTTCTTTCTTTCTTTCTTTTTCCTGTAAAGCACTGAATTGCCTTGTGTATGAGTGGTGTTACATAAATTCCTTTGGTGTGCTTTGCTTTTGTTCTTGTTAGCAATAATACTGTTTGACTCATTTAATTAGCATTTCTGTGGCTGCAATTTGCAGATCTGTTTTTCTCAGTTTATATTCTGTTAACTTCTTGCAAATAATACGTTTTACTTTTTATACTTTTTATTGCACAACTACACATGCACATTCTGTAAATATTCACTGTTCTTAACTTATCCTACTCAGTTGCACATTCTAATTTGAGTTACCACTTCATTTTTTAATATCTGCACAGTACTTTGGTTTTTGTAATCCTGTCCTGAATGTTGATTGTGAATGCTTCTATTATCTGCCACTTTGCTGCTGTTACAGCCGAATTTCCCCTTTGTGGGACAATAAAGGATTGTTCTATTCTAATAAAATCACCACATGAAGCATTATTTTATGATGTTAATACCGTCCACTCCTTCCACTGTTAATTTTAATTTACATTACATGAATTGACATGAATTGGCAGTATTTATAAACAGATCATTTTAGGATTAGGTGATATAATGATTTGAAAATTATTCAAATGTGCAAACTGGTCTGACCTGAACCCCATAGAGAATCTATGGAGCATTGCCAAGAGAAAGACGAGAGACATGAGACGGAACAATGCAAAAGAGATGAAGGCCGCTATCGAAGCCTCCTGGTCTTTCATAACAGCTCAGCAGTGCCACAGGCTGATAGCATCCATTCCACACTGCATTGAGGCAGTAATTGATGCAAAAAGGGGGCCAAACCAAATACTGAGTACATAATACATAAACTTTTCAGAGGTCCCACATTTCTCTATTTAAAGTAGTTGTTTTATGCTGCATGTCGAGCATGTATAGCACATTTGACAAAAAAGTTGACTTGACTTGTTGTTGGTTTGTTTTCCAATAAGACATATACAATGTTAATGCAACATAACTAAATCACGAGCCATATCCGTACTTAACTAACTGAGGTGTTAATGTGAGAATATACAGACCTACTTTTCCTACTGGTTTGCTTGTTAATGAACATTGTTAAAAGTTGTAAAGACCAATGACAAATATGGATATGTTGATTAATGTGGTTATTGAAACCAGAATTCATATATTTGTATAGTTGTATACACAAACACTGGGCTGTGTTTTACTAGTAATAAATGTTTGTTCCACAAAACTAAAGTAGTGTCATTTGAATTTTTTTAACTACACAGTGTGGAAATTGTTGGTTTACCTTTTTTTAGTAAGTCAGTCTAAGACTTCTATTGTTAAACCAATGAAAACAAGTTAAGTAACACAAAATCCAGTGATTGCCA
This sequence comes from Valencia hispanica, assembly GCA_963556495.2. Taxonomy (NCBI): domain Eukaryota; kingdom Metazoa; phylum Chordata; class Actinopteri; order Cyprinodontiformes; family Valenciidae; genus Valencia; species Valencia hispanica. Next base: position 5,696,896 of record OY747705.1, on the reverse strand, counting down.
CACTAATCTAAGTCAGTTAAGTTGGAGCTAAAAGTGTTGGGAAGCCATTTTCTCCAGGTGGACTGAGCAAACCGCATTTCCCAGTATTCCTTGCGGTGACCCCCAACACACTACTATTGGAACAAAACTTCCCCTCCCCTGTGAAAGGGGGAGCTGTCTGTTTGTCCCTGATCCCCTTTGTGTAAATTGTGTTTAATTTTCACATATTTTTGTTTTCTAAGATCTGTAGTAGTTAGTTGCATGCTTTAGAATAGATGGAAATTATTGACAAAATATTTTGAAAATAAATATAGGCACTAAAAATAAAAATTGGCATTGAAAAATATTGTAACTGAAAATATTAATTTTGAATCTAAAATAAATCTAGTGAAAATATATACACTGAAAGTGAAAAAAAAAAATTGGAAGTAAAAATTGTTTCTATGAAACTCATGTATATACATTGAAACAAATAACTGACTTACAATCAAGTTTTCACACTTTACATTTTTCTTCTAGTGCCAATCTTTTTTTCAATGCCGCCATTTTTTCAGTGCCTGCCTCTGCTTTTCAGGTTCATTCAGCTGATACTGTTTTGACGCTTGTGTGTGCACGTGCATGAGGGGCGGGGATTTAGCCCCTCATATTTTTGCATGGTTTCCATACATTAAATGAACGAGGTTGGAGGGAAACTCCGACTGTCTGAGGTAAGAGACAGCAGGATCCACATTTCCATTAGTTACGGAAGAGGATTAGGGCCACTGAAGAAAAAAAAAAAGATTTCTGACTTTTTCCTCAGAATTCTGACTTTTTCCTCAGAATTCTGACTTTTTTCTCAGAAATCGGACTTTTTTCTCAGAAATCTGACTTTTTTCTCAGAAATCTGACTTTAATCTAAGAATTCTGATTTTTTTCTCAGAATTCTGACTTTATTCTTAGAATTCTGACTTTGTTTCTCAGAATTCTGACTTTTTTTCTCAGAATTTTTACTTTTTTCTCAGATTTCTGACTTTAATGCAGATGGGCACCTGGAGGAGCAAACAGCAATGACGGTGATATGAGTTTGCTGGAGGACAACTAACTAAATCAGAATTCTGAGATTAAAGTCAGAATTCTGAGATTAAAGTTAGAATTCTGAGATTAAAGTCTGAATTCTTAGATTAAAGTCAGAACTCTGAGAAAAAAGTATTCTCCTTTGCTCCTCTCTTGTGGTCGGCCCCGCCCGGGTCCGCCTGGGGCTCTGGCGGTCCTTTGGACGTCTTTGCTCCGATCTCCTTCATGTCTGCATCGATTCCTGGGAGACGGATTGATGTCTGCTCACACCAACTATCGAACACTCTTATGGAGAAACCTTATATGCACCAGGATGCTAACACACACACATAGATGTGGGGTCTCCGGTGTTTAAGGATATATTCTTGGGCTGAGGTTATCATTACTAGAGCTTGATTAATCGGTACCATGAGTTTTTCTGTGACATTGTTGTTGTATTTTTATATCTATTTTTGTGTGATGTGGTTGTGTAATTCTTAGTTCACAATGTTTGGTTTCTTTTGTCGATGTTCCTTTTTCGTGTTTTGTTTTTCCCCTCTCTCTGCCGTCCTGTGGGTATGGAGGCAGACTTCAATGTCTTCCTGTGTTTTCTTTGTTCCCCTTCCTCTCTTGTATTTTCAACACCCTCTCTCATGACATTTTGTTTCCTACTTCTCTTCTTCATCTTCCTTCTTTCTTCTCCTTAATTTTCCGTCTCCGTGTCCATAACATCAGGAAATAAAAACCCCAACAATTCATAATAAAGATTTGTCACACATATATCAAGTGGAGGACTATAGCAAAAGCTATACTGCTCCGCTTGTGAAAGTAAATCTGTTGGGCTTCTACTTGGTACTCAGACCCCAATTCTGAGCTCCACACTACCAAACAGGACACGAAAAAATAAAAAAAAAGAATTCTGACTTTTTTCTCAGAATTCTGACTTTTTTCTCAGAAATCTGACTTTAATCTAAGAATTCTGACTATAATCTAAGAATTCTGACTTTAATCTCAGAATTCTGATTTTTTTTCCTCAGAATTCTGATTTTTTTTCCTCAGAATTCTGACTTTAATCTTAGAATTCTGACTTTAATCTCAGAATTCTGACTTTTTTTCTCATAATTCTGATTTTTTTTCTCATAATTTTGACTTTTTTCTCAGATTTCTGACTTTAATGCAGATGGGCACCTGGAGGAGCAACCAGCAATGACGGTGATGTGAGTTTGCTGGAGGACAACTAACTAAATCAGAATTCTGAGATTAAAGTTAGAATTCTGAGATTAAAGTCCGAATTCTTAGATTAAAGTCAGAAGTCTGAGAAAAAAGTCAGAATTCTGAGATTAAAGTCAGAATTCTGAGATTAAAGTTAGAATTCTGAGATTCCTATTACCTATTGTGAATCATTTCTATCTGCTAAAAGGGGCGCTGGTAATGCCGGCTGCTACCGCGGTCTTCCAAATCCTGTATTGTGTTAATGTTTGTAAGTTTCTAGAATTGCGCTGCTGGGTGGCTGCATGTTGGATTGGCTCTGTTGGCTACATATTAAGTTTTGCTTTTTTGTACATTGGTTCCTCTTTTTTCTTAAAGAAGATTGCCTTTTTTTGACCTGTATTCTTTCTAGTTTTTGGTGCTGTGAAGCTGAAAGGATTTTTGCTGTTAATTTTTCCCTTTTTGACAATTTGTTATGATGCGTAACCATGGCAACAATGTGGTTTACAGCCGGGAGCAGCTGATTAACATCGCAAAAGCTGAAATAATATCTCAACTGAAGCCACAAATCCCTGATGAGTTGATAAGGAGGAGACATGGATGCAGAGCAGGAGCGAAAAAGAGTCAGAGAAAGAGGAAGTTCAAGCCATCTCTTCCATTGATCATAATGGGCAACGTAAGATCACTGGCTAACAAGATGGATGAACTCCAAGCCCTTACAAGGACTCAGCCAGAGTACCGTGAATGCAGTGTTATGTGTTTTACTGAGACGTGGCTGCTGGATCATATCCCCAACTCCAACGTCTCTCTGCCAGGTTTCCTGACTATACGAGCAGACAGAGATCTGAAAACGAGCAAGAAAAGAAAAGAAGGTGGAGTAGCAGTGCTTGTCAACAACAGATGGTGTCATCCAGGACATGTTACTGTGAAGTGTCGCCTCTGCAGCCCAGATGTCGAACTATTAGTAGTGAGTTTTCGTCCATATTATTTACCAAGAGAGTTCACCAGTGTAATTTTGGCAGTTGTTTACATTCCACCTTCAGCCGTTGCCGACACTGCATGTGATGTCATCAGTTTCGTTGTTGCTAAGCTACAGACACAGCACCCCAATGCATTTGTGGCAATATCTGGTGATTTTAATCATGCCTCGCTCTCTACTACACTTCCAACATTTCAACAGTTTGTCAGCTGCTCTACAAAAGAAAACAGGACCTTGGATTTATTTTATGCAAATGTAAAGGATTCATACATGTCCAAACCAAAACCTCCTCTGGGACAATCAGATCACAATCTTGTTTTTCTCTGTTCAGAATATAAACCACTTGTTCAGAGGCAACCTGTGACAAAACGAACTGTGAGAAAATGGCCACAGGAAGCTGAAGAAGCCCTGCAGGGTTGTTTTGCAACCACAGACTGGATGACTCTTTGCCAAGCACATGGAGAGGACATCAATGCCATGACTGAGTGTGTGAGTGACTATATAAACTTCTGTGTGGACAACATCATCCCCACCAGAACAGTGAGATGCTTCCCGAATAACAAACCCTGGATCACCAGTGACCTGAAGGAACTGCTAAACAAGAAAAAAAGAGCCTTCAGAGAGGGAGACAGGGAATTATTGAGGACTATACAGAAGCAACTTAAGGTCAAGATCAGAGACAGCAAGGAGGCATACAGGAAGAAGCTGGAGAACAAACTACAGAGGAACAATATCAGAGATGTCTGGTCAGGAATGAGAAAGATCACAGGTTTTAAGGACAGGAAGGATTGGATAGATGGAAGTCTGGACAGAGCCAATAAACTGAACACATTCTTCAACAGGTTCAGTTAGGGAACTAGCTCAGCATCCCCCACTTCTGTTCCCAGCCAAACAGACATCCCACTCTCCTCTGATCAACAGCTTTCCTGTTACACCTCAGATGTTTTATCCTTCACCTCAGCCATGGACTCTTCTAATTCCACAAGTTTGACTTCAACCAAGTCAGGAAATGCTGCTACTCCCTTTGCCTCCCCCTCCCACTTGTCTGTCTCCAAAAGTCAGGTGAAGAGGCAGCTGGAGAAACTGAACCGGAACAAAGCTGCAGGTCCAGATGGTGTCAGCCCCAGAGTCCTGAAGGCCTGTGCAGAGCAGCTCTGTGGGATTCTGCAGTACATCTTCAACCTTAGCCTAGCCCAGGAGAAGGTTCCAGCGTTGTGGAAGACATCCAACCTTGTTCCAGTACCAAAGAGAACTCACCCATCAGTCATCAATGACTATAGACCCGTTGCCCTGACATCCCACATAATGAAAGTTCTGGAGAGACTCCTGTTGGCCTGAGTAAGCAAATAAGTACTTATCAGGACCCACTGCAGTTTGCTTATCGCTGTGGAGTTGGAGTTGAAGATGCTATCATCCACCTACTTCAGCCAACGCACTGTCATCTGGACAAAGCAGGCAGCACTGTGAGGATCATGTTCTTTGATTTCTCTAGTGCATTTAACACGATTCAGCCTGATTTGCTTTGTCAGAAACTCCTAAAGACACAGGTGGAGCCCTCAACAATCGCCTGGATCAATGACTACCTGACCAACAGACCACAATTTGTGAGACTGAAGAATTGTGTGTCAAACCAGGTTCAGCAGCACAAGAGCACCACAGGGGACCGTACTCTCACCATTCCTTTTCACTCTGTACACCTCAGACTTCCAGTACAAATCAGAGATCTGTCATCTGCAGAAATACTCAGATGACTCTGCAATTGTCGGGTGTATCAGAGATGAACAAGAAGCTGAATACAGAGATCTGGTGGATCGCTTTGTGACATGGTGTGGAAACAATCGTCTCACCTTGAATGTGAACAAAACAAAGGAGATGATTGTAGATTTCAGAAGAAACAGGGATAAGTCAAACACTGTTTCCATCATGGGAGAAGAAGTGGAGGTGGTTGAGGAATATAAATACCTCGGAGTTCACCTTGACAACAGACTGGATTGGAGGCGCAACAGTGAAACCGTCTACAAGAAGGGACAGAGCAGACTGTACTTCTTGAGGAAGCTTAGGTCCTTCAAGGTTTGCAGCAAGATGCTGCAGATCTTCTACAAGTCTGTTGTGGAGAGTGTAATCTCTTCATCCGTCATCTGTTGGGGTAGCAGCATCAGAGCCAGGGATTTAAAAAGGCTAAACAACCTGAGAAAGAAGTCTGGTTCTGTTCTTGGGACGACTGTGGAACATCAGGAGATGATAATGCAAAGAAGGATTCTTCATAAAATCAAAAAAATTATGGACAACCCTGAGCATCCTCTTCATGAGACTGTCATACAACAACAGAGCGTCTTCAGTCGGAGGCTTCTTCAGTTTCGCTGCAACACAGACCGCTACAGGAAATCCTTCCTGCCCACAGCCATCATCATCTACAACAACTCCTTAAAGAATTAATTATATGAGCTATACCAACACTTAATTTCCCTCTGGGATCAATAAAGTATTTTTGAATTGAATTTGAATTTAAGTGGTGTTGCCCTGCGATGGACTGGCGACCTGTCAAGGGTGTACCCTGCCTCTCGCCCCATGACCGCTGGAGATAGGCACCAGCTGCCATACCCTACATAGGATGGACGGGTATGGAAAATGGATGGATGGATTTGAATTTAAGTGTTTGTATGATCTTGGATTGGTTGTACCAAAACTTAATTTCCCCACGGGGATTATTAAAGTATCTCTTATCTTATCTTATCTTATCTTATCTTATCTTATCTTATCTTATCTTATCTTATCTTATCTTATCTTATCTTATCTTATCTTAAAGTCAGAATTCTAAGAAAAAAGCCAGAAATCTTTTTTTTTTCTTCAGTGGCCCTAATCCTCTTCTGCAGAATTCTGAGAAAAAAGTCAGAATTCTGAGATTAAAGTTAGAATTCTGAGGAAAAAGTTAGAAATCTTTTTTTTTCTTCAGTGGCCCTAACCCTCTTCCGTTTAAACTGAGAAGAAAATATTTGTCTTTTTTTTCTTCCACAAACCACATTAGTAGCAGTGGAAATGTTGATCCTGCTGTCTCTCGCCTCAGACAGTCGGAGTTTCCCTCCTGCCTCGTTCATTTAATGTATGCAAAAAAAATGCAAAAATATGGGGGGCTGAAGCCCCGCCCCTCATGCACGTGCACACACAAGCGTCAAAACAGTATCAGCTGAATGAAGCTGAAAAGCAGAGGTAGGCACTGAAAGAATGGTGGCATTGAAAAAAAGATTGGTATTGAAAAAATAATTGGCACTGGATAAAAGGATTGGCACTGTAAAAAAAATGAAAGTGTGAAAACTTGATTGTGAGTTATTTGTTTCAATGCATATACATGAGTTTCATAGAAACAATTTTCACTTTCAATTTTTTTTTCACTTTCAATGCATACATTTTCACTAGATTTATTTAAGATTCAAAATTAATATTTTCAGTTACAATAATATTTTTCAATGGCGATTTTTATTTCAGTGCCAATATTTATTTTCAGTTTAATTTTAAGCTGATATCGTTCTGATCCCATAGTAGCCAGACAAATTTGCTCACTCTGTGTCACAACAAAAGTATTGCTTGATTGGTTTTACTAAATACAATTAAAGTTCCATTTACAAAAATGGGTTGGGTTAGTGGGATAAAATACATTTAATAATTAGATCCAAGCTGACCAGATGAGGTTGGAATGACCTGATCTGGTTATGTAGGTCAAACATAAGTACCTGGCATTTTAATAATCATTTAAAATTACATAGAGCAAAACTTAGTTTCTTAGAAATTATTGACATAACTGAATAAAGTAATTCAAAATATATATATATATATTTTGAGTGTATAGGAGGGATAAGTATATCAGAATCAGTGGCACAGTTCTCTGGCAGTGGATACACACAGAGCAAAGAGCTCAGGAAATGAGGAGCCACGTTAACTTTGCCGCTAAGCGCTGAGAGGTGGTCAGGAAGACGGGAGAAATCCCTCAGCGTCCTGTTAGAGAACTTCAGAGCGTTTTTTCAGTCAGAGAGTATACCACTGCTATAAAAGATGAATTTATTTTAAGGAAGTGTTTAACATCTTTATTAGGGGTGCCAATAAATGTGGTGGGCTCTGTGTTCTGCTGCTCCAAGTTTCTCCTTAAAAGGCTTGGTATCAATAAAACTAATGATTTTGACCTACTACCTACTTTCATTAGCCTTTAAGTTATTGCTTTTCAACTCTTAATATGCTACAGGGAGCCGTGCTGCTTTCTTTTTTAGCTAACTAAGCATTTGTGTTTCTGGTAACCCTAAATTTTAAGTAGCTTTGTGCAAAAAGATTGGATTTCAGATGGTTGGAATTAATTATGAATAAATAACATGAACCAGCCCTGCACAATACATGAATACCTATTATGGATGGCATTAAAGGAGTGAAGAACACTAGAAAACAGGGTAAAGTTATCTTTCAAAATTAGAGACGATCTAGAGTCTATTATTGTATGGGACTGGACATTATCTCAGACTTTATCTATAAGCTAAACACCAAAGCGAATGATTTTCTATGGTGTAGTGTTCAAGATAAAACTCTCCACACCCAAACCACATTTGGCAACAAGCTATGACTAAATTGTGCATTCTGGGAAAACTGAAGACTCATAACAGCCGTAGATAAAAAAAAGTGATATATCATAGAAACCGCCACAAAAAAAAGAAACAAAAACAGGACAACCAATTTGTTTCTGCAAAAGACATCCTAATGATTTCACACACATACCATGACAACAATTGCAGTGACCAACAAGCAGCACACTGCAAAACACACAACTCATCTAGGCCTAGATGAAGAAATTAGGTAGAGTAAAAGAAATTGCAGAATTGAAGAAAAAAGGTATATAACTGATGGGTATAAAATTGAACATTAGATACAATGAAGAAAAAGATCTGTAATCTCTTTATTTATATTAATCTGTAGGAATGTATACTAAATTCTGATTGGTAGGTGGTACAAGAGCAAATTTATATCTGTAGGTACAATGATGCATGTACTGTATAGGTGTAAGTATGCCTGCATATCTATGCAGGCATACTTACAATCTGAATCCAGACCTGCCCCTACTTCTTCCTATTCCGATTCAAAAACCTCCCGTTTTGTTTTACAGATAATTGTATTGGATTTAATTTAGTCCATGATGTCCATGATTGAAAGTGGATTCTTGGAAAACATATAATTTTAAAGATCAATGGAATATGCTGTAATTGGAGATTACCTAACCCTAACCAGCAGACAGACAAACAAATTCTGCCATAACATAACCTCCTTGGTGGAGCAACTAAGCGATTAGTGACAAATAGGTGAGAATATTGACAATGTGAGAACATTCTATGGGATAAATATGTTGAAGATTATCCCTTGCTGACAGATTCATCAAATAATCTTCTCAGAGGTGACAAGCTAACAAAAACAAAACAAAGAAGATAACTGAAAATACTCAGATTAGATAAAGATCTAACGATAACTAAAAACTTGAAGGTAGATTTGTGATTATCAAGGGAGATAATAACTTTTTGTTCCACTTATGAGAAACAAAATTAAGATCTATAGAAACTTATTGTTAAAATAAGAGCAATTCCTCACATAGTATGAGGAGAACAGCTGTGTAGACTAAGGAAAAAAATAAACAATGAGTCTGATTAAAAAAAGCTTTTAATTTGGTTGAAGGTCTGCAGATTGGATTTAGGGGAAATGAAAAAGGTCCTGATGGATTCAGATTGAACCTGTTCTATTGTTGTGATGGGTGCATTTACATCAGAGGAGAGGGAGATAGAATAATACTCTTTAGTGTTGTCTTTACTACTATTAAGGCTTCCTAAATTAGAAATGGGGTTTATTCAAACTCCCTAGCCCTAAACAGAGGTTGATAATAACTATTTTAAGCCATTTTAAGTTTCCATGTAGATGTTTTTACTCTACTTTCTTCTAACCAAGAGGCAACACACAACTGTTGATTTCTTACTGGCATCACAAAACAAAGTGATCTATACAGTGATTATTTAGAAAATGGTTTGAACAAAAGGTTCTGGGCCTGTGTGCAGGAGAAAATGGGTGTGTGTGTGTGTGTTAGCTTTTCTCCCAGCGGGGTGCGACAGGCACTTGCAACACAAGATGACATCATCAACATCAGTTGAGGGCTGCAACTTTCTTAATGTCTAGAGACATATCATGGCCATTTTATGATTAATTGAAATACATTTACATACAGCTCCTTTAAACTTCAACTAATTACCTGTTACTCTTAAAAATCACAATATCGTCTTGTAAGTTATTTCTATAGTTCTGCAGAATTTCATAAATCCTTAACTGAACACTAATTATGTTCCTCAAATTTAGAGTATTCTCCTCTGTTGTCTATATTTATCAGTCTACATGTGCAATTGTTTCCTCTTGCACCCCCAAAAATAAAAAGAACTCACGATACCAGTCCCTGGGTGGGAAATTAGAGTCCTCTAGATGGAATATGTGATTGTCCAATTATTGTTGAACCTCATTTAAGCTTCTTTGGAAACGTCAACACCATCAGCAGTTGGACTTTTGCTGCTGTTTAACTTGACGTTAAAGAGTGGAGAAAGTGTTTTTTATTTATTAAAAAAAATCTATTATTTTATCCAAACTCTAAAAATAACTTACAAGTTGATATTGCTATTTTTAAGAGTAACCGGTAGTTAGTTGAGGTTTAAGTCACTAAAACTATTCCAGTGCACATGGCACTCCAGAAGGTGGTGGTAATGCACCTCAAGATGTTTGCCAACCGCCATAAAGTCGGAAGAAGAAGAAAACACGTCCATTAAAGCGGGTGGCTAGCCTAGGAATGCTAGTCACGGGCCAATCCAATCGAACCCAATTGCCAGTTTATCTATTGCAATCACTAGTGAGCTGTCTCCCTCTCAGTTGCCGATGCCGTCCTATCAATAGTGGAATGGATATAGCCTCCTGCGGCAGGGAAGTAGTCTTAATTTTGGCCCCAATACTGCGCCTAACACACAGCACTAGGGCTAAGTCAATAATATACATTGATAGTTAGACTTGCAATGCGATACAAAAAGGGTCAATGTAAAAGTTTAAAAATTGTTTTTCCCTTTTTTATTATTGCTTATTGGGTAGCTCAATATTACAGTCATTGCTTACTCCAAACCAATCCCAAACGCAGACTAGGCTGCTCCGTCACCGGAACGTATTATATTATATATAAAAATGATGTCATTAAACAAAAATATAAAGCTATGTGCAAATTCTAAAGACAAAAAAAATCCAAATACATGACATAAATGCAAAATAACAAATTCAAGTAGAATAAATATTTTTCCAAATTATCTTCAAAGTAAAACTAATGAAACCAATACCTAGAGTAGGTCATGATTATATGTTAGACCAGGGCAAGGGGCCCCCACTTGACCTACAAATGGGACCACAGGCTCAGCAGATAGAAAATAAAAATTAAATGGAGAAGATTTAGTGCAAACAAGGGGTCTCACTTCATCATAAACAGTAGGTGTGAGTTTCATGCATGTTTGCTTGTTCTTCAAGACCTGCTGGCTCCTGTCACTGGACTGGGCTTCTGTGTTTTGGGCGCCTTCTACACTCAGCAGCTTGTCAGCTATAGCTTCAGCAGCTGTACAGAATTAGAATCAGATTCATTGGCCCCGATTTTAAAAACAAACTAAACCAAATATCTGAGCCATTAATTTAATAAAGTGTTATAAAACCTTTAAAAGAAATACAAAAAGGATCAAGATAAGCCTACATTTTAAATTAATAACATAATGGTTAATAACATTATTGTTTTCTTTATGTTTGTTAGAATTTACTGATGTCACTCAGCTCCTAAGTTGATACATTTTTGTTCCTTACAAACTTTCATTTATCATAACAAAAGGTGTTTGAATAAAGGGCTGAACGGAATTCAGTTTTTGTGAGTTCTTCATTAAAATTAGTTCATTAAAAGAAAAGCATAAAATTACCATATTTCTTAAAATTTTTTGATAGCTATAGATAATTGATATTGATCAATACATGCTCTTTTTCTATATCATCCAGCCCGACACACCACTAGATAAATATTCATCAGCTTAAAAGTTAGAAATTATTCTCCAACTGAAAATACTCAATAGCAATAAAAACCAGAGGAGCAGAAAAGGCAGAGTAAAATTCCAACATTACATTATGATTTGAGAAATATGTTTACATTCTGTGGCTAGAGACCTTAGAAACATGTAAACTACCAAACAAAGTCTAAATGGAAAAGGTTGCCTTTCATTTAACTTTCATTCTTTGGTAATCACTTTCAGACATGAGGGAAATGAGGAATGAGTGACACTTGCTGAACACAAAAGACCTTTTTCCTCCTGTAAATGATCCATGTGGGCTTTGCCCTCCTTCTGTATCGTCACCCAGTCAACACGGTCACAAAACTCATAAATATATTTTACCAATCCCCATCAGTGACGTATTGCACAAAACCTTTTGAATTACCATTTCAAATGATCTCCCCTCTCTTTCACAGGCCGAAAATGTGAATGATATATTCTGCACAGGAAAATATATATATTTTGTCGTCACACAATCTAGCCCCGCTGCCTCCTCTAACTCCAATTTGGATGGTCCGGGGGATGTGTTAAGAGGCCATGTAAAGAGAGATGGGAAGGATAAATGGATGGCTACTGTCATTCTAAAGGCAGATTTCTCATTATGGGCAAGTTAAATCAAACCAAGATGACAATTTAAGACTGATTAGGGCAACACATTAGAGCAGGAGGGGAATTTTGAAAGGGAGCCCAATCATAAAAATGTAAGAGATGATAGATTAGCTACCATTTCACATCGGGATAAATACAACCACTTCATGATAATGGGTTTTAAAGTGCCGTTCCCTAAAACAAAAAGTATTTCAGCTGAAATTCCAATATAAAAAAGGCTTTGTGATTCATCGTCATTCAAATTGTTTGCAGTCAAGAGAATAAATGTACAAAATTCCTTAAGTGATGAGAGGTTGGACAATTTGGCAAAGTTTCAGAGCCAGAAATCAATGTCCCATTATTGAAATCTGTTTTAACAATGCATGCCAAGGTTTAGGTCCATGTACACAGCCTGTTGCATTTATTCTGTTTAATATCAGTAAAGAAGATTAGTGTTAACCACTCTATACATCTGAAAACCATAAATTACAGAACTTAAGCACCTGCAGTCAGAACCAGATTCATACTATATCAGAATGTCTTTTTCATTATTGATATTAAATGACAGATACATTCTCTGTGTTAGCTAAGCTAGCATTACCTTATTTCCCTACTTGCTAAATACCAGAATAAGGAAAGATAACATTTGTCTCTGTATGGAGCCGTTATAACTGAGTCAGGTTTTTCAGCTTTTCAGCTCTGCTATTAAAACTTCTATGTGACTGAGATGATCAAGGCTTTGTGATGGTCACTGAAAACATTTACCTGCTGTCTTTAAGCCACTTTGTAACTCATGTTTGGAGTGTGCTTAGCGTTAGGATCCATTTAAAAGACCTCAAGCTTTAACCTTGTGGCTGATGTCTTAGAATATTGCATTTACATTTTCCACATATGTTTCCCCTGATGAGGCTGGCTGTGTTGTAAAAGGCACCAATCCATTCTGTTTAAAAAGATTCACACAACATGATGCTGCCACCCCCGTACTTCACAACTGGGATTGATTTCTCAGGCATGCAAGCTTTCTCCTTTTTCATGTACATGTAATGATGGTCATCATGGTCATTTACTTCAATTGTTGCTGTTGGTACAGGACTTGTTACACAGCGGATAATAACGGATAATAGGGCATAACGCTCTCTTTGCAGTTTTAGTCATCATCTTTACAAGGTCTTTAGCTCGTATTTGTCAAGGAGACTGCCTGGATCGTTTTAACAGTCTTTATTAAGGAGGACAACTCACACGCAGGGACAGACAGTTCGAGAGGAGGCTGCAGATCAGGCTGGTGGAGGGGTCTGGAGGACCTTGAGAAGATGCGTGGTGTTAAGGATAAGCAGGCTGAAATGGCTAGCTCAGGAGTTCCAAGGCTGGAGACCAGATGACAGAACAGTGTTGTGGTGAGTGAAACTGTCTTTTAACTGTGGTGAGAGCCAATGAGGTGGAGGTGAGTTAGTGTGCACAGGTGGAGGTTGTTGATCTAGATGAGGTCTAGACAGTATTCTGGAGCTGATATGCACATTTACCACTAAAACATATATATTTATACATATCTATATATGGAAGACCAATGACACAGTCTCCTTACTGAACTGTATGATGGATGAACATTCTCATGGTGCTTATACTTACATTTAATTGTTTAAACAGATGAACGTGACACCTGTAACCACCTGGAAATTTTAGGCAGAACTTGACCTTTGAAAACAATTCTTTCCACAATTCTCCTCTTGATATGTTGCTGATTTTTTTAAATCTTTATTCACCCAGTCAACACGGTCACTCACGTGGTCACAAAGGATGGTCAAAATGATGGTCTCTGAGGCAATGTTTGAGGGCAACAACAGTTTATAATGTTGCGTTATTCATTTGATGGTTTTGGTATTAGTATTCTTTATTTTCCTTTATCTGTAAAAATGTACATGTTATTGGGTAGCTTAATTTTTTTTAATTGTTAAAAAGGACATGCATAAATATAAGCATTTTGCTTCAGCCTGTGCCTTTTCAGCTACTTAATGTTTTGTTTGTACTGATCACATTTCGTGTTGTTTACATTTGTAATTGAATTTCTGACTGAATAAACATAAACGTAAAAGGAGCACTGTTTTTGAGATATTTTAGATATATTTGAGATAGCTGGTGAATTAACTAATTAGATGCCTACATCATGATATTTTGGTTTCTTGAACTGTTTAAATGAGTAAAAAAGTATGGGTAATCTTACTACAATTAAGTCGGAGTATATGAAACATAAAAACTTTTCTTCATTATTGGGGCATTTAACAAATTGAGATAATTTTGGCAATCCTTACTGATCAAAAACAGTTCAAGGTTTAGTCAATTTAATGACTGACGGAGAGGGGAAAATAAGTTATGTGTTTTTATTTATTAACGTTAACATTATGTTGTACAGCTGTACGCTGTTACTTTCTTTGGCACATAAAATCTAATGTTCATGCCGCACTCATGTGGATAACCTTGATTTTATAGCTGAAATGTTACACCACACATAAATATTCATTCATTTCCTGTGTTTTACAATGCCAGCAAGACAGAATAAAGATGGAATAAATCAACCAGCTCCTGTCTCTTTAGTAGATGTGCTGTGACAGCGCATGCCAAGAACATTGTTAAATTCTGTGCAGAAAGCAGCAGACTGTGTCAGAACAACCACAAAACAACCCCAAGCTTCTCTGCACATCCAATTCTCTTGGATATCAGCAAGAACATTGAAACCGGCGCTCTGGGAAAAAAATATCCTATGAACCCCAGTGTAACACATTTCTGAAGATCTGTTGTTACCCATCATTTACCAGCCTCTCTTAAAAACTGTTGGCAACTTGGACCAACTTCATTTAAGGTCTAAATTATACCCACAGTCATCATGAGCTTGAAACGCCTTATTTGGGCCTCTGAATTTGCATTAGATGCATGGATTTTCCATTGAGGAGAAAACATCTTGGTTGATTTTTGAAAATAGGAATCTGAGACAAAAGTTTGAATGTAATGGAGTTAACTTGTTAGCTTAAGTTCAGGAGCAAGACCACGCTTCAACTCTAGTCATACGCAGTAATCAACACTAACTCAACCCACCTGGCCTCCCAGATCTCTCGCACTTCAATTATCAATCAGCGATCTATATAAGCCAGGCTCGCCTCATGTTCCATGTCTCACGTTCATTTCACAGCCCTCCCTACCCGACCCAATCCGTGGTCTAACTTCAATCTACTTTACTGCTCCATACCCTCAAGTTTCATCCCCTTGAAACCACTTCTTTCATTCCTTCATCCCTTCGACCCTCATCCCTTCGACCCTCATCCCTTCGACCCTTCCTTCATCCCTTCGACCCTCATCCCTTCGACCCTTCCTTCATCCCTTCAGCCTCTCCAAACATCTTTTTCTTTCAGGTTTGTCTGGGGGGTCCTGAGCAGGCACAGTAAGACGAACTCCTGTTATAGTGTTCCCTTTTTTTTTGAGCATGTTATGTATGTTAAAATCAATGGTCTTCTTTAAGTAAACAGAGCATAATTTAAGTGTTTGAGGATTGGACCAAGTGTCCTCTTTTATGGAAATCAAAATATGTTCACCCTATAATATACTTTTAGTCCCAACACACATTTCCTTTAGCTTTCATGGAAAAATATGACCTTGATATGATAATGAAACATATTTTGAAAACGTCTTTGGACATTCTATTTATAATTTGACGAATAAAAAACAGAACATTAATTTGTTTGGATACTCTAATTAATGGAAACTAAATGGATTTAAAAGTAGAAAGTTGCCACGGAAGGAATGAAGAAAAAACCCTAAATGGGGAAAAAAAGATGTAAAAAAACAAACAATAGTTTAATACTTGAATCATACCACCCGAATTGTAAGGCACCCAAGATGGCACACCTCAAATAAAATGTGTCTGAACCTTTTAGCATATAACAGAAAGGTGGAAATGGTGTCTACAGAGGTGAAAAACAACAAATTAAGAAGGGAATGAAACTGGGGGAAACTTTTAGTCAAAGAATAAATGTTTGTCTGTTGTGTGTGTACCAGATATGCTTAAGGAAACACAAGATTTTCTCCTGGGTGATTTTAAATGGGTAGTTATATATTCTGTTCAGGCAACTAAGAGTTTTAGGAACATCTCACACCACCTCTCTTCATTTCAACTTAGAAATGCTCCAGAGGAAGGTAGACTGGGCTATATGTGGGCTCAAAAGTGGTCAGAATACTAAAGAGGAGCCAATATGTTCACCAAAATAAGAGAAAAAAAAACCTCTAAGACATACGGGGGCTCATTTATAAAGTAGAATAGTAGGTTAATATGATGCTTTAGTGTTTAGGTTTCAAATGGCCCAAATACTAGCCTTGGAAAAAATGGCTATTGGGTGATAATCTGTTTGATCTTACTCTAGAGACAATATCCTTATCTCCACCTAAACTATTGATCATTTCTGTGTATCCTGGTCCCCAGAGCAAGGAAAGCTTGTCGCACATTACACCTCTTAGCAACCAATCTTCTTGCTGCTTTATAATCCCTTTTCTTTCAAAAGTTAACAGCATTGGAGCTCTTGTTTGCTGAGCATGATATAAAAACATGCCAAGCAGGATGCCACTGTGATTTTCATAAAATTTGATTTCCATTTGAAGATACATATATTAAACATGGCCAAACATGTAGGCCAAACAAGCTATTAAAACTGGTTCATTCTTTGTGGTCTACGATTAAGCTGGCTCAATCAGATCACATGCTGTTTTCAAAGCACCACAGAAAAACACTACATTAACACTGATGATGCTTTATTCTGATTTGCTTTATTAAATCAGATTCGTTTGAGTGGTTGTTCACACCATAACTAAACTGCGACAGCAAACACACTCCAGTGTGAACAGTTCACGGTCCCTGCATGCGCAGAAGGATGATAAGACGTCACATGCAAGGCGCTTTCAATTCCAGCAGTCGAAAACAACAGAATTTGGAGAAAATGAATGACTTTCTGTCCATTAACTGGCTCCGACTCCAGTATCTACCATGCAGGGGTCGCCTTCACAGAATATTTCCCATATTTAAGCATTATTATTTTAAACAAGGATGGAAAGATCTGAAGGCCATCGGTCATTTTGAATGGTTGCAATTCATACCCTGATCACTTGGTGCAGACGCATGAACATCTTCAACTTTGAATAAAAAATAATTTAATTTTTTAATAATAAATATATATATATATATATATATATATATATATATATATATATATATATATATATATATATATATATATATATATTATATATATATTTTAATTAAGGGAGTTTTTCTTTATATATATATATATATATGTATATATATATATATATATATATATATATATATATATATGGGTGATTCTTCAATTAAGGGGAGTTTTTCTGTCCCCAGGGTAGATTTTCGAGAAAAATATGTTAGGTTGTAGTAGCTATGAAGAAGATAACTGTATCTCAATGATGACATTTTAATACTTTTTCAGTGTGTTGAATATTCAAATATGCAAGAATTTCACTGTTTTGGGCTTGTCCCCAACCCAGACTTTATGACATCCCCTCTATAATAAAGCAATAAAAAGTGCTAAATTCATTACAATTTTACATTGCATTTCATCATAACAACTTTTAAAGACATTTTTTAAATTCATATAGATTATAATTTTTCAATTTGCAGGTTATCTATAGTTAAATATCGCTGTCCCTCATACATCTGTCATTACCATCACCCTCAACATTTTAGGGAACAATAAAGTTTTTACAAACAGTTACTTACATTGTTGCATGCATATCAGATGCTGCAAAGGATGATTCTCAGACATGAGGCAGAACCCTGCTTTTTTGATGCCCACATATGTAAGTAATTTGATGTTTTATACAGCCTGATCCGAGAGTATGTTTATTAGGCGTCATTACCAAACAAGTTACTGTTTGAGTATTTTAATTCATTAATAGAAAATGTCACTTTATTTACATATATTCAGTGTACATTGTGTGCTAGCTAACCAGTTAGCTTAGCAAGTCTAAAATTGAACCAACATTTTCTGCAAAGAGTGAAAATTGTCATTACCATCACGTTTAATTACCATTACACAAATGACTGTGATGGTAATGACATTCAGGGATGGTAATGACAATTTATCTGTTTATTACCTTATAACTAGAATATATTAGCTTAATTTACTATTTAATCATTTACTATGATACATAATTGAACAGTGACCAACTGTAATTTACATTATTTTTGTTTGAAAATGTCAACATGGCAACAGCTAAACCAGCTCAACGCTCAAAAAAATACAGGGAAAAAAATCAAAGAAGATCCAGAAAAAAACCAGCAATATCTTGCAACAGAAAAAGAAAGATACAAAAAAAGAAAAGAGTCAGGAAAATTGAAAGACATCGCACAATTATCAAACTGGGAACAAAGATGCAGAAGACGACAGTGGAAAACTAACCAAAGAAACAAAAGAGTCAGTGATAAGAACAGAGAGAAGATAGAAAGTTATATAGCTGGAAACACACCTCCCATATCTCCTATAAGTCAGGAAGAAAATGAGAATGAAGTGCCCATTCTTGAAGCTTCACCTGATGTTTCTGACAGTTCTCATCATAAAACCCCAAA
This sequence comes from Valencia hispanica, assembly GCA_963556495.2. Lineage (NCBI taxonomy): Eukaryota > Metazoa > Chordata > Actinopteri > Cyprinodontiformes > Valenciidae > Valencia > Valencia hispanica. The sequence goes on along the minus strand of OY747705.1, from coordinate 5,678,349 downwards.
TCATATGAGAGGACGTAAAATTGTGAGAGCAAATAGGGCAAACCCTTATCGTGACCTTGCTGAGTACCATCTGAAGCTTGAACATGCTCTGAAGAAGGTGGAGAAGTATAAAAAGTAGGCCTGTCAAACGATTATAAATTTTAATCTAATTAATCACAGGGTAGCTGTAAATTAATCACAATTAATTAACATTCCCAAATATGACCGAAAAAGTAAAATGTTTGGGTAAATAAAGGACGAAACCGGAAGCTGTTGCTCTTTTTTTTAAGGAAATACAGGAGAGATGCATGGAACTTTTGTTTTGAATTCCACAATCACATTTACAAGTGGAGCTTTTTACCTATTAATCTTTTAGCCAGTTTCTAAGGCAAACTAACTGGTTAACATTTTCTGAATGTAAAGCTGACAGTTTCTTATTCAATTTTGGACAACCCTGAGCATCCTCTTCATGGGACTATCCTACAACAACGGTGTCTTCGGTCAGAGGCTTCTTCAGTTTTGCTGCGACACAGACTGCTACAGGAGATCATTCCTGCTTACTGCCATCAGGATCTACAATAGCTCCTTGAAAAATTAAATAACATGAGCTACAATAACGCTTAATTTCTCTCTGGGAGGAATCAAGTATTTTTTTATTGAAATTTTCTGACTAATAGAGGGATCATTTGTTTATCAACACCGAACCTTTATATTACTCCCTGGTTCCCACTGTTATTATTTGCAGTTATCAAACAGTTGCCATACTGTTTACGTGACAAGTGAGCACTGAAAGCAGCGCAAGTTTAATTGTGAGGTAAACAGGGCAGGTCATTCTGTGCATGCATTAATGGCGTTAAAAAAATAAATGGCATTAATTCCACAAATTAATCGACCCGCATTAATGCATTAATTTTGACAGTCCTAATAAAAAGAGATATCAAAGGCTCTCAGAGAAGCTGAAAGCCCCAGAATCCCACAAAATGATATTAAAGCAACAAATGCAGCTAAAACCGAAGGCCCTTCGAAGAACACTACTGTTTCAGAATGTAGTGCTTTCTCAGCAAAAAAATAATATAAGGAGTCTGACACAAAAGAAAAACAAGTAGTGTCAAAGATTCTGGCTCTGAAGATTCTAAAGAACTACCACTTGGTGAAAGAAGCGCAAAACCAACTTGGTTTTTCAGCCAAGATTATGCGGAAAAACATAACAGCTGGTCTTCACTTTCATAGGAAACCTTACAAAAACATAATCAGTGTGGGTACCACTGAGAAAATCAAGATATTCTTGGAACGAGATGATAACAGCAGAGCAACAACGAGGAAAAGGGAGACACAGTGTTATATTGTTAAGTGCAAGAGCATTTCGTATTTCTAATGTGTAAAACCAATTGTTTGCCTATGTGGTTGTTGCAGTCACAGAATGTGATATATGTTTTTTTATTATTTTCTTACTATACTGTATTTCTTACTAATATTTGTCTTTTTATGACATTGTTCTGATAATTTGCATAAACTGGTTGATAATCCCAGTTACGTCCTTGATTGTTGTTTATTATGGGTCACACCTCTGTTGCTATGCATGAATTAAAATGCTACACAATTATTTGAGAGTGCTGAAAACTTTCTTTTCTATTTTATCATTTTTGGATTGGAACATTTGATTGAGCATGCCAATTCTCTTGTATGATCCTTTTATGAAACGAGACAGCCGGCCCAAGAAGATATTATCACGTAATCAATGCCATGGTAGTTTACCAAGAGATTCATTTTAGTGGAAAGTTAAGTGTTCAAAAGGTGTTGTTTTTAAAAAAGAATTATGTTCTTTATCTTTCATTTGTTGTGAAAAACAACAAAAAAACACCAGTGTTGATTTTTATGTCATTACCAAAACATGTCATTACCAAAACATGTTGTCATTACTGTCACAATACATTTTTTGATAGAAAATGTTGCTTTTTTCTTCACTTGGGTTTTACCTCAATCTTTGTGGTAATGTTTAAAAGTCTAAATTAGCATTTTCTGAAAAAATATGCATTGCAATTCAAATATTCTGATTAGTATGCAATATTTCATTGTTGAGACAAGGCAATATATTAAAAAGTTAGAAAGAACATTTTAAAATGCATTTTAAATGTACTTACAGAAATTTAGAACATGATTCTTAAAGAGCATGTTTTGTACTTACTGGAGCTATTCTGAAAACTTTGCTTGTCAAATCATTTTGTATTAAAACCAGTGTTTTGTTTTTGTGATGGTAGTGACATTTTGCTGTGACAACTTTGAAAAAAGCATCATAATATAAAAATTAACATGAAGTACCCTCAAAGCTATGCTAAGATCTTTGTTCCAGACCAACTGATAAACCTTTTGAAGGTGCAATATAAATATATATATATATATATATATACACATATGCCTATGAGATCATCTAAGCATCTAAAACCGAAATGCTACAGTTGATATTTAAATATATCTCCAAAACTTAACATACCTTAAGTAAAACTGCAGGTTATCTCCTTGACGTTCCTAACATGCTTGATTAGCAAGAACCCAGCAAAAATTAGCATTAGCAGGAGCCTACCGCAATCAGTACAGCGCCACCATGCATGTATGGTCACAGAAGGAATTAACCAAAAGTCCATTTTAAGAGAGTTTTTCGGAATAATTTATGTGAGAAATTTAACGCACAAACGTTATATTTTAATCTTGAACACATTAGGAGTCTTGCGGAAAAAAGAATGCAATATAAATTGAAACTGGACTATTTTTAGTGCTCACCAGGGCAATTTGGCGGGGGGCAGTTTTTATTTAACCCCGTTGCGTTTTAATGTCTCATTAGCAGTGTGATACAAACTTTCTGGTCAAATTGCCTTTTTTGACACCCGTTCTATGTTCATATACATATTATGCATCATTTGAACGATGAGATTTTTTCAGGGGTCAGAGGGAGGTTCCAGACGGCTGGTGTGTTCTAGATCATTGGTCAGAATGTTCATTTTTGTACTCTAAAAGCAGCCATAGTTTAACCACTGTCAGTCTTGCTGTGTGTCTGCTTGTGTACATGAGTAAGGCATCTTCCTTTATAGGACTTAGGGCTTTGTAACCTGTCTTAGACAAGCCCGGGCCGCTCATGCTACCAGGCCTGCCCCTTTAGTGTCAGTTGAAGGCTTTAAGGGAAGCCCATCTCCCTTTAGGGAGAGCCGGTGTTCTACTGATGTTCTGATGGGTATGGTGTTCCATTCATTGCCCCGCTTATATACAGCTAATTTTGGTTTTTGCAAATAAAGCAAAACGGCGACTCTTTTTAGGAGAAATTATTAACTCTTTACAGGGGCAGATTTGGGCCGCAGTGGCATGGAGGTAGAACAGTAAATCCAGTTACACACCTTATGCTTAGAGGAGTTGCCTCCTCCCTTTCCTCTGGTGAAAGAGCCGGAGAAAAATCCTCCACCTCAGAAAGATCGCTCTGAGGTAAAGGAGCTTACGTTGCTCTCCATTTTTCTTGCTGTCTGTGTCTGTGCCACTGTAGCGCTGCTGTCCACATGTCAATCACAGCGCAGACCACGCCCAGCTCCCCCCAAGTGTTCACTGGTCCGCCAGGAAACACCTCCTTTTGGCTCATTTTTCAAATAGGAAATGTGGTCGGAGTTAGACTCTGGTAGGGGGGTGAGTTGCTTTTTAAGTTGCCAGGCTTTCGGGGAAAGTGCTGACTGGCAAGAATCTATGAGGTTGGGCCTTCTGTCTTATACTGAAGTTGGACCACCCTAAATAAGCTACAGGATAAAACCCACGAGTGCACAGTGAGAACATGGTATCAAGGAATTTTCACATATATAAAAAAAATTGGAGTCTTATTTGTACAAAAGTCTAACCAGGAAATCACATTGTTAAAACCCCACAATGACTGGACAGATAGAAAAGGTGTTGATTCCTTCCTGTTGTTTAACATACATTTTTCTTTTGTAGTTATAGATGTTTTATCCCCACGATTTACTAAATATTTGCTGTAGGTTGATCTGTCCACACACTACTGTTGAAGATATCAATGGTAAGGATATTGATTTATGAAAGTGGATTATATTCCCTGCTTTTTACCGGACCAGTAAAGTGATAGGACTCATTTTACTCGTTGGCTCAGCAGCGCGCCCCTTCCTACCCGGAGCAACTCAGAAGCCTATTGCCTGCCGCTGTGTTCCACCCAGCTGGTCCTGGGAGCTCACCAAATCACAGGAGCATTGCAATTGTATAACTTAAGGGCCCAGAACTGCAGATATTTCTGTCCATGTCTTCTCCTTTTTCATGTTCTCCTTGTAAAAATGATCACTGGTATCAGATAATCTGGAAGATTTTCCACTTCAAGGATTAACTTCTCGTCATCCATGATAAAAATCAACAGATTAGACCCACAGACCGACTGACTTCAAACCCGGTGTCACCGATTACGTTTAGTTTTTTTCATAGTTAAGAAATTGGAAATCTGTATTTTATTTTGAAATTTGCCAGATACTTTACACTGCTTCCATGTCTGATTTCCTGTCTAGTCAGATCTAAACTGCAGAGATTGACGCATTCTGCATGCGAAGCACGTAAAAAAATTGACCTGCCGCATAAATTTAGGAGAGAGCCGCGACACAACGCTTCTGAGACCTACCTGATTCACGCTACTTCACGCCCCGTTAGAAGAGCGCAGGTGTCCGCCAAGCCTGCTCACCCCTAAAATCCAATCACTTGTTCCTGGTCCCCCTGCAGATATTTGCTAAAAATTTCATCAAAATTCATCTGTTACGTTTTGAGTTATGTTGCTAACTAATAGACAAACACTGGTGAAAAATGACCTCCTTGGTGGAGGTAAAAATAGGGAGATTCAACCATAGAGAATGGGTAATTATTAGTAGAAAGTCAGCTATTTTAAAGTCAAATCACTAAAGTTAAATCACTGTTGCTTTTCTGTGATGGAGACCAGCTTTTTTTCAATCTAAACACAAGGTCTACAAAAAATGATTGCTACTCAACAATACAAATTACCACCCAGTGAGGCAGTAATTGGTTGTAATTAATGTGCATCAGCAAATTTACATAGTCATAATAAATGCTACAGTAAACACAGCTGTGAAGAAATGAAGTAAACTCAGCAACCTCTGTGTTTAACCAACATACTATCAGTGACACTATCTCAGCACAGAATGAATTGGGATACTTTTTAAAGATGATAGAAAGGCAAAAGTAGCTCAGATAATGACTTGTTACAAGCAAGATACCTGGATAAGGATGTATGGATGCACAACATGTTAAGCCTCAGTGCTGTAGTCAAGACCGGCTAACTTGATACTACTGTAGGTCAGGACCACGACAGGACTGATGACAGATCATTTTTGTTGCTGCAAATGCTTAAACAAAATAATTTAAAAAATCATCTTGTGCCATTTTGGTGCTCTGCCACAGGTAAACCCAAACCTGCCTGTAAGCAGACGCTCATCTTCATGCCACCTGTTCAATGAAGCTGATAGCAAGCTAAACAGTCAAGCCAGGCAACTCTGAAGAGTGGATACAACCAGGTAAACGTTAGCTTACTCGGCATTAGCTGCAGGCGGACTGAGTAAAGGCAACAGGTGGAGGATACATGACGCTTAGTGTTCTTTTCTTTGTGTTTTACAGTCAAAAAACATCCATATAATCCAAAAAAGTTATTCTCCCTCGTTTTTTTGTCACTTTCATCTTCTAACCCTGTGCAAGTAGACACAAGTGGCAGCATATAACATATTCCTTTTAAATGCAGCCAGGTCTATCTTGACTATATTGTTCTTGGTCTCTAAAAAAAAGGATGTGAATAACAAAACGCAAAATAACTAAACTCGGTGAGTTAGCAGAGTGCACAATTCCAAAAAAGTGGATTTTCACTCCTGTTTCTTAATGGACTTCCACCTTCCATCCAAAATACTTTTTTAGTTCAGATCATGGGTTAGGTGGATCAGGCTTTTAGGTTGTAAGGACACAAGATGTTCTTTATAACATAGCACTGTGCTCAATTTGGACAAGGATTGTAAGAAACCATCTGCTGTTATGAACTTGTGCTGTCTTCAAAAATACAGAAAAAATAGAATACAGTCACTACTTTCATTAGCTGCTTCAGACGGCGGAACTGCACTACGTTATGGTGTCTTGCAAACGTCTTTCTGAAGAAGTCATCCAAAAACCTGTACTAGTCATGATGGATTCAAAATCTTCTGAATTGGAATTGAATCGATTCTTGAAATTTGAATCGATTCCGAGCTCCAGTATGGGCTAATCATTGTCAATCCTGGAGGTTTATATCGTTATACACAAGTAGTTACCTTGATGCTGTAAGTTAGTCTTTAAATGTGTCAAACATCTGCCACCAGAGCCACTCTGTTAATTTTACCAGAGACAGAACAGCGACAAGGTCAGCAGAGGTTTAATAAATCACAACTGTCAGACATATCTATCTATCTATCCATCTATCTATATATATATATATATATATATATATATATATATATATATATATATATATATATATATATATATATATATATATATATATATATATATATATATATATATTGTTTGTTTGTTTGTTTGTTTGTTTTTTAAAGGGACAGTGTACAATAAACATTATGGGGCGACTGTGGCTCAGCCGTCCGTCTCAGTCGTTGTGTCCTTGGACAAGACACTTCACCCTTCTGCCTAGTGGTGGGCGTCAGAGGGCCCGGTGGCGCCAGTGTTCGGCAGCCTTGCTTCTGTCAGTGTGCCCCAGGGCAGCTGTGGCTACAATGTAGCTTGTCATCACCAGTGTGTCAATGTGTGCGTGGATGGGTGAATGACAAAATGTAGTGTGAAGCACTTTGGGGTCCTCAAGGACTAAATAAAGCGCTATACAAGTACAGGCCATTTACCATTTTACCATTAACCTCAAGAGGAGAGATGCATTGTACCAGATTATAGCTTAATTGCTAATTTCCACCCGTAGCTCCTGGGCAGGCTGATGTTAAGAAGGGTGAAGTGTTTTGGCCAAGGACACAATGAGTGAGATGGATGGAGCTGGGGCTTGAACCGGCCACCCTCCTGAGGACAGTCGCCCCCTTATAGAGAGGGTTAGAAGCGTTAAACTGTGAAACTCACTACCAACTGAACTGAAAGTTATAAGGTTTATAGGGTAAAGCCTTGGCTGAAAGTGTACCCATGTTTAATTAGTACTGGTTTTATGTATGAATGAGTGAAACCTACATGAAGTTGTATAGTGTGTGCAAGGATATTTTATTGGATTGTTTTTAAGTTCTGTTTTTGATATTGTTTAGAAGCCCAACCAGGGACAAGAGATAAAAATTAGCATATGCTATACTAGAACTACTGTAGCTAGAACGTAGTTTGACAGAAGTGACTCAACCTGGCTGTCACGTCTTACCCAGCTCTGAGCTACAACTTTAGAGGCAAATTGAAAGCAGAATCAACCCAAAGGATGGCAGGCTGGGTCAGTGAACCCACTGTGACCTGAACAGCCTTATTAGTGTGATTGTTCTGACTGCAACTTGCCGGATGCTTTCACCCCATAATCAAGACGAAAGAAGTCGTTTGGAGGAAAGGCGAAACATCTTCAAGAAACAGAAAAAGTCCGGCTGAATTCTGACTGAGAATTAAGATTGCCATAACCTGATGTTTCAGGTCCTGATTTTTTTCCCCAGTAATTTCTCTCAGTAATTTTCTTCCTCTTATCTTCAGTATTGCTTACAGATCCTCTGCTGTTTTAAATATGTAAGTGTTATTGGTAATTTTTTGACAAAGTTTCAGCTCTACCATGGGTTCTATTTGAACTAAACTGTGAGACCGTCAGCCAATTAACCTTTTTCAAACTGTTTTTTATTTTATTTATTTTTAATCATACCACAAATTTACTGCTTTCACATAACAGGAAGCTGAGGAAGCCCTGCAGGGTTTTTTGCAACCACAGACTGTATGACTCTTTGCCAAGCACATGAAGAGGACATCAATGCCATGACTGAGTGTGTGACTATATCAACTTCTGTGTGGACAACATCATCCCCACCAGATCAGTGAGATGCTTCCCTAATAACAAACCCTGGATCACCAGTGACCTGAAGGAACTGCTAAACAAGAAAAAAAGAGCATTCAGCGAGACAGGGAATTACTGAGGAGTACACAGAAGCAACTTAAGGTCAAGATCAGAGACAGAAAGGAGGCATACAGGAAGAAACTGGAGAACAAACTACAGTGGAGCAATATCCGAGATGTCTGGTCAGGAATGAGAAAGATCACAGGCTTTAAGGACAGGAAGGATTGGATAGATTGAAGTCTGGACAGAGCCAATGAACTGAACACATTCTTCAACAGGTTCAGTTCAGGAACTAGATCAGCATCCCCCTCTCCTGTTCCCAGCCAAACAGACATCCCACTCTCCTCTGATCATCAGCTTTCCTGTTACACCTCGGATGTTTTATCCTTCGCCTCAGCCATGGAGTCTTCTGATTCCACAAGTGTGACTTCAGCCAAGTCAGGAAATGCTGCTACCCCCTTTGCCTCCCCCTCCCACTTGTCTGTCTCCAAAAGTCAGGTGAAGAGGCAGCTGGAGAAACTGAACCGGAACAAGGCTGCAGGTCCAGATGGTGTCAGCCCCAGAGTCCTGAAGGCCTGTGCAGAGCAGCTCTGTGGGATTCTGCAGCACCTCTTCAACCTTAGCCTGACCAAGGAGAAGGTTCCAGTGTTGTGGAAGACATCCTGCCTTGTTCCAGTACCCAAAAGAACTCACCCATCAGTCATCAATGACTATAGACCTGTTGCCCTGACATCCCACATCATGAAGGTCCTGGAGAGACTCCTGTTGGCACCCCTGAGTAAGCAAACAAGAACGTATCAGGACCCACTGCAGTTTGCTTATCGCTGTGGAGTTGGAGTTGAAGATGCCATCATCCACCTGCTTCAACCAACCCACTATCATCTGGACAAAGCAGGCAGCACTGTGAGGATCATGTTCTTTGATTTCTCCGGTGCATTTAACACAATTCAGCCTAATTTGCTTTGTCGCTTTGTGACATGGTGTGGAAACAATCGTCTTACCTTGAATGTGAACAAAACAAAGAAGATGATTGTAGATTTCAGAAGAGACAGGGATAAGTCAAACACTGTTTCCATCATGGGAAAAGAAGTGGAGGTGGTTGAAAAGTATAAATACCTCGGAGTTCACCTTAACAACAGACTGGACTGGAGACTGAACAGTGAAGCCGTCTACAAGAAGGGACAGAGCAGACTGTAGTTCTTGAGGAAGCTTAGGTCCTTCAAGGTTTGCAGCAAGTTGCTGGAGATCTTCTACAAGCCTGTTGTGGAGAGTGTAATCTCTTCAGCCATCATCTGTTGGGGTAGCAGCATCAGAGCCAGGGACTTAAATAGGTTAAACAACCTGATAAAGAAGGCTGGTTCTGTTCTTGGGACAACTGTGGAACATCAGGAGATGATAATGCAAAGAAGGATTCTTTATAAAATCAAAAAAATTATGGACAACCCTGAGCATCCTCTTCATGAGACTGTCACACAACAGCAGAGTGTCTTCAGTCAGATGCTTCTTCAGTTTTGCTGCAATACAGACCGCTACAGGAAATCCTTTCTGCCCACAGCCATCATGATCTACAACAACTCCTTAAAGAATTAATTATATGAGCTATACCAACACTTAATTTCCCTCTGGGATCAATAAAGCATTTTTGAAATGAATTTGAATTGAATTGAATTAATTTCAGCTATTTTGCATATAATGTCTGGTCCGGCTGATCATAATAGATGAATATGAGCAAAACAAACAAACCAGACTTTGCCTTAAAATAAAAATAAAAACTTCTTGCACCCACTGTTACACAATATCATGACCGAATCTTTACAGCAGGGCCAAGCAGCGAGGTGCATGGAGGAATGGCTTGACACTCCCATCTGACACAAGCCTAATGGGCCAGCAGGGTCATGCTGTTTAAAGGCAGTTAGCTAGCTGAGTGACAGCACTGTACCAGGCCAGGGGCTCAGCTGTCACGGATCGCAGGTGTGCAGCTGAGTTATGGGTTGTTGTACGAAGCGATAAGGTCGACAAGAGACCGGGGAGGAGAGAGGAAAACTGATGGAAAAAGATAGAAATAGAACACAGAGAGAAAGCACCGTCAACAGAGATGAAGCCTGAACGTGGGTTTAACATGAAGCTGGTGAGCAAATCCTACAGAATCGTCACAATCACCATTCGGCAGCATGAAAGACCTCATCCTTTCCTACTGTCAAATATGCTTAAAAACGATGTAAAGAGAAAGTGTGAAATACTTTATACATACTGATTAAGTTAACTTAAGTAATAGAGTGAAACAAGAGAAAGGGCCTCTGTCAGCCCACACACTGCATTTATCACCTGATAGACTCACCCTTTATGTGCAATTTAGGTGGGAAATGTCTTCTGCAATTATAATAAAAAGCTAACCTTTTCTTAGAGAGATTACCACATGGACATATATAGCTTGTCGAACATGACATCAAACAATGCTTTCCTGGCTATTCTCTACATTTCTGGTGAAGATTACTACTTTGTGTGGACAGCCAGAAGATTACTACACATTACTTACATACTGCAAGTACGACTATTTTCAGCAGCGTAAATATCAGCTCATAAATGCAGAACCTTGTTATTTAAATTATTACATGCTTTGTAAGGTTTACTCTGAATGAGCAGACCCGGGCAGTATTTTGCACAAAGTAAAAGGCCGATATATGTATAAATATTGGCTCCCAATACTATTTCTTCTATGAGTATTATATCAATTTCATTTTTGAAAGTATTTTCATTTTGGATTTTATATGTACTCTCTCGACAATATAGACTGAAAAATACTCTTAAGCCAGAAAAAGGCCATGGATGCTTGTGTGTGTGTGCAGCCTAAATGGTGCACTGGAGCAAGTAATAGGAGACAGTGATTGGAGAAATGGATGCCTCCTCAAAAGTCACCTTGAGTGAATGGAGCTCATCATTCACATGCCAAACACACACATAGACAAAATATGCGACAAAGTGCAACTGACCAAGGTCTTTGTCAGCCCCAAGGGCTTTCATTGGCCATGTCTCCTACCAAATCTGCCTTTATCTCTACTAAAGATGACAATGCTGGCAAAGATCTAATGCCTGGAACCTCTGTGAGCAGCCACATCCCGGTCTATTGTTATTTACTGTTTTCAGGCCACTTACTTTTGAGTTGGTATCTAAAAAGGAAAAGATCTCCTGATATAAGGAAGGATTGAGAAGGTTCTGATTTGATATCCCGATTGTAGGTCATGCATGTCCACTTATTATTATTTGGTTATTCTGACCAACCTGGTTATTAAAAGTCTTCATCTCACACCCTGCATCTGAGTCCTACCTCAAACTTCTTTTTGGAACAGATTAAGAAAAGTATACACACCCCTATTCAAATGTAAAATTTGACATGCTGTAATTAACGAGACCATGATAAATCATTTCAAAACAGTTTATACTTTTAAAATGGACGTTTTCATTTGCAATTTAAATGAAAAACCAAAATATAAAACAATCCAAAAAGGTGCAACAACCTGCCTGGAAAAGTATGCACACAAGTGCAGTAATATGTTGATTCGAGTTTGGCATTTGGTCTTCTTTGGCAGCGGTCTTCCACGATCCTACTTCTTGACTTGGTAGCCTTTACCCACTTTGCCTTGTAAAGGTCCACCAAATCTCTCAGGGGCAGTTTACACGACAACGTTTTTCAGCAAAACGGAGGTTTTTCTCTCCGATTCGGCCTCCTGTTTACACGACAACAGGAAAACGGGGGGGGGCGTAAACGCATCTTTTGGGAAACGGCTTCCAGAGTGGAGAGTTTTGAAAACACTGGGTGATTCGTTGTCGTGTAAACGCAAGCCGGAGAAGTTTGAAAATGATAACGTCACTGCCAGCCACCTACGGACGTGTTGCACGTGCGCACTCCGCATTTCTACAGAAAAACAACAATGGCAGATCCGATCCAGGTATGCTGTTACTACTGATGCAGCTTCTGAAGTTATTTGGTCTCTGTAAGCAAAACTTAGAGATCATCAGGTTTCTATGCGATCGCCAAAGGAAACGCATACAGTACGTGCGTCAAATAATCAATACGCCTTTATTTAAGCGGAAAACTACAAGACCGCCATTGTTAGCTATCATGAAATTTTTCTTTTACGGGTTGTGAGGGGGAAACCTTGGAACACTGCATACACGGGCCACACTGCCATCTAAAGGCCGGGCATATGTACTACATCGTTTTCCATCGCGCGTCCTGTCGTGTAAACACAGTGGTTTTCACCCACGTATTCAAACAAAAACGGCAACGTTGTCGTGTAAACAGCCCCTTAGAATGTGAGAACCTCTCTTGCCAACTGGTCTCTCCAGGTGACCCCCACAGATTTTCAGTTAGATTTACTTCTGAAAGGGCTAAGGAGGAGACGAGCTGCAGCTGAGATCTGGCGACAGCTGTGCGTAAGTAATATGGCGGTAAACTGGTAAAACAAACAAACTCGGGTAAAGACAAACCATAACATTCGAGCCAAATATAGCAAACCTTTATTAATAATAATAATAACCATTATTTTGTATTTCTCCATCAAATAAACTGGACGAGGAAACCTTGCACAGCCTGGAAAGCTACTTGGACGAGTGCTTTGACAACATTGTTATGGGCAAGCCACAAAAATCCACCTCTGCTATGCCGACAAGCACACCATCACAGAAACGCACCCGTTCTGAGGCCAGCACCTCCACTATCTCTCCAGAGAAAAGCTACAGCGATGTCTGGACTCAATAGATAAGAAGCTAACCAGCCTAGACGCCTGTCTGGCCCTGGTTGAGGTTCTCCACAAAGAATTTCAAGCTCTAAGGGAATCCCTGGAGTTCAGCCAACAACAGGTAGCATCGCTAGCTGCAGAAAACCAAACGCTTAGAGACGGTGTAAAGAAACTCACCGAGAAGATGATGCAGCTTTCCAGGGATAGTAAGAGGATGAAAGAAACTATCTTGGATATACAGCCCAGGGGAATGCGGGACAATCTTGTTTTTTCCGGGATCCCAGAACAGGCTGAGGACGACGCTGAATCCACCGTCCGAGATTTTCTCCAACATCAGTTAAAGCTCCCAAGCGACACGGTAAAAAACATCACTTTTCACCGCGTCCACCGGCTCGGAGGTAAGAAGCCCAAAAACAGCCGGCCGCGACCTATTGTTGCTAAATTCGAGCATTACAAGCAACAAGAGGAGGTCAGAGGCCAGGGCAGAGAGCTGCGGGGAGTGAATTACAGCGTTAACGATCAACATCCGAAGGAAATCCTGGATAGAAGGCACGTTTTGTTCCCAATCAGGAAGAAATATATCAGTGAAGGCACCAGAGCTACAGTAGCGGTAGATAAACTGTATGTTAATGGGCAGCTGTTCAGGGACCCCCAGCTTACTCCTTGGCTTTATTAGTCATGTAACACTGATCTGATAAGAGTTGTTTTATCAGTAAACTATAATTTAATGTTAGCACAGCTCTGTAAAGTTGTTTACATTACTCAATGTGGGCGGGGCCAGGGCTAAGCACTGGGATACTGGCTCTTTTTTCTTTTCTCATCTTCACATGTCTATCACCAAATGTCTTTGTCACTCCTTTTTTCTTCTTCCATCACTCACACACACAGAGACAGAATTTTTTTCATAATATAACTATTTATTTCTCTCTCACCCTCACCCTTAACACCTTCACAACTTTCTTCTATTTTTCTCTTTCTTATATCTCGGCTTTTGGATTTTCAATCAGGCAACCCCAGGCATAAACTAATAATGCACCTGTGTTTATCTGTTTCTATGGTGATATGGACTTTACAACTTTTGTCTCAAAACTATGGCTACTCTAAGGTTTGTCACATGGAATGTTCATGGCGCTGGCACCAGAGAGAAAAGAGTTAAGATTTTTAACCAGCTTAAAAGATTGAAGGCAGATGTCGTCTTATTACAAGAAACCCATAAATCTACCTCAGCTGCAGTTGATCTTAAATCCCCTGAGTTCCCTAATGTGTTTTCTGCATCCTATAACTCTAAACAAAGGGGAGTAGCAATATTAATAAATACAAATGTTAATTTTACAGTAATAGATACAGTTACAGATCCAGAGGGTAGATTTATTATAGTAAAACTATCTATACATAACCGAAAGTTATGTATTGTCAGTATATATGGTCCAAATGTTGATGACCCCTCATTCTTTTATTCCTTCTTCTCGGTGCTCCTTGAACACATGGATTGCTCACTTCTTTTTGGGGGCGACCTCAACTTTGGGTTAAATGAAGAAATAGACAGGCTCAGCACAGCAGGGACTCACCGCAGCTGGAAATCTATAGATATAGTCAAACAGTACATGAGCGATTATGGACTTTGTGATGCATGGCGATCACTTCACCCCAATGACAAAAAATATACTTTCTTCTCAAATGTCCACTATTCGTATTCTCGACTGGATTATTTGTTAGTCAGCAGCTCACTGTTGACTGACATTTCAGACACTGAGATACACCCTATAGCTGTTAGCGATCATGCTCCTGTTTCTCTAACTTTAGTAAATAAAACAGAAACGCCTCAAAGCAAAAATTGGAGATTTAATATATCATTACTTAAGAATAAAGAATTTATTCAATATTTTGAAAAAGAGTGGGCTTCTTTTTTGGAATATACAGGTCCTTCTCAAAAAAATAGCACATTGTAATAAAGTTCATTCTTTTCCATAATGTAATGATAAAAATTAAACTTTCATATATTTTAGATTCATTGCACACCAACTGAAATAGTTCAGGTCTTTTATTGTTTTGAAACTGATGATTTTGGCATACAGCTCATGAAAACCCAAAATTCCTATCTCAAAAAATTAGCATATTTCATCCTACCAATAAAAGAAAAGTGTTTTTAATACAAAAAAAGTCAACCTTCAATAATTATGTTTAGTTATGCACTCAATACTTGGTCGGGAATCCTTTTGCAGAAATGACTGCTTCAATGCGGCGTGGCATGGAGGCAATCAGCCTGTGGCACTGCGGAGGTGTTATGGAGGCCCAGGATGCTTCGATAGCGGCCTTAAGCTCATCCAGAGTGTTGGGTATTGCGTCTCTCAACTTCCTCTTCACAATATCCCACAGATTCTCTATGGGGTTCAGGTCAGGAGAGTTGGCAGGCCAATTGAGCACAGTAATACCATGGTCAGTAAACCATTTACCAGTGGTTTTGGCACTGTGAGCAGGTGCCAGGTCGTGCTGAAAATGAAATCTTCATCTCCATAAAGCTTTTCAGCAGATGGAAGCATGAAGTTCTCCAAAATCTCCTGATAGCTAGCTGCATTGACCCTGCCCTTGATAAAACACAGTGGACCAACACCAGCAGCTGACATGGCACACCAGACCATCACTGACTGTGGGTACTTGACACTGGACTTCAGGCATTTTGGCATTTCCTTCTCCCCAGTCTTCCGCCAGACTCTGGCACCTTGATTTCCAAATGACATGCAAAAAGTACTTTGGACCACTGAGCAACAGTCCAGTGCTGCTTCTCTGTAGCCCAGGTCAAGCGCTTCTGCCGCTGTTTCTGGTTCAAAAGTGGCTTGACCTGGGGAATACGGCACCTGTAGCCCATTTCCTGCACACGCCTGTGCACGGTGGCTCTGGATGTTTCTACTCCAGACTCAGTCCACTGCTTCCGCAGGTCCCCCAAGGTCTGGAATCGGTCCTTCTCCACAATCTTCCTCAGGGTCCGGTCACCTCTTCTCGTTGTGCAGCGTTTTCTGCCACACTTTTTCCTTCCCACAGACTTCCCACTGAGGTGCCTTGATACAGCACTCTGGGATCAGCCTATTTGTTCAGAAATGTCTTTCTGTGTCTTACCCTCTTGCTTGAGGGTGTCAATGATGGCCTTCTGGGCAGCAGTCAGGTCGGCAGTCTTACCCATGATTGCGGTTTTGAGTAATGAACCAGGCTGGGAGTTTTTAAAAGCCTCAGGAATCTTTTGCAGGTGTTTAGAGTTAATTAGTTGATTCAGATGATTAGGTTAATAGCTTGTTTAGAGAACCTTTTCATGATGTGCTAATTTTTTGATATAGGAATTTTGGGTTTTCATGAGCTGTATGCCAAAATCATCAGTTTTAAAACAATAAAAGACCTGAAATATTACAGTTGGTGTGCAATCAATCTAAAATATATGAAAGTTAAATTTTTATCATTACAGTATGGAAAAGAATGAACTTTATCACAATATGCTAATTTTTTGAGAAGGACCTGTAATGACCTACATGGTATGTCGCCATCCATTCTTTGGGAGGCAGGAAAAGCTGTGATTAGAGGTAAAATAATCTCATTCTCATCAAATAAAAAGAATATGGAAAGAAAACATATTCAGGCATTAGAATAAACTATTAATTCATTAGAAGCTTCTCTAGATTAGGAGAGACTAAGCAAAATCAATAAAGCAAAGCTAGAATTAAATGAAATTATTAATAAACAGACCCAGTTCTTAATTCAAAGACTTAGGATAAAAAACTTTGAACAATGTAATAAATCAGGTAGATTTTTGGATAACCAGCTTAAAATTAATAAAGAAAAAACAACTATATCTGCTATTAAAGATCAGTCCGGGAATACACTATATGATCCTGGAAGAATAAACAACACCTTTAAAGAATTTTACAAGGCTTTATACTCACCAGAGATAAACCCATCAGATCATGATATTGAAAAATTTTTGAATAACATAACACTACCTAATTTATCTGAAAGTCAAGCGATGGCCCTGGATTCACCACTAACAGCGGCTGAACTTCAGGAAGCCCTCCAAAGCATGCCCAATAAAAAGGCTGCAGGCCCAAATGGATTTCCAGCAGAGTTCTATAAAGAATTCTGGAATATTCTGGTACCAACATTCCACAGAAAACTGCAGGAAACCAAGGAAAATGGCCGACTTCCACCAAATATGAATTCTGCCTACATTAGTCTTCTACTAAACTCAGGTAAAGACCCTTTGTTTCCTACCAGCTATTGTCCCATATCCCTCATTAATGTTGATCTTAAAATAATCTCCAAAGCCCTCGCAAAAAGGATAGAGAAAGTAACCCCTCTTATAATACATCCTGATCAAACTGGTTTTATTAAAGGGAGACATTCATCCACAAATTCATGTAGATTAATAGATTTAATAGATTTTTCTTACTGTAAAAACATTAAAACTAAATTTCTTTGGAAAGATAAACCCCCACGTATCAGCTTAAAAACACTGCAGAAGACCAAAGAAAAAGGAGGTCTAGATCTACCAAACTTCCATCAATATTTCTTAGCCAACAGGCTCCAATACATCTCAAGATGGTTAAAACATAGCTACCTAGATGAGTCCTGGATAGACGTAGAACAGACACTATGCAATAAGATAAAACTTTCAGACCTACCATTTATTAGCTCAAATATAAAATGACATGAATGATTTAGAAGCATAAATATCAGCTCCTCTCTGACGGCATGGTGGAAGTTTCTAAAAATGACACAACAGTGCACAATAATCCCATGCAGACGTACACCCATCTGGAATAACCCTGACATCTTGCAAAAAAATGTATGATAAGTTTTCCAGACTGGAGGTGCAATGGAATTGAATACCTGGAACATATATTTGAAGGAACAGACTTTATCCCATTTCATACATTAATCACACAATATGAAATTGATAAACTAATTCTTAAAATATCAACAAATTAAATCTATTATTAAAAGGTAAATTTCGGCTCAATACAGTAGAATTACAAATTCCTGCAAGAGTTTTAGTTTTTATTAATCTCAACCGCCCCAAATTGCTGTCTAAAATGTACAAAACTTTATCTACATTAGATGAATCAATAGCCATATCCATTTCAAAATGGGAGGTGGATTTATCAACCAGCTTTGACCAAAATGTCTGGTCTTAGATATTTTTAAGACCATTAAAATAACAAAAATTCCTAATTTGCAATTAATACAATACAAAATCCTTCATAGAGTACACTATACAGGTCAACGGATGTTTTGGATGGGTTTTACGTCGTCTAATACCTGCTTACAATGCACAAGCAATATACCAGATACTTATATGCATGCACTTTGGTTCTGTCCACCTGTTAAGAAATTTTGGTGCCAGATATGTGAGGACTTATCAAAGTGTCTGAAATGTAACATTCCACAATCTCCCTCAGTTTGCCTGTTAGGAGATTTAAATGATGTCACCATGGACACAAAGTCAGTTCTAATGGTTCACATTGCCTTATTCATCGCTAAGAAAATTATCCTCCTGAAGTGGAAAAATAAAAAGGCTCTTAATATTAATCAGTATAGAAATCTCTTGTTGGACCATATTGGTCTTGAGACGGCCTCTGGCTCCATATCTGATCAATCTCTCTGGGCTCCTTTGATCGGCTCCATCACCTAGTAGGGGTGGGGGGCACTTGGTTTTGTCGTTTGGGATACTGTTGCTGATGTGGGGGTTTTTGGGGTTGGAGGCGTCTGGGGGGGATCCCTGGGGGTGGGATCACTGGGCGGATGGGGCGCTGGACGTCGTGGCCCCAACCTGGGGTTAGGCTTTGGTGGCTTTGGGTAGTAACTCCTGATGGCTGCATGTGGTGCCTTAGGGGGGTTGCACTGACAGACATGGGTTACTGGCCTGGTGGCCATGCTGCGCCTGGGTAGGGTCTTGGTTGGGCCTGGGGATTCGGGGCTCTGGGGCGCCGCACCCCCTAGCTGTGGTCCTGGCCGGGGGTCGGCCAGAGTGTGGTCTCTGTTGCCTGTGGGGGTCGGAGCCAACCAGCGGACGGCATGTGCGGCCGCCTCTCTCTTTTTCTCTGGGCCGATTGTTATCACCGGTCCCTGTATGGCGTCTCGCCTTGTTTGCTGGTTGGGGTGCCTGGCTGGTGGTTGCGGCGGCTGGGTGGCATTTCTGGGTCTGATCAGTCCTTTTTCGCACTGGACTTAGCTCCTGGTTCTTGGTCTTTGTGCGCTGCGGGGCGCTGGGGTCGGGCGTTTACCCGGTTTCGATCGGACCTACGGGTGGACTGGCCGGGTGGACTGGCCGGGTGGACTGGCCGGGTAGTGGGCGTACAGGGCAGGTGGGTGGGGCGCTGGGTTTGTTTGCCTGCCGGGCCATTGAGCAGCAGTGGTCGCTCCACAAGGGAATGGGGCTGGTGGATGTCAGCCTGGTGGGTCGGCCATCCGGTTCATTGGTTTGCTCCTGGTCTGGGCAGGTACGTCGCCAGGGTTTGGGCTGCGGGGGCCTCCGATGCGCAGGTGGCACTGGGGGCCTCCTTT
Source organism: Valencia hispanica (assembly GCA_963556495.2). Classification (NCBI taxonomy): domain Eukaryota; kingdom Metazoa; phylum Chordata; class Actinopteri; order Cyprinodontiformes; family Valenciidae; genus Valencia; species Valencia hispanica. The sequence continues at coordinate 5,658,996 of OY747705.1, read as the reverse complement.
GCTGGTGGGGAGTCTATTGCTAACTAGCGACAGGTGCTCTCCCTCTACGAGGTCACTTGGATGGGGGGGGGAGGGGTGTGCTGGATGGGGGGGGGGGCGAACTCAACCTGGGTGTCTAGTGTCTTTTGTGTTCTGATAGTAGAGCGAATGTCAGGGTGGGTTTAGTTCTCCTTCTGGGATGGGGCTGGGGGGACTGCCTTGGGGTCCGTAGGGCTTGGTGGTGCTGTGGCCGTGGGCCCCGGGTTGAACGTGCCATGGCCTCCCTCCCCTGGTGGATCCCGGTGAACAGCGGTGCTTATTGGGGTCAGTGGGGGAGCTGGCTCCCTGGGAAGACATTTTGTCTCCCAGTCCTTCCCTCCCCATCCCCGAACACCTCTGACCATCCGCCCCATCACTTTACCACTCATATAGGGTCTTGGGGCATGGGTACATCACTGGGGTGAGAGGAATGGTTTCCCTCCTCGCTATCCCGTGGCGTCCTGCGTCCCAATTTTAATATACAACTTAGACACTCCCACTTATAACATTTTCATGCGACACACATGTAGGGACTTTGGGGTGGGCATACAGAGGGGGAGCGGTTCAATCAGCTTCACCTCTGGTGCCGGTGCCCACTGTTAAACCACATATAGACACTGAGGGCCAGGGGTGGGGTTGGCTGCCTTCCCCACATCCCACCCCTCGGTTTTAAATGCACATTATAACAACATGCATCAACACCATACTCGAGCGGGAGGATAGAGGCTAGGCGTCTTCTCACACCCCTGTTCACTACGGGCCATCAGGGGTTGAGGTCCGGAGGAGGAACAGGTGGTCTGGTCGGGGTCCTAGGCTGTCGGGCTGCATCGCCACTGTGGGGCCCTTGGCGGTCTGCTTGTCTCCGTCCTAGAAGGTAGGGGGTCCATCTCCTGGGTTCGGGGGCTGGTGGCTCTACTGGGGCATCAGTACCTGGACCTGGGAGCATGAAGTGTGTATGGGGTGTGTGAGTAAGGGTACAGCGTCATTTCTTGGGTGTCTTGGTGAGTTAGTGAGAATGTTTGTGGGCCTATTTCCCCTCCGTCACTCCCCGCCAGTGACGGATGCCCCTGCCTACTGGTGCTTTTAAAGCTGTGCTGATCAGCGCCGATGCTGTGTTGATTGTAGCACCATGGTTATTTATTTATTTATTTATTCACATTAAAAATACTATCAAGCTTTTTTTCTCTAATGATTAATACATTTCCTCCCTTTTACCTAACTGTGGATGCGGTGATATGTCTCTGCTGCCCTGTAGTTTAGAGTGTGAAAACCATCAGTATTTAACCAAGAGTTTGGGGTTCCCTGAAAGGAAAAAGGACATCGGTCTACCTGTTTCTGACCTTAAATCCTTCTAATTATGAATACAAAGCTCTAATCTGATTTATGCAGTGACGCCTTCTTACAGCACAGTGACAACAAATGAAGACCTCACATCCATATGCTCAAATTTAAATATGGTGTTTATTATTGTGATATTTTCAGTCAAATTTGCTGTAAGAAAGCGCTGAATTGCGAATACAGGATATGGTAAGTGATTCAGATCACTGTCCCAAGTGTTTGTCCATCATAGATGTGACTTTTCTTTTCAATTGTCTCTCCATAAAGTGTTAGACTAGAGAATATGTTGAAGGCAGAAGATGAAAAGTGGACCACACAGCATAAGGCGGTTTGGATGTGCCATAGCAGTCTTGCAGATCAACACTTTACATCTTATTGTAGCTCACATCTCTGTGATATGTGCTCTCATCCTTTTGGTAGAGTTCCATCCATCATTGTTCTGGATTATATTAGGCTAAATTCTGCCTCATCTTTATATGGCGGGCAATATTTTTGTTACTGTGCATGAAAGCTACAACAATAAGATACATTTCAGAAGGTGTTGTGAAAAATACAGATAAAGAACATGGCAAGGATTAGAACAGCTATCTGAAAGGACATTTGACTTGACATTATCACTGCCATGATGCGGTTGTGAAAGCTATTATACAACTGGACAATAGTATTTTCTAATTCAATTGACTTGAAAATAAAATGAACATGTTCCTGAGTGCACCACAAAGTCCAAAACAGGTGTGCACTTGCAGATATGATAAGCATGCCCCAGACCTTGGTTTGATGTAAATGAGACTGCAGTGAATACTTCATCAAGTTTTTATGCCCAGACTGTAAACATTGAACATAAGCCTGTAAAGGCTTGACTTTTGTTTAAGTGATTTCAAGGCTGATATACTGTTTAAGTTCTCACTGCTCCAATAAATCTATTCAAAAGGCAGCAGTAAATAACATGGTTTATTTCTTTAATCCCTTGATGTCTAATGGTTGATTGGCACCCATCAGACATAACCTCAAATGGGCTATTTCTGCAAATACCTTGTTTCTTCTCTGACTTTGAAATCCTGCAAAAAGATGCCATGATATGAAACAAAGCACCACAAAGCATCTCAAGATTTACTCTCACACACATTTATTCTAAAGAAACCAGCTGGCTGCAGTCCACTGGCTTCTCAGTGAGTGACATGCATCATTAACATCTTTAAATGCTGAGGCGTCCTGCCTTTACAATCTTCAAACAGGCTGTCCTTCACCCCCTCCCTGCTTAAAGCCTCCCACCCACCACTCACAGTGTTTAAAGTGTTACTAAAGAAGCTTAACAGCCCATTGCGAAGGGTCTGCATGGGGCGTTTGTATCTCAAAGAACCGCTAGAAGAAATGGCATTTCACCAGGAACTCTTATGGAACATCCTGCGCTTGCTTTACGAAGACGGTTAAATGCAGTAGGTGAGTAAAATGCTCTCTTGTGGAGCACATTTGTTTTCCAATGATTGACCAAAGAGGTGAAATGGAAAAGTGGTTAAAACACAAACTTCTCTCAGCTGACAGACAGAAAAGTAGGACAACAACAATAGACTTCTTGAAACATCACATGATGTCAACAGCAATGATGCACTCAGCAGCAGCATGCTCACAAAAGCATAACAAGACTTTTAGTACACTGTATACAGAAAAATTTATGTATGTAAGGTATTTCACCTTTTATAAGTCACATACATGTTTCTAAAATCGAATATGTAGCAAACCAAAATGAAAATTAACAGCTCCAACAGAAAAAGTAAAAATATGTTAAATGGCTTTCCAAAATGGACTCACTATGTTACAAAGCAAAAAGAAAACAAAGATATAGGTTTATAAAACAGGTCAGCTATATTTCCACGTAAATCTAGTGACACAAAAATGGATCTAATGTACAGTGCGCTGAAATATTCTCCAATTTTTAAGAATATTCTGCTAAAGATTTTTTTCACTCCACCGATTTGAAATCAAAGGCAAAAATAAAAATGTTTTTGTGTTTTTACATCGAAAACGTCCATCCTGATGCTGTGCGCATGGGTATGTAAAGATCAATTCTTTGATAAAGTAATTCAAACGTACCATAATTATCCGATGACGCAATTAAATAAAATTAAAGACCTGAATGAGGTGTATACATTTTGATTGCGAGAGCTGCTCAAAGCCGTATCTCTCCTTTAAATGGGTATAGGAATGATTCTGAGAAAGCAGCCGCGATCAAAAAGGTGCAGTGTGTCTTTAATTTCTTGCCTTTGTGGTGGCGGCAGCGAGGGCATCTCAGGCGAACTGCAAAGCTAAGGGTTAAAGACGATACCATGTTGACTCTTTGTGAGCGGGATTCCACGCCATCTTCCGAGCTCTTTATTTCCCAGTCATAGCTAACCAGCTCCAACTTCCTGCCCGCTCAAAAAGACGCCATTCAAGGACAAGCATAAGAAAAGCAGAGCCGAAAAAAAAAAACAACAACAGGAGGAATCAGTGTTTCAGGAACATGAAGGGAAGGTCATTGTCTGCGAGCTTACCCTGGGAGAAAAACAGGGGGCCTGAACCTGCCAGAACCTATCCACGGCGACCAGGAGGTGGACCTGCAAGAGACCAGAACAACAAAGACAGTTTGTGACAAAGCTGAGGCGCCGCAGTCCGAGAGGAGTGAAATCAAGTCTGACATTTTTCATTTATTTGTAAATGCCTCCTTGGCGGCACACTCACTCGAAGCGACACTTGGGCTTTTACCAAGTTAAGGGGAGATGATGGTAGAATAGAGGGATCCTGACAGAGGTTGTAATGAGATGCTGCATTAGGGCCGCTCTCTCATCCACTCTACCCCTCTCTCGCCCAGGAGCACGCCCTTCACTTCTAATCTGCCACCCCGACCATTTGGAGATGGTTAACCCCGTGAAAAACTACACTAACCCTCTTTGGTGTTCTGATAAAACATTCTTTGTGGGTTTATTTTGTCGGTGAGACTTTGATGCTACAAAAGCTTTTGTCAAAAGGATTTTAGAGCGTTCAGAGCCTCGGGAGGGTTGGGGAATGAATCGCGATATCCATCAACTGCTCAAAATACGAACAGGTGCAGATTCCGGAGTTTACAGCAGGCGAAAAATGCCAAGGTATCAAACCACAAACACAAACCAGACCTACTTTTACCCCGGATAAACTTTAAGCTGTAGTCTCCATCATACATATATGTGTTACCTGTTTTTGACTATATAAAATACAAGCAAACCAAAACTTTTTTAAGGAAAATAATTTTAACACTTATGTATGTATGTATGTATGTATGTATGTATGTATGTATGTATGTATGTATGTATGTATGTATGTATGTATGTATGTATGTATGTATATATATATATATATATTTATTAACAAATCACCAAAAGAATGCCTAAACACTAAATTATATTAACATATTCATCCATAAGCTGTGATGTAAACATAAAGAAGCAGTCATTATTGTCCAAGGCAATAGTTGCCTTAGACATACTACACTTACTGTAGACCCAAGGTTAAAATCAGAATCATTGTTCAATTATTCAGAGATAAGTCTGCTTCCATGCCCATCCTTGTTGTTCATTCTTCATCTAAAACATTTTAGCTAGGACCAAAAGTTGAATAAGTTTGGAAAGAAAAAAAATCTGCAGAAGCAGTTAAAAATATTTTCTGGCTCAGTGAGTACAAGGAAGTCACCATTCAGTTGCTCGCCATGTCAACCATGATCAGCATAAACAACAAATAACCCTTCATACCTATGCAATCGTCCCAGTCTTATATCTGTTTAAATGTTAAACATTTAAGTTTTGTCCTGAAATTTTAAAAACTTAATTTTTCAACCAAATCAGACACCCCAGAATAAATCATTTTTCAATCTTAAAACCGACTCAACTTTCCTTTAAACAACTTTATGTTTGGCATAATTGTGTAAATCAACCACAGTTGAATCAAATTAATGGTTCATTACTAAACCTTTGGCAAACTTGATGACAAGCTGAAGAGTTAATTCAATTGTTTGATGGAGCTGTGCTGGAGCAGGGAAGTAGATCTGGAGACCCCTGGTGTAAATCTATTTGATCAGTTTATATTTGTTGCTTTTTACACAAAACCTTTCTAATAGTAAGTGTGACAGTGTGGGGTCCTATCACTGTGTCTCCGATTGATCTTGGCCACAAGGATATCCCATTGGCTGACTGGTAAGCGTACATGACTGTCATCCACGACTATGGGGATCAAATCCCGCCCGGGCCCTTGTCATGCACCTGACCACACAAGCATCGGAATGTTCTAGTTAAAGTATGTTACAGGTGTGACCAGTATCTCTATCACCTAATTAATGCCTAATACAATAATGTGGACTAATAAAGAGAATGTAAGAATATATAACACAGTGGGAAATTCCTGTTTCTACGTTTAACATTGCTAATTTTTTATAATGCGTGACATAATTAAGAAAAGTGAAGAAACATTTAGCTACATAATAAAAAATATGATGTTTCAGTTCATATTTTAAACAGAACAACATTAAATGGGTTTTAAAGTTGATTTAAGATAATTCAGGGTTTTAGCTTTTTTTAAATGCAATTATAAGTTAAGCAGAGGGCTTCCCTCTCGCCTGGCGCACCTCAGGCCTTATATTTAATGGGGGGCCTATTTCCCCTCCGTCACTCCCCGCCGGTGACGGATGCCCCTGCCTACTGGTGCGTCGGTGGTCAATCCGGTTCGGACCTGGTGTGTGCCTGGCCGAGCCTGGGGGGGCCGGTGTGTCAGTCGGCCGATGTGCTGGGCCGATATCTTCCTTTGGTTGGTTGGGGCACCTCTTTTAGGGGTGCCAGGTTTGGGATTGTTGGGTGGTGCCTGCTCGGTGGCTCGGCGGCACACGGATCCAGCGTCTCTGCTCGTTCGATCACCTGTTCTGTGCGCACCGTGCGTGGTCGGTTCATTGGCGGGTTGGACCGGCCCTGGCCTTTGTTGGATGCCTGGTCTCGGCGCTCTGCGTTACGCGGGATCAGGACATGGGAGCTGGTACAACTTGGTGTCCAGGTGCTGGCTGAGCTTGGCCTGGGGATGCTATCCATCCGCTGCGGCTACCGGTGGGGCGCCCCGACGTGGGGCAGGGGTGGGGCGCTGGGATGTTGGCAGTGGGGATTGGCCCAGGGTGGTGGTGGCGCGTGGCGGCCGGCCGTGGCCCCTGCGGTGCCGGGGGCCCCTCGTCGGGCGGTCCCTTGTCGGGTCCCTGCTGGGGGGTGGGGCGCCCCTGGGCCCCGGCTCTCCTGGTCCATGGACGGCCCCACCTGGCGCGGCTGTTTGCCAGCGGAGCCCGTGGGCTCGTCACTGCTGCCCCCCGGGCCCCTGCATAGTAGCCGCTGGATGTTCCCTTGGGGTTCTCCTTTGCTCCTCTCTTGGGGGATGCGGTCGGCCCCGCCCGGGTCCGCCTGGGGCTCTGGGGGTCATTTGGACGTCTTGGCTCCGATCTCCTTCATGTCTGCATCGATTCCTGGGAGACGGATTGATGCCTGCTCACACCAGCTGTCGAACACTCTTATGGAGAAACCTCATATGCACCAGCATGCTCACACACACACACACATAGATGTGGGGTCTCTGGTGTTTACAGATATATTCTTGGGCTGATGTTATCATTACTAAAGTTTGATTAATCGGTACCAAGAGTTTTTCTGTGACATTGTTGTTGTATTTTTATATCCATTCTTGTGTGATGTGGTTGTGTAATTCTTAGTTCACGATGTTAGGTTTGTTTTGTCAATGTTCCTATTTCGTGTTTTGTTTTTTCCCCTCTCTCTGCCGTCCTGTGGGTATGGAGGCAGACTTCAATGTTTTCCTGTGTTTTCTTTGTTCCCTTTCCTCTTATGTATTTTCCACTCACCCTCTCTCATGACATTTTGTTTCCTACCTCTCTTCTTCATCTTCTTTCTTTCTTCCCCTTAATTTTCCTTCTCCGGGTCCATAACATCAGGACATAAAACCCCCAGCAATTCATAATAAAGATTTTTCACACATATATCAAGTGGAGTACTATAGCAAAAGCTGTACTGCTCCGCTTGTGAAAGTAAATCTGTTGGGCTTCTACTTGGTACTCAGACACCAATTCTGAGCTCCACACTGCCAAACAGGACACGTAAAAAAAAAAAGAAAAAAAAAAGCAGAGGGTCCACACTGTTGTAAATCTACAAAATCCCCCCTTCTGTATGATTACTATTAAAAGATTATGTATAAGTGGAATTTACACATCAATTGCTGCATTAGAAACAATGTTTTGTTTAATTAATTCAGTACATTTCACCTCACTCTTTATGTAATCAATAATTTATTGATTTGTGAGAAGGTAATTTTAATGAGTGTAAAAGTGTTGTCATGCTCTCATCAGAGTGTACCAGGTTCTGTTTTCCACTGAACTCCCCTATGCTTATCAGTGTGATGGTGCTGCCCAAATTTACAGAATACTGCAACCCCCTCTCCTTTGTAATCTGATGGTATAATCCTGGCTTGTTGTGAGGGCTGTTATTGCTTTTGCGAAGCATTTCAGCTAATCTCAGGATTCATTTGCCCCATGTCTGTTCCTACCATCATTCTGATGCATCCATTGCCGTTTCGTAACTCCCTACTTCCATTTTGTCCACCCATAAATAAATGTACCAGTAGACCCAAACCATTCTGCACTTTTGAGTATTTTCATGATTTACTCTGATAATTAGTGACAGACAGAGGTGGGTAGATTAGCCAAAAATTGTTTCCAAAATAGGCAAAGAAGGCAGTTTATTCATTGAAGGGCTGGAGAACGGTACAATAAGTGGTCAGGATTAATGGTGTTCTCAGTGCTGAAAAACACAGACAGATACTTATCAATCATGCAATACCATCAGGGAGGCATATGATTGACCCCAAATTTATTCTGCTGCAGGACAACAACCCCAAAAATACAACCAAAGTCATTGAGAACTATATTCATCATAAAGAAGAACAAGAAGTGATGGTGTGGCCCCCACAGAGCCCTGATCTCAACATCATGTAGTGTGTCTGGGATTACATGAAGAGACAGAAGGATGTGAGGAAAAGCCTACATCTATAGAAGATCTGTGATTAGTTCTCAAAGATGTTTGGAATAGCCTACCAGCAGATTTCCTTCAAAAACTGTGTGCAATTGTACTTAAAAGAATAGAACAACTTACTTTAAACCTCGGACAGAGAGCGGCCTCTGGCAAACTCCCTGAGGGTGCTGTTTTGAAGGCAAATGGCGATCACACCAAATATTGATTTGATTTATCTTTCTCTTTTGTTCATTCTCTGCATTTTGGTTGATTTGATTGATGAAAATAAACATTTTGAAAAGCATTCTTTTTACATTATTTTTTCCACACCTGCCTAAAACTTTTGCACAGTACTGTATGTTAATTTAACTGTATATCATTTTCTTACACAGACTGAAATGTCTCAAGTCCAATTTCTTTTCATTTTGATGGCTATGACAGCTCACAAATAATGAAAACCCAACATAAAGGTTCCGGAAAATTTTGTAAACTGATGGGGTCACACCCTAATCAGCTGATGAACTCAAAACCAAAAGGTTTCCTTTGAATCTCAACGCTTTCTAATGCCTTGTCCACACAGAGCAGGGTATCTCACAAAATCACTGCCCGCGACAAAACTTGCTGGGTCTTGTGTTTCCAATCGGACACAGCATGGATGGCCTAAGAGCTGTGTTGGCATTATCGATTCTCCAAGCGGTTTTTGCTTGTGTGTTTTCACAAGCTCAATTACTGCTCCATGTTGAAGTTAGAAAGTTATTCTGATTGAATTTGGGGAACTACTGCTGCCTACAGGTTTGGCATGTCTATGAATGTTCCTAACAATGCTCTTATGTGGTTAGGTGTGGATGGAGTTTTTTTTCTAAAAGCGAGGTGGTGAGGATATTGTTTTACAAAAACCCTGCTATGTGTGCACATGGTCTCAGTCTGGGTCAGTAGGCGACACAGTGAAGGGGAAGATTGTGTCTTCTGGACATCTGTCCAGTCAGCAGTCATTGACATCGTCCACAGGAAGCCACAGAAGGTCATTGCTAAAGAAGCTGATTGTTCACAGAGTGCGTAATCTAAGCATATTCACAGAAAGGTAAATGGAATGACAAAGTAGGTAGGAAGAGGTACAGCAGCAACAGGGATAACCGAAGCCTTGAGAGGATTGTTCAGCAAAATGATTTTAGGCTGCGGCTGGAGTCGATGCACCAGGAGTCATTATGTACAGACTAATCCTATACGTCTGCTGTAAATTTTGTATTTCTCATATCCGGCTACTCATGAACTAGTGACTGGAGTGTTTCTAAGTCGTCTTTTGTCCTCTTTTAATTTAGATTTAAAGTTTGTATTTCATTTGGAAATCAAGGTCTCAAGAGTGGAGAGGTATAGAGTCTGCATTGTGTAGTCGCTCCATTGTGAAGTTTCCACAGTTTCCATGTCATCTGCTGCTTTTGGTCCACCATTTTTTCTGACGTCGACAGTGAACACATGGAAGGAAATCTTTGGAAAATTTCATGATTCTTTCTGCAGTCAACCTTTATGACGGTGCCAATTTCATTTATAAGCAGAACCTGGTACCAGCTTAGACTGCCAACAGTACCAAAAACTGGTTTCATCATGACCATGGTGTTACTGTGCTTGAATGGCGAGCAAACATGGCTAGCAAAAATCTCCTGACCAGAACCAGATTTTCTCATATTTACTTCCACAATCTGTGTCAAGCTTGAGCAAGGTCTCAGTGGAGAAGCTTACCAGGAAAATTTACTGACATCCTCCACAGTTACATGTATTGCCCTCTAAACTGTCCTCTCAGATTGAATGTGTGTGCGCCATATACTGGGCACCAGGTGAACAATGAGTTATGTACTTCATTAAGCTGAAGTAATTTCCCTCCCAGATATCATGTCGCCTTCGAGCCTCTCAGTAATCCATCCCAGCTGCCATCAGCTAAAATTAGCTCTCTGAAGCAGAGTGCCACACCTTGTCATAACACTGCAGGTAGGGGTGTCTGGTGGAGGCCAACTTCTACAAAGTGTCATTAAAATATAAGCTTTGATATCTAAACAAATGTTAGCACTGTGGATATAATCTGTAGGTTTTCAATGGCAACCTCTTCATCATCCTGAACTAATACAATTATCTGAGCTTTGGACTGTAGTAACTACTGAAATCATAACTGTAAGCTCAGTTCTCAGCAGGCATATCCCAACAAAAGCTTGTAGTTTGCATTTATTGAATTTTTGCTGTTTAAGGCTTATTCGGAATAGCTGACAATATTAATAGTAATACATGGAAGCACTAGATATTATAGGAATTTTTTGTTTTTTGTAATTTCAAATACCTTAATGGAGAAAAATGGTTTCGGCAGCAGGGGTTCATGCACTTTTGTTATTTTTGAGTGTGCTCCTGGATGTTACTAGAATTGGTTCCTCCACATCCAGTTCAGTCATAGCTGGATTGAAGAAAATTTGAAGAAAAAAAAAATCTCACCCAACAGCACTTAAGCAAGAAGGATGACAAAACCACAAAGGAGTTTCTAAACTGCAATTTCTTTTGAAAATTTTTCTGAAGGTGATCTGCAACCAATTAATAGCATATGTGAAAGAACTGGACATATTTGAGGTTTAACATCTCTTCACTGTACAGAATCAGCTCTTTTAAAAAGGTTTTTCATCATTAATTTCTAGCAAATAACTAATCACTGTGTTTTCCTTGTGCTTTTAGAAATTAATCCGCTGAATCAAAGCCAGATAAAGTATTTAAAAAATGCATTATCCAAAATGGAATTTAAATCTTGATGTGACTCAGGTCATCCAAGTATCTTCAAAGAGTTGTTATGGATGGTGATGCTGTCGGCAGGAAGGGTCCCTGGTAGCAGTCAGTCTTACAACAAATCTAAAGAGGCTTCTGGCTGAAGATTGTCGCTGTGTAACAGTTTTATGACTGTCACGGCACACTAAAAATCTATATCCAGGCAGTTGAGATGATATTCCACAGAAACATTTCCTGGGTGACACCATCAGTTGTTGGCAAGCACTGCTAATCCAGCTAATTTGCTTTTGCCACTCCTCCGTCTGCCTCTATAGGTAGAAACCTGGGCAGAGAGACAGAGCTGGGGATATGATCCTTGCTCATTTAGTTTGAACTTCGTTTTACTCCCTCTGCTCTTTGGCCGTGCTCTGCAACCATGAAGCCTTCTTTTTAACTCAATTCAGTTGTTTATTTTTGTAGCACCAAATCACAGCACGTCATCTCAAGGCACTTTACAAACAAAAATAATTTCAGTTCTATCATACATAGATTCCAATTAATCCTACTCAATAAACAGTGCATTAAGTTCATTTTTTGAATCAGTTTAAAGGTTTTGTATCTCAGGAAACCCAGCAGATTCCATTGAGTCATTGACTTGCAGCATTCACTCCTTCTGGATGAATGTGTAGCAACAGTAGACAGTTGCCTGCGTTGTATCGTTGACTTTAAAGCAATCCCTCATACTTTGGGGTCGTAGTTCAGGTATTGTTTGAGCCTCTGAAATTTTAATCAGCTGCTCCAAGCAATACCATGTTGCCACTGCTATGGCAACTGTCTGAAAGTACAAATGTTAGAGCAAAAATCCTTCCAGCTAGACAGCATCCAAAATGGGAGGGAATATTTTCAAAACATGCAACGCCTCAACCAAAAAAAAAAAAACTATGAACTTAAGTCTATAGAAAGAACAAATCAGGACTAAAATACCAGAGCTTCTCCAACATGGTACCACCAAAAGTGCCGTAATTCTAGAAATTTACCTGCTCCTTTTGACACAGTGAGTGTATGTTCCGTGTTTGCCATGTGTCTTTCTCTGTTTCTCTCTGGTGTGGGGTCTCACTTTTAGCCCCCTCCTCTTCATGCTCTATTTGCTCCCTCTTGGCTCTATATTTTTTTTGTTTAAAAATAGGGTTCTCTTTTCATCATTATGTGGATAATACCCAGATGTTCAACAGAAAAACAAACAAACATACTATCTGAGGCATCCGTTTACATGTCTGGATGACATAAACGCTTGGGTGGCTGTGAACCTTTTGAAGTTAAATGAAAAAGACTGACACAATGGTCTTTGGAAGCCCAGTTGTTACAAACTGAGGGGGCAAAGCGGATGCTAAACTAATGTTAGAAAATCAATTCAGAGGAGTTTTTTGTCATTTGGATGGATTACTGCAATGCACTCTATAAAGTGATTCCTGTATCTCTCAGAATCAGAGTGGACAGATTACTGCTTCACATTTTCCCTATTTTACCCTCACTGCACTGGCTGTCTATACATTTTAGGATTCTTTTATTCTTGTTTTTTCTTTCATTTGCTTTTAAAGCTCTTAATGATCTTGACCCACCCAACATCCCTACACACCTTCTCGTTCCTTAAGGTCAGCTGATCAGTTGCTCCTGAGTGTGCCAAAGACGAAGAGTAAGCTCAGGGGAGACCGAGCTTTTGCTGTAGAGGCTCCTGAATTATGGAATGACATTTACTTCAACATCCGGCAAGCCTCTTCCCTGCCTGTTTTTAAGTCTCTAAAACCCATCTCTTCGCTCTGCCCTTAGCCAACATCTGAAATATTGACTATTATATGGTTTTTAATTATTTTACTTTTATCTTGACTGACTGCCTGGTTGTGTAAGGACCAGGCACAGTATCTTTAAGATGATTTATCTAGCCACTGGTGGTGGACAGGAAAGAGTCTCAGCAGGGATCAGAAGTCTTCTTCTACAAAAAACCTTGAAGAAATCATTAACCAATTATGCTCCTTATCTTGCTGTCTTGATATCCTACCCTCTGTTTTCCTTACAAAAGTTTCCCCTGTCATTGGGTCTAAACAGTTAACTCATCCCTCCTGTCAGGTGTCTTCCCCCAGGCATTAAAAACAGCAATCATTAAACCCCTGTTAAGAACAACCTGGACAACATGTTAATGCAGAACTACAGGCCAATCTCTAATCTTCAATTCATTGGTAAGATTATTTAAAAAGTTGTGTTTGAACAGTTTAATAGCTTCCTAACAATGACCAACTGCTTTGATGTTTTTCAATCTGGTTTCCGTACTCACCAGAACACTGAGACTGCCCTCGTCAACGTTTTCAATGACATCTGCATAAATACAGACTGTGGTAGAACCACAATGCTGGTTCTGTTGGACCTCAGTGGAGCATTTGACACTGTTGATCATGATATATTATTGGAACAACTGGAGAGCTGGGTCGAACTCTCTGGTACAGTACTTCGCTGGTTCGAGTCTTAAGTAAAGAACAGGGACTTCTTTGGACGGGGGGCATCGACTGGGATGATCCTCCCAGTAACTGAACATCCACTGTGTCCTGTTATCAACTTTTTACTTTCTGTAACATAGAAATTACTCTTATACCAGATCTTCTATTCCTTTCTGTGTTCTGCTCTGTCTTCTCAAACCCCCAGACGGTCGTGGCAGATGGCCGCTCCTACTGAGCCTGGTTCTGTTGGAGGTTTCTTCCTGTTAAAGGGGAGTTTTTCCTCTCCACTGTCGCTACATGCTTGCTCAGTATGAGGGATTGCTGAAGGATTGCTGTGGTTGGAAATCTGCCCAACCTCACGCCAATGACTGACGCAATCTGCTGGGATTCCTTAAATAGGAAACTTTTTAACTGATTGGAATGTTTGTATAAATGTATTGAAATAACTTCTTGTTAAGTGCCTTGAGATGACATCTGTTGTGAATTGGCGCTATATAAATAAACTGAATTGAATTGAATTCTTTGTTTCAACAGGAAACTTTTCATCAGAACGAACAGAAATCACCAGGGCTCCATCCTGGGGCCCCTCTTATTTAACAACTCCATGCTCCCACTAGCCCAGATTATAACAACCAATAAGATTAGCTACCATAACTATGTGGATGATACTCAGCTCTACATTACAATGTCACCAGGTGACTTTGAACCCACCCAATCCCTAAGTAAATGCATCGAGCAAATCAATGGAGGAATGTGCCATAACTTTCTCCAGCTGAACAGAAACAGAACAGAAGTAACTACTTTTGGACCTAAAGAGGAACGATCAATACTCAGCACACAACTTCAGTACAGCTAGAAACTACTGATCGGGCCCGAAATCTAGGTGTAATAATGGACTCAGACCTGAACCTCCAGTGTCACATAAAGCCAATGACAAGGTCAGCCTTCTATCACCTGAAGAACATTTCTAGGATTAAAGGACTGATGTCGCAACAGGACCTCGAAAAACTCATCCATGCGTTTATCTTTAGTCAGATTGATTACTGCAACAGTCTTCACAGGTCTGCCTAAAAAGTCAATCAGACAGCTGCAGCTGATCCAGAACGCTGCTGCTCGTGTTCCTCACTAGAACCAGGAAAGTAGAGCACATCACCCCAGTTCTAAAGTCCTTACACTGGCTCCATGTAGGTCAGAGAATAGACTTCAAAATACTTTTACTAGTTTATGAATCATTCAATGGCCTAGCACCAAAGTATGTTGAAGAGTTACTGTTCCTATACCAACCACTCAGATCATCGAATTCCAGTCTACTCAACATCCCTAGAATTAGAACGAAACATGGAGAAGCAGCTTTCAGTTTCTATGCTTCTCTAATCTGGGACAAACTTTCAGACAACTGCAAAGCTGCTGAAACACTGAATTGATTTAAATCACAGCTAAAAACCCATCTCTTTAGAGCTGCCTTTGAGTAATGTTTTCATGTATTTCTTTTGTGTGTGCTTCATGCTTTATTGCTGTTTTTACTTTATCCTAAATTCATGTCTGCTTTTGAGTAATGTTTTTACGTTTCAGATGCTCTGTGTGTGTTTTATGCTTTACTGCTGTTTATCCCCTAAGCATGTAAAGTACCTTGAAATACCCTGTTGTTAAAAGTGTGCTATAAACCTACAATTGCCCTGCCTGGCCTTATCTCATGAGAAGGGGATCCACTCTCTTCCTGAATCAGTTCCTGAAGGTCAAAGCGTTGGATGATACCCAGTTGGGAGGAATCCAAATGAGCTCTGTCCAGTTAGGTCCAAGTTAGAAGAATCAGAGTCAAGAAATGGCAGAGGTATCCAATCCACTCAAGGTGAGGGAACAGGCAAAGGTCATGAACAAGAATTCAAGGCAAAGGTCATGAACAAGAATTCAAGGCAAATAACGCAAGGCAGGAACAATCACTAGACATCCACTGGCTGTAAGGCTCAAGATAATCTGGCAGGGAGCTTGTGGCTGGAAGGACCGTATATGTGCAGAGACATGAGTGAGAGGGAGCAGGCAATAATTAGGCACAGGTGAATAGGATGCGAGTCATTAGTGGCAGCACAGTGAGCAAACTAGAAAACAGGCAGGTCTCAGGTTGCAACAAGTTCTTGTTAGTACAGGGCTGCTCTTTATTTATCTTTAGATCCTTTGAATAAATTTTTTGTGCAGTACTGCATCATGTAACTCCTGTTTTATTATTTTGTCTCCCGCACTTTGGTCTTATGGCTGTTAAAATGGCTTTATAAATAAATTTGGTTAGGTAAAAGCAGGAATTTCCATTTTTATATATATATTGTTTTTGCGTTTCATCCATTAGTTTCAGCCTGGCTGTAGATAAGGAAACCTACACATATACAATACTCCCTTGTTAGGAACTCAATAAGTTAGATATATTGTTATTTACATGAGTGTTGTTCCTATTTGGTCTGAAATCTAATAAAATAGGTAAAAGTATCCTTTGATAATACTAATAATGAATGAGAAGAAACACCTGTGCATTGTCCAGGTCACATGGTCTTATGCCCACTGCAAACGTTCACGCCGGTTTCTTGGTCTCAGTGGAGTCACCTGCAACGTTCCTCTGGCATTTAATCCAAAGCAGTGGAGTTGGTTGCAAATCGTTTGTCTGAATACCCTAGTACCTCTCACATCTCGTAAACGTGCCTGCACCTGTGTGGCAGTGGCATGACGATGTCTGAGTGCACAGGTCCTGGGTACTGGTCATCGTTGCAGTCTGTCACTCGTGGGACTTCACTCCTGGATCTGTCACAAACTCTGCCAGTAGTTACAGTGCCTTGCAAAAGTATTCGGCCCCCTTGAACTTTTCCACATTTTGTCACATTACAGCCACAAACATGAATCAGTTCTATTGGAATTCCACGTGAAAGACCAAAACAAAGTGGTGTACACGTGAGAAGTGGAACAAAAATCATACATGATTCCAAACATTTTTTACAAATGAACAACTGAAAAGTGGGGTGTGCATAATTATTCAGCCCTCTTTGGTCTGAGTGCAGTCAGTTGCCCATAGACATTGTCTGATGAGTGCTAATGACTAAATAGAGTGCACCTGTGTGTAATCTAATGTCAGTACAAATACAGCTGCCCTGTGACGGCCTCAGAGGTTGTCTAAGAGAATGTTGGGAGCAACAACACCATGAAGTCCAAAGAACACACCAGACAGGTCAGGGAAAAAGTTATTGAGAAATTTAAAGCAGGCTTAGGCTACAAAAAGATTTCCCAAGCCTTGAACATCCCACGGAGCGCTGTTCAAGCGTTCATTCAGAAATGGAAGGAGTATGGCACAACTGTAAACCTACCAAGACAAGGCCGTCCACCTAAACTCACAGGCCGAACAAGGAGAGCGCTGATCAGAAATGCAGCCAAGAGGCCCATGGTGACTCTGGACGAGCTGCAGAGATCTACAGCTCAGGTGGGGGAATCTGTCCATAGGACAACTATTAATTGTGCACTGCACAAAGTTGGCCTTTATGGAAGAGTGGCAAGAAGAAAGCCATTGTTAAAAGAAAACCATAAGAAGTCCCGTTTGCAGTTTGCCACAAGTCATGTGGGGGACACAGCAAACATGTGGAAGAAGGTGCTCTGGTCAGATGAGACCAAAATGCAAAACGCTATGTGTGGCGGAAAACTAACACTGCACATCACTCTGAACACACCATCCCCACTGTCAAATATGGTGGTGGCAGCATCATGCTCTGGGGGTGCTTCTCTTCAGCAGGGACAGGGAAGCTGGTCAGAGTTGATGAGAAGATGGATGGAGCCAAATACAGGGCAATCTTGGAAGAAAACCTCTTGGAGTCTGCAAAAGACTTGAGACTGGGGCGGAGGTTCACCTTCCAGCAGGACAACGACCCTAAACATAAAGCCAGGGCAACAATTGAATGGTTTAAAACAAAACATATCCATGTGTTAGAATGGCCCAGTCAAAGTCCAGATCTAAATCCATTCGAAAATCTGTGGCAAGATCTGAAAACTGCTGTTCACAAACGCTGTCCATCTAATCTGACTGAGCTGGAGCTGTTTTGCAAGGAAGAATGGGCAAGAATTTCAGTCTGTAGATGTACAAAGCTGATAGAGACATACCCTAAAAGACTGGCAGCTGTAAGTGCAGCAAAAGGTGGTTCTACAAAGTATTGACTCAGGGGGCTGAATATTTACGCACACCCCACTTTTCAGTTATTTATTTGTAAAAAATGTTCGGAATCATGTATGATTTTCGTTCCACTTCTCACGTGTACACCACTTTGTATTGGTCTTTCACGTGGAATGCCAATAAAATTGATTCATGTTTGTGGCTGTAATGTGACAAAATGTGGAAAAGTTCAAGGGGGCCGAATACTTTTGCAAGGCACTGTATAAGGAATTTCTTTTACCGCAAACTTGCGACTACAGTTAACTTTCTAAAGAAGGCGGAATCGCTTGTTTGCTAGGGGGTCAGGACCTGGAGTAACATCAACACACTGGAACTATTGTATTCAGAATATAAAATATTTTATAGCACTTTTTAATCTGTGATTGTGTGGTGAAAGTGTTCACGAGATACGTCTTCCACAGGTGATCCAGACAGACGTGTTGTGCACGGAGGGGAGGGGCTGTATGTGTGTGTGAGAGAGAGAGAGACGAAGAGAAGGCAGAGCAGCTGAACAAATACGCTGCGTGTTTTAAATAGCGTAAAAAGAAAAACAAAACGCAATATGTGACGGTCGGTATTGATTTTCTTTCTTTTTTTGGGGTCGGTGTTGAATCTGTGGCGGTCGGAGATTAATCTGTGGCGCACCGCCACAGATTTGTCTGTGTGTGGGAAACATTGACGTGGGCAGGTTATAGGTAACGGAGGGAGGGGAATAACAGCGAGCTCATCAGTTGTTTCCTAAAAATAAACATTGTTCACGAGTCCCGCAGCTCGAGTCCGAGTCGAGTCTGAAGTCTTTCGAGGACGAGTCTCAAGTCAAGTCTGAAGTCACTGTGTGTCGCACTCAAGTCGGAGTCTCACACTCGAGTCCCCGTCTCTGGTTCTCACCCAGGCACAGCACAACAATGGCGGACCTCCATGTTCTGTCTATGCTGCTGCACTTCTTCAGACTATTTGGCATCTTAAAGCAAAATCTGCTCGTTGTGGAACACTTATGCTGAGTCATCAAAGATGCCTAGATTGCATGTGAAAGATCATGTGTGCACCTCTGTTCAAGCAAATGGCTACGAAAACATGCCTTACACAGCTTCAATGCCTCCTACAGGTCTGGCAAGCGCACGGCACTACATCATTTGCAGTGCTGTTTGCGTTTTAATTCCACTGCAAACATTTTTTTACACAATGGGAAACAATGTTGGAAAGGTTGTTGTGTGAACGATGTGAAAGACACAGCTTGGGGATGTACATGAATGTCATGGTGCCTTCAGCAGTAGCAAGGAGTCTAAAAAGACCTTACACACTTTAACTACAATATACTACAATTCTAGTCCTGTGAAAAAAGCAACATGTAAGAATAACACAAAATAACAATAAGGATTACTTAATTATAAACAGAAAGATGTTATTTTATTTCACCTCAAATTCCATTTATCTATTTATTGACTATACTTGCTTTTCCTTGCATGGTCCCAGGGAGCTGGTGTCTATCTCCAGCACTCATTGGGTGAGAGACGTAGTACAGTACACCCTGAACAGGCTGTCAGTCTTCACCCCAAATTAAAAAAAACAACCTATTATTAATACTGTTAAATATTGTTCTTGGAGAGAGATAAAAACAGAACAAAACTGGTATTGGCAGGCTTTGTAAAGTTGTAAAGAATTTTACAAAATTGTAATCAGTCCATGTCTTATAGTTATCAACTTTACTATCAAGTTTACAGTTTTAAAAAGGACATTTTATGCCTCTTTAAAACTGAGTTATAATAGCTCTATGATCTATATAAAACATGTTAATTCAGTTCTTGTACAAAATCAAGCTCACATAAAGTGATCCCACCAGCTCAATTCTTGACAATTTCTGTCCCTGTCATAATGAGCTGTTTAGAGGGCTTTATCACTTTTATTCAAATTAGCGGTTGCAGACCACACCCACTAGGCTACAGGTTTCCCACACATGAAAATGGCATTGAATTGGAATGGGTGGGCAGTACAATAAGGTACTTTTTCAAATGGCTTGTAGAACCACAAAATTTCTGACAGCACAATTTTGCACAACAAAAAAATGGATGGATGATTTTTACTCATGTTTGGAGTGATCGCAGCAGCAGCAGAGATCCAAATGCCAATACAAAAGGATGAAAAAAGTGAAATGTGCAAAATGCTGTATGTCCCCTTTAAAAGTATAACAATTGTGTAAACAGTGTGTAAACAGTGTATGTACAGCAGTCATGTTGAATTCAGTCATGAATTCAGTCATGTTGGATTTAAATAATGTACAATTATGTTCATGCTTAGCTTCTTATGTGGGATACAGTAACAGGATAGTTTGATTTGCTAATATTAGAGAACGTTATTTCTTACTGTCTACAAGAAATAGGAACAATAAAAACAAACCATCAACATGGAGAGTAAAGTGATTAAGTTCTAAACTTAGCTTAAGGCAATAATTGCACGTAGTTTGGTTTATTATCTAAATTTTAATGTGATGGTCAGGCAGTTTTGGCTGATTTCTCCTGATACAAAAACAGCCTAAAGTGAAGATAAGAAAAGCTGTAAATGTTTACAATGACACTGACTTATTAGTAGCATAACTTTCCCTCTGTACCATGAATGTGTCCTTTATTTCCAAATATAACTTGCTTCTAACATGTATTGAAAGGAATAATTGAACTTTAGCTTGTGGGCATAAATTGTTCAATCAAACCAACTGGGTTCTGTTTGAGAATGGTAAGAGCATCAGAAGCACTAGTGGAGTGTAAAATGTAGATTATACCCCTGTGAAGTGGCTGTCCATCAGAATCTGAGCTCTTCCAGGCAATATGCCAATTAGGACATTACCATACAGACTGCCACTGAAATTATACCTACTGAAAAGAAATCTTTGGAAAAAAAGCTGGCAGATGTGGTAACTGTCAGAGACTCCCAGATGTCTCAGTCACAGCGGCTGAATAAAAATAGCATTGAAATAGCCTGTAACCATGCATGAAGTTGCTCACCTTGTATGATGATATGTGGCTAATTTTATAATTATTTTGACACACCAACTTCCTATGTAATGCTTTGAGAGTTTAACAAAGTGGGTGAAAAAGAAGACAAACCTGTTATGTGCGTTTTAGATTTTAGTTCATGTTTTGAAATTGCATATGTAAAACAGAGATTTGTAAGACTTCTTATCGTCTACTATCACACACGGACGAGGCTGAAGTTGGTTTCCGTTTCTAGCTTCCGATTCGGGAAATGGCTAAAGGGCTATTACACCAAATATTTCTCTACTCTGAGGGTCTTTAATCTGCTCTGGTTTAAAATCTACAGTATTTAGACATTTCAGACCTGGACTAAATTATTCCACATTAGCAGAAGAATAATTAAAAAAACTCTGGGATTTGTGAAACTTTTCTGGGATTTGTGAAACTTCAATAAAGGCAGGTTTTATCACTTTTTCTGCCTCTGGACAAAACCATTTTAACTGCAGCTAGAGAAATAAAACACTCAGACATTTTAGACGTGGATTATATTATTCTACATTACCAGAAGAATAATTAAAACCAACTCTGAGATTAGTGAAACTTTTCTGTGATTTGTGAGCCTTCAATAAAGGCAGATTTCATCACTTTTTCTGCCTCTGGACTACATTATTTTAGCTGTAGCTAGAAAAATAAAACACTCAGACATTTTAGACCTGGATTATATTATCCTACACTAATAGGAATCTGAAGACAGATTATAATTCATACCCTTGGCCACTTGATGCAGATGCACATACTTTTTCAGTCCTATTGTGTGCCAATCATGGTCGCAGAATACATTCAAATGCTGCAAGGCAACAGGAATTTATTGGTATAGCACACATTCAGCAGCAGGGTAATTCAAGGTGCTTTACATTATTTTTTGATGAAGAAAAAAATATGATATATAATTAAACAATGAAAAGCATAGAATACAACATTAGAGAGATAACAAAATCAAAACAGAAATGATACATAAAACACACAAAACATATGATAGACAATGAAGTTTGCTGCTGCAGCATTTCCTCACGCTGAAGTCATAGCTTGTGGTTCAGGATTTGGAAATGGCTCATTCAAAAAAAATGACTTTAATTGAGTGTTGTATTTTTCTAGCTACAGTTAAAATGGCTTGGTCCAGAGTAGGGATGTGTATTGGCAAAAATATTGGCGATACGATATGTGTCGCGATACAGGGGAGATGATACAATATACTGTGATATATCGCGATACTATGAGTAAGACGATATATTGTGCTTTTTAAAAATCAGTTTAACAATAGGAAAACTGTCACAGCATTCTAAACGCTCCGACCTGTTTCATACTTTAACACATCCAGTTTTATTACTAGATCTAGTTGATCTACTGGAAAGAAGAAGGTGACAAAAGCCAAAAACTACCAGTCACAATTTAAATTTTACTACAAAAATTACTGTCATCATTAATGGTTCCATTCAAATCCTAAAAAAAAAAAAAAAATTGGGGGGGGAATATCGATACAATATCGTGAAATAAAATATCGCGATAAATCGGTGTATCCATACTTTCTTACATCCCTAGTCCAGAGGCAGAAATAGTGCTGAAATCTGCCTTTATTGAAGTTTCATAAATCACAGAAAGGTTTCACAAATCCCAGAGCTGGTTTTAATTATTCTTCTGGTAATGTAGAATAATTTAGTCCAGGTCTGAAATTTCTGAGTACTGTAGATTTTAAACTAGAGCAGATTAAAGACCCTCGGAGTAGAGAAATATTTGGTGTAATAGCCCTTTAGCCATTTCCCGAATCGGAAACTAGAAATGGAAACCAACTTCAGCCTCGTCACACACGGCTCATTTATGATATACAGCAGAAGGTTGTTGTCTGACCTCATTTTTTTATGTTTTACCTCTAGAAATGGAGTAATTAATGGCACTTTGATGAAATAACAAAAATAATGATGTTTTACTCATTAAACAACATGTCAATGTGATCAAAAAGTTAGGACACTCTCTCCCCTCTTAGCCAATTTTACCGCCTTTAGCTTCTTGTATCCATCCAGCAGTCTCTGATTCCTTGTCCACATGTAGATGGGTATCTCACAAAATGAAGTTTTTTTTTTACGATGTAGGCTGTTATCCACACGAAAACGCAGATTTAGAGCACCAAAAAAGATTCTTTCTACAAACCAAAAACCAAAGTGAAGATTTGCGTTTTTCTCCATTGTAAGTGTTTGGTTTGTGTTAGGTTTGGCAACTTCACTGTCTGCACCGACATCACATGTGTGACCTGTGTTTCCACTCAGAAACAGCATTTATGCCCTCAGATTGGATAGTATTTGGGGAAACTACTGCCACCTACAGGTCTGGCATGTCTATGAATGTGCTTAACAATGCTTAAAAACACTTAGGCAATTAGGTGTGGACAGAGTTTTTATTTTATTTTATTAGCTGGTGAGGAAATTCGTTTTTTTTTTTTTTTATCCGGCTACATGTGTTCATGGCCTGACATGATCACAGGGAGGTTTGCCCCACTCCTCACTTTCAGCTGTGAGGTGTTTCAGGGTCTTTTCTGGCATATGCAGCACACTTTAAGTGACTCCATATGATCCTAATGAGATCAAGATCTAGGCTTCGTCTCAGCCCAGAACTTATCATTTCTTAATTCTCATTTGATCCTTGGTGGATTTACTGGTGTGTTTTGGCTCTTAGTCATGTTACAGGGTTCAGTTCTGCTTCAACCTTTGAATTCTTTTTTTTTTTTTTTTTTTACAGATGGTCTCACATATTCCTCAAGTACCCTTTTACACCCAGCAGACTACATGGTGAACTACTGCTGCAGGCGAGTATCTCCTAATTATGAGCCTTCCACCTCTTTGCTTCACAGTTAGTATAGTTTGTGATGGCTGTCTAAGGATGCATTCACACCGCTTTAATCAAACTTGAATTTGTTTGCCCAGAAAGTCTGGTTCATGTGAAGACGTGTTAATGCACAATGAAACTCTGATGAGGTCAGAACTCTGGTTTGCCTAAAAACCTAGGTCTCGCCTCGTTTGAAGTGAACTCTGCTGAGGTTCGATTGCATGCGTGAATGCCAAGTGGGCGGGGGCCGCTCCATAAGCAAATCCAAAATCCACCCCAAAATTGATTCATTTGTTCTCGGTCCCACTGCATTTTCGTGAAAAGTTCCCTAAAATCCGTCTACAACTTCTTGAGTCATGTTGCTAACAGACAAACAAACAAACAAACAAAACTCTGGCAAAAACATACCCTCCTTGGTGGAGGAATTAAATCTCTAACATATTCTTTCTCTCATTATTGTGGCATTTAGGAAATACAAATAATTTAGGTAAATTTTAAAAAAAGGGGTTTGGTCTGGTTTAACTTCAGACAGTGAGAAAAAGATGTACAGTTTAGTGCAAAGGTTTTAGCTAGATGTGGAAAATTGCAGTAAACAAAGAATGCTTTCAGAAATATAAATAATGATTGTTTATTTTTATTGACTTACTAAATGGAAAGTGAGCAAACAAAAGAAAAATCTAAATCAAACCTTGCACAAAGTCAGGCATTTTGTAGGATTATAGTCAGGTGTATGATCAACCAATTATACCAAACAGGTGCTAAAGATCATTAATGTCACGCGAAGGTTGAAACACAGTCATTAACTGAAACAAACAGCTGTGTAGAAGGCTTAAAACTGAGTGAGGAACAGCCAAACTCTGCTACCAAGGTGAGGTTGTGGAAGATAGTTTCATGTCATGCAAGATTGAGTTCAGCAACAAGACACATGGTAGTTATACTGCATCAGCAGGGTCTCTCCCAGACGAAGATTTCAAAGCAGACTGGGGTTTGTAGATATGCTGTCCAAGCTCTTTTGAAGAAACACAAAGAAACGGGCAACGTTGAGGATCATAAACACAGTGGTCGGCCAGAGAAAACTTAGTGCAGCAGATGAAAGACACATCAAACCTTATTACCCTTCGAAATCGGAAGATGTGCAGCAGTGCCATCGGATCAGAACTGGCAGAAACCAGTGGGACCCAGGTATACCCATCTACTGTTCAGAGAAGTCTGGGTAGAAGTGGTATTCATGGAAGAGTTGCAGCCAAAAAGCCATAAATCTGATGTGGAAACAAGGCCAAGCAATTCAAGTATGCACAAAAACATAGGAACTGGGGTGCACAACAATGGCAGCAGGTGCTCTGAACTGATGAGTCAAAATATGAAATATTTGGCTGTAGCAGAAGGCAGTTTGTACGTCGAAGGGCTTGAGAGCGGTACAATGATGAGTGTGCAGGCAACAGTGAAGCATGGTGGAGGTTCCTGGAACGTTTAGGGCTGCATTTCTGCAAATGGAGTTGGAGATTTGGTCAGGATTAATGGTGTTCTCAATGCTGAGAAATACAGGCGGATACTTATCCACCATGCACAAAAACTGCAAGAGTACCTAGAAGAATAGAACAACTCGCTTTAAAACTCAGATAGAGAGAGCACCCTCTGGCTAACTCCCTGAGGTTGTGATGTCATGGATGTGCTGGGATTAGTACGAAGGGGAAATGAGGAAAGGGCAAACAAAATCAGATCAAACTCAATAAGCCAGGACCTAGCAGCATGTGCAAACACAATGAGGTAAAGCAAGAGTATCATATCATACTGTAGCTGGCTCAGCAGTCCTGTTTAGCAAACAGTTTAAGCAACAATCTCCCCCAAAAAGAAAATCCTAATTCAGAGTCATGTAGTCTCAAGACTCTAACAACTAAAATGAATATTTTTTCATCAAATCCATGACATATGCTGTAGGTTACCTCCAACTCTGCATCGCTGTAGGTTAGGACTACTAACATGCACTGTTTGTCCTGAGTCCTAAATTACCGCATGGAAATTTTATAATTATCTGTTAAACCTGAAATATTTATCAACAGTTATCGTTTAGTCATTTAACATTTAATGTATTAATTTACCATCCAAAAATCTGCTGAAGGCGGACTTATGTTATTTGGAAAATGTATTAAATGCAATTTTTACCCTAGTGAAAATATATGCATTTATACTATTTATATGCATTTATATTTAATAATAGAACAGCACCTCCCAGAGCAGCTGAGACACCCTCCAGAGATTATTCACCAGTCTGTGTCGTCTCTTGCCTGCCAACCTTTCATGGGGTTATTTCACTTTGGATTATATAATTATAGGTTTTATTTTTGTGCCATACTTACCTGCATGTCTGTCTGCCAGTCTTCCAGTCCGGTTTTGGGTAAAGTCTAATTTATGTCATGACATGCTAGGGTCGGGGTCTTTTTGTGTGGAGTTTGTATACTCTATTTGTGTATATGTGGGTTCACTCCAGTTTTATCCTATAGCTATTCCCTTGGGTCATTCATTTGTGCATTAATGGTTATCCGTCTCTCTATTGGCCATGTGCAAGACTTGTTGCTATTAATTGCTTGTAATTCCACATTCCTAGAGTGAGACATTGAGTCTGCCATTGCTGTTTATAGTTCCATCTTGTTTTAATTAGGGGTTCACACTGTCAGCTTCATTTTAATTTAGCAAAACATGTATTTTGTTTTTCAGCAGACCCAGCTCAGAGGAGGTAGCCTATCTTAACATAATGTGTTTTGTTGGTTTGTAAGAATGAAAACCTGGTGTAAAAAGTCAACCAAATTTAAATTTGTCTCTGTCGTTGATGCCTGACGGGTTGTAATTTTTATTCTCCCAGTCCAGTGGAGCCCACTGAGCTGGAGATTATGAAACGACGGTTTGGATTTTTAAGCACCGACTCCATCCGCTTTTAAATCTCAAGAATATTTGAACATAAATAAAAACAGATGCCTCTTATAAAAACAACCAGGCAGTTGAACAAAATAACCCTGTGCTTCAGTGAACCCCCATTTTTTACTGTCACCGTTGAGTGAACATTTCCTCTAGTCAGTGTCAATCTGCATATCGATGGAATTGCTGTTTGACTAATGGCTGAAACAGAACTTAGAGTGAAAATCCGGGGTAGAACATTCATTTTCTAATTTCCCCGTCAGTCTCAATTTTGTCCTTCAGTCTGTCAATAAAGCTGTATTGATACTACAGAAAGGCCATTTAACACATGGCAGTTGTTAACTGATTATGGACGAGAGCAGCTTCTGTCAAAAGGGAACAAAGCTTTCACAGCTACCCTAGAGTTAGTAATCAGTACTGCTGATCCTGATTACTTTAGTTTGCTCGACCTGGTTAATAACAGACTTCTGCTCCAGTTGAGTGATATGGGGTGGGGGCTCAAAATCTGTGTTCATTTTATCCCAGCATTAAATGAAGCAGAAGGTTTGAATAATCTCCTTGTGTCTTTGAATGAGGATCTCCTCAAGACAAATTCAGACTTTTTCTACTGTAAATCCCTTTAGGCAAGGTTGCGTCATTGCTTCTTTACTGTTATCTGAAAAACCATCTTTTGACTCAGGAACATTTACATTTTACCCTTTGGTTGAAAGCATACTGCACAACCATTCCTAAAAGCATTCCTTAAAAAAAAAAAAAAAACTATTAAGGCAACAGTATTAAAAAAGGGGAAGAAACTAGTAGTAAATCAATGTAATTATCCAGTTGGCATTTCAGACGCACAAATTCCATCTACTGAGTATAAATGGTACACCTATCCAGCATGACCTGGTGTTGCTCCAGCAGCTTGTCAAAAGCCTGGGTGACATCCATTTGAGGATGTGTCTCATGGCTTGCTAGCTCACAGTCAAAATGAAATGAAATGTAAATGAATGAGTACAATTGAAAAAAAAGAAAAAGTGACACCTTCTTCAAATTGTACTTAAAAATCAATGTTCAATCATTGGCTTGAAGGTGACGTTTTCTAGCAATTCATTATCAATAATAGGATTCTGATTCTGATACAAACAGTTCAATCCCAGTCTAGAACATAGTTTTCCACCACACTCTGCATAGTCTCACCAAATATGGAGTAAAATTATGATTGTCCATAATTAACAACTATGGACAACCCTGAGCATCCTCTTCATGAGACAGTCATACAACAACAGAGTGTCTTCAGTCGGAGGCTTCTTCAGTTTTGCTGCAATACAGACCGCTACAGGAAATCCTTCATCATCAATCCATCATCATCTACAACAACTCCTTAAAGAATTAATTATATGAGCTACAACAACACTTAATTTCCTTCTGGGATCAATAAAATATTTTTGATTGAATTGAATTGTAAGGCAACTGTCAAAAAGATGTGTGCATGATTCTAACAATTCCTACTCATATTGGTATGTCAACACAAGTGTTGCACACACATTTCTGCTGTCGTATACAATTCAATTCAATTTGGTTTACTTATATAGCACCGATTCACAACAGCTGTCATCTCAAGGCACTTTACAAGAAAAGTTATTTCACTGCAATCATACAAACATTCCAATTAGTTTAAAGTTTTAGTTAGTTTCCTATTTAAGGAATCCTAGCAGATTGCATCGAGTCATTGACTTGAGGTTGCGTTCCGTTGATGCAGACTTCCAACCACAGTAATCCCTCATACTGAGCAAGCATGTAGCGACAGTGGAGAGGAAAATCTCCCCTTTAACAGGAAGAAACCTCTAGCAGAACCAGAACCAGAACCAGAACCAGGACCAGAACCAGAACCTAGATCAGTATGAGTCGCCATCTGCCATGACCGCCTGGGGGTTTGAAAAGACAGAGCAGAGAAACAGAAAGAACAAAAGAACTGATGTAAGAGTACTTTCTATTTTAAGAAAGTAAAAAGTTGATAACAACCTGTTATCCTGTCAGTCTTTGATGAGTAAGTCTCCTGTCAGCCTGTTGATGAACATCCTCCATCTCCTGTTATTAACAGGAGATGGAGGATGTTCAGCCACCGACACCATCATCCCAGTCGATGCCCCCCGTCCAACAGGGCATTGTAGCTTAGCAGGATACCAGACCAGGTATATCTTCTATGGAGAGAAAAACACAGAGAAAAAACAAAGTTAACAGTCAAAAATAACAACAAAAAATACAACTGGAGAGTAGTACGAGAGAAAAGTAGCAGAGTAAAGAAAAGTGGTCCGTCTGTCCTCCAGCAGTCTAAGCCTATAGCAGCATAACTACAGTGATAGCTCAGATTGACCTTAGCCACTCTAACTATAAGCTTTATCAAAAAGGAAAGTTTTAAGCCTGGCATTAAAAGTAAACAGAGTGTCTGCCTCACGGACTAAAGCTGGGAGCTGGTTCCACAGGAGAGGAGCCTGATAACTAAAAGATCTGCCTCCCATTCTACTTTTAGAAATCCTAGGAACTACAAGTAAACCTGCAGTCTGGGAGCGAAGTGCTCTGTTAGGAACATATGGAACAATCATATACTAACTGCGGGTTAGGAATGTTTTTATGAGTATGAATCTAAAAGCTGCCAGTGCAAAGTCTTGTGAAAGTTGGTGTTAGCTTGCAGGCTTTAGCAATATGTTTGTAAGTCCAAGAACTGTATGTCATTTAAAATTTTAATTTAAACAAATAAATTCTGGCTGCGATGGACTGGCGACCTGTCCAGGGTGTACCCTGCCTCTCGCCCCATGACCGCTGGAGATAGGCACCAGCTGCCCCGCAACCCTACATAGGATGGACGGGTATGGAAAATGGATGGATGGAAATAAATTCTGGATACACACGTTGCTGCCTTTTCCTGAGCTGTTAGGTCCAACCGGTCCGCTGTCATCAGCCATCTGTCAATCTGGAGCATGTTGCGTTTGGTGGAATACTCTTCCCTGGGAGGTCTCTTCAGCATTTGTCTACCCATACCCACAACCTTGAATTCATGTTTACAGTAAGGAATTCTTCAAAGTTATAGAAATTAGTTATATTCATAAGACCTTTCACTCGCAGCTTTTAGAATCACATTTGTATAAAAACATTCCCAACCTGCACTATTTCTCAGACTCATGTATATGACAGCAGAATTTTGTTAAAGTAAAAAAACAAACTGAAGCATACCACACAGATTCTGAAATTTCTCTATATTATGAAGTAGAACTGCAAAGAAAAAGTTGCTAGCCAAGTAGCTTATATGAAAACAAAGTGGAAGCAAGTAAATGTTAGCCGTAGCACATCAGAAAACACCCCCCATCCAGTGCAAAGATTCACAGCAAAGGCAAAAAAAGATTTACTGATGACTTTAGCTGAGTCCTTAAAAAAGAACTATGACAGGCTGCATGGTGGCGCTGGGTCCTGGCTTTGAATCCCAGCCAGGGATCTCTCCACTAAGTCAGACTCCATCAGAGGTGACGGTGTAGGCATAGAGTAGGGCACAGAAACAGGTGATCATTAAAATGCTGTTTTTGTTGGAGTCCATTTTGAAATAACTGTACATTTTGTTCTTGTTTCATTGTTATTTCCAACTAAATTTTTGACATATGTGGCAATAGTTGATAGTTACACTAGGATGTGTCAACAGCCTGCAAGAACAAGTCCATATATAGACAAAAATACATACATAAAAAGTCCTTAAAAACTCTAAAATGCCAAACTAAGTTTAAAACTGCAGGTAGGAGGTAAACCCTGGGGTCTTGTGGCATCCTGTGGTGGCACTTAGTTCAGCAGGGCTATCACTAGAGGGAGGAGTGCTATCTGCCTGCTTCCCAGAGACTTATTTCTTACTTTCACCTGCTGGTGTGCTGCAGCTACTGGCACCTTGGGTGTTGTTACGGGTCATAGCTGTATGAGTTTACTCTGGCAAGCCTGCATGTTGGGTATACTGGAGTTTCTAAACTGACTGTAAGCGTATTTGAGAATTGCATGCATGTTTCTCTCATTTCTGTCTGCTGTACCCTCTGATAGTTTGGGGAATGTGTAGAATGAGCTTTGCTTTTCCTTCAGTGCTTCTAATAACTGGATGCTTTTAATGAGCTGGTCAATCTTTCTTTTTTAAAGTGCAGACAAAAAGGTACAGTTTGTCCAAACCACATATACCTTTTGGAATCGTTTCTGTTTGATTTCATTGTGTGTGGCCAATAACGACTAATGAGTGTTGAAAACTTAACTGTTACAAAGCAAGAAAAAATACCTAATAATAATAAGAATAAAATACTGATGCGGTGACATGCAAACTGACATCAGATGACAAGAATGGGAGGTGAAACTAACAAAGGTGTGGATGGTTAAAAGGCAAGTAAATAAAAACAACAGTAAAAACAATACAGAGCATCTGTAAAGCCCATAAACCCAAATACTGTAAAAGACAGAAGATACGGTCTCAAAGTCAGTAGATCATCTATTAGGATTCGCATTTCAAAAGCTAAAACAGTAGGTATAAGAACAAAGAAGGAATGAAAAATGATTAGATTTCAGCGTGAACAGTTTAATCACACACATACGCTGCTAATATAATGGCATTCATTTATTTAAGCAATAAATCTTTTCAAACCTAATATCAACAATTTACTTCTCATTGAAATTTGTACGCGTTTTGTTCTACTCTTCTGCTAAAAATCATTTGTGCTGTTTAAAAAAATTGTTAATTTGTTGTGTTCAGAACAAGTTTTTGTTTTGAAGACTTAAATGTGTTTAGATTAAACAGTGGTAATGTGACACTGAATAAATGTTTGTTTCTGATGAAATCTGAGGATTAAAAAGTAAACAGTTGATCACTGTCTAAATTTGGTATACTGAGTGACTTTGATGTGATAAGAGAGTGACGGGGATTTGACAGCTGGATCTTCCGTCTGGCTTTCAAAATCAATCAAATACTTTTAGTATACACTGCCTTGTAAAAGTATGTATATACCCCTTGAACTTTTTTGCCAACAATTTCCCAAATTACACCCACAAACTTCAGCGTGTTTAATGGGGATTTTAATTGACAGACCACCACAAGGTAATGCATAGTTATAAAGTGGGAGGAAAACGATTTAAGATCTGCAATATTGTTTGTAAACAGAAACCTAAAATCTGAGGTGTGACACGCTTTTATATTCCATCCTCCTGAAACGGGGCTTTACAGAACCACCTTGTAAAGCAATTACAACTGCAAGTCCTTTCAGATATCCCTTCCAGCTTTGGACATCTAGAGACTGACATTTTGGCCCATTCTTCTTAGCGCTAATCTGCTGATAGGTCAAGCTATCAGCAGATTAGAGTGAGACTGTGACCAAGGGCGTCTCCAGCCTTTACGGAGCACCTGGGCTTAGCCCAGACAAGATGTAATATTTTGTTAAAAAACACAATAGATTATAGACTATAGCATACATAGTAGGGTGCTTAAATTATAATTTATTTTAAATGCATGCATGTCAGGCAGCTCATCACTGACTAGGCTACAGAGCCCCCTACTGGACAGTACTTGTAACAGGCTTATATTGATAAACAAAAAACTGACTTTTACAGTTAGTCTTTTGTTGCTAATCGTAATATATCTTTTTGTTTGGCGCTATGTAGTTTTCTGCGCATCCCGTTGTACAGAGCGGTTCATTAGGAGAGGGGAGGGGCCCTATGCCCACAGTAGTGACATACCTGCTATGGCAAGCCATGGTATGGCATGAAGTTAACATACGCCTTGGACGTTAATACCTTAATAAGGCACAAGAAGAGAAACTAGTTATTTGGTGGTGAAAAACCAAATCTGTTGAAGCCATTGAAGTCAAAAAACCCCAATACTTTAATTAAGACTTGTTCAACAATAGTCCATGTTTCATATCATGATTGTTATGGTCTGACCATACCTGCAGTGATCTGCTATGTTACACTGTACTATGATCTAGATAAGTGGTCTTCATCTCTGGTCCTCGAAATCTACTGTCCTCCAGGTTTTAGATGCATCCCTGGTCCCAACACATTACTCCTTACCAGACCTTTGCCAAACTTGATGGCATGTTGAAGAGAAAATCCAATCACCGGGTTGGAGCAGGGATGCATGTAAAACCTGCAGGATAGTAGATCTCAAGGACCAGGGTTGGAGGTCATTGGTCTGGAGAATGTGGTAGCTAAGTCATCAAATTTGTGGTGGTTGCGTGAAATATCATACTGAAAAGGCCCCTGTCATCAGGGAAATAACTTTCCTGAAAGGTTACACCAGGCAGCATTTAGGCAGGTTCACGAAGCCTGCTAGTAGGAGTGCTAGTCACACAATGCACTTTCCGTTTCAACAGGAGAGCAGAATGTGAAACCCAAGAAACTTGCTGCTGCCCTGAACTCAAGCCTCTTTGTCTGTGGCCTCACCAAGGAGAGGCGAGCATTTTAAACGTCCTTCGCTTGTGAAGGGAGGGGGCTTCTGGTAAAAGCCTTCTGGATCCAAAATATCTGTACAGTCTGCTGAGGGAATAAGTCATCAACCTGACTTGTTCAACACTCTGCAGAAGGAATCTTTTGAATTACAGATTCCACCCCAGGAGAAATAGAGCTTCTCTTTACTAATGCTCTGCCTCCCTATTGCCCTGCTGCTGAACCGAGTGCTGCTCACCCGACAAAGCTGAGCTGAAGCCTGCCCATGGAAAGAGCTGAAGCGAGGTGGCCGAACCGGCGGACCCAAGTTCTCGCTAACGGTGGCTTCCTAGTCCCACACCCAACAGGACCGACTGCTGGCGGGCCCCACGCAGTTAATGCTAACTGACCAGCTATACAGAGTGGCTATGAGCTCTGCATGTTTTGTTTCTGATTAATGGGGCCTGCTTTTAGTGACCGCCAGTGCTCATAAACAATAAAGACTGCTACCTATGATATTTAAAATACAGATCGGCTTTAAAATTTATTATTTAAACACTAAAAACTAATCGTATAAGTGGATTTTGAAACCGCCTTCTCAGTATGTCAAAATACTAAATTAGATCAATCACTGCGGTGACTGATCCATAAAATAGAATCAATTTCCCCATACATATACATATAGAACTGTGACAACAATTTATTGGTTATTGTTTCTACTTCTTTGCATATTTATCCATTTTACTGTTTTACTTTTATTAGTTAGTTTTATTATTCATTCTTCTTTTACTTAGTAGTTTACTTGTGTGTTACTAGCCTGGTGAGTTTGTTGATTGAAGCATTTTGACTGAAAGTTGAATTATTTTTTTCAATAAAGTCTTGTATTTTGGAAAGTCATTGTTCCACATACATGTGTAGTAACTTACTGTTCAAAGAACGCCAGTAACTTATTCCTTTATCTTTTGTTTATTTACCTCAGCCTTATCAGGCAGGTAATCATAAACATTAACTAAGACTGAACTATTTGGTTATTATTATTTATTTTTTCCTGGATCCCAGGATGGTGCCCCAAACGTGGTAATTTTGACATAAAATTATTCATCGTATTAATAATTGCCCTAAGCAGTTATGCATAATTATTCATAGTCGAAACATACCAATCTATGTCACAACATATGGCAGATATCGGTTCATTGTATTGCTCTTTTTTTAATATATTCCCATGAAGCTATTAGCATTATCATTAATTTAGGGGTATCAGAATAAAGATGGCTGGGTACATACAGTATGCACACTGAAGTGAGATTTTTAATAGTAGAATAATAAAAAAAGTCATCCTTCCTATACAATCTTACAGTTGGCTACTTTCTTTTGTTTGGTTTCCACTTAAAGTTTGGGGTTTTACCATGGTAAAGGTTTATGGGGTATAAGTATTATTGCAAGGCAGTGTAGTAGCTGTACAAATATTTTATTCAATGTTCCTCTACATATTGTGATAATTTATGTTTTTGTGACATTTAAATATTTCAGATCATTGAATGAAAAATGAATTATGATAGACAAAAAAATAACCAAACTAAATGTAGAAGGCAGTTTTCAAATGCTTCTTTAGGACCTAGATTATTTCCTTGAACTGATGGAACCCCAAAGTCTTCTGTCTGAAGGAAAATCATGAGGGACAGTTTCAGGCCATAAGACCAAGGTCTGAAACCCATCAGCACTTCAGTTATGCACGAGGAGAATGATTTGAAGCACACCAGCAAGTTCACCTTTGAATGACTCAACACAGGAGAACAAGCGAAGGCTTGGGGGTTGCCTGGCTAAGATGCTGTAGAACACACTGTCCATGCCCAAATCTTAGCAGTGTTGGTAAATTTAGGCAATTCTGCAAACAACAGTGGGTCAAACCTCCTTTACAGCCAGATTTAAGACTCTTGAAAGGTATCCCAAAGTTTGATGGTACTTAGTTCCATTGAAGGTTTCATTATCTGATAAGGTCTAGAGTGATGATTAGTTTTTCATAGAGATGCATGTATGGTTTGGATGGCTTTTTATTTTCATAAAGGAAATTATAATTTGAAAACTACATTTTGTACTTACCAGAGTTGTGTTTTCTTGATAATACACTTTTTTTTGATGATCGTAAACATTTCATTGTAAAAAAAAAAACAAGAAATCTATTACAGGCCCACAGACAACCTTGCCTGGGCATCGGTCAAAATACTCGAAGATGGGCTGCCATCCAAGACATTCTGTAACTACTGGGAAATCATTAATATTTCCCTTTTCAAGACATTAATAATGTTATATTCCATCTCCTTTCTCCATTCAAGTCCCCCCCCATCAGCTTCTTACTTTGGATTGTGATATGTTTAGATTTGAGTTCAAAATGTAATGTGTAAAAACTCTCTAGCAGTTTACTGCAGTAAACCTCCACTAGTAAAAAAGAGATTTGTCTGTGGGTTAACACGGATTGGAGAGTGAACCGAAGGTAGACTTAACCCGGGGTTAGAGGCATGTTTTTCAGGTGACAGCAACAGTTCCATTCCTAAATATCAAAGTAATTGAGCGGCTGCCTGACCCAGAGCAGAGGAATGGATTCAGGTTGCATATTTTTTCACTCTGCCAGTAGCGTATTAAACATTTTATACTTTAATTGAGCAGCCAAAAAAACTCAAAGTCAGAAGTTGTGTCAGTCATCAAGGGGATACCTGGATACCAGATGCCTGAAAAATGTTTAATACAAATAAATGTACCTGATTGAACTAGATAAAAACAATTTGATGCAAATAACCAAACATGATGGGCCAAACTTTGAAGATCAGCCCAGAAACACCTGACAGTGACATCACTATGGCTTGGCAAACTTGAAACTAAACCATAGACAGGCAATGTAAAGGTTAAAATCCCACTCAATGAGTATTTAAATTTTAATTATGTGTCAAGCAGACACTGAACACCTTCACATCCGTCATGGTGCCTGTCAGCACCCTGAGGTCTTTTCCTTGTTGGAGGGCCTCATTAGATTAGACTCCTCAGGAGAGCTTTATCCTCAGCAGATTGCAACATTTCCATCTTCCCTGTTTAAAGTAAATTTTTTCTGTTCTTCGTCCTCTGACCTTTTTCTACCTATTTGTTTCCGAGACATCTCTATGTTGTAATGTGATTAGCATTTTTGGAAATTGCATGATCTTACTATTTGATGCATACTTATGTGCAAATTCCCAATGCTGCTATACCCACTGAAAGATTTATTGCAATAAAGTACAACATTTTCTTAGTGAAGGTTCAGCAGACTACAACTGTTTGGTAGCTACAGCTATTCATGTGCATCCCTTCATGTATGATCCTAGTCAGACCCAGCCCTAGTGTTTTTGGTGACCTAGGCGAGATTGTTGTTTGGCTGACGCTTCGCATATCAGAACTTGCAGGTTTCTGACATGACCAATCTTTTTTGAAATCCACCTCAAAATGCATGTACAGACCCTTTCCAAAAAATTTTAATTTAATGGAAAAGTTTATTTCCATAATTCCATTTGAAATATTAAACTACCATAGAGTATGGATTCAGGGCCCACAACTTAAACGATTTCAAGTATTTAGTTTCTTATTTGTACATAATTTGGGCTTCCAGCTCAAAAAACCCACGAAAACAGGACCTAACCATGGACTGGCCAACGAGGGCCGCCAGGCCACAGGGGCGATGACCAGCCAATTGCTGACATGCGCCGCCACCACCCCAGGCCAATCCCCACAGCCGACATCCCAATGGCCGCCCCACCCCATGCCAATAGCCCAGCAGACTGACGGCATCTCCAGGCCAAAACCAACCAGCACCCGGACACCAAGCTCAACCAGCTCCCGAATTTCACTCCCGCACACCGCAGAGCACTAAGCATGTAACCAAGGAACATACAGACACAGTCATGCGTTCCCTCCCTCTTACACCCATACGCTCTCACCTGCACACCAAGACACTCAAGAAAGGACCCTGTACACCCACTCATACTCCCCATATACACTCTATACTCCCAGGTCCAGGTACTGATACCCCAGTAGAGCAGCCAGCCCCCGGACCCAGGAGGTGGTCCCCCTACCCTCTAGGATGGAGACAAGCAGACCGCCAAAGCAAACACAGTGGCGAAGCAGCCCACCAGCCCAGGCCCCGACCAGACCACCTGTTCCTCCTCTCGGACCCTAAACCCTGATGGCTCATAGCAAACAGGCAGACACACATCCCCCAACCCCCACCCCGGCCCCTCAGTATCTATATACAGTTCAACGGTGGGCATCGGTACCAGAGGTAAAGCTGACTGAACAGCTTCTCCTCTGGCAGCCAAAAAGCCTGTCGACCCCAAAGTCCTTCCATTTGTGTCTCATGAGAATATTATAAGTGAGAGTTTCTAAGGTGTACTGTACAGTAAAATTGGGACCCAGGCAGCCACGGGGTGGTGGAGATGGAAACCCCTCCCCGCACCCCAGTGATGTGCCTACACCCCAAGGACCTACATGAGTGGTAGAGTGATGGAGCGGAAGGACAGAGGTCCGGAGATGGGGAGGGAAGGACTGGGGGACAAATACCTTCCAAGGGAGCCAGCTTCCCCACTGACTCCAAAAGGCACCCCCGTTCACCAAGGTCCACCAAGGGAGGGAGGCCTTGGCAAGTCCACCCCAAGGCCCATAGCTGCAGCACCACCAAGCCCCACAGAGCCCAAGGCAGACCCCCCCCCCCCCCCCCCCCGCCCCATCTCAGAAGAAGATCTATACCTACCCCGACATTCGGTCTACTATCAAAGCACAAAAGACATTAGACACCCAGGTTGAGTTCTGCACCCCACCCCCCAACCCCCTGCAATCGTGTCTCCCGCCTGCTACAGGTCCAGAAGCAGCCGCTGACAGCGCTCCGATGAAGCTCAATGTGCCTGCTTTGAGTCACACCTGATCTTTGCTTCGCTATCCCATGTTATGCTTTGTCACATCATTGCGATGATAAACCTTCGGTCTGAAGTGAGCGCCACTAACGACCACGTTTTTCGTAGCTAAGGCAGAAGTGGACTCCAGTCTATTTTGCTGCACAAAATGGACCCAGGCACAGAAGAAAGGGACGTTTTTTTGTTGTTTTTTTAAACCTGTGTACGCAGTGTCCGGACTGGCTGGTGACTGCCTGGCCTCCATAAACACAATAATTTACTATTTTTCCAAAAGCTGAAGGTCATTCAAAAGTAGCGAACTCATTAAAGCCTGCCGCACATGAGAGCAATCTGCTGAGCAAAAAGTCATTCAAGGCCGTTTGCTCAGCAGATAGCTCGCTGTGTGCGCTAATTTTCGGTGAGTTTTCTGCCTCACGAGGCGTTGAGGTGAAAGTTTCTAAGTTTTCCATATTTTATTTTTAGCAAGTGACGGAGTGGGACTCAGTCTCAGACTGACCCACTTTATATCAACCTATTATTATCATTAAAATAATGTATTTATAACATAAGTTAAAGCTACAACAGCACACTGTTCTGTAAAGCCTTGCAATTCAGAGTATTTTTCTAAAAAAAAATTCCAATTCAGTCCAAATAAGGGTTGATTGCTTCACAATGTAGATTTGTTTCAGCATACGTTCACATCTACATTATTCTCTACAACACATTAACAATATCAGAATCGATATTTCAAACTGTTGCCTGTGTAATCAGTCCCTCAGTAGACTCTGCTTTCCCTTTCACACTTCCTCCAGTTTCCCTAAACTCACCTGCTATACCTGTTTTACAATAGAAATATTATTCTGTAAAGTTTTAGTGCATTTGATATGG
Source organism: Valencia hispanica (assembly GCA_963556495.2). Lineage (NCBI taxonomy): Eukaryota > Metazoa > Chordata > Actinopteri > Cyprinodontiformes > Valenciidae > Valencia > Valencia hispanica. The sequence goes on along the minus strand of OY747705.1, from coordinate 5,620,215 downwards.
AAAATAACATTTAACTTAAACAATTAAGATATTTTCAATAGCAGGCTTATTTTCAACATGCAGGCTTATTTTATATTACTTTCATTCTATTCTCTTTTAAATGTGGGCTTTGTGTATTTATTGTCTTACTTTTAAAGAAAAAAATAACAGGTCATACTGTCCTTTGGGCATAGAAAGTGGTTATATTGGAACTAATGCCTGCTTGTTCACACACCTGTTCTCTACACACTGTCAGGAGAAATCTCCTAATCACTGAAGACTCCCGACTCTGCTTCTGGCATTAAATGGCATTTAGAAATGGTCAAAATTCTCAGCACAAATCTCCCAATAATACAAAGCCTCTGATTAATTCAAGTCAGTGTTATTATTGTAGTGCTGAATCAGCTGGCATTGCAGGGCACTTTTCATATGGAGCAGGTCTTCACCATGCTCTTCACTATGTTAATACTAAAAATATTCACTCAAAAAGTAATCCTGCCCACTCTGGACTTGTGGGCTTATTTTGCTTGGTGCTGGATTTTCATTCCAACTCTGAGGAGCTGCAAGACAAAGTTTCCCAGTTATGTGGTGTTGCATCATATTATTATTACAATATGTTATGCTAGTTGCCACAACGTCAAATAATTCATTGACTTGATAATAAGCCCAAATGGTGGTTAGTAGGCAAAGTTCAACGTGTTGTCAATTTTTGCACATTTAGCAGCGTCTGTTTGAGCTTTCCTCTTTTTCTCCCCACGCCACCCTTACTCTTTCATCTTTTAAACACCACTGACTTAGTGCTCTGGTATGGGCTCAATATAAGGTCATAAAGTTTGCACAAAATTTCACAGTTCAACTTCATGAATAAAGTTTTGCAATCTCATAGAAAATATCTGCTCCAAAATTTCAAGTTTGCAAATGTGCAGAAAGAGGTTTGTGTGGTTATAAATAGAGGTTTGCATTTAAAAGAATAATATAAGTTTTTTTTGCAAACATCCTGTTATGAGATGCGCAGCATAAAACTATGAGAGACTTTGAAGTTGCGGTTGCGGATTTTGGCACAGTCTTTACACACTTCTCTGATTGGAGGGTGCTGTGTGATCTGTATCACACTGTCCAATCAGAGAGCAGCAACTGTTGTGTCTGCCAACTAGTATGCGACTACATGGAACTAGTAAAACATTTTTGCCTACTAGTTTGAACTTTTGCCAAACTAGCTCAGAAATAATCTTACTAGAAACTCGTTTTTGCCTAGTTGCACCCTTGGCACACTAGTACGACTTGGCTTGCCATAGACACGGGCCTTTGCGGCCCAAACATCAGACCAGCCCACCAGGAATTGTCCCGGTCCTATCGATTAGCCACTCCGTGCCTGGCAAGTGAGCCTTAAAATCTTGTAATCTGTTAAATCATTAAATCTGGTTTATTAGGGCCATTGTAGAAAAAAATAAAAAAACAAATTGAGGTCAATTTTTGAAGAACCAGAAATATGGAAATAATTTAAAGAGTAACTAAACCCCGAAACAACTTTGTTTTGCTTCTAAACTGTATAAATGGGTCTTTACCAATGCAGTCTTTCAGTTTCTGGGGATTTTTTTACATTTTGGTGTAAACTTGTTTAATTCTACACTTTTTGGTCTAAAAACATCTTAGTGCTGCCCTCTTAGGGTTGAACGGTGGCTGCTGCATTTGAATTTTGTGATTGGTGGAGAGCGGTACATCTCTACGTCACAGGCATTGACTGTGTCACAGCAGCCATGGTCTCACAGACACGCCCCGTGGCAAGTTTGGAGTGGGATTGCGTTTTTCAGGTTGCTGAATGTTGATCAGATCAATCAGTCGCAAAACTGCCAACGTAGCTTTGGTCACTGTCCATGTTTCAGTGTCACATTAAGCGAGCTGTCACTGTCCTGAACACACCTCCACGTTCCTCCTCCGCTTTTCCTCAACACTTGGCCATACGCCTCCGTTCTTCTTGGCACCGCCCACTTTGTAGAATTTTTTAAATGTCTGGGTGCAGGATTATGATTTATCAGGGGGTTCAGTTACACATTAACATTTTCAAGAAAAAACTTGGAAAGTCTCTGAAGTCAAAAAGTCATAAATTTGCAAAAGAAAACAGAAATGTCCATGATAAATGGCACAAAGTTTCAGAAAAAAATCAGAAAAAGTCAGAAAAAAACAGAAAAGCAATTTGCTGTGATTTTAGATCAGTTATGTGCAACAGAAAATACCAGTCCCATAATATAAGTTTTAAATGTTAAATTTACAAAATGCGCATCTGGATGATTTCAAAAGTGTACATGGCTCCTTTCTGGGATCAGAACGACTTGTCTTGGGTTCAGACTTGCCATGAACGCCTCGAGAAAACAGCATACCCCATTTTAAACTGTATTTTCTATGAAGCAAAGACCTTTGAAAACAGCATGCTCAATCAAAGATAACCAAACATTTCTCATTAATCGGACCTCTAAATATTCAAGCGAGTCCTTAGATACTGATTTGTAATCCAACTAGCAATGATCCTAAATCGATGTCTTAAAGACAGCAAAGAGCATGTTTTATGCCCCCTTGAATTCAAATCAATTAAGCAAAGAATGGAGAAGCTAAATGACCTGTGTATAGTACATTCGATAAGCCTATAATTACTGTCCACCAATCTCCTGTGCAGTATATTGGCCCATGAATAGGATAAAGGTCAGGATGTAACAATGTGCATCGACTTGGTTTTTACACTAATGGACATCAATACAGAGTGTGTACTACCCCCAAATGGCAAAGCAATTTAATTATTTGTCATAAAAAATATACTCATAATTGAGAACCACTATTGTTTTAGGACTCGTACTGATCAATCTTTAAGTAGTAATCTCTAGCCAAAAATCACCACCCAGCTGGGTATTTCTTTTCACTAACAACTGCACAATATAATATTAAAATAAAACCCAGTTACAGTTGAAACCAAATCTTAAAATACACTTCAGAAAAACACATAAAATCTTTTTTTTTTCTGTCAAACATTAAATCAGATTAAACCTTTTGTTTTAAATAAATAAATCTTAAACATATTTTTTTGTATTTGTGAAACGTTAGAATAAGGAAAGAGATCATTGTTATGTATATTTTATTACTTTTGTCAAAGTCAGAAGTATAGATCAATGATGTATTTATCTATAGAAAAACTAAAATCCACCTTTAAAACTTAATGTCTGAACATTGGCAAGACCTTGCTACTGGTAGTCATGGAAGACAACAGATTTAGGGACAGTGAGAAGATTGGATGGGTGTAACAGGAGGATCTGGCAAGGGCTGACTAAAACTGAGGAGTTTATATGTGTACACAGGAGAGGGTTAATATTGGTACAAAAAATTAGTGAATCTGATTTTTCGCAATTAAAATATTTTCTTAGCTGAAATAGTCCTTTACAGAAGCTTCACACTGTTAACTGCACATTTTTCTTGAGTCTTTAGCTAGCCAAAGATGGAGTGGAAGTGTAAATATTGTGGTTTTATTAGTCAGAAGAGGACACAGCTATTTAAACACTACACTACTATTTAAAATAGGGAAATTACACCTGAACAGTACCAGTACCTTGTTTGTACCAGGTGTTTACTCATTTATTAGTAGATTCGACTTAAAACTTCCACTGCGTTCTATTAGGGGCACAAGTACATTGTCCACTCCACTTGTTCAACTACTGCTTTATTTCTTGAAAAAATAAGGGCAACGAGGCACATGAATTTTATTAAGTAGATTCAACTATCTGGGTTTACAGTGGGTGTTGTTAATCCATCACAACACAACCTTAGAACCAGTATGCTACAGATCACTCAGACACGTTTCTCGTCAAACACATCTTTTCAAAGATCCTCTGCCCAGAATCAACTTGTAGACCAGCCGCTCACCACCCTCATCATTGGAGACTCTATTATCAGGAATGTAAGGATGAGAGGAGCCGTAACACTGTGTTTACCTGGAGCCACCGTAAAGGACATTACTGAACAGATCCTGGACCATATCCAACATCACCCATCTGTGAGTAGAGTTATTATTCACGCTGGAACCAATGACATTCGTAAACAGCAATCTGAGCTCCTGAAGCTGGATTTTATTCATTTGTTTAATCTTTTAAAATACACACATGTGTCTGTTCTTATTTCTGGCCCCACCCCCACTGTTGGCAGAAGTATTGGTCGTTTTAGTAGGCTTTTATCTTTGAACACTTGGCTTTCCTCTGCCACCGCCAAACATTTTCTGGGGCAGGAGTCAATTGTTTGGACCAGATGGACTACATCTTAATAGACAGGGTGCCTGCATGCTGATAATGAGCCTGGCATGCCCTGCCCCTCCTTGTCTACCACACCAGCCCCAGCTGCTCCTGCCCTCTCTGCCCCTTCCGCCACATCCTGATGTGCAGCTGGTCCCTGCTCCTATGAACTCAGTTCTGATTTTAACAGTAACTCACATATCGGACTTGGACCTTGTTTTACATCATTCATACCTGTTATTATCAGCAGAGAGCGGAAAAATAATATAAAACATACCAAATGCAACCCTAATAATCTCAAACAGTCACCAAAAGTCCTACCTCCAGTAAACCATGCAGTCACTCGATCTCCAATCACCATTAATATGGTACTTCTAAATGTTCGCTCTCTGCTGAATAAAACTTTTATAATAAATGACCTAATTTTAGATCATATTAATTGTTTATTTTTAACGGAAACATGGCTGAGTGCAGATGCCCCCATTGTTCTTACAGAGGGCTCCCCACCAAATTTTAACTTCACTTATTCCACGAGGAGTTGCAAAAGGGGAGGCAGAACTGCTTTTATTAGTTCATCAACACTTTCTGCCAAACCTGTTTTATTTGATAATTTTAGCACTTTTGAATATTCTGCGTCTGTTTTTAGCACTCCTCAGATTTTATGTGTCACAGTTTATAGGCCTCCTAAAAAGAGTGCACTTTTTATTCAAGAATTTTCAGAGTTTTTATCAATTTTGCACAACTCTTATGAACGAATTATTTTAGCTGGTGATTTTAATCTACATATAGATAACATCTTAGATCCTTTATCAACAGAATTTTTAAATGTTTTGAACTATATGGATTTTAGTCAACATGTCACGCAGCCAACTCACAACAGAGGACACACCCTGGACTTGGTCATCACGTATGGCCTGTCCACCAGTGTGTCCTCTGTTGTTGACTTGGCTGTCTCTGACCATTACTGTGTGTTTTTTAATATCACCAGTTTTATCCAGAAGGAGACCTCTGTGAGAACTGTCAGGAAGTGCCATCTAACCCCTGAAGTGGCTGCAGGTTTTCTGGCAATTTTTGAAAAGAATCCTCCAATTGTTTTACCTGCCCCCTGTGATTTTATTGTTAATAATTTTAACAGAAGGCTTCAATCCGCTCTTGACCTGCTGGCTCCAGTTAAAGTTATAAACACACACTTAAAACCAACAACACCATGGAGAAACGAAGACCTTAAGAGATTAAAAAGGAGCTGCAGGGTGGCAGAGAGAAAATGGAGGAAAAATAAAATCACAATAAATCATCAAATGTACATCGAACGTCTCAAATCATATAACAATGCAGTTAGAAATTCCAGAAATGCATACTTTTCCAGAATCATCTCACAACGTAAAAACAATCCCAAAATTCTGTTTTCCACTTTAGACAACATTTTTAACTGTACTACTAATGCATATCAGAAAACCCCCTCAAATGCTCTTTGTGAGGAGTTTGCAGACCACTTTAGAGGGAAGGTAGACACGATCAGATGTAATATTTTATCTGCTCAGTGTAACATGGTTTTAGACAAATCTGATTGTGTGTCTCTACCAGAGGAAACGCTGGACAGTTTTGTCCTGCTAGAAGCTGGGAATGTTGATAAAGTTTTCTCCTCAGTGAGGGCCACCACATGTGTTTTGGACCCGATTCCCACTTCCTTCTTTAAGCAATTTTATGAATCTTTTAGAGATGAGATTTTACCGTGATGAATTGCTCCCTTCAGATGGGGGTCTTTCCTGCCGCCTTTAAAGGGGCGGTAGTGAAGCCCCTGCTGAAGACGAGCAATTTAGATTTCAATGATTTAAACAACTTCCAACCGGTATCTAACTTACCATTTTTAAGCAAAGTTTTAGAAAAACTTGTTTTCATTCAATTTAATAATTTTATTAACGCTCATAATGTCCTAGAGAAATTTCAGTCTGGTTTTAGGGTGAACCACAGCACAGAGACGGCTCTTTTAAAGATTATAAATGATTTTAGATTAAATTATGATGCTCAGAAGGTGACAGTATTGGTCCTACTGGATCTAAGCTCTGCCTTTGATACAGTGGACCACACTATTATTTTAACTCATTTAAAACAGATCGGCCTCTCTGGTGCTGTTCATAAATGGTTAACATCCTATCTCACAGACAGGACTTTTATGGTAAGTTTAGATACCTGCTCCTCTAAGGTCCACAAGATCACATGTGGTGTGCCCCAGGGTTCAATTTTAGGCCCAGTGCTTTTTAACCTCTACATGCTCCCTCTTGGCAGTGTCATCGGAAGACATGGAGTTAACTTTCACAGTTATGCTGATGATACACAGCTGTACATCTCCATGTCTCCCGATGACACACGGCCAATGGATGCACTTTTTAACTGCATTTTAGACATTAAATCCTGGATGGCAGAAAACTTTCTCCAGCTCAACCAGGAGAAAACGGAAGTTTTAGTCATCGGTCCTGAGGCTCAGAGAGAGAAACTTTTACCAAATCTGCAATCACTGTCTTTTAATCCTTCTTTACAAGTGAAGAACCTGGGTGTGATTTTTGACTCTGAGCTGACTTTTATTCCTCACATAAAAAATGTTACTAAAATAGGTTTTTCTCAACTAAAGAAAATTGCCAGAGTCCGCCCCATTCTCTCTCGGGCCAATACGGAGACGCTGATGCATGCTTTTATCACCAGTAGGATTGATTACTGTAATGCCCTGCTTTCTGGTCTTCCCAAAAAGACTACCTCAAGTTTACAACTTTTACAGAATTCAGCAGCACGCGTCCTGACGAAACCCAGGAGGCGGGAACACATTACACTTGTCTTAGAATCACTACATTGGCTCCCCGTATGTTTTAGGATCGATTTTAAGGTTCTTTTAATAATTTTTAAGTGTCTTAAAGGTCTTGGGCCTCCTTATCTCTCAGAGCTGCTTTTACCGTATGAACCTTCGCGGTCTCTGCGCTCCTCTGGCAGCCGTCTCCTTGTCATCCCTAAAGTCAGGACACACACTCATGGTGAGGCGTCTTTCTGTTGTTATGGCCCTCACCTTTGGAACAGGCTGCCAGAGAACCTCAGGGCCGCAGAGAATGTTCATGTTTTTAAGAGCAGGCTCAAGACTCACCTTTTTAACATAGCTTTTAACTGATTATTATTTATTAAATCTGTTTAATTGCTCTTCATGTTTTATTTGATTGAATTCTTTTTAGTTTAGCTTTTAGCTGGCTATTTATCAATTATTGTTTATCTGCTTTCCATTTTTATTTGATCATATCCTATAATTGTTTTAATTTTACTATTTTAACTTATTTTAATTTTCCTTCCCGTGTTTCCTCTGTGGGAGCCCTCTGCCTCGGGGGCGGTGGTCGGCTGTGGCTGCCTTGGTGCTCTCCAGGTGGTGCTTGGGTGGAGGTGGGTGTACCAGCCCTCCCTCCTCTGGGCTCCCTGGGTCAGTGCCTTGGCTGCTGCTGTTGACGTTTCCTGGTTCATCTGTACTCAGCCCGTTCTGCTTTTGTTAATGTGCTGTTGTTTATTGTTGCTTTTATGCATGGGGGGGGTATAGCTGTGGTGATCTTTTTTACTTTTGGGGTTTGGGAAGGGGGGGTTGTGGGTCATTTTTAATCTGTAAAGCACTTTGAGAAGCTTTGTTTTGGTTTGAAAACCGCTTTATAAATAAAGTTTGATTTGAAGTTTGATTTGAAAGTATGATTAGATGTTATCACATTTGAGCCTTAACATTTAATCTACAAAAGCCCGAGTCCTTTTAGTAGCTCAAATATAGCTGAATTTATTACATAAGTAGAGGGGGTTGAGTGAGTGTGGGATTGATGTAAAACTTTGTTCAGATTAGAATAGCTCGCTGAAAAGATATTTTCAGACCCTGCGGGGCTCAAAAAAGCCAAGACAAGTGAAATAAATGTTACTATTAAAATGCACAGCTTTTAAAAAAAATCAAACTTAATTTTGTAATATTTTTTTCTCCTCCCTCGTAGGAGAAACCAAGGAATTCCCTCCAGCAAGGTCTGGGTCTGCTCAGTGAGATGTGCATGAATAATTTCCAAACGGAGGCGACAAGAAGTCATCTCTGACAGAAGACCAAAGCTGTTGAGCTTTTCAAGCTCCTCATCTCCAAAGCTGAGTGAGGACTCCAGCCACCTTATAGAGGAAACAAATCCCAGACAGTTTCCAGTTGAACATGGTGGGTGCTAATGGCAGTTCAACTAGTTCCAATTATAATTTAGTTCCTTATGGTCATGATTTTGCAATTATAAGAGTATAGTTCATTTTTAACCCTAAGAAAATAAAGAGAATACTAAAAATAAATGAGTCCATGCTTTCATTCATAATGAGCCAGATGAGATTTATCTTTGGGCAGTGAGACCAGACTCAGGAACAGTTTCTTCTTCCCTAAACAGACTGGGTGCAAGAAATAAATAAAAACAAGCACAAAATCATTTCACCACTCATTTCTACAATGGGGACAAAAAAGGCATATTTTTGACAATGGAAATGCTCATTTACACCAATACACCAGCGTATTTTTGAAGCTAACATACAGCACCATCATATTTGCTTGTGATGAAATTGTTATATAGGCTGTTAAGCAGAGCTGCTTGCCAATGCCTGAAGTCCTTTTATGAAACTCCTACGAAGTTCAACACAAAAATTGAAGTTATATTTTATTTCCGTCAACTTCTGTTTTATATTCTGTGGGTGCTGTTAAGACAAAGCCCAGTGGCTTCAGTGTTAGCTTCTAGCTTTAGAGAACTTCCTTCTTGGGATAAAACAGATTTTTGTGTTAGATGTGCTTATTTTTCAAAAATATTTAGGGGATTTGAAGTCTATGCTTTTGCTTGCATTGATCTGTTCTGTTGAATTCTAGTATTTTCTTGTAATCTGTTACAACAGTGACTCTTAGTGTTCCAAGTAATCTCATAAGAATAAAACTGCCTTTGTAACTGAAACTCCAGAGTTAAACCCGAGGTTACTCCAAAAAACCCCAAAACATTATTTTCCCAGCAGATGCCCAGAGGTGACCACATAGCTACATAAGGAATTATTTTTCAAAGCAGCTATAAAGCAGTTTTTATGCTTGTTTTATTACCACTATACCTCAAGTTGTCACTGTGTGATTAGATACCAGTGATAAACATACAGAAAGCAGCGCCTTCTTAATTTAAGTTATGGCCATAACAACATGGATAGAGAGAAAACATTTTTCCTATACACTCTTCTGTTTTGAATGAAATATAGACTTTGGTGCTCAGGCAACAGCCTAAATATAACTGCAAATGAAGTACTATTTCACCAATCAATCTCCAATCTTACATTTTCTCTTCATTTGTAAACAAGACTTAGACTCCTCCACTTGGGGGTAGGACCTCGTCCCCGAACCAGAGAAGGGACTCTACCCGATCCTGAAGTCACCAAAACTATCCCTTCACCACCTTGGCTGCCCATAAAAATGCTGTCCATTAAGGTTATAAACAGAATGGGTGACAAAGGACAAGCTTGGTGGAGTCCAACTCTCACCAGAAACAAGTCCAGCTTACTGCTGGCAATGTGGACCAAGTTCTGACATCCATCGTACACGGACCTACAGTGGGGCATAAAAGTGTTTGGCAGCCACCGATTGTGTAAGTTGTCCCACATAAATAGATGAGAGGTTTGTAATTTTCATCATTTTAACTGTGAGAGACAGAATGTAAAAAAAAAATCCAGGACATCAAATTGTATGATTTTTAAATAATTTATTTGTAAAATTATGCAGGAAATAAGTATTTAACACCTACAAACAAAAAAGAACTCTGGTCCTTACAGACCTGTTACTTCTTCCTTAAGAAGGTATTCTATCCTCCAACTGTTACCTGTATTATTGAAACTTGTTTGAACTCATTATCTGAATAAAAGACACCTGTACACCACTTCAAACTGTCAGACTTCAACCTCCATGTAGCAACCAAAAATATATCAATGGCCAGTAATGTAATAACAGCCAATAATGTAATAAATTTGGCCATTTTAGATATAATAAAGCCAATAATGTAATAACTTGGCAATAATGTAATAAAACATTTTAGCCAATAATGTAATAACCTTTTGGCAATAATGTAATAAGTTATCACAGCATTGGTTGGTTATTACATTATTGGCTTAGTATAAAAAAAAACTTTTAAAATGTAATAACTGGTGCCAATAATGTAATAATACATAAATATGACTACAGCTCTTGGAAATAAAATACTTTTTTTGCAGTTTGCTAATCAAAAATAGGTATAATGTGTGGCGTAGCTGTCATATTTATTCATTCAAGATGTTGTATTATCTCTTTTTTTCTACTGTGTGGTCTTTCCCCTCTTTAACCACATACATATTCTTGTAAATACACATGGGTACCATGTGCAGTATATACCATGAAATCAGTGTCTCATTGATTAGGTGTCAAAGGAATTCAGCATATTTTTTCTAGAACTAGCACTTTTATTTAATTCAAATCCAAAAACTCTAAACTGCAATATATAATATACATAGTACATGAATGATTAAAATAAAATTACAACTGTTCCTTCTCAAACAAAAAGTAGCTTTCACCCATTTGTAAATGTAAAAAAAAACTTGAAGACAGTTGGAAACATTAACATACAATGGATGAATGTCTCCTTTCTCATGTTTATTATGGAAGGCAAAATCATGCCAGTTCTAATCAGTTAATTTCTCAGGAAGTTTTTGAAGAACCCTGTCCACCAGGCATATAAGCATTACCCACCCAATGGCAGAGACTTTTATCTGAGGAAAAGCAAAATAGGATCAGGAAAAGGGCAAAAAGGCAACGCAACATTGCAAACATCGACAGACACTATCTGGGAAGTTTAAACCCTCTATATGTAGAATACATGATCATGTGTTGGTCAGGGTGAAGAACGTTCATGACAGAGTCTCACAGAAGCATTTTGTGATATCAGGCGTGGTTGTGGCAAGAAATCAGAAGTTGCACAAGTACAAGGTTGAGTTTCAAATGCCACATAGCCACACTCCAACACAAAGGTGGTTCCAAGTTTCTCATGTGACAAGTTTGACAAGATTGGAAGAAAGGCAGCGTCCAAAGTCTCAGCCCAAAACAATGGGCCTGAGAATACCTTTCTCCCAACCTGAGCATTCGTTTTGACCCAATCCTTGATGGGAACTGACAATTTGCTGCCATTTCTAATCAACTGGCTACCATTGGAATTTTTTGTTCTGCATCAACACTGCATGAAGAAATAGTGGCTAACCTAACATTACATCTGTATGTAGTGCATGGGACACCCCTATCATGATGATGTGACATGGACTGAATATTTACAGAGGATGGCACAACATGGCACATATGGAGTCCACCTGACTCTACAGAGAACATTCCAGATAGTTCATGTTCAATTTCTTATTGTGTCGACTCTTGGTTTGTATGCCACTTCTTGGATATGACCATCTGGTGATTACTCTGAAAGCTTGCCTGTTTTGACTCTTGGACATTTTGCTGAGAGACAGGGGGAATATTATGTTAGTTTGGATGGATTTATTCACCCACATATTCAGGCCATTCAGGAGGCAGAGATGCAGAAAGTGGCCCGACCTGGACCTCGGTCTGACAAAATGACACTGATGAAAGCCTTCTCCAAGTCCACAAAAGACTTCAAAACTGATTGGGTGACCTCCCATGTACCCTGCAGGATGCCGTTGAAGGTGTAGAGCTGCTCCACTGTTTTACAACCAGGACGAGAAGCACGCTGTTCCTTTTGAATCCTGCAGACAGTCCTCTCCAGAACTCTGAATAGACATTACCAGTAAGGCTTAGGCGTTTGATCCCTGTGTAGTTGGAACACACCCTGTGATTGCCCTTTTTAAATAGGTGGACCACCACCCCGGTGGTGTTCACCTGAGTAAGTGCTCCTGAGAGAGCTCAATAGACCAAGAGATGTCAATCAACACAACCCCACAACATCCAGATGCTTAAAGGATCTCCTGGCGAATCTCATTCACCCCTGGAGCTCTGCTACCAAGGAGCTATTTAACCTCCTTGGTGACCTCAGCACCAGAGACTGGGGAGCCCGACCCAAAGTCCAGCCAAAGTTCTTGTACAAATCAACAGATGACTACAAACTTGTTCTCCCTTTTAAATATTCTGGAGCTAACCAGTTTATCAGTTTAAGAGCAAATTGCACTGAATGAGAAAAACCAACTCATTGACCTACAGTATTTAAAATAAGTTCAATGGATGAAAGAAGCATTTCAGATTTTATAGCTCCTGCTCAGTTTAATTACTATTTGTTTACACCGCTGATAACATTCTAATCCCCAGACTGGAGCTGTGGGTCACCTTCACTGGTTTCAGCGCTGAGGTGGTTTTGGTCCTACCTCTCTGATGGGAGTTTCTGTGTCATAATGTATAATTTTTACCTCTGCTTTTGCTGCCCTTCCCTGAGGGGTACAACAGAGCTCCATTCTTGGTCCTTTCCTCTCCTGTTCTTTCCAGTTCAATTCAGTTTATTTACATAGCGCCGATTCACAACACATGTCATCTCAAGGTCATTTCAATTCAATCATGCATACATTCCAATCAGTTTAAAAGTTTTCTATGTAAGGCAGACCAGCACTCAGTTTCTGACCCACAGCATTCACTCCTCCTGGACGAATGTATAGCAACAGTAGACAGTCGCCTGCGTTTTGTCGTTGACTTCACAGCAACCCTCCACACCAAGAAAGCATGCAGCGACACCCCCCTCCCCCCACTACCACCACCACCAGGAAGAAACCTCCAGCAGAACCCGGCCCAGTACGAGTGACCTTCTGCCAGTACCAACTGGGGGTTCGAGAAGACAGAGCAGAAACACAAAAAGAAAAAAAGATTGATGTAATAGTAATTTCTATGTTAAAGAAAGTAAAAAATTGGTAACAGGAGAGGGAGAACATTCAGTTACTGGGAACATCATCACAGCTGAGCAGAACACTACACCAGGTGGAAAGAAGAAGAGAGCTGAATTTTACTGTTATTTTATGACTAGGATTGAAGAGGATGCATGTAATTAACTTTGAAATCTATCCATATGATTGGACTGAATTGACTATATTTTCTAAATATTTCTATCTCACTATTTTTTCAGGCATTTTTTTTTAGAAAGCACTGCCATTTCACTTATATGCTGATGACTGTCAAACATGTTTACCTTTAAGACATAATTGTTCAATTGTTGAATTGCACTGAATTCCTTTAATTTTAAAGAAATAAAAATCCAGTGACCTCATCCCTTTATTTTGAATTTTCTTCTCCGGCCCTGCATGAAAACTCCAGATTCACTAAATTAGGGGTGGAAATGGGTCCAGCCAAAAACCTACCCACACATCAACACAGTTCAAAAAGTCAAGCCCCTCTTATCTAGATGACATATGGAGACACTGATCCATGCTTTTATCACCTCATGCCTCTATTACTGTAGTTCTTTTTTCGATTGGAATTAGCCAGTGTTCCATCTAACTTCTGCAACTGGTACTAAACGCTGCCAAGCTTTTTAACAAACAAGAGCACCTAAATCCAGGTTTAGTATCCCTCCAGTTCAGTTTTGAATCCATTTTAAAATAATTGTATTTGTTTTTAAGTCTAATAATAGTCTTGCTTCTTGTTATTTGCCTCACATGAGATCGGCTGACCAGGTGCTTTGGTGACTGTCCCGAAGACATTTTATAAACCCAGAAAAGGCCTTTGCACTCTTAGCTCCTAAAACATGGAATGAGCTGCCATTGCAGGTCAGGCAGGCTCCATCTATTGCTGTTTCAACAACTCTTTTTTTCTCCATGGCTCCCACTGTGAGTTGTCCTCTGTGTCCTATTATTTTACCCTTTGTGTGTGCCTGTGTTATTTTCAATTTTCTATAGCTCCTGTGTGGCAACTTATAGCTGTTTTGTGGTTCTTTTCTTGTTCTCTCTATTCCACCTTTTTGTACAGCTATTATGGTGTTGTTGAAGTGCTTTAGAAATAAAATGGTATGGAATGGTATCATGAAAAATATGTTTTTTAGCCAGTGGTCAAGGATCTTATAGGGTAACTTTAATTTATAGAATCCCTGAAACCTATCTTAAATAAATTTTTCCATCAAGATCCAATTGTAAGTCACTCTTTTTGCATAGCCGAATACCACATTTGCTCCTTTAAATATAACTGTGAAAAGGAATTAGCTGTGAAATTCTGCAAATAAAAACAAAACAAAAAAGAAACACACCAAAAATATATTTGCCAATCAAAGTGAAATACTCTGTTCTGCCTATTCTCTCAGTTTCTATGGTTTCCGTCTTTCTAACTATTAGCTGTTCTTCATCTGCCCTGCACAGACCTAAAATGTATCATCAGTCTGTTTCAATTCAGTAACTCCATTTGAAAGATTTAGAGGTTGTTTGTTTGCCGCAGGAAGCAGTTGCTCCTCATTTCCATTCCACTTCTCACTCTGCAGCGTACTTCAGAGCAACTTATCGGCTTTTCTGCTGTGATTGACAGCTCAGAGACACCTTGCGATGACTTCTCTGCCTCTGTCATGTTTCGTCTCTCTCTATCTTCTCCCCTCTTCCTTTTGATGCTCTTTGTCTCTCTAGCATACATGTAGGCCTTTCTTTAACCTCCCCAGGGACCTCTCTGTCCCCTAGCCTTTGGAAACTCAATAAAATAAACTGGCTGGATAAGGAAATATATATTTATATATTTTCTGTTTCTCTTTATTCGTTCGCCTCCTTCAGGTCTGCAGCAAAGATGCACAGCTGGAGCCCGGGCTGATTGACAGCTGCGGGGCCTATTTTGTCAACTCTTTATAAGCAATCATCTCTTGTGACTAGTTCTCTTGAGACACACAGTCTTTGAAAGCATCAGACCACCACCTTTTTTTAAAAGCATCAATTGTTTTAAGTGGCCAAGTGCCTTGAAGCATTGCTTGTATGTTGGAAGAGTTCTAAAGCATGAAAATGGAAGTGCTTCTGTAACCCTGAAGCCAGGCCCTGGAATTGGGGTACCCATGCTGCTGAAGCCTCTAAAACTTCTATTTTTGTCTTGTTCCAGTGATTACACAGCCTTCATATTCTGGAAGAGTGTTTTTTCTTATCTATTCAATCTCTTTTTCTGCTTTAAAGGTTTTAAGATGGCTAATTGTTAAAATACTTGTTTGTTGTACAATTATTTTGATGTGTATAGAAAGAAAGAACTGAACATACTTAGGCAAAGAAGCAGAAAGTAATGGATAGAAGTTTTTGTTTTTACAAAAATGAATCTACAAAGTGTGGTGTACATATCCACTCAGCCCCAGTGAGTCAGTGACTACATTTCCTTGCAATTACAGCTGTTGATTGGACAGGTGCTCTGTGGGCAGAAGTTGTGCAAAAATGTGTTGTTGACATCAGTCAAAATGACTGACGGGGTCAACAAAATCCGGTCACGATCTAAATTTACCTGTTAATTTTTAAAATGATAATAATAACATATTCAGTAATATTTAATTTTCATACATTTTAATCAATATTCAATCAGAAAAAACTGATCAGAGAATCCACATCATCACATCACACATTGAGCAGATTAATAGGCTACATGTATCAAGTTTTTTACTTTCTTTAATCTAGAAAGTACTCTTAAATCAGTTCTTCTGTTCTTTCTGTGTCTCTCCCCTGTCTTCTAAATCCCCCAGTCAGTCGTGGCAGATGGTCGCTTGCACTGAGCCAGGTTCTGGTTCTGGTTCTGCTGGAGGTTTCTTCCTGTTAAAGGAGAGTGTTGGGATTCATTTTCCACAAACTGAATGGACTGCATCTCCCAGCATCCCTTGTGCTGCCCTCAAAGCATTCTCATTGGTCTGTGGCCAGTGATGACATCACAGCGTTGATAAAAGGGCGCCGAACATGAAATCATGGTCTTTACCCTGCTCATCGCTGAGCTGAAAGGAGACACTCAATTGAATTGCTAGCAACTTTCCCTCTTTTGTTCCGACCTGCTGGACCAGGAAAGAACTCCCTTGGAAATGTCTTACCTGCCAAGCTATCCAGCTTCCCGTTTGTGCATCTAGGAAGTCTGCTGGCATCTGAACTATACCAAGATGCTGTCACGCTGCCCTATTAATGCCTCATTGTCTTCACCTGTCTGTCTCATCAACCACACCTGATCCTACTCACCTCCTGCCTTGAAGACCCATCACTTCCTTTCACTCCGGGCCGGATAATTAGTAATTGTCTATCCCCATGGTGTGTCGTCTTCCTGCTGTCTTCCGTCCCTGCCCGATGTCCAGTATCTCCGTTCCTGCCGTCTTCACCACCACCATCATCACCACCTCCTCCTGTAATAAACATCCTGCACCTTCCTTCAGCGAGTGCGTTTGGGTCCATACTCCACACACCTCCGGACAGAATGATCCGGCCCTGAACATGGACCCAGCACTCGCCAGGGAGATCGCTGTCCTGCGCCAGGATGTCTGGGCCGACCTGGCCAAACTCGCTGCCTCTCCTCACCTTCCTGTGCGGGTCTCCGGAGCTGAGGAAATCCTTGGAGTGCTCCCTCACTTCAAGAGGGTGTTCTCTGCTCCGGATCTCGCCGCGCTGTGGAGCGAGGCGGAGAGGGTTCGCCGGGAGGCGTTGGATCAGATCATCGGTCGGCCCTCTCCGTCTCCACCATCTGTCCGCCGGCGGAGGTCCCGCTGTACCGCCGGGACTGTTTCCGGGAGCGGGGAGCGGAGCGCCGCACCTTCACCGTCTGCCTGCACGGCCGCTGCTTCCTCATTGGATTCTCCGCTGACCGACGCAGCACCCCCGCCCGCCTGTTCAGTTTCTCCCTATCTGGCTGCGTCGGCCGACACAACATCCCAGGAAGAGGACGACTCAGAGCAGCAGTCCGCATTCGTTGGCACAAGGTTGGCGTTCTGTTCCCCGGGGACTGGTCCTCGACGGCATGAGCCTCCTCTGCTGACTCACCGCAGACAGCGACACCGCCGAGGTGGGGCCACTTCTGGGGCAGCTCCAGTCCGAGAGCCCGTTCCAGCTCCAGAGCCCGTTCCAGCTCCAGAGCCTGCCGTTATTGTGGCTGCTCTGTTTCTGGCGGTCACAGCGGCGGCTCTCCAGCGACCGACATTTCCCCATGGGTCGCTGGAGCTCCCGGGGAGGGTCAACGAGGACCCTCCAGACACTTCGTCTCAGCAGGCGTCCGAGCCTCCAGACCCTTCGTCTCAGCAGGCGTCCGAGCCTCCAGACCCTTCGTCTCAGCAGGCGTCCGAGCCTCCAAACCCTTTGTGCTACCTGACCCTCAGAAGAGGACCTAAGGGCCGTCCGCCCAAACCCCAGGTCCTCAAGGGAGGATTACCAGGCCATCCGCCCGACCTCCGTCCAGCCAGAGGACGCCACCGGGGCCGTCCGCCCGACCTCCAGGTCCTCAGGGGCCGCCACCAGGGCCGTCCGCCCGACCTCCAGGTCCTCAGGGGCCGCCACCGGGGCCGTCCGCCAGACTTCCAGGGGCGTACCCAAAGAGACTCGGGCCCTCCTTCCGTGGGCTCCCTCCACCCACCCTGGCAAGGGTGCCTTTTTTTTTCCCTTTCTTTCATACTCCTCTCTCCACGGCGTCTGGAATCCGCCTTTAAAGGGGGGGGGGGGTCCTGTCACGCTACCCTATTAATGCCTCATTGTCTTCACCTGTCTGTCTCATCAACCACACCTGATCCTACTCACCTCCTGCCTTTAAGACCCATCACTTCCTTTCACTCCGGGCCGGATCATTAGTAATTGTCTATCCCCATGGTGTGTCGTCTTCCTGCTGTCTTCCATCCCTGCCCGATGTCCAGTATCCACGTTCCTGCCATCATCACCACCTCCTCCTGTAATAAACATCCTGCACCTTCCTTCAGCGAGTGCGTTTGGGTCCATACTCCACACACCTCCTGACAGATGCTTTCTGAAGACAGGCCCAAATCCGGTCATTTGAACGCGTCCATCTCTGACCTCGGCTGTACATGGCTGCTTCTGCCACCATTTGGACACTTTCCTTCTCTTTTCTCCATCGATGACTGGTGTGGACGAAAGAGAATCGTCTGATAAAACTAGTGCTAATTGTCCCTTTGTTTCCACATCATCTCCACTGTGGGGTGAGTCTGGCCTTTGAACCCCATGCAGTTCAGTTTCTTTGCTTCATTAAGTGGAGCACGGACCAATAAGAGCAAGGACTTTATGACCTCCCCCCCACACACTCTTCTCTCGCTCTCTCACACTCACACAGAGATGATAACAGCATCTTGGAAGTGATGCCCTGCTGACTGTCCTCCATTTATTAATTTTTCTAAGATTGTCGGTAGTTTGTAGATCATATGCATTAGAATAGAAGGGATTGTCGACACAGTGAGTTGGCTGTAAGGTTGATCTATTGTGTTAATAAACCCTGTTACATTTTAAAGAGAAGCTTCTCTGTTTTACTTAGCATGTGTCTGCAGTTACTCTTCACAGCATTTGAGTTCATATCCTTCAGAGGAGACTTAAAGTCTGGAAATTCTCTGAATATTACGTTAATATAGGAGTGGTGCCCCAATTAATCAATTAATTAATTGAATTTCATCAATAGTCATATTAATATTAAGTAATTAGTCATTGATGCATTGACCTGGCAGAGGTATGGCTGTCCCCGGGAAACTCGTCTCTTCTTCACACTGTGCGCTGCCCGCATGGCATTTCTTGTTCCTTTGAGCAGGATCCCAAATCTGACTGGATCTCCGGGAGGAGCCGCAGGCTGCTGAGAGCCCGTGCATGGCCTGGTCTAGGACCAGCTGGATCCTGGAGACCTCCAGCTCAACGTGGAGCCCGGAACCTCGCGGAGTTCCTCCCGGAGCAACAGTTGATGACGGGGTTTTCCTTCACAGGGACAACAGCCAGTGAGTAAAAAATTTGATGCGTGAAAGAATAAAAAATAAGAGAGAAGAAATAACTAGGTCCCGGACCTTTGTAATGCAAGTTTGTGTTTTGCAAATAAAGATCGGGGATCTTTGCGTAATGATCCGGGATCTCACAATGAATATCCATGTTAAAGGAGTTGGACTCCAAAAGCACGAGATCTGGGATCTCAATTAGGAATTTCAATTCAATTTCAATTCAATTCAGTTTATTTATATAGCGCCAATTCACAACAGATGTCATCTCAAGGCACTTAACAAGAAGTCATTTCAATATATTTATACAAACATTCCAATCAGTTAAAAAGTTTCCTATTTAAGGAATCCCAGCAGATTGCGTCAGTCATTGGCGTGAGGTTGGGCCCCGTTGATGCAGACTTTCCAACCACAGCAATCCTTCAGCAATCCCTCATACTGAGCAAGCATGTAGCGACGGTGGAGAGGAAAAACTCCCCTTTAACAGGAAGAAACCTCCAACAGAACCAGGCTCAGTAGGAGCGGCCATCTGCCACGACCGTCTGGGGGTTTGAGAAGACAGAGCAGAGACACAGAAGGAACAGAAGATCTGATATAAGAGAACTTTCTATGTTACAGAAAGGAAAAAGTTGATAACAGGACACAGTGGATGTTCAGTTACTGCGAGCACCATCCCAGTCGATGCCCCCGTCCAACAGGGCATTGCAGCCAAGCAGGATACCAGACCAGGTATATCTTCTATGGAGAGAAAAACACTGAGAGAAAACAAAGTTAACAGTCGAAATAACAGAATGTACTATAATATAACTGGAGAGTCGTAGGAGAAAAGGAAGTAGCAGAGTGAAGAAAATTGGTAAGTCTGTCCTCCAGCAGTCTAAGCCTATAGCAGCATAACTACAGAGATAGGTCAGGATGACCTTAGCCACTCTAACTATAGGCTTTTTCAAAAAGTAAAGTTTTAAGCCTGGCCTTAAAAGTTAACAGAGTGTCTGCCTCACGGACTAAAGCTGGGAACTGGTTCCACAGGAGAGGAGCCTGATAACTATGAGATCTGCTTCCCATTCTAGTTTTAGAATTCCTAGGAACTACAAGTAAACCTGCAGTCTGAGAGTGAAGGGCTCTGTTAGGAACATATGAAACAATTAGATCTCTGATGTATGATGGAGCTTGATTATTAAGAGCTTTATATGTAAGAAGAAGGATCTTAAATTCTATTCTGGATTTAACAGGGAGCCACTGAAGAAAAGCTAAAACAGGAGAAATGTGATCTCTCTTTTTAATATTCATCAGAACTCTTGCTGCCGCATTTTGGATCAACTGAAGACTTTTAATGGCATTTTGTGGACTACCTGATAGTAAAGAATTACAGTAGTCCAGCCTTGAGGTAACAAATGCATGGACTAGTTTCTCAGCATCACTCCTGGACAGGATGTTTCTAATTTTAGCAATATTCCGGAGGTGAAAGAAAGAAATCCTAGAAACCTGTTTAATATGGGATTTAAATGTCAAGTCTCGGTCAAAAATAACGCCGAGGTTCTTTACGTTATTACTGGGGGCCAATTTAATGCCATCCAGATGAAGTGATTGACTAATCAGTTTCTGTTTAAGAACTTCTGGTCAAAATACAGCAACTTCTGTTTTGTCAGAATTTAAAAGCAAAAAGTTTAGGGTCATCCATGTTTTTATGTCTTCCAGACATGCCTGTAATCTACCTAACTGACTGGGTTCATCAGGATTTATGGATAAATATAGTTGTGTATCATCTGCATAGCTGTGGAAATTTATCCCATGCTGTCTAATGATTCTACCAATTGGGAGCATATATATGGTGAAAAGAATTGGTCCACACTGTGGAACTCCACAAGTAACCCTTGAGAGTGAATAAGATTTATCATTTAGATGAACAAACTGGAATCTATCAGACAAATATGATTTAAACCAGCCTAGTGCTGTTCCTTTGATCCCTGCAACATGTTCAAGCCTTTCTAAGAGAATATTATGATTGACTGTGTCAAAAGCAGCACTGAGATCTAACAAAACCAGAACAGACACAAGTCCATTATCTGAGGCCATGAGAATATCATTAGTAACTTTCACCAGTGCTGTTTCAGTGCTATGATGAGCTCTAAAACCTGACTGAAACTCTTCAAACAGCTCGTTACTGTTTAGATGCTCACAGACTTGATTAGCAACAATTTTCTCAAGGACTTTGGATAAGAAAGGAAGGTTAGATATAGGTCTGTAATTCACTTAGTCATCTTGATCAAGGGAAGGTTTCTTAAGTAAAGGTTTAATCACGGCTATTTTAAATTCCTGTGGTACGTATCCGTTTACTAAGGATAGATTCATCATATCCAAAATGGGGCCAGGAACCAAATGGAACACTTCTTTAAATAATTTGGTTGGGATTGGGTCCAACATACAAGTTGAAGGTTTAGATGAGGCTAATATTTTTGATAATTCTGAAAGCTCGACTGAATCAAAACAGCCTAAGCACAACTGAGGTTCTACAGTTATTTCCGATACTGCCTCATTTACTGAAGAAGAAGTAATCATGTTTGGGAGGATGCCAATGATCTTATTTTTAATAGAATAAATTTTATTTATGAAGAATCCCATAAAATCATCACTGCTAAGAACTGGGGGAATAGTTGGCTCAACAGAGCTATGACTCTGTGTAAGTTTGGCAACTGTACTAAAAAGAAACCTAGGATTGTTTTTATTCGCCTCTATTAATGATGATAAATATGCTGTTCTAGCTTGTCGAAGGGTCTTTTTATACAGCAGTAGACTGTTATTCCAGGTTAAATAGGAATCCTCTAGGTGTGTAGAGCGCCATTTTCTCTCCAACTTCCTAGTATTCTGCTTTAAAGTACGCAACTCTGCGTTTAACCAAGGAGTCAGCCTCCTATGGCTAGCCGCTTTCTTTTTTAAGGGGGGCTACACTATCTAATGCCAAACGCAATGAGGACGTAACACTGTGAACCAGATAATCAATTTCTGAAGGGTTAGAGATAGAATTGCTGCCATAGGCCTAATGATAAATAATATCTAAATAATAATACTAGTAATGAAAAAACATGATAATAAATACATAATGATACTAATGTGTGATAAACCGGTTGTGTGACTGTGTGTGTGTGTGTGTGTGTGTGTGTGTGTGTGTGTGTGTGTGTGAATGGAGATTTCTATGGTGAAACAGCTGTAGGCTGAAAGGAGTCTCATGGTTAGAAAATTGAGTAAATAACACTGCGATAAGATAAATAGATCAGATAAAAGAGAAATAAAAGCTGAATTTACTTCATTAACACCGGAATGATAAATATTTAAAAATGAAAAATAAAAACAGTAAAATGTGACTTATCGAAATATGGGGAAATAATAGCAAAGAAGATTTAAAGGAGATGCAAATTGTATGTAAGAGAAAAGACAATACATTTCTTTAAAATAAAGATTATGAATTTGAAGGACGATTGACTGAGTAATTTTGCGCACTTCTTGGTAGTGGCGATATAAAATAAAACTAAAAGATCAAAATTGAAGAATAGACATTTGGCGTCTCAAACAAAGGAATTCCTCTTGAAGGAGCGAAGAAGAGGAAAAAGGAGGGGTTCATGCGTGAAGCTGGTGTGTTTTTTAGCACATTGTAAGATGAAAAATGTTTTAAACTTTGTTTTCTCGTAAAGTTCCGCCGAAAGAAAAATTTAATAAAAGAGAAAACTCACTTCCATATATATATTTTTTTTTTTTCGTGTCCTGTTTGGCAGTGTGGAGCTCAGAATTTACTTTCACAAGTGGAGCAGTGCAGCTTTTGCTACAGTCCTCCACTTGATATATGTGTGAAAAATCTTTATTATGAATTGTTGGGGTTTTTATTTCCTGATGTTATGGACACGGAGACGGAAAATTAAGGAGAAGAAAGAAGGAAGATGAAGAAGAGAGGTAGGAAACAAAATGTCATGAGAGAGGGTGAGTTGAAAATACAAGAGAGGAAGGGGAACAAAGAAAACACAGGAAGACATTGAAGTCTGCCTCCATACCCACAGGACGGTGGAGAGAGGGGGAAAAACAAAACACGAAAAAGGAAGATCGACAAAACAAACCAAACATTGTGAACTAAGAATTACACAACCACATCACACAAAAATAGATATAAAAATACAACAACAATGACACAGAAAAACTCATGGTACCGATTAATCAAGCTCTAGTAATGATAACCTCAGCCCAAGAATATATCCTTAAACACCAGAGACCCCACATCTATGTGTGTGTGTTAGCATGCTGGTGCATATAAGGTTTCTCCATAAGAGTGTTCGATAGCTGGTGTGAGCAGACATCAATCCGTCTCCTAGGAATCGATGCAGACATGAAGGAGATCGGAGCAAAGACGTCCAAAGGACCCCCAGAGCCCCAGGCGGACCCGGAGGGGCTGACCGCATCCCCCAAGAGTGGAGCAAAGGAGAACCCCAGGGGAACGTCCAGTGGCTACTATGCAGGGGCCCGGGGGGCAGGACCCAGGAGCCCAGGACCCCGAACAGACCGCCTGTCCTCCTCCGGACCCCAACCCCTGATGGCCCGTAGCGAACAGGGGTGTGAAAAGACCCCTAGCCTCCATCGTCCCCCTCGAGTATGGTATTGATGCGTGTTGTTATTATGTGCATTTAAAACAGAGGGGTGGGATGTGGGGAAGGCAGCCACACATCCCCCAACCCGCACCCCGAGCCCTCAGTGTCTATATGTGGTTTAACACAATCATATTATCTCGAGATTATTTTCTGATTTGTTAGGAAGAGATTTCCTGTTTCACTTGAAGTTGGGCATGTTCTCTGTAGGGGATAAATTAATAATCCAAATTGTAGATTTTCATAAAATTCTTGAAACGGGACAGCTACCAAAGAATTGTTCTACTTGGAAAAATAAAAATAAAAGTTTTAACTGAAGTTTATAATCAGATGAAGATAAAATAATCATATTATTGCTAACAGAAGATCCAAATTGAACTTTGCATGTTTTGGCATTTGGCCAACAATGGCGACCTCTAGTGGCGAACTAATTAAAGCATTTCTTACGGACAATTCAATTCTCAAACTGATTAGTTTGTAGACAAGAAGTGTGTCAGACATAAAAAAAGAGAAAAGCTTCTCATATAAAATTAAGAAACAGCTTTGAGCAAACAAAGGCTGTACTGAAGAAGCTTGGTTTAGTAAGATAAGATAATTTCTCCTTATGGATTTGTAACGTGAAACATTTAGATACACTAACAGTTGCAGAAATGTTGTTTAGAGAAATAATGCCTAGATTTGATATCCCCAAATTATCTATAGTGGTAACGGAACACATTTTGTGAATGAAATAATTGATAAAATAGGACAAAGATTATAGATCATTTTTAAGAGACAATTGGATTCTAAAAGGAGATTAAGAAAGGCCATGGATAAGACTAAACAGAATTGGAGATACTGTTTGGTTATGATAAAGTTATACATGAATATAACACCAAGTAATGGAACGAATTTGACGAGACCTTATTACTTCCTACAGTTTGGTATATTAAAATAAGAGGAACAATTACAAACTGATTTATGACTTTATGATAAAATGTTGCAAATTGAAAAAATAAGCAATGGAGGAAACAGGACAAAATTGGATATTGTCTTGATTTGGTAAATTATACATGCATTTAATACCAAATTTGAATATTGGCCTCAAACTATTTGAAATAATCTATGGGTGAGATATAGAATTCCTTAGATTGGTTTACTCTCTTCTAAAGAACCATTTGGTTAAGATCTGGGAGTTTTCATGATAAAAATACTGATAATTACATGAGTTATAAATGCAAACTAATCATATGCCAGATGATCCTATATTCCTACAGGAAGAAGTGAGCTGAAAGTAGGTGACTGGATCCTGATTAAAAGCTGTAAACAGAAAATTGGGCATCACCCAGGTGGAAGGGGCCATTCCAGGTATTTTTGACCACACCAACGGCTGTGGAGACTGAGTTGGATACACTTAATCCATTATAAAAAGCAGAGACCATTACTAGATATAGGGAAAGCAGTGACCATTACTAGATATAGGGAAAACAGTCTAAGAAAAGTGGGGTCAAAGACTGATTCCAAAGGGAGGTAGATACATCAGGTTCTACTTGTCTCAACCTCAGTGAAGAGAACCAGGAGATCCACTTTTCTATAGAGACTGTTTGAAGGGAGAGATAGTGACGATGAAGGTTTTTCTGGTTTTTCTGCTATTTAGTACTTTTATTTTTACAGCTTTTTGGTGGTGTTATTCCATAGGAACGTTAGGACTCACAGAAACACGACATATAGCACATGAGAATACTGATTTATTTTCTTGATTCACTCAGAGAAGGACACACAGAAACCCATTTGAAACTAGTGTATGGTGACAATATGCAAGATATCTAGCAAATAAATGAAGCATTATTAACTGTTTTGTTTGTTCTCAGATGCCATATTCTATTGGACATTTACCCAGATATGTAGAAGCTGTCGCTAATCTTAATGATCTGTTTCCAGATGTTACACTCCTCTCCAGGATTTGGACAAATTCTGAGCGTGCAGTACATGAACGAACAGGAAGTTATATGGGTAAAAATGTATATACTTCCATGACAAAAGTAAGGGTAAATTGGAGACTGGGACGACATGGGATTAATCTAAATAGATAAAGCTGGACCAGTACACTTAAAACCTGACCAAAGATTTATTTGTTTTGAAAATGATAAAAATCTGACCACATTTTCATTTGATAGATTCAGTGGTTTTGTTTAGCAGCTGAGAGCTAGGAATTGAGCTTAACAACTGTAAATATACATGGAGATTAATCTACAATACAGGTGTTTATTGAACTATAACATCTCTCCGTAACAGGCTGTGCTAAAGTAGAGTGAAAACACCTTTCCTACAAACGGCAGATGGTCCCTGTCCGCGGTCTACACAGAAGCTTGCACGTAATCGCGTGTGCCTTGGTGCGCACTCCGCCTGGTGAGCCGAATTGAAGTAATCAATAGGTCGCGCCCATTGGATCATAAAATGTGTCCAGCAGTCATCTGTCTGGTGTGCGGCAGACTAAGAAGACGGCAAAAAGAGGCACAAATGCTTCCACTGTGAGGAAGACTTTGATCTTGACGGGCTATCAGTAAGCTCTTGGAATCTTGCTTCACATGGACTCCCGTTTTGCCTCTTTGTCTGTTTAGGTAAACAGATGTAGTGAGATAAAGTTTCAATAATGTTTGAATAGAAATTGTCACTGCATTAGGCTTAAAAGTGATACTGAACTCATATGAACAAATGTCTAAATTTATGATAAAATTGCTTGTTTATGTGGTTAAATCTTAACATTCGTATAGATAGTTTGGTTAAAATGTAAGTGAAATAATCCTTAGTAAAAATCCTTTTTAAAATACAGGCTAAAATATGTACTGTGAAAATGTAATTACGTATAAAGATAGGAATTAAGCAATAAAGTAGTAAAACGCAAGTTAAAATTTTATTTCAAGAACCAGTATTTGTTTAATCCTCATTTCATTGTGTAAATATTCACCTGTGCAAGATTAGCAGTTGATTGGTGAAAACAGTTAAATTGTAAAACTGGGTTAATCTTACTGATGTACATACTTTGATCTGTATTATCTGTAAAATGCATTTAACTTTACCTGCATATAGGGAAATGATTATTCAAAATGTTTTTTTGTTTTTTTGTATTTAAAGGTTTTTCACCTGATTCTGAAGTGATCCTGAACTGTTCCTGTTACTCGTCTAATAAATCTTTCTGAGTGAAATCCAAAGTCTGGTCCTTTTCAAGTGTAGGCACCTCTCACAGTTGGAGACTGTGATGTTGAATTAAACCAGACATTAAATCGCTCACACTCTGGGACTTTCTCTATCACAACAGGAGTTTTTCTTCTCCACTGTCGCTACCTGCTTGCTCAGTATGAGGGATTGCTGTGGTTGGAGTCTGAATCAACGGGACGCAACGTCAAGTCAATGACTCGATGCAATCTGCTGGGATTCCTTAAACAGGAAACTAACTAAAACTTTAAACTAATTGGAATGTTTGTATGATTGTATTGAAATGACTTTTCTTGTAAAGAGCCTTGAGATGACATCTGTTGTGAATTGGTGCTATATAAATGAACTGAACTGATTTTAATTCAATTATTATTTTGAACATTTCACCTGAACGCTCCTGTTCGTGCATAATAGAGGCTAAATCCGCGCTCTGTTGCCACACTGGAGACTGGAATTACAAGCTCCACTTCAGCCAAAGTTTTGAAATCAGGGAAAAAAATTAAATTGAAGTGATCAGAATTCAGAATCAGAAAGATTCTCGGAACGAGGGCTTTTTTGTTCGCTTCAGTGGGAGGAAATCCCTCAGCATGCGCTCCTTCTGCATCAGTGGTTAAGCTGCAGCGATCTGTCACCGCCGGTCTGTGTCCAGTACAGTAACAGACGCGCTCCAAAGCCTCAGTAACACTTCAACGCGCAGTCAGCCTTCGGATAGTGCGATGCATTGAGTACAGTCTCCAGGTCTGAGATGATCCTCTTATGGGAATTTTTTTTATTAATTCAGTTACCTGAACCTGAAAGTGGAAAATGTCCCTGTGTCTGCACCAATTGTGAATTGTTTTTCTTTTTTTTTAACGACAATGGCCTTCAGATTTTTCCATCACACTTTTTTTTTTTACAGTCAAATACGAAAAATATTTGGTTAACGGGACCCCTGTCTGTGGGATGCTCAACGTTCGGGATATTTCCATGTAGCCTTACCCTGCTTTAAATGTCTATTGTTTCCCTTCACCTTCATAATGCAGGGGTCTCTGGGCTCTCTACAGAACAGCTCAATGGGTTCTGTATACTAACCTCTGAAGTCAGTTGGGTAAACTTGATTTTATTGAAGGGTATCAAGGAGTCAAGAAGCATGAAAACAAATGAATGCCACAATTTACGTTTTTTGTAAAAAAATAACCATTTGACATGTTTTCTTTTTCTCAAATATGCACTATATTGTTTTAGTGTAGTCCTTAGGCATGAGTGTGTGCATCGATCATTGATTTTTCCAAGTTGCACTGTGATGGCCAGGCAACCTTTCCAGGGTGTGTGATATCCAGCAACCTCTGAAGATAGGCTCCACCTTCACTGTGGCAATGTTAAGTTAACCATGTAGAAAAAAATGGACTGAAGGATGGATGTTTTGGTCTATCACATAAAACCAACAGAAATTTTAAGTAATGTCAAAAAAGGTGTGAGGCTGAATATCCTTTATGATTTTTCTTTAGACACTGGCTGTTATTCAGTCAAACCGGGCTCTGACATGAACCACTTAACTTCATTAAGCATTTAAGCCACATAATACTGGCATTTGAACCATAACTCACAGAATGAATCAAAGAAATGTGTCATGTTCCAGCTGATTCCAGTATTTTTCTACCAGCTCTTTGTGTATTACCTTGTTGGAACAGAAATGTCATAATGAGGAGCAGGTAGGACCCAAACGCAGACATCTTGAAGTTGAAAGTAATTAAATAATTGAAAGAATTTGTGATAACTTACAAAAATAAAGTGCCATGACTTGGGAGAAAAGATGGAGGAACCAGCGATGTATGACTGAACGTGAACCTGCTTAAATACTGAGGGTAGTGTGTGAAATGACAAAGGAACTAGAGTAAGGCTTAATCAGGGTAATCAGAGGCAGCTGGGCAGCAGGCAGAATGGCAGGGAGGAAATAAACAGAACAGGGGAGGAAAACAAAGGTGGAAACATAAAACAGAAGGTCTAATCAAAGAATAATCCAGAAAGCACGAATAAGAAAACTGACGCAGAGGAGTAACTAAAATAATATCTAAGTAAATAAATAGGAAAAAAGCACAAGAGAAACTCAAAGGTCAAAGAACCTACGGGTAAGACAGGAAAGGAGAAAACATAGGAAAAAGTAAAGATATAAACACTTACCCCTCCTTTCCACATGACGTGTAAGCAGCACGTCATACGCAGCTGATAGCCACCGCTGTAGTCAATAAAGCCCTTTCCACCGGAGGCGAAAGCAGCGCGAGTCTGCCGCGTCTCAGGAGCATCATGTCGCAGCACTTTTCTAAATATATGCGGCAGTCCTATTTTTCTACGCAGTATGCCTCTGAAACATGTAAATTTCAACATTTTGGATAGGGGAAGACAGGAAATCAAACGGCTCGGCATCCAGAAATTTTTCAAAATAAAAGAAACGTGCTGCTTTGCGGTTGCTTTACTTAAAGAAAGGTCACTATCTGTGCGGCCCGGTGAGAAGTCAGTACCTCGCGGGAGGGTCTAATTTGTGTGTTATTATGTGCGTGATATTCCCTGACATAACAAACTTATTGGCGAATATAAAACGGACATAACATAAAACACAGACCTTTTGTAGCCATGTTATAACTTTTCCTGGTTGTTGTTGTGTTTACTGACGAAACCACGCGTGATTTTGCTAATCTCGCGTGATTTCGTGCTCTCTCGGTGACAGCTGCTTCCCTGCTGCTATGCACCTCATACGCACACGGTGGAAAGGGCCAAGCAGCAGAAGTGAAACATGCTGCTCCTGTAACGTGCCGCTTACGCGTCCGGTGGAAAGGAGGGGTAAGCAGAACTCAAATATCGGAATAATTCTAATGAGAAAAATAAAGTAAAATAGAACTAACAGACGAAAATTATTAACAAAAGGTCAAAATCCCAAACATAAAGAAACAAAAAGTAAAGCACCTAATGGAACCTAACAAGAAATGCTATTTCATGTCGTTTAACTGTAAAATCTCTGTATCTTATAGCCTTTCCTTTTATAAAGGACGAGCCTGACTTTTCTTTGCTAAAGCAGCATTGTAACATTTTAATTCTAAAAGCTTTGGATATTGTTGCCAGTTCAAAAACGTCACTTCATTCCACTCAGTTAGAGCTCTGACATCTAAAAAGGAATATTTGAGTGGAACATTGGGGTCACCATGTAACTTTGTAGATGGAATCTGAACCTTGAGATTAAACTTAGAAGCTCAAATTCAACATTTTCTCGCTGGGCTGCATCTCTTTCCTTATTGGTCATTTCTGTAATTCTTTCAATAAATATGACATACCACTGCACAGTGGCACAACTGATAACACTGTTGTCTTGCAGCAAGAAGGTCCGGGGTTCAAATCCCAGCTTGGGGCATTTCTGTACAGAGATACATGTTCTCCCTATGCATGTGTCAATCTTCTGCGGGTACTCCAGTTCCCCCCCCACAGTCCAAAAACATAACAGTTAGGTTACTTGTCTCTTTAAATGGATCTTGAGTGTGTGTGTTTGCATGGTTGTTTGTCCTGTGCGTTGAACTGTGATGGACTGGCGACCTGTCCAGGGCGTACTCCGCTTCTCCCTCAATGACCGCTGGAGTTAGTTCGCAGCCACCTACGACCCTGCAGAGATAAGCGGTATAGACGATGGGTGGATGTGACATAAGACAAAAATTCACTTTTGACCTAGAGAAGTAGTCGCAAATGTAGACAAAGCAGTTCCAAGGGGGCGTAATTTCACAGCGGAACAAGCCACTAACAACTTAGGGAGGTAGATACCAAAACAGTAACTCAGCCATTACTTCAGAATTTCCAACCTTGATGCCTATTTTGTCTGTTTGAGTTAGAAAGATGGGGGCGGGATGCAATTTATAAAAGGACATAACAGGCTGGATCACCTGCAAAAGAAATAGGTGTGTGCTTTTGTTTTGCTGCAACAATATGCACTGCATCATGCTGGTCCACCTCAGGATTAATGTTTTCATTTTAGCCCTAGATAAACCTGTATTGACTTTGCTTAAGCACACTCTAAATATGAGATGTCCGCTGTGAAACATTAAACGTTCCAGTGAGCAATTGATCTTTGCTCGGGGTCAACAGCAGCAAACATTTGAAGTTGAAGTAAAATATCTGACTCACTAACTTAAATGAGTAAACTGATTCACTGGTGTTGAAGTAGCTGGCCTCGGCCTGTGGACTTGGTTACAATTCAGCAGTTCACATGTTGTTATTGGAGTAGCAAATTCTCACACTGAAAATGTGAACAGAACACTTTATTTTGAGCACATTTACTCTGTGAGGAACACTAAATAATAATAAATAATTATTTGTGCCACACTGTAGATTTTTCTTTTGTCATGAATTGAGATGGTATAGGACCCCAACACAGGCAGGAGGAGGCAGGTAATCAAATGAAAAGTACTTTAAGATATAAACTGAGTCAAAAATAGCTTGCATGAATCGAGAACCAAAACCTTACAATAAGAGCATGAGAGACCCCCCAAAAAAGCAGGTGCATGATGGGATACAACAGGAAAATCTATTTTGTTAAAATGCAGTTGGCACCTGACTAATGGTGCGTTACTGGCACCCTCTTCCTCTGGAGTGTGGACCAGGATACAACTAAAACATAGCATCTCCAGCAGCAGTCCGGAGAATATACAGTGGGGGAAATTTTGTAAGTTTGTCCAATGACAAAGAAATAAAAAGGTCTCAGAACAGTATCATTTTAATGGTAGGTTAATTTTAACAGTGAGAGATAGCACATCAAAAGGAAAACTGAAAAAATAACTTTAAATGAAAGATAGAAACTGATTTGCATTTCATTGAGTGAAATAAGTATTTGAACCCCTACCAACCATTAAGAGTTATGGCTCCCACAGAGTGGTTAGACACTCCTACTCCATTAGTCACCCTCATTAAAGAAACCTGTCTTAACTAATCACCTGTATAAAAGACACCTGTCCACAGAATCAATCAATCTGTCATGCTGCCCTGTTCACTCCCTCTCCTAATCATCGTCCTCATCTGTCTCTCCAATCATCCACACCTGATCATCCTTTAATTCAGTTTCAATTCAATTCAATTCCGTTTATTTATATAGCGCCAATTCACAACAGATGTCATCTCAAGGCACTTAACAAGAAGTCATTTCAATACATTTATACAAACATTCCAATCAGTTAAAAAGTTTCCTATTTAAGGAATCCCAGCAGATTGCGTCAGTCATTGGCGTGAAGTTGGGCCCCGTTGATGCAGACTTTCCAACCACAGCAATCCTTCAGCAATCCCTCATACTGAGTAAGCATGTAGCGATGGTGGAGAGGAAAAACTCCCCTTTAACAGGAAGAAACCTCCAACAGAACCAGGCTCAGTAGGAGCGGCCATCTGCCACGACCGTCTGGGGGTTTGAGAAGACAGAGCAGAAACACAGAAGGAACAGAAGATCTGATATAAGAGTACTTTCTATGTTACAGAAAGTAAAAAGTTAATAACAGGACACAGTGGATGTTCAGTTACTGGGAGGATCATCCCAGTCGATGCCCCCCGTCCAACAGGGCATTGCAGCCAAGCAGGATACCAGACCAGGTATATCTTCTATGGAGAGAAAAACACTGAGAGAAAACAAAGTTAACAGTCGAAATAACAGAATGTACTGTAATACAACTGGAGAGTCGTAGGAGAAAAGGAAGTAGCAGAGTGAAGAAAATTGGTAAGTCTGTCCTCCAGCAGTCTAAGCCTATAGCAGCATAACTACAGAGCTAGCTCAGCTTTACTCATCTGTTTATAACCCGTCACTTCCCTTCACTCAGCACCGGATCATTATCGTGGTCTCCATGGTGTGTTGTCCTGCTGTTACCTGTCCTGCTTGTCCGATGTCCTGTCTCTCCGTTCCTGTCGTCATCATCATCACCATCACCATCACCATCATCACCTCCTCCACCAACAGCACTCCAATAAACATCCTCGCATCTTTCCACGGCGTCTGCGTTTGGGTCCATGCTTCACACACCAAACAGTTCCTGACAGAATGATCCGGCCATAAGAATGGACCCAGTGGAGGCCAAAGACCCGGAGGTCCTCCGGGCGTTCTGGAGTCGGCTGGACAAAATCACCAGCTTCACCTGTCCCTTGGCTCGCCTCACCGGAACGGAGTTCATTTCCAGTTCATTTCCCTCATCAGCCCACTCGATGTGGAGGAACTGGAGGAAGCAGCGGAAGATGTCCTCCTAACAGCCGAGGAGCAGATGTTTGAGCTGGGAGGCAATCCGCTCCCTCAAAAGCCGGCAGTTTCCTACGCCGCCATCTTCGCTCCTCCTCCAGCTGGCTTTCCAAGGGCTCCACTCACTCTCCCTGCTTCAGCCAGCTGGCCAGATGTGTCTGCAACAGCGGCGTCATCTGCCACCACAGGATCGGGTCCTCCTCACATAATTGAAGACGAGCTATTTGAGTTTTTCTATGGGGACAAGACGGCCTACCTCTGCTCCAAGGGGGATCCAGCACACTGTGACGCCATCGAGGCAGAGCCGCTTCCGGGGTGGAAGTCCGAGCTGTCCGCTTGCCTCCGCTCCTCCATGCCACGATCAACGCACCAGCCCTTCCAGTCATCCTGCCGAGGCCAGCTCTTCCAGTCAGCCCGCCGGCTCCAGCCCGTTCGGCTCCAAAGTCAGCCTCTGCCTGTTCAGTTCCAGTCTCAGAGCCAGTTCCAGTCTCAGAGCCAGCAGCCATCGTGGCTGCTGTTTTCCTGGCAGTCTCCAGCGACTGACATTCCCCCATAGGTCGCCAGAGCTCCCAGAGAGGGTCATGGAGGACCCGTCCCCGTCGCTAGAGCTCCCAGGGAGGGTCTCGCCCCTTTGACAACTGGAGATAGGCACCAGCCCCCCCACACCCCCGCAACCCTGCATAGGAATGACGGATATAGAAAATGGATTGATGGATGGATGGACAAACTTACAAAATCAGCCAGGGGTCAAATAATTATTTCCCCCACTGTATTTATGTATCAAAGTTTTATAAATCTTTAAAATTATAGTGGCATTCAATACTATGATAAAAGGCTAGTGCTCCACAAACAATTGTTATTTTTCTTAATCCCACCTTCCTCCCGTAGACCCCTATGCATTTCACACTGAGCGCCAAATTCTTTTAGCCAATAGAATTCTAGTTTCCGCATTGTCAGCTGTCAATCAACTTGCATGTGGATCGGGCAAACATGTGAACATGGGGCCACACACACAGACCGCTCCGTGTCTTCCTGTTTACAGTCGCCATATTGTGAGAGAGCATCAGTCATGCAGAAGTTGTTCACCTCCGAAATGTCCATAGCAAAAATACAATCGGGTGGTGCTCAGTAACGCTTGCTGCTTACTTCTTTGACTCACAACTGATGCGGTAGGGCAGGAGGGAGGGAAGGGCAGGGGATGGGGAGTGTTTTGGGAGGGGCCTTGGTATGTCGAATTCAAAAAATCTCTCTCCCTCAAATACTCCAGACTGCAGCTTTAAACAAACCAAGACACAGACATATGGAAAAACATGATCAAGCGCAACAAAAAATAAAAAAGGCATTCACAGATCCTTCATACAATCCCGAATCCCCATACCTTACTGTGCACTATGTTCTGCAAAAATAGGCTTTCCTTTAAGAGTTATCTCTCTCCAACACTCTGATAATCAGCCTTACTATGCCCTTTAAAGAGATCTGCACACAAATATTCCTCATCTTACTTCTCATCCTCTCCCAGGATGTTTTCTATTTCTTACAGCTAATAAGGATGTGTTGCAGTGATTCCTCCTTCTGGTCTTCCTTCTTTATAATCCTTTCTGGTGCATGTCCCAACCACAACGTAAATAATGCTGTTTCTCCCTTCTGTGCTTACCCCCAATCCCACTAACTTCAATACTGTGTTGAATACAATAAAAAAATCCACTCAATTTTATCTTTATTCAATCTGTGTTGTCAAAGTTGATTTTTTCACCATATTACATTTTAACCTGATATTACTATATTCTCATCTCCGAATACCATTACATGTGCAGGAACCCAAATAAAGTTTACCTGACCAGCCCACAAATTATATCAGAGCTCCACAGTATACTTTCAAGACTTGCATCTGAATGACCTCTGATTTTTGTAACAGAGATTTGGCTCCTGATCCATAGACTACATGACAGTAATCCATAAATGTGTAGATTCTCTTCTTTGATGTATTACTTCTCCCACATATTTTCTCATTCAATTCAAATAAATAGAAACATCCATTATTTACCCCAAAGGGAATTTAAATGTCGTCATAACTCATATCTTACAAATATCTTCAAATAATTGTTGTTGATGGTGATACTGTGGGCCACAAAGATAGAAACATAGCAGTAAGTCTTGCAACAAATCTGAAAAAGCCTCTGAGTAAGGACATTGTTGCAGTCTCATGCAAATCAATTCAGTTTATTTGTTTACAAGTCATTTAAATTCAATCATACAAACATTCCAATAAATGTAAAAGTTATCTATCTAAAGCCAAATTAATACCATCCAGATGAAGCATTGACTAAGCAGTTTCTTTTTCAGAGCTTTTGGTCCAAAGATAACTTCTGTCTGGTCCGAAGCAGAAAGTTTAGAGTCATCCATGTTTTTATGTCTTCCAGACATGCCTGTAATATATCTAACTGATTAGATTCTTCAGGATTAACGGATAAATATAGTTGTGTATAATCGGCAGACCTGTGGAAATTGATCTAATGCTGTCTGATGAGTTTACCAATTGGAAGCATATATGAAGTAAAACCATTGGGCCCAAGCACAGAACCCTGTGGTACTCCACAAGTAACCCTTGATCAGCTCCTTCCTCAATTAGCTGCTCCCAGTTCTGATAAAAACATTATGAACAAAACTCTACAAATAGAACAAATCAGAGCAAATGTAACAGAGCTACTTCAACATGCTGCCACCCATAAGCAGAGAAATTCTAAAAAATCACCTTCCCAAGTCAAATATCAGACCAAAGTTACCCCCCAAAATCTATGTGATCCAACCAATTTTTATTTTAGACATGAATCCCTTATCTTTGTCATGTTTATTCTATCAAAACCAGAAACCCCAAACATAACACCACTTAGTCACCTTATCAATATTATTTTCCTGGTTTTGTGGTTTAAATTCCTCTACTCCAGGGGTTAGGATAGGGTTTCCTCTTTGAGAAGCCCACATGTGTTGTTCCTGTGTTTACCTTCTGCATCATCCCAGTGTTCCTATGCTAGCATCTCCAATCACTGGGAAGACTGCTGTCTCCTGTTTAACCAACTTCACTCTTCCACCTCTTCCATTCCCTCACAAAATTGGAGTGTTAAAAATATATGCCCATACTCACTTTGAAAGATCCTCCTCTTGCTGATAAAGAATAAAAACAAAGTCTAGCCCTTAGCCTTTCCTCTTTTATCCCTTCTCACAAACTACTTTTTACCAGACATAATCACACACACCTCGTATAATTTTATAACGCTTCATTGCATTTTGGTGTGCATTTTTTTTATATGTGCAGTACAATTATGCAGTAAATATAAAATCTCCATCACTGTCACTGTTGAAAGATTACATACACTCTGACAGAGTTTACGAGGGGTTTGCATGAAAGTGCCATCCTTGGTAATAAAGGGCGAGGCTCTGTGGCAGTGTCATATTTAAAATGTTTTTAATACCACGGGATGTTGAATTTTACTGCTGTAGATGGTAAACACTGAGAACATTTTACCATGTAAAAATAACGCTGGACACGTTGATATCATGCCATATGTTTGCTGTCACATCACTGTCCTGTGTGAACCATTTATCATGAGTTTAAATAAGAAAGGGATCCTTGTTGCTTTGAGTTCACCAATAATGCATCCAAGGTAGAGAAGTGGTGGGGACTACTGCATCATAAAATCAAGGTCCTGGATTCAATTCCTTAGTGTAGTTTATTTTTTATTTTTTTGTAGGTAGCCTACCTCAGTATAGCTCATTCTTCAAATCTGACAAAAATAGTGAACAAGACATTTCTGCTGCAAAAACAGTTAGATCAACTAAAAATGATAGGTGTCAACTTATTTTGTAGGTGTTAATAAAAGTATATGGTCAGGCCATCAAACTTGAACCAGCCATGACATGGAAATGCATTTGAAATATTTAAATGTATATCATGTACAGGCTGGTTGTCTCACTTTTTGCTCTAGTGTATATTGCTCATCATCCAAAGATATTTCAAGAGATATTTGTAAATTAAATGAAAGTGTTGGCTTGAAATGAACCCGCGTTTCTTTTTTTTCACAATTTATTGTGATCAAAGGTTCTTATTACCAGTCAAAGACACTCTATGACAACCTGCCCCATGTTGGGGTTGGTTAATTGTCATGACGCATGGGGTTTGGATTGTCTCTTTTAATTACAATGGTGTTTTTGCTTAAAATGTAAGATTTTATTCAATTGTGTAAATTATTTCAAAACAAAATTTTCTATTTAATTTAGGAATAAATAATAATCATTGTTCCTTGTGTTCAATCCCTAAACTTTAGCAAAGTATTGTATTATTCTGGTGTGTGATAAAGTGAAGGAATGTATAGTGTTGAAAAATATAGCCTTGAACAAAGCAAGAAGATTTATTTAATATAAACACTGAACAAAGTTAACCCCACTTTGTTTTTAATGCTCAAAATGCATGCATATGTATTGGGTCTTTTAAATGTTTCCCCAGTTGATCTTCTGAACTATCATAGAACTATTTAGCCTTATGTCAAAATCCAAAAATCCAAGAGAAGATTTATCCTTTACATTTTGTTGAAATTCCTGACCAGCTGCCAGCTAAAGAAACAGAAACAAATGGCTACTTGAACACTAGCAAAAGCTGATACAAATATCTTATATGGGGACAACCTCACCTCACTTGGAGCTTGTTGTCTCACTGTTCCAGGGGTTGTCACCAGCCCCAAGTGTATGGAGAGAAAATAGTCCCATATCTTGGTATCTTGAGCTGGAGCTGGGCATTAATTTGTCTTCAAGGAGCTACAGCAACTGTATCATGCTGAGAAACTAGTCCATGCATTTGTTACCTCAAGGCTGGACTACTGTAATTCTTTACTATCAGGTAGTCCACAAAATGCCATTAAAAGCCTTCAGTTGATCCAAAATGCGGCAGCAAGAGTTCTGATGAATATTATAAAGAGAGATCACATTTCTCCTGTTTTAGCTTCCCTTCATTGGTGTCAGAGGTGTGTGTAGAGTATGGACCCAAACGCAGACGCTGAATAAAGTGCAGGATGTTTATTCAAGGTAATGGTGATGGTGATGATGATGAAGAGGACGACGACAGGAACGGAGAGACTGGACATCGGGCAGGAACGAGACAGCAGGGAAGGCACACGAGACATCAATGGTAAGTAGTAGTTAGTAGTCGTTATTAGTTATTAATGATCCGGCACTGGGTGGAAAAAAGTGATGTTTCTTAAAGGCAGGAGGTGAGTAGGATCAGGTGTGGTTGATTGGACAGACAGGTGAAGACAATGAGGCGTGAATAAGGCAGCGTGACAATTGGCTCCCTGTTAAATCCAGAATAGAATTTAAGATCCTTCTTCTTACATACAAAGCCCAAAATAATCAGCTCCATCATACATCAGAGATCTGATTGTTCCATATGTTCCCAACAGAGCACTTTTCTCTCAGACTGCAGGTTTACTTGTAGTTCCTAGGATTTCTAAAAGTAGAATGGGAGGCAGATCTTTTAGTTATCAGGCTCCTCTCCTGTGGAACCAGCTCCCAGCTTTAGTCCGTGAGGCAGACACTCTGTTTACTTTTAAGGCCAGGCTTAAAACTTTCCTTTTTGATAAAGCTTATAGTTAGAGTGGCTAAGGTCATCCTGAGCTATCTCTGTAGTTATGCTGCTATAGGCTTAGACTGCTGGAGGACAGACTTACCAATTTTCTTCACTCTGCTACTTCCTTTTCTCCTACTACTCTCCAGTTGTATTACAGTACATTCTCTTATTTCGACTGTTAACTTTGTTTTCTCTCAGTGTTTTTCTCCCCATAGAAGATATACCTGGTCTGGTATCCTGCTTGGCTGCAATGCCCTGTTTGTCGGGGGGCATCGACTGGGATGATGCTCCCAGTAACTGAACATCCACTGTGTCCTGTTATCAACTTTTTACTTTCTGTAACATAGAAAGTTCTCTTATATCAGATCTTCTGTTCCTTCTGTGTTCTGCTCTGTCTTCTCAAACCCCCAGACGGTCGTGGCAGATGGCCGCTCCTACTGAGCCTGGTTCTGGTGGAGGTTTCTTCCTGTTAAAGGGGAGTTTTTCCTCTCCACCGTCGCTACATGCTTGCTCAGTATGAGGGATTGCTGAAGGATTGCTGTGGTTGGAAAGTCTGCCCAACCTCACGCCAATGACTGACGCAATCTGCTGGGATTCCTTAAATAGGAAACTTTTTAACTGATTGGAATGTTTGTATAAATGTATTGAAATGACTTCTTGTTAAGTGCCTTGAGATGACATCTGTTGTGAATTGGCGCTATATATATAATCTGAATTGAATTGAATTGAGATAATCATATCTGGGTAAAGTAATTTTATTTAATCTATCTATAAAAAATACAAAATGTATCCTCACCTCAGTGTTGTGTGCTCAAATCAAGAGATGAATAGTGGAAAATTACCTGATAATATCAACATTTGATGATATCAAAATCAAACCACAGTGCCCTGTGATATGGCTATAATAAGCAATGTGACAACCAACCCGTGGGACAACCGGCCCCGGTTTTCCCAATAACATTTTCTTTAAAAGTATTTTCTTTATTTTTTTGCCATAATTGCAAATACCTTTGCTATGAATGGTGTAAAAGTGGGGTAGTGCTGGTCATTTCCCCCTTTCACCATACTGTATGTTTGTAGTTTGGTTGTATTGTACCCGAAGAAGTGGTCAGTTTGGCTGCCGGAAAATAAATCATTAGCTCATGCCTTCTGGTTTGTTGAATACTTCACTCAAAAAACACATTTATGACCTTTTTAATTTTCTCATGAACATCAGAGTCTTAGCCTTTAAGACACCTACATCCAGTATGTAGAGCTGATCAGCTGTCTAGCCAATACTATTACGTTACGCCCCGCTTACACGTCCAGTGAAAAAGTGTCTATGTATACAGCCTTGCTGTGTGAGGTTGTTCATCATATCGGGAAGATGACAATATTTCAGTTCATAGTTCATCAGTTCATCAATGTTATTGTCAATCACTTGTGCTATAGTTGTGATGGCATGGGCTGCTACCTATTTGGGCTATTTTTGTCATTTTGTTTCATTTGAATACCAACAGGATGTGATAACAAGCCCTTAACACTCTTTAGGAAAAAAAGTGAATAAAACCAGCTGGCTTTCGAATGAACAGGATTTGAAAACAAGATCTTTTGAGAAAATTCACACAGCTGTGAGTAATAGGAGAGATCACTGCTGAAAACCAGGGTTAATGAAACAGAAACCTCAGCCGGCACAAACAAGCACAATTGAAGCAACAACTGACTGACATTGTGTTTCTTTTGAGGAGTGTGGATTCATCAAATTGTGTTGGGTATTTTGAAAGGGCATACTTAAAAATTGATAATGCAAGGTTCTACTGAAAGGTTATATGCCGTAATATCTTACCTGCCACAGTTACATTTTATTGTTCCATTTTTTTTGTATATTTTCAGATAATTTGGTCCCCAAGGCTGAAGCTATCGAGTAGTCATAAGATTTATTTTTTTTAAAACATTAGTTGCTGCGTAGGTAAACTCTACTTTAATTCATATTGTATACGGTTTTATTTTACACTGTGTTATTTTTCTAACTAGGCAGTATGTGCTTTAAGTGGACTTTCAAATACTAAACAGTCTTCCAGTGTTTTATCACAGCAATATACCCATATTTTGTGTTTAATAAATCATTGGCTTCAGTGTAAATACCACCCCGATGCAAACATGAGAATGTGTTCATTTTTAGATATTTGTGTTGTTTAAAGACAGCAGAAGTCCATTTTAGTCTAGGGTACTGGATTTACTACTGGTATAATTATTCAACATAACAATCTCTTCTTTTTGGGCAATAAGCAGGGTACACCTTGGACCGGTCACCAGTCCATCACAGGGACACGCAGGACAAATAATTATGCAAAAGCACACACACAAGGACAATTCAGATTATTTAATTGATCAAAGCCCTGTTTTTGGACGGTGGAAGGAAGCCGGAGTATGCGGAATACAAAGGGAGAACTCAATGCAGGAAGACCCCATGCTGGGATTCGAAATCAAGGACCTTCTTGCTGCAAGTACTACCAACTGTGCAGCTGATGTAATATATACTGTGTAAAAAAGACTTTGTTAGTAACAATTTTACAAAATTCCCTCTACCTAAAAATTAGTCACATGCACTGCTCAGGTATTATCTGATCTTTTCTTCCCCATAAACTGTCTTCAAATCGTGATGGTGCAGGGGTTCATCTATATGCACCTTGATCTTCAGTTCTTTCCATATATTTTATCTTGGATACAAGCGAGGCAATTTTTTTCCATGTTTCCCGTCATGGCATTTCAGGCATACCACATCGAAAAGCTGGTTGCCTTCATGTGTCAGGGCAGCTTTGCACTGGAAAAAAGACCATCTGCTGATTGAATTATATTTATTTGATTGACCTTATTGAATCAGGGCTGCATCAGCTTCAAAGTAGACAGGTTGCATTAAAAAAATACGAACCTGAGTTTGTAAGACCTTCGGCACGGGCAATTCACTGTGTCAGGGACTCAGACAGGTGAAAGATAGCCCCAGCGATGTAAAGGAAACGGGACCCCCTTAGTCCATAGCTGGGCCATAAAATCCATGGAAACATGAATCCACCAAGCGCGGACACGGCCCTGAGCTCCGACATAAACACCATCGTACCAGCGGGCAGCCCCCACTGACACCAACCCCAACTGTTACTCTGCCATTGCACCAACAGTTATCCAGAGCACACCACGAGTCAGTGTGGTGTAGAGGCAGACAAAAGAAGGCCATGTCAACCCCAAAGCCCAATGTGTCTGAAATATATTAAAATTGCAGAAGGAATCCAAGCAAAGTGAAGTGGGGTCCTTCCAAGTACTCCCCTCATGCCAGGAAGGGCCATCATTCCACTTGCCAATACCCTATTGTTGTGTAGAGCTGCATATGTTGGACACAATGGACGCCAAAGCAGCATGATGAATCCCCAGCAACAGACCAGATCCCCAACTGGCCCAAGCCCTGTCTGGCCCCACACAGTGGAGATCTTGTGATGACAGAGAGGAGCCCTTGCAGGGTGGCTACTCCCTCAGTGGAGCCAGTCCCATCTTCATTGGGTGTAGAAATAGAAATGTAGGTAGAAATATTGGAAATATATTTACTGAGGAAAACTTGGACCTGTCCTAAGCTTATTTTACACATCGTATACTAAATGCTTTTAAGT
The DNA here is from genome assembly GCA_963556495.2 of Valencia hispanica. Lineage (NCBI taxonomy): Eukaryota > Metazoa > Chordata > Actinopteri > Cyprinodontiformes > Valenciidae > Valencia > Valencia hispanica. The sequence continues at coordinate 5,577,761 of OY747705.1, read as the reverse complement.
TTTTAAATGAGCTTCACTTCAAAAATCCTGAAATTCAAAAATATAAGCAAAGCTTTTGTATTTCTAAAATGGGATTGTATTTCCCATCCCTTTTGGACTCAAGCAGGAAAAACATTTAGTAACTGTGCTATAAATTACGGACAGCGGACAGTACTTCTGCATACAAAACTATCAAATATCAAAAAATATATTTTCTCTCCATAGAAGCTACATCTGGTCTGCTATCCTGCTTAGCTAGAATGCCCTGTTGGACGGGGGGCATCGACTGGGATGATGGTCTCGATGGCTGAACATCCCCCATCTCCTGTTATCAACTTTTTACTTTCTTTAACGTAGAAAGTAGTCTTATGTCAGATCTTTTGTTCTTTATGGGTCTCTGCTCTGTCTTCTTAAACCCCCAGTCGGTCATGGCAGATGGCCGCTTGTACTGAGCTAGGTTCTGGTTCTGGTTCTGCTGGAGGTTTCTTCCTGTTAAAGGGGAGTTTTTCCTCTCCACTGTCGCTACATGCTTCCTCAGTATGAGGGATTGCTGAGGGATTGCTGTGGTTGGAAGTCTGCATCAACGGGACGCAACCTCAGGTCAATGATTCGATGCAATCTGCTGGGATTCCTTACATAGGAAACTAACTTAAACTTATTGGAATAATTGGAATGTTTGTATGATTGTATTAAAATTACTTTTCTTGTAAAGTGCCTTGAGATGACATCTGTTTGAATCGGCGGTATATAAATAAACTGAATTGAAATTGAAAAACAAAGTAAACTGCTTTATGGCTGAAGGTAACACTAATTCAAGACAGATGCAAGATGATTAAGAAAACCATGTTAGAAGTGGATTCAGGAAAACTGAAACATTTTCCAATCAACAGATATAAACTGTTAACTATTAACACAATTACACTGTCCATTCAATGTTTAATGTGAAGAGGCAAAGATAAGAGAGTATAAAGAAACTAAAGAGTACTCACCTCCACACCATGAAGAAAGAACAGCTACTGTTTTGTGTATGATTGAAATAATGATTTGATCTAACCTCAATCACAAGCTCTAGATTCTATCATCCATCCATTTTTAATACCCATCCATCCTAATGCTGGGTTGCGGGGGGCTTTAGCCTATCTCCAGCGGTCAAGGGGCGAAAGGCGGGGTACACCCTGGACAGGTCTCCAGTCCATCGCAGGGCAACACAGAGACACACAGGACAAACAACCATACACGCACACACTCATACCTAAGGGCAATTTTAGAGAGACCAATTTACCTAACAGTCATGTTTTTGGACTGTGGGAGGAACCCGGAGTACCCAGAGAGAACCCACGCATGCACAGGGAGAAGATGCGAACTCCATGCAGAAAGACGCCAGGACCTTCTTGCTGCAAGGCAACAGTGCTACCAACGGAGCCACTGGGCAGCCCTTAGATTCTATCAATTTCATTATGGGAACAGGAAGCAGTGAAAAAAAAAAAGATTCTATCAATTCCATTATTTTCACGGCTTCCTGTTTCCATCACCTTTTGTCTCCAAAGAAAAGACACTGGTTGGAAAACTAAGTACGCCCCATGATTAGTGGCAACTGGCCATCGGGACTGGCCCACCTGGTCAGGTCCGTAAGGAATGCCATTTTATTCATAATTAAATAAATAAATAAAATCAATATTCCACAAAACAAATAGAAAAGATGTACAATATAAAAGTTTCACATTATAAAAGAAACTATATATATATATATATATATATAGATTTATTATTTTTTTTTATTTATTTATGTCTTCTAAAATGTGAAACTTTTATTTTGTATTCACCAGCTTGAGTATTTTAGTTTAGGAGACTTCTATTTTGCAGCACCACTTTGAGCACATCACTTTGTGCTGCTCCTTTTTTGTGCTTCTCTTTTATTTTGGATCCTTATATTCAAATTAAGGGGCGAACTCTAAGCGTGGGCAGAGCCGTTTAGTGAAGCAGAGGGAACTTCAACCATATGGCGCAGTATTGGGGCCAAAATTAAGATTACTTCCCTGCCGCAGGAGGCTATATCCATTCCGAAGACAGCAACTGATCTGACTATTGATAGGCTGGCATCGTCAACTTAGAAACCGGCGCTGGCAACTGAGAGGGAGACAGCTCACTAGTGATCGCATTTGATAGGCTGGCGATGGGATTGGATTGGCTCGTGACTAGCATTACTAGGCTAGCCACCCAATTGATTGACAACTCCCTCCACTGTCCATTAGCATGGATAAACTGGCAATAGGATTGGATTGGCTCGCGACTAGCATTCCTATGCTAGCCACCCACTTTATTAGAGGTGTTTTCTTCTTCTTACGACTTTATGGCGGTTGGCAAACAACTTGATGTGCATTACCGCCACCTTCTGGAGTGTGTTGTGGACTGGAATAGTTTTAATGACTTAAACCTCAACTAATTACCTGTTACTCTTAGAAAGTTATTTCCCCCTAAACTTTCATTAATCCTTAACTGGACACTAATTATGTTGCTCAAATTTTGAGTATTTTCCTCTCCTGTCTATATTTATCAGTCTACATGTGCCCCCCCCCAATAAAAATGTATAAAAAGAACTCGCGATACCAATCCCTGGGTGTGAAATTAGGGTCCTCTAGATGGAATATGTGATTGTCCAATTATTGTTGAACATTATTTACACTTCTTACACTTACACCTATTTAAGTAAAGTCATTAACAAAAAAAATGCTTTTGGGTGACCATTATAAAAAATTAGAAGCTTTTGCGAAAGACAGTTCACCATTGAGATTGGGACAGTATAATTTTGTTAATGCAGACAGTCTGGCTGTCTGCTTGGTTAAATTAGCTTTACGGTGGACACTTACACATTTCTTCACTTTAACAGTGTAAGGAGGAACAGACCAACTGCCAGACCTGATTGAGCTTAAGGGAATTCTGTCAGACAGGCTGGGAGAGACTTCAGATCCTTTCAGATTGAACTTGTTTGGTTCAATCATGGCAGGCAGATTCCTCGCAGACATATGATGAAACATGAGAAGTAAGCTTGATTTGTTTGTAATGACAGCAAAGTTGCTTCTACCTCAAATAGTATGGCTCTCTGGAAATTATTTGGATGAAAAAAAAGATTGCTAATGGCTCCCAATCAGCCTGCTTTTGAAAATCTGAACAGATGTATCATTTGCCATGCTGTTGAGCAAGCCTCCTCCCTTTATGCTGTAGCTTCAGCTTTGAAAACTGACTTGACAAAATCGGTGTAAAAAGAAACAGATTCTCAACAGACATTATTTGTAACTCAAAAATGTTTGATCATAAACCTGTAAACAAATCAGTTTTATTGTGTGCTTTTTTCTAGCTCAAACATGTCTTTCAGAAGAAGAGAAAGACAGTAGGGAGATTTTAATTGCCTTACCTGAGGGCAGCATGTCTCAAATGATGCAGAAACTCAGCAAATCCCAATTAAATCCAACATAGATGACGAACAAAGTTTTGTTGCATGTGTTGACAGGAAAAGAACAAAAGGCTGATTAAACGTGCTTGTTAAGAGGAGAAGTGTGACTCAGCAGCTTCAAAGCGGAGCAAATTTTGGATATCTAATAAGTGGCCTGGGAATTTCTGTTAGTAATTTCACAGCTTTAATCTTGCCATTTGAAACATGGAAGTATAATGTGTTTGCTTTAATGTGAGTCAGCAAAGTGAGTGCCTTTTTGAAACACCATACCTCCAGATTAAACTTTTCACGGGTGTATTAATTATTTATCCATCCATCCATCCATCATCTATACCGTTTACCCTTTGCAGGGGTGGGGGCTGGCTGGCTGGTTGACTAGTGCGGGGTACACCCTGGACAGGTTGCCGTCCATCGCAGGGCAACATAGAGACAGACAGGACAATCAGGTCGGGACGGTGTGATCTGGCAAGCTGGGTGTAATTCCAGTAAATGTTTTCTTTGTGGTATATAGGAAGTTAGTCGTGGAGGTTTGTATTCTGAACTGTCCAGCAAAAGTATGTGTTTTTGAGAAAACCAACTATTTCGTTTAACAAAAAGTAAACTGTGGGTAATTTCCTGCTCCTCTTGAAACCACTTCGACTCTTTTTCATCAGTCTGCTTCAGCTAAGGAAGACCAAGATCATTCTGCCAAACAGGAATTCTATATTAACTGCAAGGTACTCAGGTTCTGTAAACGCAAATCAACACTGCGACATGTCTGAGGAAAAAAAAAATCTCAAGCTTTATAAGATATAATTTGTGAATATAAAACCTCAGAAGATAGAGAATAATTTGATGGAGTAAGAAGATTCATGCATACACATGACAGGACACAGCAATTAATTGGTTTAAAATTTTAGACCAATACATGCCTCTTTAGTCTAAAACAAATCTTAATCCAGTAGTTTGGGAAACACTTTTTATGTCAGCTTATACACACTTTTTGTGTGAGTGAGCAAATAAACTTTTACTTCTGGTCTTATAACAGAGGTGGGCCAAGCAAAGACCTCCCCAACACTTACACTTACCTCCACAATAGCAGTTCACAAAGAGTTTAAAACCGAGGTCAAATTCTGTTAATGTTGCAGAGAAGCTGTATGATTATATGATTTAGCGATGATCTTTTGGTTGTTTTTTTTTAGCACCAATGCTTCTGATGGTTACAGCTGTGGAACAGTAGCACTTAAGCTTGCTAATGTGTGACATGTATTGCTTCCAATTGTGAATTACTCCTTCCATTTGATGTTTGGTATGAGGTGTTTGGGTAAGGGATGTCCCGATCTCAAATGTGTCAATCAGGGTCCCTGACGAAACTCAACTCCTGATACCTTTTGTGGATGTTGTCATCAAAGGAGCCATCTGCACCGGCAGCAGCACATCAACAGCAGCAGCCAAGGCACTGACCCAGGGCACCCAGAGGTGGCAAGGCCGAGACCCCACCTCCACCCAAGCGCTACCTGGTGAGCACCCAGGGATCCACAGCTCACCATCGCTCCCATAGAGGAAACACTGGACGGAACATTAAACATTAAAATAGCAGGCTAAAATATGAAAACATTGATAAAATATAAGCCAGTAAAACATGCAGAGCAATTAAATAGACACAAATAAATAATAATCAGTTAAAAGCTAGGCTAAAATGGTGAGTCTTGAGCCTGCTCTTAAAAACATGAACGTTCTCTGCGGCCCTGAGGTCCTCTGGCAGCCTGTTCCAGAGGTGAGGGCCATAATAATAGAAACACGCCTCACCATGAGTGTGTGTCCTGACTTTAGGGTTGACAAGGAGACGTCTGCCAGAGGAGCGCAGAGACCGCAAAGGTTCATATGGTAAAAGCAGTTCTTAAAGATAAGAAGGCCCAAGACCATTAAGACACTTAAAAACCATTAAAAGAACTTTGAAATCGATCCGAAAAACATACGGGGAGCCAGTGGAATGATTTTAAGACCGGTGTAATGTGCTCCCGCCTCCTGGTCTTCGTCAAGACACGTGCTGCTGAATTTTGTGGAAGTTGTAAACCTGAGATACTTTTGGGAAGACCAGAAAGCAGGGCATTACAGTAATCAATTCTACTGGAGATAAAAGCATGCATCAGTCAAGGGAGTAGGTTTGATTTTGAGATTGGTGGGGACACAAAAGTGCTCCAAGGCAGCACTCTTGAAAGTTGAAGTTTTTTGCATTAGCAATCAATTTCACATTATGCAGATGTGCTGCTCTCTCCAGGTGGATCAGATTCCTTAGGAATCAACCACAATATAAATTTGACAACTCTATAGCAACTATACTGTAAACACCTACACACTGGTAATAGATTATGAGGCCTCTCAGATGTAAGGCTCTGATTTTAAAGCCACATGGATCTGTTGTTATTCAGATCATCATCATACTAACATTTTTTAACCGCTATGTTATATTATGTGTGTGAAGGCTTGTTTAATTCTAATGTTTAAACAGTTTTTATCATGTAAAGCACTTTGTGTTGCTGTTTGCATGAAAAGCGCTCTATAAATACATTTGATTTGATCTGTCACAGTGCTGACTCTCATGACTAACACATCCAGCATTATTTAACCTCACCTGTGAATTTCCAGCCTCTTTTTCAGCTTCTCCTTCTCCATCTCCTCCAGCGTCTCTGCTGTCTGTCACTTTACAAAAATATGTTGATGCGTGACGAACAAATCGGGGATAGAATGATCAGAGTTTGATGGTAAAGTTATTGCCTAAGCAAAAAAGGCCTTTACTTTCACACTATTATAATGTGTAATTTATTCCCCCCAAAATATGGATACATAAAATCATATGATCATGTAGAATATGAAGTTTTATTGTATTTACATCATAAATTTTATTTATGTGTTTTTAAACAGTTGCTCTTTTCTACACAAATACATGAAAATAAGAATAAATAAGAATAAGAATAGAAAATAACTTTTAAAAAGTATATCTCTTTGGCATTCTAATTCTAATTTTAAGTAACTTAAAACGTCTTTGTGCACTTTGACTCCTAAAGAAGTCTCTTATATCCAGTTTTCTTTTCTTTGACATCCTTTAAATCCTATAGCACACACACACACACACACACACACAGAGTCTCTGCACAATCAGTATCTGAACTGACTGTTGTTTATATGATAGTGGAATGGAGTGATTTAGTCATGTTTTTCTTCTCTAAGGTTGCCGAAGCATTCTCCAAAGAGGGTGATGTTACAAGTTTTATTTTAAAAATTGCGGTCTGCTGCAAGCTTCAAGCCTTGTGCATACATTCAAAAGCGGGTACAGGATCAACAGGTGACTGATAAACTTGTATTTCTTTAATGCAAGGTATTTTAAATATACAGTGTTGCTGCTCCATGCATGTATGCACAGATGGTGCAGGCCCATGTGCGCATCCCAATGCAGAGTCCTACACTGGTCCAATTTTACCAACCCACACTCGTTAAGAGGGTTTTTGAACCCGACCCGGTACCAGTGCTTATCTCCTGATCAAATCCGGACCCGACCCGGCTTGGCCTGTTGATTTAAAATCTGCGACCCGAACCTGAACCGGGACCCGGACACTGACACGACACAACACAGTGACTATATGTAACTCTTTAAAAATTATGTATAACTATTTTCAGCAGAGCTTGCTCTTAACATGGGCCTATAGATTGCGTAAGACTTTTTCTTTGTCCGTCATTTTGACTGACATTGACACATTCCATAGTACTTAATTTTCATTCATTTAAATCAAAATTCAATTCTAACAAGCTGAACAAAGAATCCACATCATGCCATCACACATCGAGCAGATTAAAACATGTATTAAATAAGAACAGTCCACCTGCTGTGGCCTGAACGCAGAGTCACGACTTCCTCGAGGACCGTGGACATAAATTGCGCACCTGTGTAATGTAGGCTGCATCTGCTGAATCTGCTGCCTCAGTGAAGACCGTTCTGCATCAGTGGGTAAGATCACTGAAAAAAGAGAATGCAGCTCCAACCTAAATCAATTTTGTTAATTTGTCACATTTAATTGAATTAAGTTAATCCAACTTGATTTATTGACATTTGTTTAACTTGACAACTTAATAAACCAAATAAATTGACTTCAATTAAATGTGACGAATTACCTCAATTTATTTAAGTTGGATCACCGATTCTCTTTTGTCAGTGATGCACCGGTCTGTGTCTGACGCAGCTACGTGCTCCAAAGGCTCCGTAACTGTTCAGCTCCTGGATAGTGAGATGCATCGAGTACGGTGTTCATGTCTGAGGTGCTCTCATGTTAATCTTTTTTTTTTTTGTTACCTGTCTTATCTTTAACAAATATACTACTCACAATAAGTTAGGGATATCGTGAGACACTCAGTGGATGTCATGCATATGGTGTTTGTTTCACTTCAGAGATTTTTGGGATAGGGAGGCAATTGTTTTGGGGTGATAGACACACCTCATTATGTGTTTTCCACGTAATGGTCTCACTGTGTACAGTGTGCCTTACATATTGGAGACAACACCGAAAAATACAAAAGAAAACCCTTTTCAATGTGGCATCAATTTCAACATTCTGTGGGTTTAAAAAGCTGGTATTGTCAGTCAGTCATTCCAACTTCATCCTTCAAACAGCCATGAACACACAACATCACTTAAAGGTCGAGCAGCACCACCTGGCCATAGCACGCCTTCGGGTCGGTGGCAGGCAGTCAGATGCTGCACGTGAACTTGGTGTGTCTCAAAGTGTCTTCAGCAGACTTGCATCAAGACACAGAACTACTGGCAGAGTTCGTGACAGTCCAAGGAGTGGAGCCCCACTAGTAATAGACCGCAATGATGACCAGTACCCAGGACCTGTGCACTCAGACATCGTCATGCCACTGCCACACAGCTGCAGGCCCGTTTACAAGATGTGAGAGGTACTAGGGTTTCCAGACAAACGATTTGCAACCAACTCCACCACTTTACGGCCCTTACAGGTGACTCCACTGACACCAAGATGCCGTGAACGTTTGCAGTGGGCACAAGACCATGTGACCTGGACAATGCAGCAGTGGTCAACCGTCCTGTTCACTGACAAGTGTCGGGTCACCTTGCACAGAAATGATGGTCGAATTTGGTCAGAGGTGTGAATTTTAATCTGCCAAATTGACCAACAGCCTTCAGATTTTTTTGTCCCCAATTTAAAAAAAACTGATAATAACGAGATTATATTAGGTCAATGCGACCCCTGCTGCTTGGAAGCAATGACTGGCATCATACGTTTGAGATGTCTGGAAGTGATTCATTTGCATCAATGTGAAGAGGTTTTTTGTTTGTTTTGGGAAACACTGTTATGATTTAGATAAATTGGAGCATGAATATCCATTAATGCACCACGTATTAAATAAATTCATATGTGGTCTTTGACTAAGCCATCCCAAAACATTTAGTTTGCTTCATTTAACCCTGCAGAGGCCGCATGTTCTTCAGTAGGTTTTAAATGGTAGGTAGCAAAATACATGGTCAGTTTACCTGTCAGCTGCTTCAGGGGCTCCATTGATTGATCTTTGGACATGCCTGGGATCCTATATCATCTAGGCTGTTGTCTATATCCAGTGATCAATGAGTGGAAATTACTGTACACCCTGGACAAGTTTCCAGTCCTTTACAGAGAGCAGGACAAAGATACACAAGACTAAGAACATTGCTTGCCTACAATCACACCTGCTGATAATAAAGTGACCAAATAGTAAATAGTGACCCATGCCACTAACAAGCCTCCTGAGTAAGCCAGTCATTTCTGGAATACTTATGATGCATTGAGAAAGTTTTTTTTTTTCAGACCAACGGTAGCTTGGAACAGTTGAATTTACAGTACACTAATTTGGCAGTGTGAATCCAATCTGTCCTGATACATGTTCAAGGATCAATCGTAGACTTTACTCTTCTAAAGGAGCAGTTACCTGGAAGACTCTGAGAAAATGCTTTCAGCTGATTTAAAAACCACACCTCTAAACAGCAATCTGGAATACTCTGGTTATTTTCTTTTCTTCAAAATTAGGGCTTTATTTGTTGGAATCCATCCATCCATCCATCCATTTTCTTCCGCTTATCCGGGGTCGGGTCGCGGGGGCAGCAGCTTAAGCAAAGAGACCCAGACTTCCCTCTCCCCAGCCACTTGTTCCAGCTCCTCGGGAGGAACCCCAAGGCGCTCCCAGGCCAGCCGAGAAACATTCAATTCAATTCAATTCAGTTTATTTATATAGCGCCAATTCACAACAGATGTCATCTCAAGGCACTTAACAAGAAGTCATTTCAATACAATTATACAAACATTCCAATCAGTTAAAAAGTTTCCTATTTAAGGAATCCCAGCAGATTGCGTCAGTCATTGGCGTGAGGTTGGGCAGATTTCCAACCACAGCAATCCTTCAGCAATCCCTCATACTGAGCAAGCATGTAGCGACAGTGGAGAGGAAAAACTCCCCTTTAACAGGAAGAAACCTCCAACAGAACCAGGCTCAGTAGGAGCGGCCATCTGCCACGACCGTCTGGGGGTTTGAGAAGACAGAGCAGAACACAGAAGGAACAGAAGATCCGATATAAGAGAACTTTCTATGTTACAGAAAGTAAAAAGTTGATAACAGGACACAGTGGATGTTCAATTACTGAGAGGATCATCCCAGTCGATGACCCCCGTCCAACAGAGCATTGCAGCCAAGCAGGATACCAGACCAGGTGTATCTTCGATGGGGAGAAAAACACTGAGAGAAAACAAAGTTAACAGTCGAAATAACAGAATGTACTGTAATACAACTGGAGAGTCGTAGGAGAAAAGGAAGTAGCAGAGTGAAGAAAATTGGTAAGTCTGTCCTCCAGCAGTCTAAGCCTATAGCAGCATAACTACAGAGATAGCTCAGGATGACCTTAGCCACTCTAACTATAAGCTTTATCAAAAAGGAAAGTTTTAAGCCTGGCCTTAAAAGTAAACAGAGTGTCTGCCTCACGGACTAAAGCTGGGAGCTGGTTCCACAGGAGAGGAGCCTGATAACTAAAAGATCTGCCTCCCATTCTACTTTTAGAGATCCTAGGAACTACAAGTAAACCTGCAGTCTGAGAGCGAAGTGCTCTTTTAGGAACATATGGAACAATTAGATCTCTGATGTATGATGGAGCTTGATTATTAAGGGCTTTGTATGTAAGAAGAAGGATCTTAAATTCTATTCTGGATTTAACAGGGAGCCAATGAAGGGAAGCTAAAACAGGAGAAATGTGATCTCTCTTTTTAATATTCATCAGAACTCTTGCTGCCGCATTTTGGATCAACTGAAGGCTTTTAATGGCATTTTGTGGACAACCTGATAGTAAAGAATTACAGTAGTCCAGCCTTGAGGTAACAAATGCATGGACTAGTTTCTCAGCATCACTCCTGGACAGGATGTTTCTAATTTTAGCAATATTCCGGAGGTGAAAGAAAGAAATCCTAGAAACCTGTTTAATATGGGATTTAAATGTCAAGTCTTGGTCAAAAATAACGCAGAGGTTCTTTACGTTATTACTGGGGGCCAATTTAATGCCATCCAGATGAAGTGATTGACTAATCAGTTTCTGTTTAAGAACTTCTGGTCCAAAGACAGCAACTTCTGTCTTGTCAGAATTTAAAAGCAAAAAGTTTAGGGTCATCCATGCTTTTATGTCTTCCAGACATGCCTGTAATCTACCTAACTGACTGGGTTCATCAGGATTTATGGATAAATATAGTTGTGTATCATCGGCATAGCTGTGGAAATTTATCCCATGCTGTCTAATGATTCTACCAATTGGAAGCATATATATGGTGAAAAGAATTGGTCCAAGGACAGAACCCTGTGGAACTCCACAAGTAACCCTTGAGAGTGAAGATGATTTATCATTTAGATGAACAAACTGGAATCTATCAGACAAATATGATTTAAACCAGCCTAGTGCTGTTCCTTTGATCCCTGCAACATGTTCAAGCCTTTCTAAGAGAATATTATGATCGACTGTGTCAAAATCAGCACTGAGATCTAACAAAACCAGAACAGACACCAGTCCATTATCTGAGGCCATGAGAATATCATTAGTAACCTTCACCAGTGCTGTTTCAGTGCTATGATGAGCTCTAAAACCTGACTGAAACTCTTCAAACAGCTCGTTACTGTTTAGATGTTCACAGACTTGATTAGCAACTATTTTCTCAAGGACTTTGGATAAGAAAGGAAGGTTAGATATAGGTCTGTAATTCACTAAGTCATCTTGATCAAGGGAAGGTTTCTTGAGTAAAGGTTTAATTACAGCTATTTTAAATTCCTGTGGTACGTATCCGTTTACTAAGGATAGATTCATCATATCCAAAATGGGGCCAGGAACCAAATGGAACACTTCTTTAAATAATTTGGTTGAGATTGGGTCCAAAATACAAGTTGAAGATTTAGATGAGGCTAATATTTTTGATAATTCTGAAAGCTCGACTGAATCAAAACAGCCTAAGCACAACTGAGGTTCTACAGTTCTTTCCGATACTGACTCATTTACTGAAGAAGAAGTAATCATGTTTGGGAGGCTGCCAATGATTTTATTTTTAATAAAATTTATTTTATTTATGAAGAATCTCATAAAATCATCACTGCTAAGAGCTGGGGGAATAGTTTGCTCAACAGAGCTATGACTCTGTGTAAGTTTGGCAACTGTACTAAAAAGAAACCTAGGATTGTTTTTATTCGCCTCTATTAATGATGAAAAATATGCTATTCTAGCTTGTCGAAGGGTCTTTTTATACAGCAGTAGACTGTTATTCCAGGTTAAATAGGAATCCTCTAGATGTGTAAAGCGCCATTTTCTCTCCAACTTCCTAGTATTCTGCTTTAAAGTACGCAACTCTGCGTTAAACCAAGGAGTCAGCCTCCTATGGCTAGCCACTTTCTTTTTTAATGGGGCTACACTATCTAATGCCAAACGCAATGAGGACGTAACGCTGTGAACCAGACCATCAATTTCTGAAGGGTTAGAGATAGAATTGCTGCCATCCACTGTGTTACTCTGAGACACTGAGGAAAGTAAGAATGGTACAGATTCTTTAAAAATTGTTACAGCATTGTCTGATAAAGTTCTACTATAATGAAATTTTCTTTCAGATTTAAGATGGTCAGTTAAAGTAAATTCAAAAGTTATCAAGAAGTGGTCAGACAGGACCGGGTAATGTGGGTGGACTGTTATTTCCTCACACTCAATACCGTATGTCAGTACAAGGTCCAAAGTGTGTTTACCTGAGTGGGTCGATCCCTGTACTTTTTGAGTAAAGCCAATTGAGTCTAAAATAGCATTAAAGGCTGCATTTAGGCTATCACTTTCAGTATCCACATGAATATTGAAGTCCCCCACTATAATAACCCTATCAGTATTTAATACTATATCAGATAAAAAATGTGAGATCTGATCCAAGAATTGAGAGTAAGGGCCTGGTGGACGATACAAAACCACAAACAAAAATGGTCTTAATGTTTTGCAACTTGGATGAGGAAAATTAAGGGTTAGATGCTCAAAAGAACTGTAGCTATCAATTGGTCTGGGACTAATTAGTAAATCAGAACGGAAAATGGCTGCAACTCCTCCTCCTCGCCCAGTATTTCTAGGAATGTGAAAATTTAAATGACTGGAAGGAGTTGACTCATTTATACTGACATAATCCTCCTGCTGCAACCAGGTTTCTGTGAGACAAAGGAAATCAATGTGATTATCACAAATCAAGTCATTTACTATCAAAGTCTTTGAGGAGAGAGATCGTATGTTTAATAAACCACATTTAATAGATTTATTTTTCCTTTCAGTCAAAGTTGTATTTATTTTTATGAGATTTCCATAATTTGCTTTTGTTGGCTTAACTTTTAATCCATTTAATTTTGGCCGTGGGCAAGACACTGTTTCTATAGAGTAATGGGTGGGTAACAGTACAGAAGCAGCAGAGAGGTGGGTTAAACTACGACTCTGCTTCCTGGTCTGGACCCTGGGTTGTCAGTGTTTTGGAGGATTAATAAATTCGGCCATATTCCTAGAAAGAAGAGCTGCTCCATCCAAAGTGGGATGGATGCCGTCTCTCCGGATCAGACCAGGTTTTCCCCAAAAAGTTATCCAGTTATCAATGTAGCCCACATCGTTTGCAGGACACCACCTAGACAACCATTGATGGAATGACAGCATGCGGCTAAACATGTCGTCACTGGTCCGATCAGGCAGGGGACCAGAAAAGATTACCGAGTCTGACATTGTTTTGGCAAACTTACACACCGAAGCAACACTAATTTTAGTGACCTCCGATTGGCGTAACCGGGTGTCATTACCGCCAGCGTGAATAACAATCTTACTGTATTTACGCTTATCCTTAGCCAGCAGTTTCAGGTAGGATTTGATGTCGCCCGTTCTGGCCCCTGGCAAACATTTGACTATGGTCAATGGTGTCTCTAATGCCACGTTTCTGACTATGGAGCTGCCAATTACCAGGGCCGGCTTCTCAGCGGGTGTGTCGCTGAGCGGGGAAAATCTGTTAGAAACGCGGACCGGTTGGTGGTGTCCCGGGGGCTGGGTCCTAGAACTATGCTTCCTACGTACAGTCACCCAGCCGCCTAGATGTCCCGGCTGTGCGGGCTCTACTGGAGGACAGCTAGGGGGTTCTATCCTTGTTGGCTCCGCGCTAGCTAATGGGCTTCGGCTATCTGCTGGTTTTTCAACAGCGCGGAGCCGTGCTTCTAATTCTGATACCCTCGCCTCCAAAGCTACAAAAATATTACATTTATTACAGTTACCATTATCACTAAAGGAGGCAGGGAAGTAACTAAACATCTGACAGAGAGAGCAAGAGAGAAGAGAAGAGTTAGAGACAGGAGAGAGAAGAGTAGCCATAGCCGCAATGAAGCTAAGCTAACTGAGCTAGCGAGACCTTCCACCCAAAGAAAAACTGTGTGAAACACGAGGAGTTCCCAAAACGTAAAGTACACCACCACAAAATGTGTGTTTTAGTGTGATTGTGTGTTAAAATAACTTAGAAAAGCCTCAGCACAGAGAAAATAAGATCAATTCAAGAGCGTTTGAACACCAAAACAGCTCCACGGACCACAGCAGTGACAACAGGAAATGACGCAATACGGCTTACCCCGTCACCACAACCACAATAATGGTACCTCCAAAGATTACCACCAAACATAGTCCCTCCAGCGTGTCCTGGGCCTTCCCCTGGGCCTCCTCCCGGTGGGACGTGCCTGAAACACCTCACCAGGGAGGCGTCCAGGAGGCATCCTGACCAGATGCCCGAGCCACCTCAACTGACTCCTCTCGATGTGGAGAAGCAGCGGCTCTACTCTGAGCCCCCTCCGGATGACTGAGCTTCTCACCCTATCTCTAAGGGAGAGCCCAGACACTCTGCGGAGGAAACTCATTTCAGCCGCTTGTATCGGTGATCTCGTTCTTTCGGTCACCACCCAGAGTTCATGACCATAGATGAGGGTAGGAATGTAGATCGACCGGTAAATCGAGAGCTTCGCCTTTTGGCTCAGCTCTCTCTTCACCACGACAGACCGGTAGAGCGCCCGCATAACTGCAGATGCCCCACCAATCCGTCTATCAATCTCCCGCTCCATTTTTCCCTCATTCGTGAACAAGACCCCCAGATACTTAAACTCCTCCACTTGGGGAAGGACCCCATCCCTGACCCGGAGGAGGCACCCCACCCTTTTCCGGCTCAAGACCATGGCCTCGGATTTGGAGGTGCTGATTCTCATCCCAGCCGCTTCACACTCGGCTGCGAACAGCTCCAGCGAAAGCTGTAGATCACGCTCCGATGAAGCCAACAGGACCACATCATCTGCAAAAAGCAGAGACCCGATCCTGAGGCCACCAAAACGGATCCCCGCAACGCCTTGGCTGCGCCTAGAAATCCTGTCCATAAAAGTTAGGAACAGGATCGGTGACAAAGGGCAACCTTGGCGGAGTCCAACTCTCACCGGAAACAAGCCCGACTTACTGCCGGCAATGCGAACCAAACTCTGGCACCGGTCGTACAGGGACCTAACAGCCCGTATCAAGGGGCCCGGTACCCCATACTCCCGGAGCACCCCCCACAGGGCCCCCCGAGGGACACGGTCGCCTTCTCCAAGTCCACAAAACACATGTAGACCGGTTGGGCGAACTCCCACGCACCCTCCAGGACCCTGCTGAGGGTGTAGAGCTGGTCCAGTGTTCCACGGCCAGGACGAAAACCGCATTGTTCCTCCTGGATCCGAGGTTCGACTATCCGTCGGATCCTCCTCTCCAGAACCCCTGAATAGACCTTACCAGGGAGGCTCAGAAGTGTGATCCCCCTGTAGTTGGAACACACCCTGTGGTCCCCCTTTTTAAACAGGGGGACCACCACCCCGGTCTGCCAATCCAAGGGAACTGCCCCCGATGTCCACGCAATATTGCAGAGCCGCGTTAACCAACACAGCCCCACAACATCCAGAGCCTTGAGGAACTCCGGTCGAATCTCATACACCCCCGGAGCCTTGCCACCGAGGAGCTTTTTAACGACCTCGGTGACCTCGGCACCAGAGATTGGAGACCCCCAAACCCTGCTTCCAGATTGGAAGGCGTGCCGGTGGGATTGAGGAGGTCTTCGAAGTATTCCATCCACCGACCCAAAACATCCCGCGTCGAGGTCAGCAGCACACCATCCCCACTGTAAACAGTGTTGGTGGCAGACCGCTTTTCCCCCCTGAGACGCCGGATGGTGGACCAGAATCGCTTCGAAGCTGTACGGAAGTCGTTTTCCATGGTCTCTCCAAACTCCTCCCACGCCCGAGTTTTTGCCTCAGCAACCATCCGAGCCGCATCCCGCTTGGCCTGTCGGTACCTATCAGCTGCTTCAGGGGTCCCACAAGCCAAAAAGACCCGGTAGGACTCCTTCTTCAGCCTGACAGCATCCCTTACCGCCGGTGTCCACCACCGGGTTCGGGGGTTGCCGCCGCGACAGGCACCGACCACCTTGCGGCCACAGCTTCGGTCAGCCGCCTCGGCAATGGAGGCGCGGAACATGGTCCACTCGGACTCGATGTCCCCCGCCTCCCCCGGGACGTGTTCAAAGTTCTGCCGGAGGTGTGAGTTAAAGCTCCTTCTGACAGGAGACTCTGCCAGACGTTCCCAGCAGACCCTCACAACACGTTTAGGCCTTCCAGGTCTGTCCGGCGTCCTCCCCCACCATCGGAGCCGACTCACCACCAGGTAGTGGTCAGTGGACAGCTCTGCCCCTCTCTTCACCCGAGTGTCCAAAACATGCGGCCGCAGATCAGATGAGACGACAACCAAGTCGATCATTGAGCTGCGGCCTAAGGTGTCCTGGTGCCAAGTGCACATATGGACACCTTTATGCTTGAACATGGTGTTTGTTATGGACAATCCATGACGAGCACAGAAGTCCAATAACAAGACACCACTCGGGTTTAGATCGGGGGGGCCATTCCGCCCAACCACACCCCTCCAGGTCTCACTGTCATTGCCCACGTGAGCGTTGAAGTCCCCCAGCAGAACAAGGGAGTCCCCAGGAGGAGCACTCTCCAGCACCCCTTCCAAAGACTCCAAGAAGGGTGGGTAATCTAATCTGCTGTTTGGCGCGTAAGTACAAACAACAGTCAGGACCCGTCCCCCCACCCGAAGGCGGAGGGAGGCTACCCTCTCGTTCACCGGGGTAAACCCCAACGTACAGGCGCCGAGATGGGGGGCAACAAGTATGCCCACCCCAGCTCGGCGCCTCTCAGCGGGGGCAACCCCAGAGTGGAAGAGAGTCCAACCTCTCTCGAGGAGACGGGTTCCAGAGCCAGAGCCGTGCGCCGAGGTGAGTCCGACGATGTCCAGTCGGAACCTCTCAACCTCGCACACCAGCTCCGGCTCCTTCCCCACCAGAGAGGTAACGTTCCACGTCCCGAGAGCCAGCTTCTGCAGCCGAGGATCGGACCGCCAAGGTCCCCGCCTTTGGCCGCCGCCCATCCTGCACAGCACCCGACCCCTATGGCCCCTCCCACAGGTGGTGAGCTCATGGGAAGGGGGGCCCATGTTACCTCTTCGGGCTAAGCCCGACCGGGCCCCATGGGTAAAGGCCCGGCCACCAAGCGCTCGCCAACGTGCCCCACCTCCAGGCCTGGCTCCAGAGGGGGGCCCCGGTGACCCGCGTCCGGGCGAGGGAACACTGAGTCCATCTGTCGTTTTCTTCATAGGGGTCTTTTGGGGTCCTCCTAAGGAAAAATAATAATATTTTACAAGTCACGATTTTCTTCAGAAGTGATCCTATAAAGCTAACTGAATTTTAATCTCTATGTATGGAATGTCCAGTCACTTTCATGCATCACAATGTGTATATGATGTGTATGTTTAAGATAGCCATAATCTATTTTACTATGTTGTTTATAGAACTAACACACTTTATCATATCACATTTCCTCTCTCATACTATGCTGTTAAGCTTAACATGTGAGCTTACAAGGAGTTTCTTGGCTAAAATAACTTCAAAAAAATCTGCTTCAGATAAATCTCACCTAGTCAGATCGCTGAATGATGATGCAATCCAAGAAATTTTATATGTCCAATGTTAAAAAAAACATTGATGTCTTTTGATGAACTGTTGATGTCCTTTGTCTAATTCACTTGAAAGCCCCTTTATTAGGGCTACATGTTCATTGCTTGTGAAGCAGATGACTTATATCCAGTTACTCAAGACAGATTTTAATGTCAGGTATATGGTGGCCCAAAAAAGTTAAAAAAGAACAAAAGCTGTTCTGTTTTTTCATAACTTCCATTTCAGTAAAAAAATCAGTTTTAGCATAACTTCCACTTTAAAATAACTTCAGTTTTAGCATAAATTCTGTTTTACCTTAAATTCCTCTTAAGAACAAATTCCATCTTAGCACGATTTCTGTATTGGCTTTTGTTCTGTGGATTTCATTGTTGCATTGTCATTTTTGCATTTCGATGACCCATCTGGGCCACCATACAGGTGGTGTGAACTGTTGACACCAGGCTCATTCACCTAAATCTAGACCAGCCAGGGGTCTGATCTATATATATATATATATATATACATATATATATATGATTTCTCGGTACAAACCCCTTGGTCCGGTACAGGCGTGTACCCAGTTTCCACTTAAATGTGCCTCTGTAAACAAACAGCCCAGCCAGATGTTAAGGCGAGCAACTCTTTTAATTGAGATCAGGAGCTCTTACACCTGCTTCTCATTGGGCCATTACCAGGCTTGTAAAAGGAGCCTGCTGCCAGACCTCGACACCTGAGTGTTCTTCCTTCCATGGTAACCTCTCGTCCTCTTAGTCTCTCCTGAGAAACTGCCCTGTTGGATAGGGGGCATCAGTAGGTGATGATGGTTAGAGTAACTGAACATCCCCCGTGTCCTGTTATCAACTGTTTACTTTCTTTAAAATAGAAAGTACTCTCACATTAGTTCTTTTTGCTCTCTCTGTGTCTCTGCTCTGTCTTCTTCAATCCCCAGATGGTCGTGGCAGATGGCTGCTTGTACTGAACCAGGTTCTGGTTCTGATGGAGGTTTCTTCCTGTTAAAGGGGAGTTTTTCCTCTCCACTCTCACTACATGCTTGCTCAGCATGAGGGATTGCTGAGAGGATTGCTGTGGTTGGTATCTGCATCAATAGGGCACAACTTCCAGTCAATGATTTGATGCAATCTGCTGGACATCCCTAAATAGAAAACTTTTAAACTTACTGGAATGTTGTACGATTGTATTGATATGAGCTTTCTTGTAAAGGGCCACATCTGCTGTGAATTGGCGCTATATAAATAAACTAAATTGAATTGAAAAGCTCTCTAAGAAATGTATGATCTCGTTGTGTACTCACCCTTTGTTAAACCTACCTGTGCACCTTCCAAGGTTCCTCGTTGATCCGTCTTCTAGCTTCTGTGAAAATCCTAGGAAACCCCTTCCATGTCTGGCAGCTCCAAGGTTCCTTTCCTCCAACGTGCACATGCTCCAGCTCCAAGCTTTGCCTCTCCATCCTCCGTCTTTGGCTTCTTTATCACCAATCACCCTGGATCTCCACCGACAACACATGCAGAAATCCCTACTCTGTTTACTCTCCCAGGGGTAATCACCACTACCTGAAAGTAAGCCTTACTTGAGATCATTCAAATCTATCTGCCTGCCTAAACAACATAGCCTACTCATTTCTGAACTTCTCTTCTACAGAGCTGTTTCCTTCCATCCCTCCATGCAGCTGTCCTGCGATCATCCTACTGATCATTGTTTCAATAAGTCATTTATGCTACTGGTCTCGCTAGCTGAGTTCTGCATGTGAGTCAGAAAGTTATACAAAACCATGATCCAAATAAATGTTATAATCTGCTTGTATGAAAAACCTTAAAATCAAAGAAAAGTGTAGTTTTTATTTAATATAGCTGTGCAGCTTTTAAAACAAAAATAAACCAATATAAATAAACATGGATATCAATGGTTTTTAAGTAAATTAAGACTAACTCTGTCTTGCTGCAACACTGGCAGGAACCCATGGGAAATTCAACATTGGCTGGTGATGTCTAGTTATAATTTCTCTTTAAAAAAAAGGCTATATTATCAGCAGCATCACATGAAATGACTCCCTATATAGGTGCAACATCGTGGAAGATTTCTATTTGTAAAACGCTGCTAAAGTACACAGCAATTATCCAACTGTTTTGTTGCCTGTGACAGTGGCCCTGGGAACACTGCCGCACATCTAGATCAAACAGTTGTGCTAAATTAAAGAGTGGGTTATCAGACTGGCCAGGAGTGTTTGATGTGCAGAGATGAGATGCATTATTATGGTAAATAAGCCCCCCTTATCAACCTATTCCTACAGGGCCCTCTAGCTAAGCAGCCCAGAGTACCGTGTGCCCTTGGTCAGACAAATACACACACATAGAAAGCAGTGGCAGAGAGCATAAATACATTCTCTGTTGATCCTTCACACTCCACTCCAAACAGCCACCTGCTCTCCAAATGTCAGTCAGTCTCCGGAATAATTTGTTTCTAATCATTGGCAAAGAGCGGGAAATGTCACAGTTTTCCGAGGAGGACGAAATCTGATTGATTTCCAATTAGTACTAAAACAAAATGCCAGTATGTCCCCACCCCTCACAATGGCCCCCGTGTCCTTCTGAGAAATACTGCTTGTACTGTATTTGTGGGTCAATTAGAAAAGAGGAAACATTATGCTGCAGTTGAAACCTGAAAGTTACAGAAGACTCTGGAGTACTTTCAACAAGGTTCTGATGGTGTACTTCTCAGATTTGATATAACTCCTGACATGAATGCTGGACAGTTTTGGATGTGAATATAGTCATAGCATCAATCCATAGTTATTGGCTTCGTTATGGTTTGTGAACATTTTAAGATGGTGGCAAAGTCGCAACAAAAATTTAATGGAAAAATTGAGAAACGTCAAATTTCTTCATTCTGTTGATTATTTGTGAGTGTTCAGCATTTGAAGTTGGAATCTAAAGTCCCTGTATGACCACATCTACTGAGAACTTCACAATTTAGTCAAAATAATTAGGGATTCAAAGAGGTTCTTTAGATTCGAATCACGCAGAAGATGTTTGAGACACCTTGACTGTCATGGAGAAAGTGTGTGTCAGACTATCTAAATAAGTATGGCTGCTGCCTCTGCTCTCCTCTAGGGGTAGGGTTCTGGTAGTTGATAACTTGGTTGCTCCAGCCCTCTGGCCTAAACTGACTGTGCTAACTCCACCATCATCTCTCCTACAACATTTACAAAAGACTAGTGAATTTCTTCTAGTCAGGACGACACTGGGTGAAAGCCACAGCTATGTACCTACCAGTGGAGGAGGGAGCGCAAGGACTCATAGATGTAACCTCAACGGTCGCAGCGTTCAGGCTTCAAATGGCAAAAAAGCTACTTCTTGGTGTTGCATTACATTGGGTGGATACTGTGTGTCTTCTTTTATGGAAAGCAGGGCTGATTGGACATGACAAACATCTCTTTAAATCAATCCGTTTTAAATGCTTGGCAGATCTTCACGTTTGATAGAAAGACTAATATGACGCCAGGGATGTGGGTTTTGAAGAACCCCTTTTTGAAAACAGTTTTGTCCCGTCACAGCTGCTCTCATCTGTTATTCTGAGATCTAATATGACAGAAGTGGGCTGTGTGAAGCTGGGTCAACTATTGAAGTTGTCAATGTCCAATCCAGCTGAGTGTCGAAATGTGCGAGCCAACAGACTTGTATTAGGACTTAAAGAAGAAGCATGTGCTTCTCTGACAAACTCCATCTGAGAATTTGCTGCAAACAGTCCTCTGTCTGATCAATGGGAAGAGGAAATGAGTATGTGTTTCTTTCATTTCTCCTGGATCAGTGGCAGGATGATATTGTTGGTCTGGTTTGACATGCAAGGTATTGAGTTGAGTTAAAAACAGTCAACACAGCTTTAGTTCTGGAATACAGCCTCTGTTGTTTATTAGTTTACATAACTTCTCAGAGCAGGACAAAGCATTGATGAAATATAGTTCTGTCATCTTCAATCACCTCAGAAAGCCTTCACACTATCATTAGCACACAGATTTTTACACCTGGTTCGTGTGTCATATTGACATACGAGCTGTCTGACAATATCCAGATGTTTACAATTCGGCTGGAACAAGACCCAGGTCAGGGTGACCCAGAGTCCTCCCTTTGGCACAAACACACATTCCTGCACATAAGTTCTTGGATGGGACCACCTCGGACATGCAGTATCTACCACAACATTATCAGCTTGTTCGAATCATAATGCTACTTTACAAAGAGACAACTGACAGAATCGTCCCAATCATCATAGGTTTCTGCGATGAACATGCAAGTTGATTGAGAGTTGACAAGTTGGAAACTTGAATTCTATTGGCTAAAACAATTTGGCGGTCAGTGTGAAATGTATAGGGGTCTATGGGAAGAAGGCGGGACTTAGGAAGAATAACAAATGTTGTGGAGCACCAGCTGTACATCATACTATTGAAATCATTTTAAGGATTTATGCAACCTTAATACATAAATATATTCTCCTGACTGCAGTAGACCATAACTGAATACCACTGTCAAAAAAAAGACTTGATTTTCCTGTGTTTCAGCTGTCGCTGGCTTTAATACCAACCTGAATCTGAATATTTTCTGAATCTTGATCTATAAAATTTAATCTTAAGTGACACAGAAATTGAACTCGATGTCACAGGTACATAAATCTGATCACTCTGATTTTAAGTACACTAATGCTTCTATCTGTATCAACACAATTATAAAGTGGTTTTAATGAAAAATATAGATAATATGAATGTCCTAATAAATGGTTATATATTTTATTTGAATGCTTTCAATCATTTTGTGACATTGCAATTGAAAGCGTATGCATTGCAATGATGTTTTATGTTTTCATCAAAGTAGCTCATAATTGTGTGCTGGATGAAAAATATTGCATAGTTTTAATTTTATTAATCTATTATTCCCAAATAATTCTCTGAAATGTATGGTGCTCCTCTATATTTAGTCTAAACTTTGTTGTTATTGATGCACAAGTGATTGGGGTTTGGTTTTGTTCAGTTTTTTGTATTATTGTGAGTACGGCCTTCATTATTGTTGTTAGGGTCTTAGCAAATTGGTTTCTCCCTCTGTGACTGGCTTCTTGTTTCTTGCGTTCTTTGCTCTGTGTATTTTGGTTTGTGTTCTTTTGTTAGTGTTAGGCTGTTTCCCTTTTAATTTTTTACTCATTTTTTGTAGAAGTTTATCTCCCTCTGTGTTATCTGCATTTATTAGTCTCCCGCCTGCTCAGTGCTTCACCCTCTCCTGAATACACTCTCCTGGTTTCCATGTCTCTAGTCACACCTCCTCTGTATTTAAGCCCCCTGCTTTTCATTCTTCCTTGCTGGATTCTTCCCTACCAAGCTGCCCAGTTTTTGCCCTGTACCCCCAGTGACTTACTGGATGTTTTTTGTTCTTTGTTTCTATCAAAATATATCATGTTGGACCTGAACTCCTGTGTGCGCTTTGGCATGGCTCCCACCTCACAACACATGACATTAACACATCCATCTAGCCCTGCAAGCAAAGCTGCAAGCCTTTTGGGATATGCCTCTATTAGTTAATGGAGGCAGCAGAAATGTATCTGTTCAAAATAGCTCAAGCTCAGCTAGATTGGATAAGGAGCTTCTGTAAACATGAAGTCTTGACCCATGGTTCATGATTCAGTTCAGGTCAGGACTTTACCTAAGCTATTCTGACATCAAATCACTTATACTCCATTCAATTTATACTCTGGTTGTGTGTTTAGGGTTGTCATCCTGCTGGAAGGTGAACCTCTGCTTCAACCTTGAGGCTTTTGCAGCCTCTAACAGGTTTTCTCTTAGGATTTATTCAGAATTACGATGTAATTAGGCCTAACTCCAGGTTCCCATTAACTTCCCTATTCCTTCTAAAAAAAATAATCACCACAGCTTAATATTACCACCACCATGTTTCACCATGGTAATAAAGTATTCCCAGTGATGTACAGTATTAGTTTTCCCACACACATAGTGTTTTGCATGTGAGCCAAAAGTTCATTATTGCCCTGCCTCTTCCCCAGTCATGGCAGGAGGGGCGCGGTACGAATGGATAAAATAAATGCTTTGGACACTGCTAACCTAATGGACAGGTTTATGACTAGGGTCCCACATTAACGCAAAACAGAACATAAAACACAACCAAACATGCATCTAAACGAACTTCCATTCAAGCTAAAGAGTAGAAAATATGACGAAGCATATCTTGCCTTTGGATTTGTTTCAACAAACACCTGCAAATGTTCAACTGAGCTCAAAAAGTTTTCTGAACAGAGTGGCAAAGTGTAAAAAGCCTTATACAATTATAGAGGATTTAATACTGTACTATGGACGATTCGGCAATGATTGACAGCAGCCAGCACACTACCAGTTATTCCTCTGTCCAGTAATACCAGTGGTCGCATTAGATATTTTTGTAGGGAGAAGAAAAAAAAAATCCTGCATCTATTTTTACAAGTCAATTAAAAATATATATTCTATTATATTATAAAACATATTCAATGTTTGTTTTTTTTCATTTTTAATAATATTCATTCCGAACAAGCTGAACTGAGAACTACAAATAAACACTGAAATTAAATAATTGCACTTAAAATACGAACAGTTTACGTCTGGCTGAATGTACAGTCTCACATCCTCCTCCCGGTCTGCATGGAACTGAAATGATCACTTGTGCTTAATCAAATGTCTCCAGTAGGATTGCTGCAGAGTTTTCTTTCATGAGGTTTTGGATTTTTGCCTCAGACAGATGACTTCTCATGGGGGGTTCAGACGTTGTTCTGGAGGGTGAATCTGCACTCCGCTGCCACACAAGAGATTTAAAAAACCTCAAATGTGGAAAACGGTTGGCTAATTCCATTGGCAGGCACATTTATGACATGTCCTTTAACATGTAGGGACTTTGAAGGGCTCTGCACAGACAGAGCAGAGAGGGCTGCATCAAGCGGGTCGAGGGTCTTTGAACTGCGAGATGATATCCGCATCTTTTTGAAGGAAGAGTGCAGCGATCGTGCCCACAAATTTTTTATTAAACGTACATACAGTGACTTTATTTTTTCCTGAAACCAATGTTGAATGAATCAAATTCAGAGATGCAGGGCACAGACATACTCCTCCACCTGGCAGATAAAGTGACATCACTGCGGGCCCACACCAGGTACTGAAAAGTATGATGGTCCAAAGTCAATCAGCTTTAACTGTGTGGAGCTATAACTACAGTTTTTTGGATGTATATCTAACACACACATTTTAACTTGAAAAGGTGCATTTGCTTCAACAATTGTAGACATCATTTGAACAATTGACTTCCAGTACAGCTGTAGCTTTGGACTAGTCCATACACAATGAAACATAGTACTTTTTCCATCTAAACATTTACTACAGGGATCCAGCATGTTGGGTGTTCAGTGGTTCAACTCCCCCTGGAGTTATGTAAGTTCTCATCAACCACTTGTATTGGAGGAGTTTCATCCTTGTACTAATGGATTGCTTTTGGGCTTTCAAACATGCCAATTCCCTGTCCGCCTCAGGTATCTCCCCATGGATATCAGATCTCCATGTGTCCATTCTTTCAATGGTGGTTTCCTTATCATGTTTTAACAAAGTTTTGTAGAAAATAAAAATATGAACTCTACCCTCTAGATTTTGTAGTATGATATTCTCCAAGTATGTGGCTCAGATACAATCTGTTTATATTTTGACATAAGGAAGTGCTTGACTTAGAAAAGGCTTAAAATATGTTTATTTTTATGTTACATAATTGGCATAACTGAACAAATATGAGAAGGTTTCCATTCTTGTAAAGGTCTGCCACCTTCTGCACACCCTTATCTGTATCCAGAGCACCGTAATGGCTTGCATCTAACTTTTAAGTGCTTCTTATGGTTGTCTTTGAGCAGTGGCTTTGTTCTTGCCAATCCTCTAGAGAGGCCATATTTATGGGAGGGAGAATGACGAGCAAATCTCCTGTCATTATATTTTCCCAAAAATTGTTTTTGGTTGCATCTGTGATAAGTGCTCTCCCTCCCCAGTCTGTCAGCTTAGGTGGACAGCCATGTTCTGGCAGGTTTGTAGTAGGCCTGCACGATTAATCGTATTTTCATTGTCATTGCAATGTTAACGTGTGCGATAAACACATTGCAAAAGCTCCTTTGAAATGCGATAATTTTGTTAATATGTGCCATGCTTTCACACCCATGCTGACATTTGGCCAATTAGATGCAGGCCTGGACAGAAGGCCCATGCATGATTGTACACGTTTAGCCAATCAAATGACACCCATAGGTAGGGAGATAAATCAGACAATGGCAGAGGTCAGAAAACAGAATGATGAGCAAAGCGGTGAAATTGCGGAGGAAATGCTGGTGGCGAAGAGACATTGCACCTCTGCGATTTGGCAGTACTTTGGGTACAGGCCACATGACATGAGGCCCATTAACACCGTGACCAGATCCCGGTTTGTGAGTCTAGTTAACGAACTCGACTGACAACATGAGATTTCATCACGGAATTATTTTTCAGAAACTGCTATTTTCTTATATATCGCAAGTAATATCGTCATCGCTATATTAAAGAGTGTCATCAGACATTTTGCTCATATCGTGCAGGCCTAGTTTGCCATAGCCCTACTTTGCATTTCAACCCAACTTTTGAGTTGCTTGATCACATAAAATTCCAATTTTACATCATCAATGGATGAAATGGTCTACCTGTGCTCTGGACTGAAGATAAAAAGAATCATCCAGATGTTTGTCATCCACCAAGTCATAAAGACTTGGCACTGTGGTGATTAGGAGTTGTGTCGGGTCTATTAGCAAAGCTCACTTGCACTTCTGTGATGAAAGCAGAATCTGGTCTGAAGATGGCATATTTTCTATAGGAAACATTTACAGGTACTAGAGTAGATTTGCTTTGAGTATTGATGTGTCCCCAAAAAGTTGCGAAGAGGAGGAGGGTTACAACATTTCCCCAAAGTAATGAGGCAATATAATATCTAAAACACCCTTTGTATCCCTAGCTCAAAATGTATGATGTACATGTACGTCTACATGTACATCATACAAAACAAGCTTATGCTGAATGTCAACAAAAGAAAATGTAAAAATATTTTACAAGTAGGATTAAATACAATGCTTGATTTAATGCAAATAAATACCTGGCTGATTTCTGTATCTAGATGGCCTCTCACCAGATGACATGACCCCATAGTTGCAAGGTATTACTCATGACAGGTAGACCTTTTCCTTTGAACTGTGTCCTTTGTTTAAACTTCAGTTTAATTTGGGCTGTTTGCCATTCTTATCAGTGCCTTTCATCAAACATACATTGTATTGCAAAGATTGGTTTTGTTAAATAATTAAGATATTTCATTTATGGGGACTTTTAATAAAAGAATAGCACTT
Source organism: Valencia hispanica (assembly GCA_963556495.2). Taxonomy (NCBI): domain Eukaryota; kingdom Metazoa; phylum Chordata; class Actinopteri; order Cyprinodontiformes; family Valenciidae; genus Valencia; species Valencia hispanica. The sequence goes on along the minus strand of OY747705.1, from coordinate 5,550,302 downwards.
TAACAAAAGACCAATAGGGAATGTTTGAAAATGGCATATTAATGATATTGATTAGATTACTTCAGAATAAACAGTGGAATCAGGGAAAAAAAAAATTCTTTTTAAAGTCAAGCTGAGGATTTTAAGCTATTTCCTTAGAGATTTCAAGGAAAAAGAAACTCAAATCCAGTTTTACTGTTGGTCTTAAAATTACTGAACTGGATGAATTTATGATTGTAATAGTGAAAATGTCATGCTTATTTGTAAAAAAAAGAAAGAAAAAAGCATAATTTTTCATTAATCCTTGAAGAAATATTGAATTCTCCATACCTTTTTAAACCTAACTGTACAGCCAATTATTTATTTTTTCTAAATTAAAGAGACTGAACTTTCTATTTGGCTCTCTTGAAGTCTATTTCGGAGAATACAGATGTTCAGTTCAAGTATAGTTCAGTCTGTATTAGAGTGGGTTACAGAAGGAACAAACTTTAAAATTTCAAATTTAGTTTATAATTTTGGTATGTTGTCTCATAAACACATACCAAAAACGAGTATGTATTTGGGTTGATGTCCTCTCAGCCCAAGCCAGTCATGATAGATGCCTGCTCATCCTGAGTCTGGCCCGGATGGAGAAATCCTCCTGGTGAAAGGGAGGGGTTTATCTTCATTAGACGAAATACAGTAGAAATAAAAAGAACACATATCAGCATATTAAAATCATTTATTGTGCTCCAGAAGAGTAAGACTATTTAACCAGAAAGAAAGACAAGTGACAAAAATTCTACAATACAAATGCCAGACCTGCTCACATGGTTCCCCACATCTCACGTGGCATTTGAAGAACAAATCCACCTGTAGCTTTAAGACTGTAAGAAAAAACCTCCAAAGATGTAGCCGAGGTTTTTACTGTTGCTGTGGACTGAGGTCAGAAAATGGCACGTTGCTCTACATTCATTCGCAGCGCTCCTTCTTCCCCTTCCTTCCATCTGCTTTGACACGGGCTGAGTGTTGGCCATGGTCAGGGTAAGATTTACACTAGAACAAAAGTGAAGCGTCCCCCTAGAACAGGGTTTCTTAAGTGTCCTTAGATCCCATCTGTGAACCTATTGTCTGCTGCTGCTCTTTCATTAAATCCTACACATGATGGGGTTCGAAAGAAATAGCTGATGCAATTCCATTTAGTTTGGTTTGGTTTGGAATCTCCCTTTAAAATGGATTAAAACCATTTTTTATGGAGGGTGACACTGGATAGGAGTCATTCTCATCTCTCAGGCATTCTAGGATTATTTGGGCCTTTTGTACATGGGGCACTGAAATAGGCACAATTTCAAGTGCAACACCTTTAAATCTAAAGTCAGGACAAGCTGGATGTCATTTTGTCATAGCAACCAGTAAATTTGAAATCACAACACAAAAAGAGAAATGACGCACATGCCAGAAATAAACTGTACTTATTACAATGTTTACAAGGCTCTGTTTGTGAAAGTATAAAAAAAAAACAGTATGTCAGAAATTAATTAAATCCAGCAAATCCGACAAACAAAGAAACAACTCTATTTTTTAGATTATAGGGTTGCCATCTTCTGAAGGGAAAATAAAATTAAAGAAGTCCAATTAAAACCACAAATGTATTCTGTTCATGATCATAACAGCTTGTGAAAATAAAACATTTTTTTCAAACCAGGGACTTAATCCAAAACAAGGTGAAAAGCTTAAAGTTAAACACATGCTTAACCAGAAAAAAATTAAAGACTTTCTCCTCCAAACCCATAAAAGTCTCTGTAAAAGTGTCACAACATAATAACTCTAATGAAATTTTAGCTCATTTCAGATTTATTTGCTCATTTAATAATATGACAGGGTTTAACTATTAGATATGAGTTCAAAGGTCTTATGTTTCTGTCAAAAAGTAGTTGTAAAACCTGCTCTATTTAAATTAGGGTTGTTAAAAGAATTCCAGGATGCTAAAAGTTCTGGCATGTCATGATGATCTATCTGTTAATCTAAAGTTTCCAGTCTGAAACCAGGAAAGTCCTTGGATACTTGGTAAGGAGAAACTCACTGTATGCTGAATTGCAATTGCAGTATTGTTACTACGACTCTATGACAAAACAAGATTTATGACGGGCGATATCACATGTATTTGGACAGTTATTGTATTGATTGAACATATTTTAAGATTAGCTTGTTTTATTGTGTGCCATCCAGGCTAAATAAAAGGAATAATCCAAAAGAAGTATGTTTTGAAACATCCACGTAGACTGTAAGCTATTATAATATTTATAAAAGAAGGCAAAAATGTCTTAAAATCAGAGATAACCTACATTTGTCAAAAGCATAGAACATATATACTATTCCATTACTTATGAAAAAAAGATAAATGGATTCTTGAATGAAAAGATTTCTCGTGGCGGTAAATGTAATGATAATAATAATCAATAATATCATATTTTAGTTCTACATTAATCAAAACACTTTTGGCACACCCAGCCCTTTCTTAAAACCCAATGTCCTGATTTAGGTGGTAGTCTTCCCAAAATGACTGACAACTACTAAGCACATGGTGTGGATTTTATGGCCAGGTACTGTCCAGCAGTGTTTTCATGTGAACCTCCACCATTGTTGATGTCTATGCCAACCGTGCAATGATACACACACAGGCATGTCAAGTGCAGAGGCCAAAGAAACGTTTAAAACCAATTTTAAGCAATCCCTTCTGTGTTAAAACCAGATAAGGAAGCAATTACAAGAAAAAAAATATGTATGGATATTTTATGAGGTAGAAGATACATCTGAGATGTTCACTGGGTGATTGCAATTTTAGTTTAATAGATTAATGCTGGCTTAGCTATGCGGTAATGACAGAGGGTATCGTCAACATGTAGCTAACAAAGCGACAATGACAAACAATCGAGAGCAAACTGACAGGCTAACACTAATTCTTAGACAACTATTTATAGACCTTTTTGAGGCTCTTCAGACAACTAAATGAAGTGATTTTGTATTCTGGCTTTATAAATGTTTGTGGAAAACTGCTATCCTGCTGTTAGCCTGTTATACAACCACGATTAGCCAAGACAAAGGGCTAACCGATGTCAGGGTCCCTGCTCTTTGAACAAAAATAGCTCCGTCTTAGTCATCTTTTCTTTTTTGAAATGAAAACTGTTCTCAGTTTCTTTCCTTTACTGTATTAAGACTAATCCACAACTTCAATCAGTCATATTAAGGTCTACAGTACGTCGGTTGGTTCCAAATATGTGCAGCCAGCTCTAGATTTAATCTTTGCTGTAAAATGTTTTTGTTCTTTTCTGCTGGTGTTCATTATGATTAACATGAGGTATACTGTAATTAGTGTTGTCAACATTTTTACCAAGCTCTTCTTCTCATGGACATGAACATCACCTGGTGCCTCTCTTTTTAAAGTATCACGTTTTCTTTAATGAAATGGAAAAGACGTTGTATATTGACGCACCGCTTGTCCATGCTTACATCTTGTTTGCCTGATAAAATTTTCATTCATTTCATTTTCATTTGTGTTTAATTACCACCCAAGTTAAACTTTATCAACTGCCAGTACACATTTCGAAGGATTTTATTTTTAAAAAATGAAATAAGTCAGGGTCTGCCAGCGATTCTGTTACTTTTCCTATTCTGCAATTGGCTCACATTACCCGCCTTGCATATAAAGTTAGAAATAGGGATTCATCCTGAACTGTCAGCTATTTAGCATGGCTCTGTACATGTTTGACTATTTACCCATTAATGCAATTACATGTTTAATTCAGTGGATGGCCTTTAGTGATAATGCAGTGTCCCAGTCCCTGTGACGCTAGACAGAATAAATACACTCACTGTCAGTCAATTCATAGATTGAGTCTGTGACCACTAAACATTTATACCACACTGTGATTTGTTGATGGCCATAGGTGGGAAATAATGCAGGTTTATAGAAACTATTTAAAGCAAATCATTTATCATTTTCTCACTGCGTTAGCTGGGGTGACCATAGACTGAAAACAATTTAGTCATTTTGATTCCAACCACTGTGGTGTTGTACACACTGGTCCCTTTCAGATCATCCTTTCACTCCATGTTCTACACATTTTCTTTACACCTTGTGATCAGTTAAAATGTCCTGACATTTACTCTGATCTTTACAAAATAACATGTTATGGTTGTTGAACAATAAATTAGCTTGAATTAAAAGCACTCAATGCATTTGGACAGCCTGCATGACGATCACCATACAGAGCTCCTACAGATTCTTTATAGAGGAATATCCCCCAGCACATATCTCACTAATTTTGCTCAGGTAAGCGTTGTGAGTTGTAAACCACACCCCATTGGTTCTGCAAGCACCGCTGTGTTCACTAAAAGGACAAAGGGTATAAGGTTAAAGGACAAAGTGATCTGTAGTGGAGGGTTTGTGTTTCCAGAAATCAAATCTAAAAGGTTTTTTGTTCAAGTTTATATACAAAGTAACTGTAGATGTACTAAAACATTGATTTATGAATTAAAATAAATGTAAACATGAAGATTGATCTTTTCGCTGTAAACCTCCTGAACTGTGGGGGGCAGATAAAACTGAAGACTTCAATTAATTAAAATGAAAAGTGGTTTACGGCTTGGAGAGAACACTGAGAAGGCTGGTTCTATTCTGGGGACAACTGTGGAACATCTGGAGATGATGATGCAAAGATGGATTCCTTATAAAATCAAAAAATAATTATGGACAAGCCTGAGCATCCTCTTAATGAGACTGTCCTACAACAGAGTGTCTTCAGTCGGAGGCTTCATCAGTTTCGCTGCAACACAGACCGCTACAGGAAATCCTTCCTGCCCACAGCCATCATCATCTACATCAACTCCTTAAAGAATTAATTATTATGAGCTACAACAACACTTAATTTCCCTCTGGGATCAATAAAGTATTTTTGAATTAAATTATTAGACTTATTTAACTTTTCCATTATGGGTACCACTATTGTTTTTGAATTGTACGCCATCTGCTTGGTCACATTGGGCCTTACCATACTATGTTTTATTGGAATTGTGTGTTGATAGGTTGTGTTTTATAAGTTTGTTTGTCGTGCTATTGTCCTGCGGTGAAAGCAGAACGCTGGCCAGACAAAAGGGTTTCAATGTTTCAGGGTCTCTGGCACGTCATCTAAATAAATCACAGTAATGGAATTACAAACACAAGTTTGTAGTGATTTTTATGTGGGCCTTATAAATGGTATGTTCAACTTAGGTTAGTTTAGTCAGGGCATGTGTTTTAATTTTAGTTTTGTAATTAAGTAATTGAAAATGGAAAGGTAGAGCTTCAGAGAACAGAAAACATGTATTCATTAAGTGTCATCAAAAAGATAAAAACTGTCCAGAGACGGGACGGTTTGTAGTTGTCAGCACAACGCAAATAGTTATAATTTATCTATTAAATTTAATTACAAAGAAATAAAAAAATATTTCAATATATCAGATTTTACACTACCATCCAGCTTGTCTGCAGCAGCAGCAGCAGCAGTCTGCACTCATTATTTTAAAGAGCTGCATAGTGCTTGAGAGAGAGCCAAAAGGGGCAGGATGTATTCCCCCAACAGAGGCCTCCACATGTCTACGTTTTAGTGAAAGGGAAACAGGGAGACAAGCATTTCAGTCTAACAAGCAGCCTCTCTGCGCCAGCATACAGAATTTTGTATCTGAGCACAGGCTTGCTATCTATGGCATATCTTTCACTGTGTGTTTTGAAAATCACCACTTTGCCCCCGCAGTGACTGAAACCTTGTAAGCTATGGGATTTGACTGCAGTCTGCTTTGCTGGATGACTCATTCCTTCTCTGTGGCTAACATTGTTAGATGCTGAGGCTTCACTGACCCAAGATGTTAGCAGGCACCCCTTTTTGCAGAAGGCGGCCTACTGAAGATGGCACAGATGCGGAGGGAGCCGCTTTGTTAAGCAGTCCAAGCTGTCAGCTTCATAGGAAAGACGAGACAGATGAGAATCCCTGGAAAGAAAAGCAATGGCTCTTCAACATCAACTTAAAAAGCGGTGACTGTGAGTCAGAGCTGAAATGAGAGGCCCCTCGTCTTCCTTCCTGTTCAAACAGTGCTGTGCAAAGGTTTGGACACAAAAATGTCTGCGCCGTAAATATCTATGCCAGTACAGAATGGACAGCCGAATAACGCATTATACCAAATAAAGCAGCAAAAGCATTTTGTGTATAATACAGTATACAATAAAAAAGATGGATTCGATGCCAGTGCTTGTAAAACACTATATTTTTCCAGTTCAATTATCCAAGTTTCATTAGCATCTCAACTCTTATAGATGTTGCCCTAGGCCTCAGCAGTCTTAAGCTCCTAGAGGGAGCTGCAGGGATGCTTCCCTAGCTAACTACTACTGAACACTAACAGTAACTGCAGGGAAATCTAACAGTTTCGAGTGGTGGTGACATGTTCTTGGGCTGTACTGGAATTTTACGTCTTGACAGTTTTGGCTGTTTTGAAAGATATTGTGATAGAAAATACATATAGGCAGAGTTGAGGGTCCTGAACAAAACTGTAGGATACAGATCAGCTAGATTTAGCAGAATTTACACTGTAAGAATACTTGTTCCACAAAATAATAAACTTATCACAAAAAGTAAAAGCTGCATAGTGGCGCATTTGGTACAACTGTTGCCTTGCAGCAAGAAAGTCCTGGGTTCAAAATCCTTTCTACATGGAGTACTTGTGCACCCCCCGTCACCCTACAAAGTATAAGAGGTATAGATAATGTATATAAGCAGTGTAATTTGTGTTTGGTTGATCCTAACTTTGTTGTAACAATATTTCTTGGTAGTGAATTTTGTTTATTTCCACCAAAACGGGCCACGTTTGCAGAGAAAATGCATCTGTGGGTAGATCAGCTGAGCTGAGTCTATGGTCTGCTATCATTAAAAGCTTGCCAAATCCTCTCTGCCTAGGCCAAAGCGCGTTTGGTGGAGGCAGTGTGCTGATGGTGTGAGGCGCCATCTCCCTCTCTGAAAAAACATGACTTATCATTCTCAATGCAGAGAGAAATTGAGGTGAGATAGAAAGCCATCCCAAAGCAGTGTGTGACCAAGCTGATGACCAGCTGGGGAGGAGGTATCAGACTGTTGTGGGTGTGTATGGTTCTTTCCTTCACTGAATTCATAAATTGCCAATATGTCTTTTGAGATTGTTCTGCAATGCCAGATCCCTTTTACTCATAGGCACAACCCCCATATTCATCTTGTCTGTGCAACCCTCAAATACATTTCCATTCAAATGTTGCAAAAATTAAAGGGACAAACAGGCTTTACAACAGCCAAGAAGCTTTGTTACAACACAGAAATAACTGACCAAATGTTGTATCAATTATGTGATTCTGCGCTTCTTCAAGTGAAACTAGGAGGTTTTTTGTTTTTGTTTGCTTGATTATTTAAAATAGACTAAATCCCACTGGTTTTTATTAAGATGTCTTACATAAAAAGGTCTTTTTTTTAAACAAAGGGGAAACTGTCAGATAATTTCCTTCATTTAGACAGCTGACTGCATGAAGAAACAGATTGGGAAAGGGGAGCACTAAGCGCTGTAGCTGGTCACTCTGGAACTCTCAGCAAGTTATAGGAATTTAGACAGCTGGTAAACTTGAACCCAGAAGCAAGATCATCCCTAATTCCTCATAATCTAAACCAGATGTTGAGAAAATAGCCAAAGACCTTTTTTAAATTAGCTTGTAAAAGCTCTGTCAACTAAAGCCATTATATTAGTTACTTTTGGCCCTTTTGAGCAAAGCTATGTTAAAAGATACACATCACTTTTGCTACAGTCTAACTTGAGTGTTGTTGACTCTTTTTGGATCTTTTAGTACAGTGACTCAATTAAAGTTGGGTTTTTTTTTAATGTAGAGCTGATTTACAGGAAACGCTGTCCCAAGGCACTTTATAAGACAATAAGATCAAGTTTGTATACAAAGATACGTTGCAATCCAATCATATAGATAGATTCAGTCAACTAGAAATGTTCCAATTTAATCCGAGCTGTAAAACAATGCAGTGAAGTTCAGTTTATTATGCCATTTGGTGTAAGGCTTTCTATCTAAGCAAATTCAGTCGACTGAATAGAGTGACTGACTTTTTAGCAATCGCTGATCCTGAACGAGACTGACCTGTGGCGCAGTTAAAAGGTCCTGGGTTCAAATCCTGGCCTGTGCGTGGGTTCTCTCCAACGACTGTCAAAAAGATGTGTGCTTGATTCTAACCAGTCGTATTCGTACTTGTATGTCCATAAAAGCGTTGGACACAAAATTCTGCTGTCATATACGTGAGTCTGAGAAACTGTGCGGGTCGGGAATGTTTTTATATGAGTGTGAATCTAAAAGCTGCAAGTGAAAAGTCTTGTGGAAATAACTCTAATTTCTACAACTTGGAAATCTTCATTGCTGTGAACCTGAATTCAAACTTGTGGGTATGAGTAGACAAAGGATGAAATGAGGTCACAGAGAGGTAGTATTCCACCAAACAGGACTTACTGCTATAGCCTTCAAGTTACCAACATGCCGGTGATACTAAGCTATTGCTAGCATTAGGAGTTGGCTTGTGTTAATTCATTAGCACAAACCCACAAACTTGAAATCGTGCTCACAGCAGTGAAGACTTCAAAGTTGTAGAAGCGAGTTACTTTCACATGACTTTGCACTCGTGACTTTTAGATTTTATCATCTAAAAACCAACCTGACCTTCCTAGTCTGCTTAGTTTCTCAGACTCACGTATAGTACAGGATAATTGTGTATTCCACACTTGTATTGGCATACAGATATGAATATGAATTGTTAGAACCATGCACACATCTTTTTGACAGTTGCCTTACTCCATATTACTTCAGCTTCCTCACACAGTCTAAAAGCATAGACTGATAAGTCAACTGAATATTCTATATTGCCCTTAGGTATGAGGGTGCATTATGGTCTGTGTAGTGTGTCTTTGTGTTGCCCTGTCATGGAGTCCGTCCCCCGCTTCCCCCCTGTATTTTACAACAGTGGAAAGGAACCTTTCCTTTCAATAAGAACAAACGACTGGGGGCTGAAGATGACAGAGCAGTCACACTGAAACACAGAAGCACTGATCCAGGAGTACTTTCTACAGTGTCGAGTTAATGGCAGGATTAGCTTTCTGTAACATAGAAAGTTCTCTTATATCAGATCTTCTGTTCCTTCTGTGTTTCTGCTCTGTCTTCTCAAACCCCCAGACGGTCGTGGCAGATGGCCGCTCCTACTGAGCCTGGTTCTGTTGGAGGTTTCTTCCTGTTAAAGGGGAGTTTTTCCTCTCCACCGTCGCTACATGCTTGCTCAGTATGAGGGATTGCTGAAGGATTGCTGTGGTTGGAAAGTCTGCATCAACGGGGCCCAACCTCACGCCAATGACTGACGCAATCTGCTGGGATTCCTTAAATAGGAAACTTTTTTAACTGATTGGAATGTTTGTATATATGTATTGAAATGACTTCTTGTTAAGTGCCTTGAGATGACATCTGTTGTGAATTGGCGCTATATAAATAAACTGAACTGAAATTGAATTAGCTGCTATGGTGGCTTTATCTATTAAAGAAACTTAGGCAAACATTATATGCTCTGAGCTAATAGTCACATCCATTTAATAAAAAGTACATAGTACATCCAGTATACTGTAGTTATTTGCCATAACAGATGTTTAGGTAGCTAAGCGTGTGGAAGGAGAACATGAGGTTATTGGCTGTTACAGATCAGCTGATGGCCCTTACACCCTAAGACTTTGAATGTTAAACGTACATTACACCTATTTTAAGAAAGTTTAAGATAAGAGAAAGCATAATTTCTAAATGGTCAACTTAATTTTCCTGATTAAGTCAAACACAAAATAAATAGTAGAAATTACAAGATGGGAAAATGGCAAAAAAAAAAAAGTAGAACAGCTAAACAAAATGGAAAATATGTCAACAAAAAAATCTGTGTGTGCAAGACCATAAGAAATAGTTTCAAGAGATTAAAATTATTCTGAAAAGAAGAGAGAAAATTTAATTAATTAAAACGTTAGTAGGTAATGTCTTCATTTAGTGAAAGTCCAGATTAGCTGGTTCAAGAGGTTGGAAGTAACGGCTATTCTGAGAGGGGCCAAGCCCAAAGCACATTTCTACCATTATGTACATAAAATGGAAAAAAATTTGAATTACTGTAAAAGGCAAAAATACAACAATAATTCAAGTCTACACAATTTTATCGATTTTACAAAATCTTACTTATAGATCAGACAGTTACTCTGACCAGACAAAATGTTGATGTTTTACATAGAAAGGCAGTTGGTCTCATAACCCATCCTTCCTCCATTTACTGTGTACAGTAAATAATCACAGGTTTCTGTGTGCATAGACATCAACTGTTACCACGTCATCCTTGAGCTGGTATGAAGTTTTCAAGATTGGAGGTTTTTTTAAGATCAGTAGCTGCTCACTTTGGTCTTGGCTCCTTTCGGACTCGCCATCAGCTACAGCCTCTGGGACAAACTTAATTTTGGTTCATGCCTAATTCAAAAAGGAAGAGATTCATGTGCTGCACATAAAACATTAACTGCGAATAACCTGAGCTACCCTTTTAAAGAAGTTGGTACCTTTTTATCAAATCAGCTCATTTGCCCTGACACCCTGACAGAGGTTTGGAGCACAGTACTGTATATACAGGAGGAAAGCAGAAAGGCTTTAAGTTGAAGAGGCAAGACTTTTTGCTTTTGATCATCCTAGTTTCCTGGCAGACACACCAACATCTCTCCAAAACAAAGTACCACCTAACTTGATTTAACTTGGCTAATGATGAAAACTACATAAAAAAGTGCATCATGGGAATTGACCTAACCTGATCCTCACTCTTTCTCTCGGTCTCCTACTGTGCATTTCCGTTTACTCCCACCCCCCATGTGATCTGTCTGACTTTTATCTTGAATTAAACATCTATAGGCATTTATGTTTAAGCAGCTCTGGAGATCAGAGCTTTGTTGGATAAATCATTAGCAAATCTACATCGCCTGGAGATGGAATCCTTCACTATATTTTTCACCCTCCGTTTTTCTTACCAATTGGGCTCCAACTGTGTTACTTTTTTAACTTGAATTTTAGGGCTTCAAAAAAAAAAAAGAAAAAGGGGGAAAGAACAAGAGGTTAATGGAATAAACAGTGCAGGTAATTACTTTGATACGGTCCGGTGCTCCGATAGGTAGAACAGCAAAGAACATTGATTCTAACTGAAGGTACAATGAGTTTGATTGATACGATGTCATGTGATTTACCCACTATCAAAAAGTAGTACCAACACACAGAATACAAAACTAGTCCTTATATGTCCAGCCCACTCAAGCTATATTATGTTATGCAGGAAATCTTTACCATATTCCCAAACCTAATTCGTCTACTATCTGAATCCATCCGTTTGACATCCGCAATTTGGACTGCGTTTCCCAAGGTTCAGTGAGAGCATGTGTTTTCTAGTAATCCAATAGGGAAATAGGTCTTGAATCTCTCCAATGCAAAGAACAGGGTGAAAATTATTCTTATTAATGACATAATCAGCAGAGCAGCCATCAAGCAGGTAAATTGTCATGCGCATCGTGCTAAAATATCCCAATTATCCTTTGTCCCCCCAGCTCTCTGTGTTGTAGTTGGAACTGCCAGAAAGCCGGTCGGTGCGTTCTTGCTTCCTACGTCCCAGGTCCTACTGGCAGGTTGCAGTATGAACACCCTGCCCAAGAGAATTGGGCTTAAACAGCCTTGGTGCTTAGATATGTAAATAGGTCCTATACAATAAAATTGTTTCAATCAAAAATAAAAGGATGAAAAGTATTTGCAAGATATTTTTTTTTCTTCCTCAAAATGGTTCTGTTGTGCATACAGGGTCGCTTTTCCTTGAAGTTTTCAGTCCTTGCTTTACTCTGCTGCTTTTGGCTTATCTTACACAGCCTCCATTTACGATGTTCAGACATGCCTCGATTGGTTTGCTCGGCATCCGCTTTGTGCCCCACAAACAGAGTTTTCTGCAGAGTAATGCCAAAGGAAAACAATATGTTTTCTTTCCTTTACAAAGTGCTCCCCTTTTCTCACCTCCAAGGCGTGTCTGATGCTCCGCGCTGCTTCCAGATAATACTGTCAAGCAGTCGTTTGTCAAAAAAATCCCGAAGGCTATAACTGTCGCTAGAGAGAAAAAGTGTTTTACTGTTCCTTGGTGTGGCTGCAATACCAGAACAAAAATAATGATAAAAAACATTTTTCTCAATGTTCTAACTTGTGAGACGTTGTTCTGTTGCAACTTTTTATGTTTTTTTTTCCCCCTCATGTCTATCAATTTTTTTGTAAAAAAAACCCATAATTACTAATAATATTATTTTTAGATCCTCTGGTCCAAAGCATCTGAAACCTTTTACTATATTCCCTCTGGTATTAACAGAATGTGGTATAATCCCAGTGTAATTCCATCGGTGTTGGGCAACTCCGGGCTGGCGATTTAACTCCTGAAATGTCCATGATTTTCAGCAGGTCGGCCTCAACCCTCTGCTGCAGCAGTGCAGTTAGCTTTTTGCCTTAGCCGTCAGAGTCCTGCCTGTACGGGTCCATCCACTGGGCTATACCCGGGTGGTGGAGTGTGAGTGTGGATGCGGATGAGGCAGAGTGTTGTTCTGCCCACTGCTGGGATATGTGTTAAAAGAGTGGAGTGAGGTGAGCCCTCCCATGGTGCTGGGGATCATGGTTATGGTGTTTGGTGTCATGAGCGGGATGTCGTCTGGTGAGCGCCTCATTGCCAGGGTGTAGTCTGGTGGGCAGGCAGTCCTCAGGACCACATCATGCGGGTGAAGGGAGGCCCCCACCCCTCTGCAGTCCCTGTCCAGGTCTGAGTGCTGTTTCATCTGCAGAGACATGATTTCTTCCTCTTGGGTGTGAGCCAGGTCATTCGCAGTGCTCCGCTGGGGGCTGCAGCGCCTGTGGACATCATGCCGTCGCTTGTCCTTTTTATAGTAAAGAGCAGCAAAGGCCAGAATGTTGAGGAAAAGCAAAGAAGCTCCCACAGCAATAGTCACCGAAAGTTCAGTGGAGTAGTCCCGCTGGTCCACCAGGTGAGGTTGGTTGTGGCTGTCCTGGGTCTCGGTGGGGAATGGAGTTGGATTTGGGCGCTTAGGTACCAGAACTTTGGTCTTGGGTGTGCGGTTCGTGACCTCTGGTGGAGGAATCTGTACGAAGATAGAAGACCAGCTGTCAATACATGATTCATTGAAAGCTTCTACACTGTTTAACTCCAGAAAAGCTTTTGTCAAGATTGTGACTCCACTACTTTTTGTCTTAATTTGACAAATCAGTGTTGGAAGAATTTGCACTTCACCAGCTTCTAGCTATCAAAGTTATGCCCATATATACCAAATATGTCTGAATCAAAACTCAAAGCATAAACTTACATCTATTTTTGCACAATATTTAAATGAATACCCCCTACTCAATTTGATATCTGCTTGACTGCAGAAACACAGAGAATGTTGTTTTTATATAACTAGAAAAATGTAAGACAGCAAAGGGTTAAGAGTATTAGGGACCTTCTCAACTTTATAACACCACAATCTCCTAATAACATTGTTTCTTTCAGAGAAAAGTCTTTAGCTCTTAAGTTTGCTTTCTTTTCTAGATAAAGTCCATAATAACATCTGGACTACAGAAGAAACATCCCACCATATAGACTCTTGGACAGTTTGGAATGTCTTTTTTTTTCCACAACCAAACTTTCAAACAATAAAAAACTAAGAATAACATTAGGGTTTAAAACAATCTTAAATTGGCACAGGGCTCAGTGAAAGTTTTGAACTCCCATGATTCAGCTGTAAGTCATACAGATTTTTTGTGTGACTTTAACAGTTTTTCACATTGTTGCTTCAATGGGTTTAATGGGGATGCGTTTATGTCTGCTCTCTTAAGCTGCAATTTCTTTTCTTATCACATTTCTTATGTTGGAATATCTAACACACATTTGGAATGAGTCCAACTGTGACAAAATTAAGGGTATTCTGTCAAAACAATTATTTTCATAGTTAATCCCTGGGCCATTTTGGGCTTAACGTTCCTCCAATTTGTCAATTTATTATAAACTGATTTAATTAGAAAATAGGGCCTAGACAGTAGCTTCAAGCATTTGATATTTGTAAATATTATTTAGTGCAGACACTCGGTTTACATCAGATTAGGTAATGTAAATATCAGTTCATTGCTATGAAATTTGTCCAGAACAATTTTGTAACAAAGGTGCATACTGTATGTGTGGTTTAATGCCTTGTAGTCTACTGTCCCGAATTAATTTCAAACCGCTTGTGTCAAATGCAGGCAAAACTGTTGCTGCCGAGATGCTGGTTGTTGCACATGATATACAAATCAAGGATGCATTTGAAGGAATTTGCCTTCATCTAGTGGCAGGAGTTGGAATGACATTCAGCTCTGATTATGCAATATTAAACTACATTTGAAATACTGTGAAAACGGAATAGCAATAATCGCACAAGCATAGTAATGGCAATGCTAGAAACTAAGTTACTTAAAGGCAAGTATATTCATATGCCGTTGAATTACAAGGGAGTATTTAGATTTTTTTTCTTTTTCAGCTGTTCTATTGTACATTTATTGCGATGTTTAAAATCATTAAACACATCTTAAATTCTATATGCCACAGTTGGGATTTTAAATATTTAAATGTATGTCAGTTCTGTCTGAAAAAAAATCTAAACATCTTTGGTTTTTCCCTTTAAAAGAAAACTGTGCCTTGACATCCATCCATCCATCCATCCCACTTAATCATGGGTAGAACGGTGCACTGACCGGCTAGTTTTGGAGAGGTTGGAATACACCTGTTGAATGTTATTGTTTTCAATTGATAATAGCGTTCTTGCCCACTGGAGGGGAGAAAGATATGGGCTCAATATAAGGTCACAAAGTTTGCATATAATTTCACAGTTCAACTTCAGAAATCAAGTTTTGGAATCTCGTAGAAAATATCTGCCCAACATTTTCAAGTTTGCAAATGTGCAGAAAGAGGTTTGCATGGTTTTAAATAAAGGTTTGCATTTGAAAGGATAATAGAAGTTCTTTTGCAAACATCCTGTTTTGAGATGCGCAGCATAAAACTGCATGAGAGACTCTAAAGTTGCAGTTGGCACAGTCTTTACAGACTTCTCTGATTGGATGGTGACAGATCACACTGTCCAATCAGAGCGCAGGCCACTTCCTGTGTCCAGACTCTAGCATAGTTCAGTTTTGATAGAATTTAGCCTTTCGTTTGTTCAAAGTTAAACTTTTTTGCAATCATACATTATTTTGGATTTCTTTTACATTTATGAGTCTGATTTAGAGTTAGCTGTTAACACTGAGTAAACAAATAAACACTACACTTTTTGCAAGTTACTAAACAGACAGTTTACTTTTAGCTAATTTAGCCCTTCATGTTATTTTGCAGCATAAAGAATGTTATAATATTGTGGATCTGTGGACATTTTCTGATACTTATACTCAACTAGGAAGGAAAATCTGTTGGCACATTAGCCCACCAACGATCTTTCTTTTACCAGCCGCCACTTGTGTGTTAATACCATAAACCCCTGTGTATACCATATTATTCTAACCTGAAATGTGAGGCCATCTGTCCACTAGTTGCTTCAAATTAGATTATGTAGGAAGACAATGATCTTAAGCATGTTCAACAAAATGACCGAAAAAGAAAAGAATCAAAGTATTGCAAAGTCAAAGTCAAAGTGTAGACCTCAATCTGATTGAAATGCTGTGATAGGACCATTGGAGAGCCATGCATAAACTAATGACTGCGAACCGGGAAGAACTTCAAGTGAGCAGGAAGAGCCACTTTAATGAAAGAGAGTGGGACACAATTTCTCTACAAGGATGTGATGAGATTACTGAGACTGATAAAACCATTCAGAAAACAACTACTTTGTCATTACTGCTAAATCTGATTCTGCAAGTTGGTGAACAATGGCTGGTGCTTTCTTTTTCAATGGGGATATTTAAAGTGAACAACTGCCAATTGTGTTATTCTTTGGTGTAACTGGGGATGCTTTGCTTATTCTCAAAGCTGTTTGTGTCACAATTTCTAACAAAAATGATATTTTTTCATAGAAAGGTAACTGCACAGGAATGAAAAACGTTCCAACAGCTGGCAATTTTTTTTCTGTAAAAAATCACCCCCCCTACATTCAGGTTTAAGGGGGGTGATTGTCTCACTTTTTGCTCTAGTGTATATTTTGTTCATCATCCAAACATATTTCAAGAGACATTTGTAGATTAACTGAAAGCCTAGGATCTTGGCTTGGATTAAACTCACCTTTCTTTTTTAAATTTATTGTGAAAAATATTTATTACCTGTCAAAGACTCTGAGCCACTGTGACAAACCGGCCCAACATGGAGCCCCAACATGGAGCCCCAACATGGAGCCCCAACATGGAGCCCCAACATGGAGCCCCAACATGGAGCCCCAACATGGGGCAGGTTGTCCATGCTGGTAAAGGACTAATTTTATCTGGCATTTAGTGAACAGAAATAACTTGATGATTCTGTCTCATTTAATCTCAGGCATTGAGAGAAACATGTTTTTCTGAGATTATGTAAAAATGTGTTTCTGTCTTTGGGTGAGTAGGAGATTCAACAAGGTCTGTGGATGGAGTGTCATTGGACAGCAGCAATGCAAAGTGTATGATTTCATGCTACCGTTACCCTCTGACCTTCAGGCTGCCCAATGTATGGGGCTGTTTGTCCTTATTAATTTAAATTGTGTTTTAGTTTAAAAATTACAATTTTATAAAACTGTGTGAAAAGATTAATTAATTATAATGAAGAAACCTTAGATTTGGTTTAGGAATAAGTAATGATCAATGTTCCTTTTTTTCAGTCCCTAAACTTTTGCAAAGTATTGTATTATTCTGGTGAGTGATACAGTGAAGGAATGTATAGTGCTGAACAATATTGCCTTGAACAAAACAATAAGTTGCATTTAATATAAACAGAGAAAAATGTTAACCCAACAATGTTTCTAATGCTCGAAATCCATGCTAATGTATTTGTTGGATCATAAAAAATTGTCACCAGTTGATTTTCTGAACTATTAGTTTAACTATTTAGTCAAACAGTTAAACTGTTTGCTGGGGTGATTTGCAGGACAGAGGAGGGTGAAGGATCCAGGTGGTGAGTTTTGGTCCAGGATGGGTTTGCATGTTCAATAAAGTTGACCAGCACAGGCGGAACATTTCAGATCAAGAGAAGTGTGAGCCTTCTTTCTTTAATTGCTGATTTTCTGTGCAACCTTGAGGACCAGCATCTCATGTCAAAGTACAGAAAGCCAAGAGTCACATGTGACAACCAACACCTGGAGCAGGGAGACAACCAACGCCCAAGTAACTTTATGATAAACATTTTAGCAAGCTAACACATGGCTTTAGCTACCTTAATAAATTTTAGCTCTGGTCAAAAATCTCAACTTTTATTTATTGATTAATTATTGTGTTTTAAAGCTATTAACTTACATATTTTTAATACAAAAATAACACCAGCATCAATTACTCTAACCCATAAAAAAGACAAAATGTATCCTTACCTCAGTGTTGTGTGTCAAAATCAAAAGATGAATAGTGGAAAATGACCAGATCAATAACCAAAAGTCTGACATCAAAATCAAACCACAGAGTCCTCCAGTATGGGTGTAATAAGCAATGTGACAACCAACCCATGTGACAACCAGCCCTGTTCTCCCCTACCTGCTTTACAACAAATATGCACAGTCACAAAAAATCTTACCAATAACTTCCCAAACAATTCTGCTCAAGCCCTTTAATAACCAAACAGTAAATAAGAAGCTTTATGTTGAATTGATGTCTGTTGCTAAAGTGTCCTGTGGAAGGATTGACTTGGTAAGCTCCAGCAGAGGCAGAGGCCTGTGGAAGGCACTAACCTTAGTAGTGGTAGGGATGAGGGGGGTGACCTCATTGAGGCTGTGTAGATGAGGGACCAGCTCCAACCATAGGTTCACCTAAAGGATAAAAAAATGAAGGCATGAATTACGAGCTTCTTTCCAAACCCTACATCGAGTCACATTAGAATAGGACAGGTCAAACAGCTCTATGATCATCTTGGGCTTTAAGAAACGCAGGTGGTCAGAAAATTGATCACAAGTAGCTACAGGTAATTACAGATAACCAGTACTGAAACTGTATTTGCATGGTAACTCTGACTTTAAGGTGCAGGCTATCATTTAAGATGTAATTTGCTCGAAAAGCAATGGTTGTGCTAAAAAGTCTTAAAGTGTGAAAAAAATACATTGTGGAGAGTTGAAAACCATTTTTCGTACAGTTAGTGTCGTGTCATAATACTGCATATCCATCTTTTGTTAGAATTGAGAAGGAACACATGATGGCATAAGGAAATGATGTTCCAGTGTCACCTTGCTACACATCTGAACTGTACATAGTTTTATCAGCAGCTAAGTAATGCTGCCATGGATGTGGAGCATGAATTCCACCGTACGAGCACCACATTTCTATCATGTATTCTGCATGTGTGTTCGATTTGCAAAAATGACCCAATAATACTACAGTAGACACATACCTAACACATACCTATTTGAAGATTTTCTGTTTTTCTGTCTGATTAGTTAACTTGCTGTCTGACTGGTGAAGGAGGAGCAACTTTTTTCTTTTCTTGTCTTCTTCTCTTAACCTTTTCTTAGTTACTTTATCTACCCAGCCCCTGGAGTTACTGTATTGGACCGGATCTCTTCTTGGATTACTTTTTTATGGACTCATCAACATGGCTTTTTGCTCAGCTGAGGATTTTGAAAAACTGCTCCAAAGAATTGAGGGCATTGAAACGAAGCTACGTCGTCTGGAAATTAATTTTGATCTCCACGCTGATTGTGGAAACGACTCAACTTTACCGTTGAATTCACATAGAGAACAGCCTATCAGCCCGGTGTTACATCGGTCTAACCGTGTCACAGAGACTCCCTACAGGCGTCTGAGCGGCAGAACTCCGCACTCTAATGAACACTGGCCAGCTTTAAAACGCATGGAATCAACCAAAAACAAGAGATATTTCTCCACCTGGAATCTTGCTTGAAAACAGATTCACAGCCCTGAGTTCCCTGAAAAATGACGTAGCCCCCGGGACCAGTCAAAGCCACCAGGAGAAACCCAGCCGCATCAAACGGACACATAACAAAGTAAGAGCCCCCCCAGCAAAGATTGTTATCATACAAGACGGATCAATTAATGGAATTGAGGCTTTTTGTAGTAAGAACACCAGAGTTTATAGCTGCTACAAAAATACAGTGAGAGAAATATAAAAAAAATCCCAAAAATCTTGGACCAACATCCTGCTTTGGAAAAGCTCATAATTCACGCTGGACCAGCAGATATCGTGATGAGACAATCAGAGATTCTGAAGAGAGACTTTTCTGATCTCCTACAGAGACTTGATGGACTTAACGTAAACATCCTCATCAGCGGACCAGTCCCTGAAGGGAATGATGAAAGATTTAGCAGACTCCGGATGCTCCATAAATGGTTGAAGAAACAATCAGCTGAGAAGTCGTTCACATTTATTAATAATTTCAAAGTATTTGGAAGTGCTAATCATCTGTTCAAAGCAGGCAGTTATCTTAACACTGCCGGAGTAAGGCTGTTAGCAGCAAAAAAAAATTCTTATCAAAATCAGAAAGCAAAACACTTGCTCCCAAAAGCTGATCTTGAGGCGCCCATGGATATCAGAGAACAAAAACAGCAAGTCATGATGACACCACAGGACCGAACAGATAAATAACCATCAGAGATTATATCTTCATATTCCTGTGACTCAGCCACATCAAATGAGTCTCTATTTAGAAACTTTACAGACAGACTGAACAATTAACACCTAAACTTAGACGACACCAAACGCCTGGGACTAGTGTCAATAAGCCTGGGAGCTTCCCCCCACTGATTATTACAGATATCTGATATTTGAGGGAACCGGGCAATAAATCCACCCCTACCGTCTCCCAGAATTCACCCGGCACCCCTGAGGCTATATCAGTGATTATCAGCAGCAGGAAACATAAACCGTTAACCACACGCTCTCATATTAAACAAAATCTCAAATTGATAACCTGTCAGAAGGTTCAGCTGCCCCTCATCACAATACTTAAGTTAGCTTTATTAAACATTAGATCTCTATCCGGGAAGTCTTTTTTTTATCAATGACTTCATCACTGAGCATAATTTACACGCCCTTTTTTTATCAGAAACTTGCCTAGATGAAAATAACGAAACAACTGCATTAAGAGAATCCAGTCCTCCAAATTACAATTTCTTAAGCGAGAGCAGAAAGCACAGACGAGGTGGAGTTGTAGCCCCCATTTTTCACAACTCAATGAACTTTAAAAAGGTAACCCTGGGCACATTTGATTCTTTTGATTACCTAGCCACCCAGATAAATGAGCCTAACAAAGCTTTATTTCTAAATTTATATAAACCACCAAAACTTAACCCTAATTTAATGATTTCATTGACCTTCTTTCTGTAATATGTATCGACTATGACCAACTAATCATTGTGGGGGATTTTAACATCCATACCGACAACCCCCAAGATAGACAAGCAAAAACATTAGATGATACTCTCCACAACTTCGGACTGACCCAGCATGTCAAACAACCAACACACAATAAAGGACACACTCTGGACTTAATTATCAGCAAAGGTTTAAATATTTCCAACATCTCGGTAATTAATATTGCATTATCTGACCATTTCTGTATTTTCTTTGAAAGTTTCATCTCTGTTAAATTATCCAGCCACAGTAAGACCACTATAAAAAAGCGTTTTCTAGGGGACAGTTCAGTAGAAACCTTTAAACGTATTTACCCTTCCACCACATCCCCCTCATCTCCCAACTCAAACTCAGTAAATAAGATGATAGATAATTTCCTTGCGAAAATCTCAGACATCATGGATTCCATTGCTCAGGTAGAAAGAAGACTCCGTGGACAAATAATCCACTGGTACGTAGTGAAAAAAGAGTGTCGACGAGTCGAGAGAAAATGGCGGAAAACTCGACTCCAGGTTCACTGTGAGATCTACAAAGAGAGACTGAATAGATATCAGCTAACTATAAAAGATGCTAGGGAATCGTTCTATTCTGAAATCATCAACAGAAACATTAATAATACACGGACTCTATTTGCAACAGTGGAAAGACTAACTAATCCTTTAGTGACAGTAGCCCCTGAACTAAACTCTACCAGGGCCTGCAATGAATTTGCCAGCTTTTTCATTGAAAAGATTCTAACAATTAGACGGTCAATCTGTACCTCAATATCGAACCCAGAACCAGTGCCATCCAAAATCAACAACAATGTAGAGAAAATGTCTGAAATCCACGTATTAAACCAGAATAGCCTTGACAAAATCATTATCCAATTAAGCTCCTCCTCTTGCTCTCTTGATATCCTACCCACAGCTTTTCTAAAGAAGGTTCTTCCTGTTATTGGGTCTGATCTTGTTCAAATAGTGAACTCATCCCTCCTGTCAGGTGTCTTCCCTAAGGCTTTAAAAATAGCAGTTATTAAACCACTGCTAAAGAAGAAGAATCTGGACAACTCGTTAATGCAGAACTACAGGCCAATCTCTAATCTTCCATTCATCAGTAATATTATTGAAAAAGCTGTGTTTCAGCAGTTAAATAGCTTCCTAACAATGACAAACCGTTTTGATGTTTTTCAGTCTGGTTTCCGTGCTCACCACAGCACCGAGACAGCCATCGTCAAAGTATTCAGTGACATCCGAATAAATACAGACTGTGGTAGAACCACAGTGCTGGTTCTGTTGGACCTCAGCCCAGCATTTGACACTGTTGATCATGATATTTTATTGGAACGACTGGAGAGCTGGGTCGGACTCTCTGGTACAGTACTTGGCTGGTTCGAGTCTTACCTAAAGAACAGGGACTTCTATGTTTCAATAGGAAACTTTTCATCAGAACGAACAGAAATCACATGTGGGGTGCCCCAGGGCTCCATCCTGGGGCCCCTCTTATTTAATATCTACCTGCTCCCACTAGGCAAGATTATAGCAAACAATAACATTAGCTACCATAACTACGCGGATGATACTCAGCTCTACATTACAATGTCACCAGGTGACTCTGAACCCATTCAAACCGTAAATCAATGCATTGACCAAATAAATGGATGGCTGTGCCATAACCTTCTCCAGCTGAATAGAAACAAAACTGAAGTAATTATTTTTGGACCCAAGGAGGAACGATCAAGAGTCAACACACAGTTTCAGTTAATACAGCTAGAAACTACTGATCGGGCTCGAAACCTAGGTGTAGTAATGGACTCAGACCTGAACCTCCAGGGTCACATGAAGGCAATCACAAGGTCAGCCTTCTATCACCTGAAGAACATTTCTAGGATTAAACAACTGATGTCGCAACAGGACCTAGAAAAACTCATCCATGCGTTTATCTTTAGTTGGATTGATTACTGCAACAGCATCTTCACAGGTCTGCCTAAAAAGTCAATTAGACAGCTGCAGCTGATCCAGAACGCTGCTGCTCGCGTCCTCACTAGAACCAGGAAAGTAGAGCACATCAACCCAGTTCTAGAGTCCTTGCACTGGCTCCCTGTAGCTCAGAGAATAGACTTCAAAATACTCCTACTAGTTTATAAATCATTACATGGCTTAGCACCAAAATATGTTGAAGAACTGTTGTCACAGTACCAACCACCAAGACCACTCAGATCCTCCAACTCCTGCCTACTAAACATCCCTAGACTCAGAACTAAACATGGAGAAGCAGCTTTCAGTTTCTATGCTCCCCTTATCTGGAACAGACTTCCTGACGAGTGTAGAGCTGCTGAAACTCTGAACTGCTTTAAATCGAGACTAAAAACCCATCTGTTTAGAATTGCCTTCGAGTAAATGCTTGATGTCATATGTATGAAATGTGTTCATCCTCTCTTGGTTTTTTGATTTCTGTATCATGTGTAATGTGTGTACTTTTAATTTCCAATGTTATATTCCATGTGTTTTTTGAATCACCAAATCATGTAAAGCACCTTGAATTACCCTGCTGTTGAAAGTATGCTATATAAATAAAATTGCCTTGCCTTGCCTTGCCTTGCCTTGCCTTGCCTTGCCTTGCCTTGCCTTGCCTTGCCTTGCCTTGCCTTGCCTTGCCTTGCCTTGTTAAACATAACTTATGTTATTTCCCAATTATTTGCAGAAAATTCACATATTTTTTTATTTTTTTTCTAAAGCATTTGATAGCAAATACAGCTTGGGTAGCTGAAATATCTAGGAGCAATGCTACTTGGGCGGTATTTACAAAGTAGCCAATTCAGGAGCGCCATTCATTTTCTTTGGCACAGACTGGCTGTACGAGCATTGATAAGAAAGACTGTAGACGTTAGCGTCTTCGGTAGTTCTAAGATGGTTTCCATTGAGTGTATTCATGCATACAAAGGTATATTTGGTATCTGAACTATTAAAATGGGCAGTTCTAGGTGTTTTTAGAGGGGGTGTCAAGTTTTCACAGATTTGAGCTATTCTCCGTTGCTTGTGGTCACTAACCCATGTGAATACCGACAGCCCACTGTATTACTTAATCTTGTGCTACACTAAATACAATCTACTTACCTAAGGAGGATACTTGAAAGCATATTGTTCAGTAGTTAAATGGTTCTTGTGGATCAGTTGTTGCAATAGCACTACATGCTTACAGATAATGATGGGAATTGGAAGAAAATGACCTGGAATACCATTACTTTGCGTGATCAAACAAAAGGGATGTAGACATCTAATCTACAGTAAACAAAGTTACTTTAGCACAATGGCGCCAACTCACTGATTCTTCAAACAGCGCTACACATGAACATATTCAGTATTTAGAACAGTCCAGTGGATTCAAGCACAGATTTCTACAATCTCAGGGTAAACTATATCTCATTTTATTGATGCTGATATGTTATTATAAAGAACTTACCAGCTGCTGGACATCTACATTTCTATATTACAATATCTGAGGAGTTTGCTGCCTTCAAACTAATTTGATGACAAGGGGATAATTTGAAAGAAAATAGAGTAAATCCTTTCAGCCATTAGCCAAACAGACAAAACACTGTCTTAGAAAACCAACCTCTAGTGGTAACAAACAAAAGTATTTTAATTGGTGGTATAGGCAAGGTCATGATAACTCAACCCAGAAAAAATATTTAAGATCTAGGTTACTGTTAGCTTTTTGAATGAAAAGAAATGTCTTTGAAAGAATGTCGAATGTTTGAAGTAATAAATTATAAGAACTGACTGTAGATGGTGTGTCAGGACATGTACTTCCTGATTGAGAAAAGAGGATGCGCAGATTTAGAAAGGGTATCTAAAGTAGTACATGTCTTTCTAGTTAGTTTCTTATCAAGGGATTTATATATAGAATATTCAACTAGTCAAATATTTGCTACATACATCTGATGTAGAATAAACCATTAAATACTGGTGATGGTGTTTAAGACTAATATTTTAGAGCATTTCTCTCATCTATAACATTAACCAGTTTTTGAAAAGGTCCAAGATGGGTGACTTTTTTAATACAAAACATAAAGCATTAAATAAAAATTGTACTAAACATTAATGAGCCTGATTTATCAATATTCCAAATAAATAGCGCACAATTGAGTGCCCTGCAAAAATAATGTGAGAGAGGTGTGTTCCTGATTTGTGGGTGATCTACTAAGATTGTGCGCACAAATCATACCAGGCACAAAGAGCAGTATTCAAATAAGACTTAGCGTCGGCTGCTGTGTGCCAGCCTTTCTGCCCTATGCACTGGGCCACAGCCAGAGAGAGGAGGAACAGGCTCAGTGGATTCATGATCTGTCTTTGGGAAAAAAAGGGGGGAAAAAAACGACATACCTGTCATGTCAATGGCTGTTAGAGAGTTAATTACTAATAGGCTAGAATGTCTGTGAATTATATTTTTTGTTTGTCATGAATAAACTTAATGTGTGTGATGTACATGTGCTGCTCTCTGCTCCATGCAGGTGCTGTATTCCAGAGACAGCAGGCGCAGAAGCAGTGAATGCGCTGTCAGTTATGATGCGCCTTTGGCAAAAGAAGGGGGAAACATCGACATAACTGTCAAGTTTATGACCTTTTGAGTGTTATTTATTATTAGGTTAGAATGTGTGTGAATTATATTTTTCATTTAACAGTAATAACCTTTTGTTGAATCGTGGTGGCGCAGAATTAAGACAGGCCTTTCAGAGGCGGTAAAAATAGGCTGTAATACAGCCGTCACAAACAGTTTCATGTTTGATAAATCGCACTGTGTGTGGAACGTCTACTTATTTGAATGTTCTCCTTCCAATATTTTGTGCCTTCTGACAGAAACGCCCACATTAAATATTTATCAAGGGCCAAAGTGTTAAAAAGATGGGGCGCAGTCAATCCATGAGCCTGTTTAGTAAATCACCTGCTGCATGTTTTTGAGCCCACTGTGAGGTTTGTGCACGTTTTAACAAGCACAAACCTTTGATAAACCAGGCCCTAAAAATGTAATTGAATTAGAAAGAGGATTCTGGTTTACCTTGTTTGCCCGGTAGTGCTCTTTGACCCGAGGCTTCAGGCCAATGTGTAGGTAGAGCTGGTCCTTTTGGTTGTAACGTGTCCACGCCACCTCTTCAAAGCGATTGGGCTTTGTGTGGATGAACTTGGTGTCTTGGGGTACAGGTTGGTTTGGGTCCCTGAAAAGACAGACAAGTTGAGTCTATTTCAATCAATAAAACTAAAAAAGCGGGCCTGTCATGGCTGCTCCAGTCCAGTTCATGATTTAACTGTGAGAAAGTGACTGGGAAAAAATATCATCTACAGTTCTTAGGTAAAAAGCTCACCAGATGAAAAAGGTCTGTTTCACATTTGCTAAAAAACATGTAAAATTCCACTACAGTCACTATTTTACATTGTATGAACGATTAAGACTAAATTAGTAGTTGTTTTTTGTACAGTGTGAACCCCATTTATGTCTGTTATAAAAAAACAACAACACATTTCAGACAAAGTGAATCCGATCAACCAAGAGTCAGAGTTAGATGGGCCGAAGCTGTTTTAAGGCTCCAGGAACTAGATGACTTAAAATAAATACTATTGAATATGTTATCATTTTAAAAGTTGACAGGGGAAAACAAAGGATTGACTGGATTTCTTTATTTTTTTGACCCCGTTGGTCAAAATGGCGGACAACAAAAATATCTAGTACAACCTTGGATCTAAATGGCACCTGTAAAACTAAATGACATCCAAATACTTTTTCATTGCAGCATTGTCACAAACACAATCAAAAAGGCCTTTACATATTTTGAGAAGTGCATTCACCTTACTAAGTTTATCTTTGTCTGAAAGTGGCCAAATCGTTTGTCAATGCAGTGTGACTTATAGCCTTTACAGCATCAAACATATTTAAAATGTAGTAGGAGGAATTAAAACTTAAACTGACAGCTTAGTAGATCTTTTGAGACCACACTCTATAATTATTAAAATTAAAATATTGAACTGAGCATGGCATTTGCCTCAGGCTAATCGGCATAATTATAAAGATGTTGTAATGGAGTAGTGAAATGCAGCCCACAGGTTTCATATGATGTGAATCACTAGGGCGTTAGAAATCACAGCCGGTAAACTCGCAAAAAGGTCAAAAGAAGTAAAGCTAGTGAGACGTTGTTTTTCTAAAGTTTCTGATAAACAACCAATGATAAACAAAAAACAACTGCATGCCTAAGATTATTATCTTTTTTTGTTTGAAGTGAGTATATTTATATATAAATGATACATGCTTCCACCAAAAACCTTTGTCAGGGTGAAGATGGAGTTCAGCCATGCAGAGTATTTCATTAACTTTTTGCTGTAATTAAAACCTCGTATTCTGCTCCATCTACCTCAGATCTTAGCCTGGGGACTTAATACCAAAGGGATCGGAGTCAGTGTAGACGCTGGTTAGAATTCCATATGAAAGCCCTCTTCAAAGTTTAACATATAGAGAAGACACTGAACATTAAGTCCTGCACTATAAACTCACAATCTGAGCTGAACAGAACCAGCTGCGTGAGGCCCATTCAGCCTAACTGAGCGCCCCATTGTCTGAGAGAGGCATAAGGAGCTGGCCAAAGCTCATCAGGGACATGCTTAACCATTCAAATGGGTGGCATAAATCTCCCAGGTACCCAGCATTCCACGTCAATTTGGGGTTATATATGTAGATCATTAGTGCCTCTCTGCTCCCCTCAGGGTTACTGGGCAGGGCTCAGAAAAAGCCAATGTCCCCCTATTATGCCTCGGAAAAAAACAATTACCGCCATGGCTGGATGCTGGAAGGCAACATGAGACAGAGGCAGGAAAGGGAATTTTAATTTTGCTCCATAAAGAATGTGCCTTTGCAGTGCGTGACCATTAATTAATAATGAATTTAAAGATATGTGGAGGGTGTGTAAGAAGAATGTTAATGACTCTGTGCGGTCCATAAAACCTAGCAGTGAAGTTCACAACCCCCAGTCATCAAATTGAGCTTAATATTGAGGAAACACAATTACAATGAAATTATTGACTTGTTCATGGTCTTGTAATGGTAATTGTATGTTGCTCCAATTATCCTTGGACAAAACCCTTTACAAAACGCCTGTACTTAATCGTATTCAACTTGTTTAATGTGATGCTTCACCTTTCAATCAGCAAGGATTTTTTTCAAAATCTTAAAACATTTTATTTTTATATTTGATACATTTTAAAGTCTTTACTTAGATCAGGTTATATTATGAATATTACTATTATTATTTTACCCTTACACAATTCTATATGAACAAGAATTATGGCCATTCTCACAGGATTGTGCCTAAAAATGTCCACTTTGTTTAAAGGGGACATAATATGCAAATTTCACTTTTTTCTTCTTTTTGTGTTGCCATTTGGGTCAATTTTCCCCCAGAAATGTTGTGCCATTTAAGCCATTTTTAAAAAGTGCCTTATTGTGACGCCACATTAGGCATAATATGCATACAAGCTCCCCTCACCTGTTAAGCCCCGCCCAACATTTCCAATTCCATGCCATTCTCGTGTGGTAAACCCACAGAGTGATTTTGTGCAAAGAGTGAATTTGCACAAAGTTCCAGCAACACTACCAGGCCACTTTGGAGTACATACTGCAAGGCTGGTACTCATTTGGTTCATGAAATGGCCCTGAAAACGGCCCTGTAGGGTCAGCCCGGTGTAGTGGAGACAAGTGCATACCCTATGGTACCGATGGTGGAAACGCGCCTACTGTGTCACTCTATCCCTGTCATAATTCTTATCTGAATGTGTGTGTGTGTGTGTGTTGGAGGGCGTGGCCTACCACACACCACACCTGTCTACAATAACCCCTTCACATGATGAGGATTTAATGAGCTAGCAGACAGCCATTATTTACCATTTTACTGCTAGTTAGTGCATCTAACAGAAGCTTCCTGTTACCTTGCTTCAGCCAGTTGTGTGTGTGTGTGTGGGGGGGGGGGGGGGGGGGGTAGTCCAGACAGAAGGTTCTCTCTGGTTCTGCCTCTCTCATGTCTTATTCTAACAGGCTGGGTCATCCTGAGCTATCTCTGTAGTTATGCTGCTATAGGCTTAGACTGCTGGAGGACAGACTGACCACTTGTCTTTACTCTGCTACTTTTCTCTTCTACTACTCTCCAGTTGTATTAATTCCTGTTATTATGACTGTATAACCTGCTCTATTTTCTCTCAGTGTTTTTCTCTCCATAGAAGCTACACCTGGTCTGCCATTCTGTACAACTGTGATGCCTTGTTGGAGGGGGGTGTCGACAGGGATGATGCTCCCAGTAACTGAACCTTCTCCCTCTCCTGTTATCAACTTTTATTTTCTTTAACATAGAAAGTACTCTTACATCAGTTATTTTGTTCTTTCTGTTTCTGCTCCGTCTTCTTAAACCCCCAGAAGGTCGTGGCAGATGGCCGCTCCTACTGAGCCTGGTTCTGTTGGAAGTTTCTTCCTGTTAAAGGGGAGTTTTTCCTTACCACTGTCGCTACATGCTTGCTCAGTATGAGGGATTGCTGTGAAGTCAACGACACAATGCATGCGACTGTCTTCTGTCGCTACATGTTGGTCCAGGAGGAGTGAATGCTGCAAGTCAATGACTTGATGCAATCTGCTGGGTTTCCTTAAAAAACAGTTAAACTGATTTGAATAATGAAAACTGAATGATTACCTGGAATTAGGAGTGTTCAATCTTATGTCTCATGATTTTGATTCGATTACAATTAGGGTGCTACGATTCAATTATAAAACCATTATTTTTGTTGCACATTTTTCCCCATTTAGGGTTTTTTCTTAATTCCTTCCATGGCTACATTCTACTCTTAAATCCATCCAGTTCCATTAATTGAAGTATCCAAACCAATTGATGTCCTGTCTTTTGTTCATGTCAAACCACAAATAAAACCAACACATGTTCAAAATATGTTTCACAATCATATAAAGGTCATATTTTTTATGAAAGCTAAAAGGAAATGTGTGTAGGCAATACGGTGACCCTATTTTGATTTCCATAAAAGAAGAAACTTGGTCCACACCTTAAAGATATCAATCATATTCTGTTTACATAAAGAATACTTTGATTTCAATTCAATTCAAACATACTTTATTGGTCCCAGAGGGAAATTAAGTGTTGTAGCTCATATAATCAATTCTTTAAGGAGTCGTTGTAGATGATGATGGCTGTGGGGAGGAAGGATTTCCTGTAGCGGTCTGTATTCCAGCGAAACTGAAGAAGCCTCCGACTGAAGACACTCTTTGTGACAGTCTCATATAAAGGACTCTCAGGGTTGTCCATAATTGTTTTGATTTTATGAATAATCTTTCTTTATCATCATCTCCAGATGTTCCACAGTTGTCCCAAGAACAGAACCAGCCTTCTTTATCAGGTTGTTTAACCTTTTTAAATCCCTGGCTCTGATGCTGCTACCCCAACAGATGACGGCTGAAGAGATTACACTCTCCACAACAGACTTGTAGAAGATCTGCAGCATCTTGCTGCAAACCTTGAAGGACCTAAGCTTCCTCAAGGAATGTAGAATATATGTTAATATATTTAAAGTATCCCTGCTCTATGTGGTGAAAAAGAAAAAAATAATTAAATTTCAGATCAGGTTTTACAAGTGAACCATTACAGAAATGACATTAAAATGGAAATAATTAATATTTTATATTAGAAAATAAACCTATAACAATAATAGCTCATACAGGACAAAAATTACACAAAAATCTGAAATTATATTCTGAGAAAATAAATATTATTTTCTATTCTAAGTAATAGAAAATAAAAAGCATTCTCCCAAAGACACTTAAAGTGTATACTCCAGACTTGGCTTTTTTTGCTGTCCATTTAATACAGAACTCTAACTTTGCAGCGTTTTCATAGTTTTTGCATCAGTTTGACTAATGGGATGTTTGCCACCTGTAATACACAGAAACTAATCTGCCAGCTGTGAGTACGGTACTCTCGCCACACATTGTCGCGACTGGGATGGAATGAAGGACATTTCTTTGGTGTTGCATACTTAAAGCTACACTTGGGCCGACATCTGGTAAACATGAGCTGCCCTGCTCTGCGCTTGGGGAGGACGCACCAGACAGCACCGAAACCGTGGACATGTCAGGGGAAGAGAAGATGTTGCTGCTAACATGATACACAACAACAAAGATGCTTCTTTCACAACTTTAGTGAAAAATATTTGCTGTATTTTGTAAAGTTCGCGCTGCATGGCTGAATCACTATATTCAGCTATTACCCCTAATCTCCACTGCATTCCCTCTGCTCCGCCCCGGCACGCACTCTGCAGCAAAAACGCTCCCATTGTAGTCAATGAGAGCACTTCCACTGCCACCGCCGAGCGGCGCTGGCCGCCGTTTCGCCATCCGGCAAAAATAGGATCGATTCTATTTTTGCCGGACGTCGGAGTAAGTCCGCAGTCAGTCTACACAAATCACTAAGCACCAACCGGATATAGAACAACCACATTTCCCGTAAAAAAACCCCAAAAAATCAATAAAGACGGACTAGACATTTTTTGTATGCATAGCTATATTAAGCCCGTGTATATTTATACATATGTTGTCCAAAATATTTTGACAGAGAATAACAGAGAATAACTGTTCTTTTCTGTTCATTTTCCATGGAATGAAGAATTCCGTTCTGACTTCTGCATTTATTACTGGCTTTTATCGCGAGATCTCAATTCCCCCGCATGCTTC
This sequence comes from Valencia hispanica, assembly GCA_963556495.2. Lineage (NCBI taxonomy): Eukaryota > Metazoa > Chordata > Actinopteri > Cyprinodontiformes > Valenciidae > Valencia > Valencia hispanica. The sequence continues at coordinate 5,518,938 of OY747705.1, read as the reverse complement.
TTTGACCACTTCTGGGCTGCGGAGTGGAGCGGATCTAGAGGGAATGCAGTGGAAATTGCGAACGGCTGGGGAGTGCGTAGCGGACCGGACCGGACCGGAGCGGATGCAGTGGAAATCGGGAGTTATGTTTCCCTGGGTCTGTCCCCTAAAAATGTCCGTGCAGCACCCCAGACTTTTATGTTTTTCTCATTTACTTATTATGAAAAACAATCGATTTTTGAACACTTTTGAATCGATATCTATTCTGCATTATGGTGAATCGGCACACCGCTACTTGGAATGAATGTATGATTGGAGTGAACTGAAATGACCTGTAAAGTGCCTTGAAATGATGTGTGTTGTGAACTGGCGCTATATAGTGTAAATAAACTGAATTGAATTCAGCCATATTGGCCTCCACACCAACCCCTTGGGTTCCTTGTCAAAACCTCCTCATGTCAGTTCCTTTCTGGATATACATTCCACTCCACCGGTTTCTGCTGTCCTCAGATTCATTTGCCTGCCCACTCTCTAAAGCTCCCTGTTCAGTACAATCAGGATCTCACAAACCATCACCTTTGCTTACAGAGCAGGCTCTTCTGTCTACCCTTATCGGATCTGACATTAATCACCGTCTGCCAGGATTTTCTCCCCTGCCTCAACGCCCAGCCACAACCCCAAAACAGTAAGCCATTTCATATACGCCACCTTCAAGGTTCCTTTCCACAATACCCCCGCCATCTCCAACTATTCCTCTCTCTGAGATAATCATGTATGCCAAAATGTGTTGTAAAGCATCACAGTTAAATTAACAAGGAATTCAGGAAGAGCACCTATTCTTTAAAATAAGGTCCCTATACTGGAACCAGCTGCTCTCCTCACATCCCATTCAAACTATCAGAATGGATATGCAGTGACCATGCATTTAGTACGGCACTTGCCAAGTGGGTTTATCCCAGCTATATTCCACATGAAATCATCACGTTCCGACCATTACATGAGCACCATGTGCCCACAAAAATTCTACTGCCTAAACCCAAGACTGCACCACAACCTCAGTCCTAGCCTGGCACAACCCTACCCCAACACCAGTGGTTGCCAAATGTGTACTGATTTATGCAGGAGTAAAACAATCTGTTCTTCACTTCATTCTGGATGATCTAAAATGTCTAAACTCAAGGCTACAAAAACAAACAGCTTCCATACATTATGTATTTGTGTCGAAATGAAAAAGCTGCATGGAGTAGCCTCTATAATTCTCAATTTAGAGTCCACTACATTCCTAATAACAGCTGTAGTAAACAATGAAAACAATTGTTTTCCTATGAATCGAAAAGCTTTTATCAATTTAGCAACTTATATCATCAGTTCTTAGGTTTTTGTTTCAATTTTTCATTTCACAGTTTTTTTTTCCCTAAATGTATTTCTTAAATTGTAATGGGTTTCTTATGTTTTTTTCCCCACTATCTCTAATGTAATCAGATAATTTAAATACACTGCATTCCCTTTCTTTGTTGTAAAGCACTTTCATTTACCTAGTATTCAAGTGGTGGAATACAGTACATTATAGGCTGGATTCACATCTGATAGTCCGGTAGACTCGGTTTGATTGGGGACAGAAATTGCAACATCGTTGATGTTTTTAGCTGGTGCGGTTTGGTTCGTTTAACAAAAAGAGCAGTGTGAATGCAAAGCTTTTGAGCAACATGTTTACATCCCCGCCTGTGGTGGCGCTGTGGTGGTGCTTCACTTCTTGGTGCATACTTCCCGTACAGTGAAATGTAAACAAACATGGAATGGCAGCAGATTGTAGCAGTTTTAGGATTGCTCTGTGTTTGGCAAAAGTCCAAGATAAAACACTGCAGCAATGGGCTCAGGATGAGTATATAGGCAAAGCACTATGTAGAATGCTTTTTTTTACAGGAGGCGGCTGAGACGGCTTCTTATGAGGCGGCGTGCAATGATTAAGAGTGCGTACAACTTCACAGCACTGATGTCCTCCTTATACAGACATCGAGCAACGTATATACAAGATCCAGCATTTATCTATCCAGCATCGCAGTTGTTTAGATTTTATTTACCCAGAATGCCCTGCACAATAGTCCGCTTCCTGCTTTTGGTGCGGTTTTGGCCCAGTTGCCATTCACATATGCAAACGAACCACAGCAGAGTTTGTTTCAATCAAACCAAGACCTACCTTTTTAGACGGACTAGAGTTCGCTTGTTTGGTCCGAATCAGAGTTCGATTGCGCATTCACACCTCCCCAAACAAACTAGAGTTTGATTCAAGCGGACTAAACATGGCTGGTGTGAATGCACCCATAGTCTTTTTTAGGTTTTTGACTTATTGTATTTACTCTGGACAGGCAGGTGATCCTTCATCCATCCATCCATTCTTCCATCCATCCATTTTCTGTACCTGTCATTCCTATGCAGGGTTGTGGGGGGCTGGTGCCTTTCTCCAGCTGTCATGGGGCGAAAGGCAGGGTATACCCTGGACAGGTCGCCAGTCCATCGCAGGGCAACACAGAGACACACAGGACAAACAACCATGCACACACACACTCATACCTAAGGGCAATATTAGAGAAACCAATTCACCTAACGGTCATGTTTTTGGAATGTGGGAGGAAGCTGGAGTACCCGGAGAGAACCCATGCATGCACAAGGAAACATGCAAACTCCATGCAGAAAGACCCAAGGCCGGGATTTGAACCCAGGACCAACAGTGCGACCAACTGCGCCACTGTGCAGCCGTTCTCTTAGATGCTTACTAAAGTGTTATAATCCCACTTCTTGCCAATGTTTGATCATAGTGCTTAACTCCACCATCTCCACCCAAGATTTTCTTTTCTTTTTATGATTTCTCTGTTGAACATCAGTACTTTTAGACATAATTTAAACCCAATAAATGATTTAACATCTGGGTGACAAAAATGACAACATTTCCTATGTTTCCAAGACAGTCAATACAGTGGCATAGGTAACGTCTAGTTTGATAGGTATCTACATAAAAACAAAACTTCATTGTCAACACTTCCAATGTGTTCATACCCAGTCTTGGCAAAGTTTGTCCAGTAGGTCATGACAACAGCACTCAGCATCACATCATTCTTGGAGAAGTTGCATGGAAACAGTTCTGTCGGCCCAATCATCGGCAGCCCAAACACATATGGGATTTCATCTCCATGTGCTGCATCTGCCCACGGTGGTACCTAATGAGCAGCAGATGAAACAAATCACATCAATATTATTATGTCTATGTGGCAGATGCAGAACATTTGTTGGCAAAACTTTTCAGAAAAAAAAATCCCGCTTTGAGGAGCACTAACACAAGTCACGCTAAGAACTGTGGAAAATACAATCCCAATATAAAAAAATCAGAAAGTCAGTATTTATTATAGAACTGGGCATTAAACATAATATGTAGACAATTTTGGCTTATACTATCACAAATTGAATGATTAACAGTAAATAATTTGACGTGTTAGGTTCTTTCTGAATTTGAAGATTAGGGACAGTTATAACCAAATTATGTAAACCCATAATACGTCCTGTGAGGTTCTGGCAAGGCAAACATCTATTAATACCAAATAACCAGATATTCAAAATATGTGAGAAAAATTTGGACTGTGATCAGAAAATCTAGTACCTAAATAACTGGTACTGCCTTGTCCAATAAGTACCCTGAGATCTCCTCTGAACAGGGCATGTCCATAGCACCTGTCTATGGAAGCATCCAGAAGTCATCCTCATTGGATATCAATTCTGCTGTTTAGCGTCATTTATTTTGTGTCTACCCACAACTCATGACTTCAGCTTCAACTGTATCTTCACTAAAATAGATAAATACAGTTCCCTTCTGTGCACACACTCTGCCAATCTCCCTATTAATCTCCCACTCAGTTCAATCCCCACCTATGAACAAAACAGCCGGATACCTACAGTTTCCCACTTGGGCAAGTACGGTATCAATCATTTTCTGGGTATCTAACTTTAAAAACATTAAAACAACCCATAACATAGTACCAACAATGTAGATATAACAGTATAACAGAGACGTACCTGCTCTGTCTGACAGTGGTGGTAGAAGGCATAAAAGTATGTTGGCGACCCAAAACTTGAGTGTAGATCAGCTGTTGCTACAGCCGGGGCCACCCACTGATGATCAGTAAAAAGGGCCAGTAACGTCTTCCGCCGGGTCTCCGGGTTATGTCTGTCAGCCCAGTCAGTGTACATAAACTTAATGGTCTCTCGCAGGATGTCTTTACCCTCTGGGTAACCATAGAGATCATCAACAAAGCTGGACACTGCATAGTCAAAGTCATTGGCCTGGACACCATTGTCATTGTCAACGATGAGCTCCACAAACTTCAGACCCTCACCCTGGTTCACTCCCAGCATTATGTCATAGTTGAGAAACTCTCCTGTAAAAGAGAAGCGTAGACAGCTATTAAATGACAAATCCAGACCAAAATATTTTTAAGTAGTGTAAGCTTAATTGATACCTTGCTCCATCAGTATCTGAGGGTCATCAGGTATAACATCTCCATCGATGACCGGGCCAAAGGCGATGTGATAGCGGGCTGGCTGGATGTCTTGATCTACAAGCTCCTTGTAATGTTTTCTCTGCAGACACACCACTAGCTCCACTGTGTCCTCTAGGTTACAGCCCACCTTACGGGCCAGCATCCGTGCATACTTGGCTGGCTGGAAACTGACAGCCCAGCTGGATAGAGCTGTCCCACTTTGGGCAATCGCCCTCTGGAAAAGACCTGTGGAGAAAAACACAGAGCGTAAATCACTTAACCTTCTTTTTAGATAAGATAAAGAAAGTTCAAATGAACAAATTAGATATAAAAAACACCTTCTATTTCATTTATTGATTAAACCATGCAGAATAAGTGAAACCCTACTTTGTTTTACAAGAACTTTATGTCTACATACAATGAAAATATTAAGTTGTTTTTCAAATGTTTTGAAATATTTTTGCTCACTTTGTCCTAAGATTCTGCTCATGTATAACACAGTTAATCATACAACAGAGAAGACAGTACGTCTAAGATAAGGTTTTTTTGTCGGAATGAAGTGTTTTTGGTCCCTATTTAACATCTGTCTTCTACAAGGCTGGGTCAGTTTTGTTTCACTAACAGTGTGATATGTATTAAACTGCAAATAGCAATGAATCTATCTGGGGGGGGTTTCTGTGTGCATCTGCATCATGCACTATTTTGATGTTCAGTGTTCTGACTTGAACTATGATCTTTGTTTTTCTCCATGTGTACACCATCCATTTGACAAAAAACAGTGAACTTTATAAACTAACAAGATTTATTTTTTCCCACCTTTTAGCAGTAACTAACAGGTCTATCATGGAAATGTGGAGATTCCGCTCCCTAGTGATGTACCCAAGGGATTCAAAACAGACAGGAAATGATAACTTACAGTATATAGCGCTTTTCTAGTAATACTGACCACTCAAAGTACTTTACACTGGAGCCACATTCACCCATTCACATTCACAATGCACATGCATACCAATACAGAGCTCGGTAGGCAACTTGGGGTTAATTGCCCTGCCCAGGGAGACATCGACATGTGACAGGAGGAAGCTGGAACTGAACCTACGACCCTCTGATTGCAAGACAACTACTCTACCTCTGCCCCTGCCAGAAGGGTAATACAGTGCATCCAGCAAGATCCAGATTCAGACCCTGGGTCTCCCCCCAGTGTGGTGAAGAAACCTCCAAAAGAAGGTATACAGGAGAACTTGTAATCAGATGCTAACTTTCAGTGTAGAGGACGGAGGTCTCAGGTCCAATTTCTCATGGTGGGATGAGATAGGTGAAGGTAAGGTACTTGGACTGACAAGTAACTCAGGAGCTTCAACTTACAGGCAAACCTTTGCCATTGCAAGAATACCTTCACTGTACACCTGGAATAATTTTAGTTGATGTCCATTGTGAACATATCCTTTAAGGACATGATTGACTGGTGCAATTGCACCTAAACCTATTTAATAACTGTTTATTCCATAATTTGCCTCAACACCTGTCATGTACAGTCATGGCCAAAAGTTTTGAGAATTACATAAATATTGGAAATTGGAAAAGTTGCTGCTTAAGTTTTTATAATAGCAAATTGCATATACTCCAGAATGTTATGAACAGTGAGCAGATGAATTGCATAGTCCTTCTTTGCCATGAAAATTCCACTGCATTTCATTGCTGTCATTAAAGGACCTGCTGAGATCATTTCAGTAATCGTCTTGTTAACTCAGGTGAGAATGTTGACAAGCACAAGGCTGGAGATCATTATGTCAGGCTGATTGGGTTAGAATGGCAGACTTGACATGTTAAAAGGAGGGTGATGCTTGAAATGATTGTTCTTCCATTGTTAACCATGGTGACCTGCAAAGAAACGTGTGCAGCCATCATTGCGTTGCATAAAAATGGCTTCACAGGCAAGGATATTGTGGCTACCAAAATTGCATCTAAATCAACAATTTATAGGATTATCAAGAACTTCAAGGGAAGAGGTTCAATTCTTGTTAAGAAGGCTTCAGGGCGTCCAGGAAAGTCCAGCAAGCGCCAGGATAATCTCCTAAAGAGGATTCAGCTGCAGGTTCGGAGTGCCACCAGTGCAGAGCTTGCTCAGGAATGGCACCAGGCAGGTGTGAGCGCATCTGCACGCACAGTGAGGCGAAGACTTTTGGAAGATGGCCTGGTGTGAAGAAGGGCAGCAAAGAAGTCACTTCTCTCCAAAAAAACCATCAGGGACAGATTGATATTCTGCAGAAAGTATGGTGAATGGACTGCTGAGGACTGGGGCAAAGTCATATTCTCCCATGAAGCCTCTTTCCGATTGTTTGGGGTATCTGAAAAAAGGCTTGTCCGGAGAAGAAAAGGTGAGCGCTACCATCAGTCCTGTGTCATGCCCACAGTAAAGCATCCTGAGACCATTCATGCGTGGGGTCGCTTCTCATCCAAGGGAGTGGGCTCATTTACAATTTTGCCCAAAAACACAGCCATGAATAAAGTATAGTACCAAAACACCATCCAACAGCAACTTCTTCCAACAATCCAACAACAGTTTGGTGAAGAACAATGCCTTTTCCAGCACGATGGAGCACCGTGCCATAAGGCAAAAGCGAACTAAGTGGCTCGGGGACCAAAACGTTGAAATTTTGGGTCCATGGCCTGGAAACTCCCCAGATCTTAATCCCATTGAGAACTTGTGGTCAGTCCTCAAGAGGCGGGTGGACAAACAAAAACCCACTAATTCTGACAAACTCCAAGAAGTGATTATGAAAGAATGGGTTGCTATCAGTCAGCATTTGGCCCAGAAGTTGATTGAGAGCATGCCCAGTTAATTTGCAGAGGTCCTGAAAAAGAAGGGCCAACACTGCAAATACTGACTCTTTGCATAAATGTCATGTAATTGTCAATAAAAGCCTTTGAAACGTATAAAGTGCTTGTAATTATATTTCAGTACATCACAGAAACAACTGAAACAAAGATCTAAAAGTAGTTTTGCAGCAAACTTTGTGAAAACTTATATTTGTGTCATTCTCAAAACTTTTGGTCACAACTGTAATGCTTGTGGTAATTGGCAATTAATCTTTTAAATCTCTGCAAATTAATTTTGAGCCATTCCTCCTTAGGGAATCTTTTTTCTTCAGTCACACGGAATAATTTTCCAGTATAACTGGAATGGTTGTATTTCATGACCACTAGAATGAGTCAATGATGTGTTCTTGAAGTTAACGTTCTTTGGTAGGTTTATCACAGTTTACAGTTAATTACTCTTCATGGGTTCTCCTTGTGTATATGTGGGTTCCGTCTGAGTAATTCGGCTTCCTCCTGTAGTTAAAAAACATAACTGTTATTTGAATTGGTCTCTCGAAATTGTCATTAGGTGTGCGTGTGCATGGTGGTTTGTCCTGTGTGTCTCTATGTTGCCCTGCGATGGAAATGTGACAAGTTCAGGGTGTACCTCTCACCCAATAACCGCTGGAGATAGGCACCAGTGGCATGACCATGCAAGGGTAAGTGGTATAGATAATGGATGGATAGATGGTTCTTTATGGTTCTCTGGAATCCCAAAGGGTGAGAAATGGCTTCAAAACCTGTTCTTGATTTCTAGATGTTAAGGAATTTGTTTCTCGTCTGAAACTCATTGAGTTTCTTTAGACTGGGGCATGATGTGTTGCTTTCTGAGATCTTTTAGTCTGGTTCCTGTTTTCAGTCAGGCTCTGTTGAATGAATTACTTGACTTTGCAGGTCCGACAATAGATAGACCTGGTTATGCTTGTAAAACTAAACCTAAAAAGAAACCAAACCAACAACAGCAACAAAAACACCGTTTACTTGTGCTTATATGGGGGGGGGGATTACCTTTTCACATTGGTCTAGATAAAGTTGGTTAGCTTTTTCACAATTAGAAGTAAAATGATCATTTTAATAGTGTTTTCATTTTTTATCGGAGTATCATTGTCTGAAAAAAATGGCAAAAAGTTTAGACTTCAGATCTGTGTTGCTAGCAAACTTAACCCCATGTTTGAATGTGAGACAATGAAAATGTTCAAGGTCTATGAATAATTCTGTAAGTACTTCTTTGACATGAAGTTTACCTTTAGTGGAGTTGCTCCAGCGGTTCCCCTCTGAATAGTGAGACAGAGTGAGGAGATTCACACACGATGCTCCAGCACCCGAGCCAAACACGGTGATGCGTAAGGGGTCACCACCAAAGGCCGCTATGTTCTCACTGGTCCAACGCAGAGCCTGGATCTGATCCAACAAACCATAGTTCCCCTTGGCTGCCTGGTCACCCGTACTCAGGAACCCTGTATATAAGAGAACAAAGAAGAGGGATGTTGTTACTCCCGTGTCTTCAGTAGAGGGTGCCGTTACACAGTACTGATAAAACGCACTCCGTATTTGGAAAAAAATAGAACAAACCTGCATGTGAGAACCACGCATTTACAATCATGGCAGACAAAGTCAGAGAGGGATAACCAAAATAAACAAATGCCAGTGAACATGTCAATGTTTTTTAAATTTTGCAAGACTCAATGGTAGGAGCAAACTGTATTGTGATGAGAACTCCTCTGACTTTGAGCCTAAAGTGTTGGACCCTTCCAAGCATCTGATCAGCTGACTGAAGGGACTCGTTAGAGTAGCTGGGGTTCAAAAGCCTGGTGATGTAAGAAGCCATACCATGAGAGGATATTTACACAAACAGCAATATCTCTCCAAATCTTAACCTGACCGACAACCAGTCAAGAAAAGCTAAAACTGGTGTAATATAAGCTTTTCTAGCATTACCTCAATGTGTAAAAAATAGTTGCAGTATTTTGTGGGTTTACACAAGGGTATGGGTGACAATTTCTCGTACAATTTCTGAATTGTAGAAGAGACTGAAACATCAGTTTGTTACCCTATGAATTTACCATCACCACACTATAAAATGTAATGCAAAACTTTTCTTTTCACTTTTTCCCAACATTAGATGGCAGCGTAAGCCATTTGCCGAATGACTAACAAAAATCAGAAGTTGAAAGAAGATAGGAAATCTGCAACAGCCACCACGGGCTATTAGTGTTGGCATCATAAATAAAGCGTTAGCTTTCAGTCTAAACAGTAAATAAAGGTGATCGGACACAGTGGATGCCTTTTACACAACTTGGACATGTTTCAAACAACCCACAGAGTGTAAGAGGAGTCACAGTGTGGATATGCATGAGTCCAGGGGGTCATATTGTGCAATAGCCTGGGGGGGGTTAAACAAGATGCAGTTGTATCATTGTATCTTCTCTGTTAGAACTGACTGCTGAATCCTTCAGAAAATGCCTTTCTGACACAAACGTTAACGTTGTGATGCCATGACCTATGCCTTCTTGAGCCTGTTTCTTGGCGTTTTAGCAAATTAAATCATTTACATACCCTCAGAAGTCTGCATGTGAGCCAAATTATGTTCAAACCTGGACCATCCCTTTTGCAAGCAAATGATTATTCACATGCAATTTGTGATTTTTGCTGCCAGATGCTACAATGATTTAAATTTAACGTGTTATCAGAGTTCATATAAATAACTAATGAGTCTAAAACCCACCTTGCACAATAACTGCTTCCTCTGAGTCCTAGTCATGTCACTATGGACAATATAATAATCCCCCTCTTTGTCCTTTCTCAGTTCAGTTTAAACCCTGAGGTAATCCTGCTCTTATAGGCCGCTTAAAGTTCCATGCCACCTAGGTATGAATGTACTGACAGGGACCCTCCAGTATGTCCACAGGGAAGCTCTGGTCTTTTAGAGCAATTTCATGTTGAACACACGGCAGTTCTTCCTAATTCTTATTTCAATGCTCAAGTACTGAAGTACTACTGAACTACTGAACTACTGATTACTGAACTAATCCCCCAAATTCACATGCTGTATTCAGCTCTCATGTTCTTACTCTTACCACTTCACCACTACAGCTAAATGCCTTTAAAAAGCTACTGTTAATGGAGTTTCTTTTATTATCCCTTTGTGAATAAAGGACATTACATGTCTTGGAAGTGAAAATGACTATTTATGCCAGTATTTCTCTAACATGAACAAATAGGGAAACAACAGAGAGGCAGTCGTTTTGTTTTCCATCTTCATAACCAGAGCAATATACTTCAGTCAAGGACACTATTGTCATTTCCCCAAGTACCACTCCATCGCTTTTAAAAGAAATACCTTTTTCAGACACTACATAATTCCGATTGCTGCCACTTGCTTGTTGCTGTTGTTGTGGTTTATTGTTACAGTACAGCCAACAGAGCTCGAAGCCTTTGATAAATGTTTGACTCTAAAAGCCTTTGAGGAAAGGGAGGGAATATGTTCCTGACTGCTGTAAGGCTTTTAATGTGAAATAGTGCAGGGCACTTAGTGCAAAGCAAAGTAAAAGCTAAATTGGTGTTTAAACTCAGAAGTGATTATATCTTCATGCTGAGTTGACTCCACTGGAAATTTGATCAGCACCAGAAAGAAATTACACATGGAATATGAATGGGAGTCAGAGTTTAAGCTTGAAGGGTGACATCCAGCCGTTTCGGATGAATGAATCCAACAAGACAATGAATGCACTGCAAAACATAAAAGACACACACTGATATAGCTATAGCAATAAAAATCTATGATTGACATTATTTGGAGAATTATGTTAATTTTGAAAAATTGCTTTTAAGGCCACTGTTTTTGTCTCTTTACTTTGTTCATTTCATCCAACCTTTTTCCACATGAGGAGGAATTGATTAAAAATTAATGACGAAATCAGTTGAAATTCCTCAGATTTGGCTTTCTAATAAACTGACATAAAAGTGTATGATACACTGTAATGGCCTGACCAAGTAATTGGGTCAATATGAATTAAATATAGACTGAATTGGACTCCTATATAATAACTATATCAATTTGACCTATTTGGATTAATTAGCCACAGTGGCTAATTAATCTAATCTTCTCTTCTTTTACTGTGCTGCCAAAAAGGTTTAACACTTTATTTTTAAGTTCCTAAGATGATAGTCGGGATTCCACTACCCAACGTTCCAGAGCCTTTATACTTGTCAGCTTTCCTTTCTGTTGTTTTGCAGGCTGTGAGAGGTGGGGATAATCAGAGTGTCTGGGAGCGCCTGGTCAGTCCAAATCAGCTGATTAAAGTCTACCTGAACCTCCTCATCCCTGCTGGCACCCTGTTGTTCTGGTAACATTTTTATTCCTGCCCTTTATAACACCCTATTACCAATATTTTGATATTCATCCTTCTACCAAAGCAAACTTTTTACTCACACAGATCAATTTGCATGTTTAGATGGTTTTATTTTCTCATATTGTGCATTCAAATTACTTGTGCTTTTGCTTTTATATCTTGTTTCTTATTCCACAGAATCTTTTCCAGTTTAACATTTTACAGCACATGCACATAATTTAACTTGTTTTGGGTTCATATCCTCTTCAGTTGAGTATTTACATCTCATGTTTGAATGGTCCATTTTTGCAGTGTAATGTCTGATGGATCAGCCGGCCACGTTCAGACTAACAAAGAAAGACAGCGCTGAATAAAGCATGTGTTTGCTTCAATGAGCTTCGGTGAAAACTGTTTGAACTGGCTGGTTAAAATCAACATGGTCTGAAATAGTCTACAGTTCTATAGACCTCAGCAGTGCTCTGAGTTGACTGCTGGTTTGTAAATGTTGACACTGACATGCTGAACTATCATGATGAACATTATGGCCTTTCGCCAAGAGAATCCTGTTGCCGCTGTTATCATAAAAATATGCACATTTTAGCTTAGAACTGGAAAGACAGACGAGTGAAACCTCAAACTCTTGAACAAACAGTTGGACCACAGAAACCTTCTAATTCTGATTGTTTTTAATGTCTGCTTATTAAAACCCAGCATTGCATCCTCATAAACCGTTTCATCCCCCAGACAAAGGATTCATCATAATCTATAATAACTGAACATATGCTGAACTAGTTTATTTTATTTCTGGTTGTGTTTTTTTGTTGTTGCAATTTCAATATAAACCATTGTTTTGTTTTTTATCTAGCATAGCATAATGATTTCAAGTAATGTGTCTATTATGAGAAGTAATTGAGCATAAGATCATATGCAAATAGCACTGAAATAAACACAAGAAAGTTTATAGCTGCTAATACTGAATTTCCTGAAAAGAACTGAGTAAAAAAGTCTGTGTGGAAATACAATATGCTTAATGTACTGATGCATAACTCACAGTTAAGTTATTACTATACTAAATGTACAATGTACTAAAATGTACTAAATGTACTAAATCAACAATGAAAAACCAACATACATAATGGTATGTCTTTGCATATGATTGGCCCCCTGGTGTGCTGCTCAATATTAAGCCCCGCCCCTAGCTGTCTGAACTGTCAGCAAAGCAGAGCAGCTGAAGATCTTGTTCGCTTCAAGGATAGACGTGTTAGAGCCGTCATGAGTAAAATAATAGTTTATTATCCAGTAAATAACTGGCTTCAGCAATGGTCCCAGTTTAGCACTATTACTGCTTTGGTGGGGAAAAAAACCTCTGATTTGCTGTTGGGGAACAGTTATGACAATGCTGCTACAGCCTATAAAGCATTCACCTTGACACATGCACAGACAGGTAGCATACTACTCACAGTGATCTTATGGAAGTGTCAATTTGGAACATCCTGCTTGGAGTACATTTTGTGCAAAATTCATCCATATTTTAAGCCTATCTGACTGAGAAGACCTCAGACTACAAGCAGTAAGTTTTGGTGTATTATATCACATTATGTATACACATTACCTAACTGCATGCGTTATACAATCACAAGAAATCTTAACAGAAGTTTTCCATAAAATATTTTTAGCAAGTGGAGTCATAAAACCGTGTAATGTCTTGTTAAATCTGGTGTATAAGGGCCAATGTTGACGAAAGAAAAACAAATGGAGTACATTTGCCCAAAAAAACTGATATTTTGGGCAAATGTACTGCCCACATTTTATCAAGAAAAAACTAGGAAATTCTCTAATGTTGAAAAGTCATGAATTTGCAAGAGAAAACTCATGATTAAAAGCAAATATTTTTTATATTTAAGCCAAGAAATTTTCTAATATCAGTCGGAAAGTAAGGAAGAAAATTGAGAAAATCAGTTATGTCCAACAGAAAATGCCGGTCTTATAAGATTTTAGTGTTAAATTTACGAGATGCTCATCTGGATACTTTCAAAAGTGTACAGTACGTCACTCATGCAGCTATTTTCCGAAATCAGAACGAGTTCTCCTGGGTTCAGACTTGTCATGAACGCCACGAGAAAACAGCATACCCCTTTATAAACTGTATTCTCTATTAAACAAGTGGCTATCAAAACAGCATACCCCTTTATAAACTGTATTCTCTATTAAACAAGTGGCTATCAAAACAGCAAACCCCTTTATAAACTGTATTCTCTATTAAACAAGTGGCTATCAAAACAGCATACCCCTTTATAAACTGTATTTTCTATTAAACAAGTGGCTATCACAACAGCATACCCCTTTATAAACTGTATTCTCTATCAAACAAGTGGCTAACAAAACAGCATACCCCTTTATAAACTGTATTCTCTATTAAACAAGTGGCTATCAAAACAGCATACCCCTTTATAAACTGTATTCTCTATCAAACAAGTGGCTAACAAAACAGCATACCCCTTTATAAACTGTATTCTCTATCAAACAAGTGGCTATCAAAACAGCATACCCCTTTATAAACTGTATTCTCTATCAAACAAGTGGCTAACAAAACAGCATACCCCTTTATAAACTGTATTCTCTATCAAACAAGTGGCTATCAAAACAGCATACCCCTTTATAAACTGTATTCTCTATCAAACAAGTGGCTATCAAAACAGCATACCCCTTTATAAACTGTATTCTCTATCAAACAAGTGGCTATCAAAACAGGATACCCCTTTATAAACTGTATTCTCTATCAAACAAGTGGCTATCAAAACAGCATACCCCTTTATAAACTGTATTCTCTATCAAACAAGTGGCTAACAAAACAGCATACTCCCTTTATAAACTGTATTCTCTATTAAACAAGTGGCTATCAAAACAGCATACCCCTTTATAAACTGTATTCTCTATTAAACAAGTGGCTATCAAAACAGCATACCCCTTTATAAACTGTATTCTCTATTAAACAAGTGGCTATCAAAACAGCATACTCCCTTTATAAACTGCATTCTCTATCAAACAAGTGGCTATCAAAACAGCATACTCCCTTTATAAACTGCATTCTCTATCAAACAAGTGGCTAACAAAACAGCATACTCCCTTTATAAACTGTATTCTCTATCAAACAAGTGGCTAACAAAACAGGATACCCCTTTATAAACTGTATTCTCTATTAAACAAGTGGCTAACAAAACAGCATACCCCTTTATAAACTGTATTCTCTATTGAACAAGTGGCTATCAAAACAGCATACCCCTTTATAAACTGTATTCTCTAATAAAGAAGTGGCTAACAAAACAGCATACCCCTTTATAAACTGTATTCTCTAATAAACAAGTGGCTAACAAAACAGCATACCCCTTTATGAACTGTATTCTCTATTAAACAAGTGGCTAACAAAACAGCATACCCCTTTATAAACTGTATTCTCTATTAAACAAGTGGCTAACAAAACAGCATACCCCTTTATAAACTGTATTCTCTATTAAACAAGTGGCTATCAAAACAGCATACCCCTTTATAAACTGTATTCTCTATTAAACAAGTGGCTAACAAAACAGCATACCCCTTTATAAACTGTATTCTCTATCAAACAAGTGGCTAACAAAACAGCATACCCCTTTATAAACTGTATTCTCTATCAAACAAGTGGCTATCAAAATAGCATACCCCTTTATAAACTGTATTCTCTATTAAACAAGTGGCTAACAAAACAGCATACCCCTTTATAAACTGTATTCTCTATTAAACAAGTGGCTATCAAAACAGCATACCCCTTTATAAACTGTATTCTCTATCAAACAAGTGGCTAACAAAACAGCATACCCCTTTATAAACTGTATTCTCTATCAAACAAGTGGCTAACAAAACAGCATACCCCTTTATAAACTGTATTCTCTATCAAACAAGTGGCTATCAAAACAGCATACCCCTTTATAAACTGTATTCTCTATCAAACAAGTGGCTATCAAAACAGCATACCCCTTTATAAACTGTATTCTCTATTAAACAAGTGGCTATGAAAACAGCATACCCCTTTATAAACTGTATTCTCTATCAAACAAGTGGCTAACAAAACAGCATACCCCTTTATAAACTGTATTCTCTATCAAACAAGTGGCTATCAAAACAGCATACCCCTTTATAAACTGCATTCTCTATTAAACAAGTGGCTATCAAAACAGCATACCCCTTTATAAACTGTATTCTCTATCAAACAAGTGGCTAACAAAACAGCATACCCCTTTATAAACTGTATTCTCTATTAAACAAGTGGCTAACAAAACAGCATACCCCTTTATAAACTGCATTCTCTATTAAACAAGTGGCTATCAAAACAGCATACCCCTTTATAAACTGTATTCTCTATCAAACAAGTGGCTATCAAAACAGCATACCCCTTTATAAACTGTATTCTCTATTAAACAAGTGGCTATCAAAACAGCATACTCCCTTTATAAACTGTATTCTCTATTAAACAAGTGGCTATCAAAACAGCATACTCCCTTTATAAACTGCATTCTCTATCAAACAAGTGGCTAACAAAACAGCATACCCCTTTATAAACTGTATTCTCTATTAAACAAGTGGCTAACAAAACAGCATACCCCTTTATAAACTGTATTCTCTATTGAACAAGTGGCTATCAAAACAGCATACCCCTTTATAAACTGTATTCTCTATTGAACAAGTGGCTATCAAAACAGCATACCCCTTTATAAACTGTATTCTCTATTAAACAAGTGGCTAACAAAACAGCATACCCCTTTATAAACTGTATTCTCTATTAAACAAGTGGCTATCAAAACAGCATACTCCCTTTATAAACTGTATTCTCTATCAAACAAGTGGCTATCAAAACAGCATACCCCTTTATAAACTGTATTCTCTATTAAACAAGTGGCTAACAAAACAGCATACCCCTTTATAAACTGTATTCTCTATCAAACAAGTGGCTAACAAAACAGCATACCCCTTTATAAACTGTATTCTCTATTAAACAAGTGGCTATCAAAACAGCATACCCCTTTATAAACTGTATTCTCTATCAAACAAGTGGCTATAAAAACAGCATACCCCTTTATAAACTGTATTCTCTATCAAACAAGTGGCTAACAAAACAGCATACCCCTTTATAAATTGTATTTTCTAATAAACAAGTGGCTATCAAAACAGCATACCCCTTTATAAACTGTATTCTCTATCAAACAAGTGGCTATCAAAACAGCATACCCCTTTATAAACTGTATTCTCTATTAAACAAGTGGCTATGAAAACAGCATACCCCTTTATAAACTGTATTCTCTATTAAACAAGTGGCTATGAAAACAGCACACCCCTTTATAAACTGTATTCTCTATCAAACAAGTGGCTAACAAAACAGCATACCCCTTTATAAACTGTATTCTCTATCAAACAAGTGGCTAACAAAACAGCATACCCCTTTATAAATTGTATTTTCTAATAAACAAGTGGCTATCAAAACAGCATACCCCTTTATAAACTGTATTCTCTATCAAACAAGTGGCTATGAAAACAGCACACCCCTTTATAAACTGTATTCTCTATCAAACAAGTGGCTAACAAAACAGCATACCCCTTTATAAACTGTATTCTCTATCAAACAAGTGGCTAACAAAACAGCATACTCCTTTATAAACTGTATTCTCTATCAAACAAGTGGCTAACAAAACAGCATACCCCTTTATAAACTGTATTCTCTATCAAACAAGTGGCTAACAAAACAGCATACCCCTTTATAAACTGTATTCTCTATTAAACAAGTGGCTAACAAAACAGCATACCCCTTTATAAACTGTATTCTCTATTAAACAAGTGGCTAACAAAACAGCATACCCCTTTATAAACTGTATTCTCTATCAAACAAGTGGCTATCAAAACAGCATACCCCTTTATAAACTGTATTCTCTATTAAACAAGTGGCTATCAAAACAGCATACCCCTTTATAAACTGTATTCTCTATTAAACAAGTGGCTAACAAAACAGCATACCCCTTTATAAACTGTATTCTCTATTAAACATGCAGCTATCAAAACAGCATACCCCTTTATAAACTGTATTCTCTATCAAACAAGTGGCTAACAAAACAGCATACTCCTTTATAAACTGTATTCTCTATTAAACAAGTGGCTAACAAAACAGCATACCCCTTTATAATCTGTATTCTCTATCAAACAAGTGGCTAACAAAACAGCATACCCCTTTATAAACTGCATTCTCTATTAAACAAGTGGCTAACAAAACAGCATACCCCTTTATAAACTGTATTCTCTATTAAACAAGTGGCTAACAAAACAGCATACCCCTTTATGAACTGTATTCTCTATTAAACAAGTGGCTAACAAAACAGCATACCCCTTTATAACTTGTATTTTCTAATAAACAAGGGGCTATCAAAACAGCATACCCCTTTGTAAACTGTATTTTCTATGAAGCAAAGACCTGTCAAAACAGCATACCCCTTTATAAACTGTATTCTCTATTAAACAAGTGGCTATCAAAACAGCATACCCCTTTATAAACTGTATTCTCTATTAAACAAGTGGCTAACAAAACAGCATACCCCTTTATAAACTGTATTCTCTATCAAACAAGTGGCTAACAAAACAGAATACCCCTTTATAAACTGTATTCTCTATCAAACAAGTGGCTAACAAAACAGCATACCCCTTTATAAACTGTATTCTCTATCAAACAAGTGGCTAACAAAACAGCATACCCCTTTATAAACTGTATTCCCTATTAAACAAGTGGCTATCAAAACAGCATACCCCTTTATAAACTGTATTCTCTATTAAACAAGTGGCTATCAAAACAGCATACCCCTTTATAAACTGTATTTTCTATGAAGCAAAGACCTGTCAAAACAGCATACCCCGTCACAAACACTTATATGCTGTTTCGATAAAGAAGGTTAAACTGACAGACGAAGCAATAAAAATCCACTTCCGATACATTATTCTGACATGAACTGCCACATTGAACAAATTCTGGTTGCCTGTGCTGGTTAGATCATACGTGTCTGTGAAAGGTTTGTCAAAAAAGACACCATCTGTGGGACTGGGAGCCAGTAGCTTGACCTCTAAGCTCCCTGGAATGACAATATGGAGGTGAACCTTGATCCGGGAATTGCGCTTTTATCCCCTCGATCCCTGTTAATGCAGAGGGAAAAGGCTGGATGAGGAGATAGACCTTTTTTTTACTCTTTTCTCTGCACACATCTCTTAGTCTAAGTCATGGTAGGTGGGCAATAATCCGCTATGTGTTTTCACTTTCTCCCCATCCATCCTTTTGACTCTGGATGTCGAGAAGGACTGAATAAAAAAAGCTGCAGAGGAAAATATGGGAGAAGGAACATTATCGCTGAAGCAGACGTGGTTTATTATAGCTGCTGCAGCCAAAAGAGAATGCAGATTTCAAAGACAAACCGGAAAAGCAACATGTCAGGGGAGGAAAAAAAACGGAATGTTTCACCTTCCAGAGAATGATAGCAAAGTAGGGAATGGGAGAGTCCACTGTTGGTAAATGTTATAGAATGAAGAAGAATATTACAGAAAAGGAAGACTGAACAAAGACATTTAATTATTTAGTGAAACCGCTTTTTTTTCCCTTGCCATTCTCATGTGTGGCTAACCTGCAGCCTAGTAACCAGCCTGGGCCTGGTCTGCAACTGCTATATTGCAATAAAGTGGCAGGATCCTATAAACAGCTCATTGTGAATTTGTCACGAATTGAACTGGAGAGATTGCTTTATGTGAGAGGGATTTTGTGCAAAGAACTTCATCAACATATTATGTACAGACCATAGACTTGTTTAAAAAGAGCCATAATATGTCTCCTTTAAAACCCAATTTGTGGTTGCTAAAATCTTCACTCTACATTTGTAATTTTCCAAAAGATACAATTAAAAAATCTGATCTTCTTCTCTTGAACCCATTATTGTGCATCATTGTCTTGTGTATGTCATTACAACACTTTGGTTATTGTTAATGTTTATATTGTGCATTGAATATATTATATATATAAATATATTATAAAAATGTTTATGAGTCAAGATATATATACATTTAGCTAAAAGTACTGTGGAAATGTAAAAATGTTATAAAACAACAAGATAGAACCTGTATTTAGGTATTTTGGTTATCCTGCAAAAAAGGGTGAAACAAAACCTCTTAACGCTAATGTTACATTTAAAATAAGAAACTACTGACATTTGCAAAATGACTGCCTATACAATGTGTAAAGGTCTCCACCAAAGCCTCACCTCACCTTCTTATGTACCTCATCCCAGTGTCAATGGATGTATAACATAATGTTCTTCAGCAGCTCCAAATATTTACATAGCCTCAGCAACGCTCCATTTATATCTGGTCCATGCACACAACAACGGCGCAGACAACGGCATGCCGAGGGCAACTGGCTGGGGAAAATGCTGACGAGACACAATGCATTTCTCACTAGGAATGATGAATATGGAGCTGCAGGAAGTTCATTCATTCACCCTTTATTTAGACAGCGCGAGGGGCGAATAGAGAGAGCTGTCTTTCTTAGGTGCGCCTTGTTTGCATGGTGGCACTTTACAGGGTGTCTGTCCGTTGAACAATGGCTGGCAGTGTGTGACGAGTGGAGGAAAATGGGTGACTGATAAACATGCAACATATACCTGAAATTATGTTAATTACTAAGTTAGAGTTCTAGAATCAGACTGTCATCTGTCAGAAGAAGGCAAGGTATGTTGAATAAAACGTAGTAGTTTTATGAGATGTTATCTTGAATCACTGCTTTATATGTGCCAAACATGTAGAGCTGTTCATGATTAGGTAAAGAAACATTCTAACATTATGTTTAGATTGATAAATTGAGGCACCACAATTTCTATTTATGTTAGTTTGAATAGAAAATGGACCAAACTTCTGACCGTTACCCAACAACACTCACACACTGATATGAAGATTGGTAACTTGAGGTCGAGAGCTTTGCCCAAGAGCAAAACCACATGTGGCGCAGAAAGCTAAACATTTAAAGCCCAACTTTCTGTTTAAAAGATGGCTTTTTTTTCTCTTGAGCCATGGCGGCTCCAGTAATTAGGTACATACAGTATGTTTGCATGTCTCTAAATGATGAAGGTCATCTAGGACTTCTATAAAACCTAATCTTTATGTTAAACTTCAAATGATGCCGCAATATCTGCCACCAAATGGGGAGAGAAGATGTCTTTTGCTACCAGCAAATTCTTCGTGGTGGTCCTGAAGTCCATTTTCTGATCCTCATTCAGTGTCTTACAAAAGTATTCCCACTTGTTTACCTTTGTTATATTGAAGTCAAACTACTCATCTGTAAATGTTTGAACATACAATATATCGCCAAACCTATTTGCTCACCAATGCAGTAAAATTTTGGATCAATTATCTCCATGGCAACAGGTTCAATAAAATTTAGCCTCTAAGTTTGCACACTGCTTTTAAAAACATTTGTTAAATACTGGCTTATTCTCAGGAGCTAAGTGAAATCGAATGTTGTAATGTGATAGAATGCCACATGTGCAATGTCCTTTCACAAAATCTCCTTGCTAAAAAGCCACCAGGACAACAGCGACTCAGCTATTGAGAAATCACAGAGTGGGGAATAATGCATGCTGGGGTACACTGTTTGATGAAGTCACCAACATTCAGCAGGGTTAACAACTACAGTCCTCCAAACTTCAGATTAGCTTCATTCCATGAAGTTTCATGGAATGTGTCCAAGCAGTTGTGTACAAACCTTACATCATCATGTTCAGTGCAAAGCTCTATTCTTAGTGCATTTTGCTAAGTTAAGGGTCAGTTGGTAACAAATAATGTTTTTTTGTTTTTGTTTTTCAGGTATTAGTCTTAGAATCTTTAGTTCCCCTGAAAGAAACTCTTCATGCTATGGCAAACAAAAACACTTTGGGCACAGTTATGCTACTGTACAGTTCAGATATGATCCCTCCAGTTCTAACACGAGTGTGCACAGAGCAAGGTCCATAAGAACCTAAATGAGTTTGGTGTGGAAGAGCTTGACGGGTCTGCACAGAACCCTGACAGTACAGCATTTAACTGACTTACAACTGAGATTGTAAGTATGCCATCTATTGGGTATTGTAATTATCTAATCCTTCTGTTTCCAGTTCTATGTGTTTGAGAAACCAAATCTCCTCTCCTCCACCCTAAGTCAGAGGGAAAACATTTGAAATCAGAGCCTACCTGAAATTAAAATTTTCCGTAAAAATTGCATGTGAGCTGCAGAAATATCATTCATGCATTGGTCTTTCTGTCAGTAGCGGTGGTTTGTATTTCAGGGTAACCTTGTGACATTTAAAAAGCCCTGAAATGTGGGAAAGAAGGGAAAATCAAATCAAATCATTGGTTTTTTACTCATGGCACACGCAAACAATAAAGACTTTCTAAAGCCAATTGGAGCTGTGGACAGCATAACAGGGTTTGTGACAATATCCAGAGAACTCAGCTGAAAGGCGTGTACGGGTACACCTGTGTGTTTGCTTTTTCAATCTCAGGCTTGACAAGTTAAATCACAGTATTTTACAACTTCTCTATTTATCACCAGGGTTGGTAATAACTCAGTTCTTTTATCAGTAACGGGGTTATCTAACAAATTACTGTTTCTGTTGAGCTGAACTGTGCTCCACCTGTGCATAATGCAGACTAAAGTGCCACTTCAGCCATAGTTTTAAAATCAGGAGACATTTCTCCAGTTAAGTTGATCAGAACTCGGCAAGACTCTCTGAACGATGACTTTTCTGATCGTTTCAGCAGGAGGAAATCCCTCTGCATGCACTCTTTTTGCATCAGTAGATAGGCTGCAGTGATCTGTCACAGCCAGTCTGTGTACGGTGAAGTCACAGATGCGCTCCATGCCTCTGTAACTATTCAATGCACTGTCAGCTCCTGGATAACGAGATGCATTGGGTACGATGTCCAGCTCTGAGAAGATGCTGAGATGCTCCCATGGGAATCTATTTTTGGATTTATTCAGTTACCTGTTCTCCGTGCATAAAGTTGAAATTGTCTGCCATTTGCACTAAGTGGTCAGAGGTGTAAATTCTAATGTGTCAAAATGATGGACAGCTTTCAGATTTTTCTGTGACCGTTTAAAAAATTGGTCAAATATAGGGCTGGGCGATATGGCAAAAATAGAATATCAATAGAATATCTATACTTTTCAATTATATCATCACGATTTCATCACGATTTATTTTTAAAGACTTATGTTTACACATTTATGCCTTTAAAATATGAAATAGATTTAAATTGTGATTATTATTTACTAATAAACTCACAAATCGCAAGATGTAATCTGTGGCCAAAGCATGGCAGTCGTATCCAGCCATTTACATCCAGGGCCTTCTCCATGTTAGATCTACTGTCTGTTGTCATAGAAATCATTTTTTCTTCTTCAAGGACCCACATTTCAAGAGCCTCACTGCGATGTGTTCTCCTGTGTGGTCCTTCGGAAAGTAGGTTGTTTGCAGTGTTGAACTATGTGGGTTCCAGTTGTTGATGTAATGTATAGTTAAGCTCAAATACGGCTCCGATGTGGCAACTCGTAGCATGGATCCAGTACTTTTATCATTTTCTTAAATCCCACTCCTTCTATACTGTTTGCACAGGACACAAATCTTTAACCAAGTGGAACGTCACCACATCTGTCAAACTGTTCCATCGTTTGCTGTCTCTGTCGTAGGGAGTGAGTTTTGTGATTGCTTCTGATAGCGTTTGCTGCATGGAAGAAGCACTGGCCACTGCTGGTGCTGCAACCGCAGCCGGCTTTTTATCTTTAGCTGCCAGCTGGCTCTCATTGAATTGTATGGGATGCCTTCTTTTCAAGTGATTAAACACGTTTGTGGTGTGGCCATCATTTGCCTGAACGCTCTCCTTGCAAACGTTGAAAATTATGTTTCTTTGCTCTCATATAATGGACGAGGATTTTCTCTTCGGAATGAAATTCTCTTTTCCACTCTCAGCTGTGGCCCACGCCATGTGGTTGTACACATGTGAGCAGAGGCTTTCCTTCCCATACAGTGGCAGGAATAAAGCAGCGAAACTGAATCATGATAAAACGGTCTCTCAAAAATGTCTTAAATCGTCATATCGCCCACCCCTTGTCCAATACGAAACAGATTCGGTAACCCCAGAACTACAGAGTTAACTACACCTTATATTGTTTGTTACAAAGATAATCCTCCTAGTCATTTCAACTGACTTCTGAAAGCTGCTCAGAAAATTCCAATTTATTTGATAGATAGCCACAGTTTGTTTTGTTTTTTTACAGTATTGCAAACAGTTCTTTTCCCTGGTAACTAGTTACTTTTATTATAGAGTAATTCAGTTACTAACTGATACTTTTTGAAACAACTGGTGAGTAACTATATCTAGTTACTTTTTGAAAGTAATTTTCCCGGCAGTTGTTATTACCCATCCCGGTCTTTTCACCTGCTTAAGATCTAAACATCCTGCTGTCTGTTTCTACGCCTTTAAAGCCCTCCCGTTTCCTCTTTGCCTTGCCTCCTTCTCCATGCGCAAATCAAATTACGGTGTCAGCTTCAAAAATGAAACAAGCTACCATTCATACATCTTGTTCTACACAAACACAAACACGTGTTAATTTGTGTTGCTGCCCAAACAGATTTGCCTGCAGGACACGCTGGTATAGATTACCTCCTTCTGCCGGGCTGACGGCAGCAGGGGAGCGGGAAGGATTTCTGTGTGGGTGTGGATGTGATTAAACTCTTACTCAAGATATTCCGGCATTGTGATGTGAATACATAACAGGCTGTAATTGATAAGATTTTTTTTTTTTATGGTGCCGAATGCACAGCAAAAGACCCGAGAACGTCAACAAATAGGAAGCTGAAGGCTGGAAGTGAAGGAACAATCAGTCTGTCTGACAGACAGACAGCCTAATGACTTAAAGATTAAATGTAAAGCAGCGCTGCAGAATCTGCCATGTTTTCGATGACATTAGCATAAAATCCCAGCAAAATGGAAACATCCAAAGCAACAAGATGTACTGCATTATATTATATAGAAATAATCTTATAATTTTATTTTGAAAACCCACCCGTCTCTTGTCTTTTCTATCCCAACTTAAATTAGCCAGAAGCAGAAGAAATGGATAGGGGGAGGCTGGTAAGCCTGTTCTTACTTCAATGGTATAATATTTTGTTGTTTTCATATCAAATATAGATACAATGGTAGCATTGAGAACTCCTTTAAAAAAAAAAAGAGAAACCCGAGATCCATTTTTGTAAAAAATAAACATTCTGCCACAATCAAAAATAAATAAATGTGTGGCTTAAATAAAAAACACATCATCACAGTGTGCCACAACATACTCAAAAAGCAGTAATGAGACCCTGTGGTTTCCAAATCAAACACCCTCCTGCCCCCCAGGAACAAAACATCCTGTGTTCTCCCCCAGCATCCCTCACCAAACATTTTAGTCAAATCAGCATTAAGCCTTTTCCAAATTCACAAAACCAGCTAACTAAAGGTGAAACAGATAGGTCCCCTTGGGGTATATTTCTACTATTGTGAGCTAATCTGTTTTTGATGTTTTTATTTTGCCCAAGCTTTTCAAACTACTGCCATCCTGTTTAGAAAAATTCTGCATGATCTCTATTTTTAATGTAGATTTGACTGACAGTAACAGAAGTTGCTTTGAACTTTGTTTTTTTTATGGCTAATTTTGCTTTTTTAAATATGGGGGAAAAAACTTTAAACTGGTAACTTTAACAATGTCTCCGCTCCCCATAACACCTAATGTGAAGACTAACTTTAAAAAAAAAGTGATTTACTGGAAAAATCTTGGTCTAGGGATTGTTTAAATATTTTATGGTAGTATCAATCTCAAGTATTCAAAGACTTGACTGAAAGAAAATAACCCACCAATCTAACCAAGAGCCCCCACCATCAGGCAAGGTGGGTGACATGTCTGGACAAGGACACAATTACTGCAATGGAGAGAGCAGGGGTTTGAACCAGCAACCCACCACTACCTCTACCTCTAGAGCCACTATTGCCCCATAATACTCTAAACATCTTTTGTAAAGTTCAGCTTAGAACAAAACAGGCTAAATACTGCATACATGTTACAGATTCAGACATTGCGAGGACACTGCTAACAGTCAAACATGGTTGTATCAGTATAATGGTCTTGGGCTGTTCGGCAGCTTCAGGGCCTGGATAACTTTGTGTAATTGATAGAAATTTGCAGAAGGAGTTGGCCAAAATTCCTCCACAGTCATGAAAAACAATGAGTGCCAGTTGATGGTGGTTGTTACCACCTAGGTTAGTACAGTCTGTGGTTGGGTTTAGGGGCCGTTACTTTTGCAATTGGGCCAGATTGTTTTGTATTTTAGATTTACTAAGGTTATTTTTTGTTGAGTGATCTGAAATACTGAAGTATGACAAACAAAACAAGACAAAATGTTTTGTTTGTTTACCACACATGTTTACTATCTTTCTATGATTGGCTGTAACTGTGTTTTTTTCACTTTAGTGTGATTTTTTTCATAATATTATATTTGTTTATCGCTTTAGGCAAAAGTTTCAAACATTAACAAATACCTAACACTTTCAAATTGCAATCTCTGTCCCTAGCTGAGATTTTAGTTGCATAAAACTATACAAATAGATTTTCTTAATATTTAGCTGAAGCTTTCACTTTCATTTCTAAATTTATGTCATTTGAAATGAGTATGCCGGATAGCAGGTGGCAGGTGGTACGTCTACGTAACCTTTGACTGCAACAGATAGAAAAAGGCCAAGTTTGACTGATCTCAAGCACAGCCATAAGATCCTTCTCTGCTCCTTCACAGTGATTGGACGCAAGCCAGATCTTAGAAAGGTTTCCTGTGAGTAAGCCTTTAAAAAAGTAGAGCCAGTCAACATGTGGAACATTCTCTTGGTTTATGGAACAAAGCGGCTAAAGACAGACAAACTCTCTCCAGCCCAAAGGAAAACGAACATCTAGTCAGAATTCTCAGGATTCTTTAGTCCAAACATCTTCATAATCCTGCAGCTCAGTTTTTACAGTCATGACGCTACAGAGTCTGCAACATAAAACGAAATCTAAAGGATTCATAAGTTTTCATGCTAACCTTTTACAAATTTTACTCACTTGAAATAGCTTCAATTCAAAACAACAAGGATTTTAGAACACTTCATTTCACACAATGCTAGAAAACATAAACAGATTTCAGTCCAATTAGGATAGGATTGATGAAATCCACACCCAACACAGTCTTGGTCAAGTTTGCCCGAAGAAGGATGCAAGTATTGGCATCTAGAGTAGCGTAACATTTCTCTGTTGTATAGGGGAATGAAAATCCCTTAATTTATGACCACATAGTACCAGCAGGCTACATATGTGTGTATTCAGTGAGCTAGAGACATAATTTGTGAGCTAAATACAGAAAAAACAACTCATGTTGATGAAGAGCTCTGACAAGGAGAGAAGAACTCTCCTTTTAGGAATGTGAAAAGCATTCAGCAGCTGTGCAACATATTACAGAGATGTACCTGGGTAATACAGGATTGTTGGATGTCGGTAGTACACATTCAAAAGAAGGAAAGAAGTATTTTCTTTGCAATATTTTCTTTGTTTGATGGCAATAATAGCTTCCAAAGAATGAAAAAATAGAAAAGGTGTACTAAAGAGACAAAGGCAACAAAGCTCCCCGGATGGTAGGATGGGAAGCTGCTCTGGTGGGATATGCACTGGCAAAGAAACAGAATAAAGTACGTGTGAGTGTTTGTGTGTTTGTTTATGCATACATGAATGTGTTGAGCCCTGATGTGAATGGGTAAGCAGTTTCCTTTCTTAGTGCAGGGACATCATTAGCATAAGAGGGAGAGAAAAGCACTACAGAGAGTGAGAGACGACAACAGATTGGTGCAAACCGAACAGGCCGAGAGAGTGGCGTTTGGGTTATAAGGTAGGGGAAATAGAGACGGTGAAGATTAGGAGGTGGAGGATGGGGAAATGGAGTAGAAGGGAGAACTCTGAATGAAAAAGTGCTTTTCGAGGAAAATCTAATTTGTGTTTGCGAAATTAGAGATAGCTTAGACATGTTCGGTCCTGTAGAGCGATGATGAAGGCACAAAGATGGGCAGGAGAGGAAAAAAGGCAATGCAGCCACGGAGGGGGACAAAAATAGGTTGCTCAAGTTCAGGATTGGGGAACAGATGAAATTTCATTTCGTGTGCTTTTTAAATGGAGGAGTGCATGCATGCTTGGTGTCTTCTGAGGGCAAGACTCTGGTCAGTCAGGGGAAAGAAAAGACTGAGCTGAAAAAATAACAAAAAACGCAATTTACCATTTGTCTATGTTCCAACCTTCATCTGTGGTCATGAAATATGGATCATGCTTGAAAGAACCCCAGTTCTCCAGAGTAAACTGTCTTTAAGGATATGAATGTCTGGGTTTTGCAATCTGATCTCAGATAAGAAGATGATAAGATGATAAAAGGATGGATGGATGCTTAAAATAAAATTAATTTTCTTTTATTCATTCTGGATCCATTTAATTTCTTTGAATACCATAAAGGCATCAATGGTTTGCCATTGCTGAAAACAGTCTGATTCCGAGCTCCTAATTCTGGCTATCAGAGAAAATCATTCCCAGTCTCTGTCCCAATGCACCCCAGTAGGGATGGGCCGTCAACCATATGTAGGTCAGGCTATAACGGCACGTTACTGAAATGTTGCGGCAAGGTGCCTCTCAAATATACATGTCTTGTAAGAGCTGCATGAGCCGGTTAGTGCTTTCATAGCAACTCATGGTTTTGGAGCTACAGAGCACACCATCCCCAGTTTTACTGCTTCACCATGGCACACGGAAGAGAAGACACAACCTGCT
The DNA here is from genome assembly GCA_963556495.2 of Valencia hispanica. Lineage (NCBI taxonomy): Eukaryota > Metazoa > Chordata > Actinopteri > Cyprinodontiformes > Valenciidae > Valencia > Valencia hispanica. Next base: position 5,490,292 of record OY747705.1, on the reverse strand, counting down.
ATCTTATATGAGCCAACTGAGAAACTCTATGACAGGGTGGGGAACAGAAATAAGTTAGAGGAAGAGCAGGAAAAACAATCTGAGACTGAGATTTTCCTTATTTTGGTTCTGTCTTTCCTCAGCTGACGAATGTTACTGTAGTTGATTTGCATTAATATAGTCTGAAAACCTAGACAGAGGTAGACAGACAGGTAGAGGATCTCCAAGGATATACCTGTTAATAAAACACAAGCTGCAGCTCAGGTTAGATGGGTTGCCCACTGCTATGATCACCAAAACAGTGCTGGTGAGTTTTCTTTCACCCATCATAGCCATGAATATCATATAAATCTGGGAACTTTAAGGACCTTTGTTTTGAACTGTTTGGGATGTTTCGTTTGTATTTTTTACCATGGGAATGATTATGAGACAAACGCCTTTAATGAGTTTCAAAAACACAGATTTCACAAGTGTAAATTTTTTTGTAGATTCTCTACAAACATGGTCAAATTATACATACAGGCCCAAATACATATATAAAATCTAACTACTGTTTGTTAAATGTCTTTTTCAGAGTTGCAGAAATCATTGCATAGTTTGCGGCCACCACTGAAAGCCTCATATTAACTCATGGTTCATGTTATTAAAGCTTGATACATGTCTTAACCTCAACATTGAAGTTCGATGCAGATTATTTTGACTAGTCCATATAAGTAGTTTAACTTAACGTTTTGGCCAAGACTGAAAATTTCAGCTTTAAAGGAAGGATTTCTTTCCTGACCTCATAATCCATGTTGAAACTTGCATCACTGTGGACAATGATCCTGGTACTCTGGCAGTTTTCTGGTCATGAAATTCTAGAGTCTTTGTGGTTCCGGAATTGTTCCAGAACCTACCATACAATTTCCTTTCATCTGAATGCTGACAGTTTGGGTCAACTGGTGGAAACCTGGATACAGTTGGGTGTTCCAACAGTAAAATTATCTCTAACAAGTCAAAACTGGTTTTGGAACAAATAAAGAAGGCTAATATTAAGCTTCTGCTATAGCCCAGACCTCTTTTTTCAATCAATGTTGTTCCTTCAACAACAACATAGATACCGTTCCTGGTCATGACAAGCATATGTTACATTTTCACAGGTTCTGGATGACTGCTTATTGTTGTTTTAATATTATTTTTGATGAAAACTCAATAAATGCTTGCTAGTTTAGTTTATCAGATGGTTTTGTGTTGGTATAGGTCTGTACTTGTTCCAAGCAGGTTGAAGCAAAAATGGCAATTTAAGTTTTTCATAAAGGGGAAGCTAACTAACACCTCACCAGTCACTACACAAAGGATTCAAGTGAAGAAGAACATTGCCCAAAGCAAACAGAGCAAAAGATGGCTATTTTACATGGAATTCTTTTCTGTAGTCATGCTTAAGTCTCCCTTTCTGTCAGTGGTTCCTCCGTAATGAGGCCCCGGCCACCCAGGAGGGGATGTCGCTCCGCGGCTGCCCGTCGCCTCCAGTCATAAACAGACTGGCTGGAAATGTCAGCCTGCCTCTTGCACTATCTCAGCACTGCATATGCAGACATAGGCACACGCGGCTCAAATCTGAAAGGTAGGGCCAAACATACCGTGCTGCACAGTCAATCCTGCAAGATCAGAACCTCCTGCTGGAGACACATGCAAACATACTCAAACCTACTCTTATAACTGTCCGACATCCACTATCTCACCTGTGTAAAGCCCACTTATATACAGTAAATACCTACTGCACACATCACTCCAAAAGCCACCTGATTGGTGGCTGGAGAAAAGGTTACTTGCCCAGATGGAACACTTTGCTCTTTTCTCTCTTCTTCTTTTTGTCAATTTGGGCGAGGCTGAGTAAAGGTTAGCATTGCTGAGGCACTTCTCTTTGCTCGTTTTGTCATTCTTTGGCCTTTTCTGTCTCTGACTTCACTGATGGTTCTCCAAAGTTCTCATCACCAATCTACAATGGCAGTTTCATAATAGACAAGCTTGTCTTCTGTCAATGTTGCCCTAATGTCAGAGCCGTTACAACATCATATAAAGCAAACATGGACTGCTTACTTATGATGAGGTGATTAAAGTAAAGCTTGTCAAATACATATTGTGTTATGTGTAATAACTATGAGGAACTAACAACTCACAAAAAAGCATTTGCCTAAAAAAGATTAATTGTGTTTTTTGCTGCTCGACAGAGATTAGGAATAGGTGTGTCCAATTCATTGCTCATCTAAAATTGTGAAAGCTTTTCTAAAGGTGCCATCACACTTTTTACTATTTGTCTTACGTTGGCATTTTGAGAGATATTTTTACAGATATTTAAACTGGAAGAACACAGTGCATGTTGTAAAAGGTCAAGTGCTGTTGTGGGCAGCTGCAAACATTTATTTACATGGACTGTATAAAAAAACATGTACCTTTTTTTTCTTTGTCCTTAATAGCCATTAAATCATACTAGAGGTTGATAGGGTTATACATAACATTTGAGCTAGCCGAAGACACACCGGGATAAAGTGACATTATCCACAGTGAAAACAAGTCCTACATTGAAATGGGCTGAGGTGCCACTCAAAGAGGAAGAATCCATTACTCCAAAAGCAACATAGAAAGCCAGATTACAATTTGCAAATGCATTCATAGATGCATACCATTTTTTCTAGAATTGCGCTCCTCATTATGGCAGCAGGTTGGGATAAATCTGTTAGGAAAAGATAAAAAAATACTTCAAATCTAAAAGAAAAAGTCAAGGAAAAAGACATCATACCAGTAGCTGTGTGAGAGACAGTGAAGCCATAGGGAGAGGATCTTTATCAGTGCAGACAGAGTGTTAGCATAGTGTGGCATGAGAGTCCAAAATCATATAAGTGAGGTGTAAAGTTCTTACATTCGTGAACAGGACATTCTCAGTATGACCAATGTTGAGTAAATATTTTTATTAAATTAGTATTTTACTAATTATTCACTGTCTTACTATAATTAACAGCCAGGACAATAAAGCCTGCTGTGTATAATGTTTTAATAGTGATATATCAGACTGCAGGATTACAGACATCAGAGCAGCAAGACATCTACAGAATGTTCTTGGAGGGCATGGACCGGTTCTCCGGGAGTGGGACAAGAACACTGAAGAGCTCATGTAGACAGCGGATGAACAGTGATTGCCAAACATCATATAATTTTTTAGAATAGAAAGGTTTGGGCGGGTTCGAATGATGCCACTGCTTGTGCACACTGTTCCTGAGGTTGATCAACATGCCTAATTCTATCTCAAAAACGCCTGAAGGACCCCAGTCTCATATTTAAGAAAACATTTTATCCACAATACTAAATCCACCCGCTGTTGCTATGACATTACTTTTGAAGGAATATCAGAAGTGATACTGTAACATTACTTACAACATCACCTTTTTACACATCCTGATACAAAAAACATTCATGTTAAAGTTTATGTGTAAGTATATGACAAATGCTGTGTAAAGAAATTATTTTTCAACAATTGAAACATTTCCATTAGTGTTATTTGTGGTGTTGTAATTCTTTTCACACTTAACGTGCCATGTGTTGTGGAGTATTAGCTCAGTAACTATATGCCTAAAATCCAAGTACCCCCTTTTAGATGACTTATTTGTTTGTAATCTCACCACAATATTTGTGATTCAAATGTGATTATTTAAGACTGCAAAACTGCTTAGTCTTCATATCTATTATATACAGTGTTGGGGAGTAACGGAATACATGTACTGCCTTTACATATTTAGAATGCTTATTACGAGTAACTGTATTCCGTTACAGTTACAACTTTTAAACATGGTATTTAAAATACAGTTACTTTCATAATACAATTGGAATACTTGTGGGTTTTTCACTTTCGTGGTCAGGACTCACGAACATAATATTCTTTGGAGATGAGCAACACGCTCTGATTATTTTATTTTACACCACCGCAACTCTGCAAATAATAACGCCGTCACCTCTCTCTGACGTCACACCCACGCCCCACTCTCACACTATCAAGCACCAGCATGAGCGTTAACGTGAGTGGCCAGGTATGGATTCAGACCAGGAGCTGAAGTGGTTGGAGCCACAACCGCAGCCGAACCAATCTACCAGCAGTGAAGGAAAAAATGCATTCAAGTCCTGGAAATTCTAGCAATTTTTCACGCTAAAAAAGGAGAGGGGTGAGCAGAATCTAACAGTGCAGTGCAATCTGTGTCTGCCAGCGAACAACCTACTAGCTGCATCCAAAGACTCAACATCTAATCTGTAGAAACACCTGAAAGTAAGTTAATTTTATAGACTGTATCTGTCTAGTTTTGCTTTTTTAAGTACATTATTTGCCAGTGCCTGTATTGTGTTAGTTAGGTCATTTCTCATAGTTACAGTGTCGGAGTTCGTTCGTATCTGAAATGAGTCTGACATTAGCTTGATGTTGTCATGATGGGTTTCCCGCGATAAGGATAAAAGCTCTCTATTTGGAGCGCAATGAACGTCAGTTCACATTACTGCATCATAAATGCATATATATATTACAGACAGTAATGCGATGCTATGTTCAAGCACGTTTTCACTTTATTACAGAAATGTTCTGTTGGCATTTTGATAAATAAACAAAAATAATTAAATTGTTTTATTTATTTTTTTCCAATCAGTAGGCCTACATGATGTTTAGCATTAAAATGCCCTTTGTTTTCCTACTGGAGTAGCTACCAATACATATTGTGACATTTACAAGACTAAAATGCTGTTTTTAAGGGGAAGTATTCCAAGTATTTAGAATACAATACCAGGATTAAGCAAAGTACTGGAATACGTTACAAAATACATTTTAAAGCAGGTATTCAGTATTCTGTAACTAAATACATTTACAAAGTATTCTCCCCAACACTGATTATATATAGTGAATAAATCTGTAAAAATTGTTAACAGCTCAGAGTCAAACTAAAGACAAACCACATTTATTATTACAAGACATTATATTGAGATGGAATAAATTACTTTAAGAAAAAAGCTTGCTCTTAATTTGTAAATCTGTAATTTTCCCGAACCCTTAGTTATAACTTATAAATAAATTCTTCAGTTTCATTGATATTAATTTGAGTAGTTATCTGGCTAAACAATGAATCTGCAAACTGGTACCTCTGACAGCAATTATCTCCACACACTTTGAAACTTACTTATCTGCCCCCATTTCTCCTCACATACAGATGAGGAGTATCAGATCGTGCTGAATAACTCTCTCTATGGCTTAGGCTGTGGATTATTATGGGATACAAGGAAGCTGAAACGTCAGAGCTTATAGTCTGTTCCTTTAGTTACAGAAGATTAGCTGTCTTAAACCACTGTTTATGCAGAAAACGTTTGGGGAGTTTGTTGAGCTGTCCCATACATATGCTAGAGACAAACTAAACAGGTTGCATGTCGATAGCTGGTCAGACTGGAATGATTTATTAAAATGGCTAGATTTATGTGAATACAAATGTTATTATTTTTTTAAATGAGGGATTATTTGCATGCAGGACTGTTTGCACAAATATATGAAGAATAAAATATATTTACAGACATTTCTTTCTGTCCAGATGATCAGAAATAGCCTCATGTATCTGAGTGGATTACTGTATTGTCATAGCTGTTGATCTCTCATTTTGATTTGACTTGTCAAAACATGTTTTGCTTTATTGTACACAATGCACAAACATATAAAATGAACAATAATGACATTATTACTGGGTTAAACAAATCATGAGATGTCAAATTAGTCAAAACAGCAAGGAGAAAAAAAACGTAAGTTCACACTTAAAACAATTCAACCATAAATGTATAAATAAAGGTTGTATTTGATTTAACTGCTGGAGCCCCCTTGCCACTGGATAAAAAGATCACTTAGTCCTGCATGACCTACACCACTTTGTTGCACATTTGGAAAACTTCCTTCAGTGTGAAGAAGCCAGGACTCTGGTAAAATGTAGTACACACTATTATCGGCTATGCAGCTCCATCAACATAACACTCATTCCCACAATGATCCAACCTATGCATCCCATGCATTCTTGAAGCCCTGGGTACCAGCCCATTTTGGCAAACACATGACATGAGAATGAACAAGAAGAAGCCATGCTAAGTAAGCTCTACTGTTATGATAGACTCATAGCCCCAACACGAGGACCAGGAGGTCAGTCTTGCTTTTCGTTGTTGCCATTTAAACATTTTCCAACCACAGATTGCATTTGTGGACCTGTATTCTTGTCATGCCATTGAGAATTTAAAATGTTCCAACTCCCTGACACATTTTGTCAGTTGGTGCTCCACTGGTTAGACCCAGCCATCTTGTTTTGCTCCATAATTTGTGTAACGACCCAGTTAAAACGGTCTCTTCAACCTTTCCAAGATTCAAACATGCCTCCTCGGCTTTGTCAATTTGTTATTCATTTCAACTCAACGTGATTATGATTATGTCAATAAAATAAAAAGTTTGACTAACTTTTAACTGTTTTGCAAGTAGAAAATGCTCAATTGCTAAACTGGATTATAGTGATTTAGTTCCAACTGGTATCAGTTAAAAGGCAATGCAAATACTTTAAATAAACATCCTTCAACATGAGGGATTCCACTTGTCTTTTTTTGCCAGTGGTTATAGAAAATTAATTTGACTACTCTGCATGCATGTTATTCCATTCACTGAAAAACTGCTTGAGATTAATGTGCTTGGATACTAAATATTTCATGAAGCAACCAGCTCTCTCTCAGGATGTCGGACAGAACAGTAACAACACAACACTGACCTCCAGTTAAAAGCAGAAGTTGGAGCCTGATCATAGAAGACGTATGAGCCTTAAAGACACAATCCCAGACAGCACATAGAATCCCTGGGCCTGCCAGGTTCCTCAGACAGTCTGTTCACATTCATGGCGTCCAGCAGAGACTTTAGTCTTGGCTGTCCTTTCATCAGCTTTTCATCTGAGTAGAAGTTTCATACTGAACCAAGTGAAAAAACTCTAATACAAGTCCATCTACAAGGGCTTTAAAGAAATGGGGGGGGGGGGACAAAAATTAAGAAAAATGACAGATAGATAGAAACAAATCAAAAAATCTTTCTTCAAATGTCAGCTGATGCAAAGGAAAATTATTTTTGGAACGACAGAATGAATAGAGGAGGGCTTTATGTTTGATTTTGGTTGGCCCGTCAGGTCTACACTGTCTCTGTGGGTGTCTGCTGGAGGATTTCATCAGATCAAAAACTGTTTTTCTCTAGAGACAACAGCAGATTTTATGTCAAGAGAACAGAGGCTGGGCACACTAGCTATGTTAGACTGCTGTCTGTTTGCCTCAAACTCTTTATCTTTACTCTGTCTTCTGACATTTTCATCTTTCTGATGATCAGTCCGTCTGGGCATAAAGGGAGGGCATGGACAGGAAAACTGTACATTATAAGAATTAAAATAAAAGTTTCATACATAAAAGCAAGATATGTTCAAAGGTTTAAAAGAAACCACATACAAAGTAGATAGTTCTGTGTGAGTCTTGTCATTTTGTGCTCTTTGCCACCCACACACACACATTTACTCCCCAAAAATCCAGCTGTCACCCTATGTTCTATAGCGCTCCCCTTCCTCTCTGCTCTGTTCTGAACATGCTCATATCTGCTTTATTTATCGATCTGTTCCTCCCCATCACAACGCTTGGTGATTCATAATCCACTTCATTATTCCACCTACGACATGCGCACTCTTGCAGGCACAATGAGGTGAACAAACATGCGGTGCAAGTACCCGTGCAGTTCCACAGTGCAAATAATTTTTCTGTTAAATCTCTGACTCCCACAAACTACCCACCATGCTGTGCATTGGCGGCAAAACGGGGTTCTCATTTGTCAAAGTGTGCCCAGACCAGGGCTTAGAAAGGTACAAAAGCAGCACATACACTAGCTACATCCACGTTGGTATAAATCACACACGCACACCTTTACGCAGAGAACACTGATTGATCTCACCTTATTCTGCACATGCAGACTATTAATAGATTCTGCTAGCTTAAATAAAAGGAGTGCTACCCTGCAGCCCACAGAAGCTCCTGGTAGATAAGTCTGAGCTCTTAAGGTCTTATGGAGGGTTGCAGCGACACCAGAAGAAACAGTGATACCTTCAAATTGTCACATTAGGAACTGATAACAGAATTACTCATGTTTTTGCTGCACTGCAGCAATAATCTGCCTCGGGGTAAAGAAATGGGCCATGGGAGAAAAGGTGGGTGTGAACCTCACAAGGGCAGTGATAATGAAAAGACACATCTGTCAGAGCCGATCTCTTAAACGACACCTAGAGCAAACGTCAGCTTCAGATTCTGATCTTTTTTACATACGTTGCTGTTTGGAAAACATAGAGGATGAAAAGTACCTGATATGTTGACAAAAACGATTTCCCACAAAGCATTTCTGGTTAAAATTGTTTTATCTAATTGGACCACAGACACCAATGTTGACACAGTGCTTTATCTGACCTGAAAGTGGAGAGAGTTCAACTTTAGACGTCTACATTTTAGCTGGGATACTTCAGTGAACAAGAACTGCAAGAATATTCATACCTCTTATAACTTTTGCACATTTTGTAGTCCTACAACCACAGACTTCATTGGATTTTATTGGGATTTTATGAAATAGACCACAAGGTAGCACATCATTGTAAACTGGAAAAGCAAGAATACATGGCTCCCAAGAAAAATAAAAAATAAAAAAGTGAAAAGTATGGTGTGTAACTGTGTTCACCCCCTTTATTCTAATAGCCTTTAATAAAATCCAGTGGAACCAACTGGCCTTAGACGTCAAAAAATGTATAAGTCTACCTGTTTGTAGTTTACTGTTGGTACAGTGGACCCCTGGGATTCGCAGGACAAATAGCTGAAATCCTTAAATACCCTGTACAAATTCTTAGAACTGCATATTTAAGGCACCAAGGAAAAGGACTGGCACTCCTGGATTGGCTGCCTTGTAAATGCTAATAGCATGACAACTATCATGACGCCTATGTAGTTCAGCTTTCCGTCTACATTTTCTTTGGAATATTTTAGATGTGTTCTACAAAAAACAACAACTTTTTCTGGAAATAATTTGGAGTCACATTCCACAGAAGAAATTTAAGAACAGGTGAATCTGCGAATACTGAAACAAAAAATTGCTGGGGGTCCACTGTATAGCTGCAGCTGTAGTATGAAGGCCGCAGAGTTAGAGAACAACACTGAACTAAGAGGATCATAGCAGACAGGCCAGACAAATGTAAAGCAGCATTCACTTATAAAACGATTTCTCAAGCCTTGAATATCTCAGCACTGGTTGGTCCATCTTCTGCAAAATAATTGATATTGCACTAATGTGATTTTACAAAGATTAGTCTAGGAAGGAGCTAAGAGGCTGCTAATACTGGAGGAGCTGCAAAGATCTCATAGCTCAGCTGGGGGAAACTGTCAGGGGCAAATATTAGTTGTGAACTCCACAAATCTGGCTATCATTGAAAAGAAAAGCACTGCTAAGAGAGCCATGAGAAGTCCTGTTTGTAGTGTGCAACAATTGAAGCAGCAGACTACACCAAGGGAGGCAAAAGCTAACACTGCCATTACCCAGAATGCACCATCTCCAATGAAACATGGTGTTGCCGGCATTTTGGCGTGGAGATGCTTTTTTTAAAGTAACGACAGTGAAACTGGTCACAGTTGAAGGGAAGATGGATGAAACCAACAAGTTTAAGGGGTACGGATACTTTTGCAACGTGTTTTATATTGTTTTATAATATATAGCTGATTATTTATGTACACTCACTCTTTATTTAGACCATTATAAGTACAAGTTGTCCAAGAGGCAACTATTAGGACAGTTTCTACTATTCTAAAATGAAACAACATATTCCACAGAGTGAACGTTACTTGCAAAGTGGGTTAACATTGGATGTAACTAATTTGGAGCATTGAAAGAATATTTCGAGACACTCAAAGGTGGACTTTACTGAGGCACTTCAAACTAATTTTCTGCTGCAAAGCTAAAATGTCCTTGAGCAAAAATCTCCCATTTTGTTTCTCCCGTCCACAGAATATTTTCCTCTTCTGGGAAGCTTCCCCACTTTTCCAGGTTTGCCCATTTGTGGATGGAGAAAAAGTTTTGCTGGAGTTACAACCTTTAAAATGAGCTTTGTAACCCTTTCTGATGTGGTGGTCAATGCTTCTCTTTTATTCTTTAATTTCTTTAGACTGGGGCCTGCTGTTTGAGATGTCTTAACTTCGTCATGTTGTCAAACTTAGTTATGTCAAAATAAATGACACATTACAAAGTATAACAAAGTTGTCAAAGTTCATCATATTCAGTTTTTTTCACAACATGGTAATTATGAAATCTCACAGATTCTCTGTCCAAAATTTTAACTGCTCGGTTACACATCATCCTTAGAGGCCTGATAGGTTTTGCCTGAGACCAGGAGGTCACACAGTAACAGAAACAGGAGGGAAAGCCAGATAGCTTTTTCCCCTAATAAATGACCATGTCATTTTACTCAAGTCATCATCATCATTGATATTCAAATAACTTGAACCTCTGAAATATTTAATACATGTGACCAAAAGGCAACTACGAAAGGAATCAGTAAGTGGGCAAATACTTTTTAAAAGCAATGTGCATTTTCACATAAAAAGGATTTCAGTAAACAACTCTATCTACAGATTACTTTATTTAATACAAATCTTTGGAAAGTTTATGAATTCCACAGCAGCCTGTTGTACGTTGGGAAATTAGAGCAATTAGCTACTGATCAGATTCAGAAGTTTGCTCTTTATCCCCCACAAAATTAACTCTGAACACAGTTTTATTGAGCCAGGCAGCTTTCCTGAATAAAAACTGCTCAGAGCTTTATCTTTAATGAATCAAACAAAAGCTGTTTTTTATTCAATTTTGATGAGTTTCTCAAGCATCAAACACTTTATCTTTTGCTGCAAAATGACAGAAGCAAAGCCATATTCACATATTAATTAGGCATGGCCCATCTCATTGTCACACATCAACAGAGGCATCTTTTATTCATCTGCTGTATGGTTGGCAAGTCTGCAAACAGATGTGCACATCCAGACTTGGCACATAAACAGGCTTGTTGGGGAATTGGATTTGCTGAACACTTTATACACACAGACCACAATTGCACATAAATATTCACAGTGCCACTGCACATTAAGATGACAATATTTTGGGTTTGTATTTGATCGTTTTCTGTCTGCTGTGGACGAAATTAACAGCCTGGAAGAAAGAGAGAAGGGGAATCTAAGGTGCAGAGCAGGTAAGCTGGGTATAATAGCTGCAGTAGTTGCCCTTGTGCCTGCAGAATGATCCAGCCTCTTGGCCCCTGTGTAACTTCGTGGCAGGGGTTTTCTTGTTGAGCTCATGATGCAACGTTACGACGCAGGTGGAGCTCAGACACCAAGCGTTCTCAATCCAGCTTTTAGCCGATAGGATCTTGTTCCAGCCTGGCACTTTCCTATATCCCATTAAGCCGACTTTGATTTTTTTTTTTTGTCCCTCACCTCAAGTAGGTGACAATTAAACCCCCTGATTCCTGCTGATAGCCCAGCTCCCATCTGCACCTGACACGCAGGTGTCAAGGAACCTTCAGTGCCAGGCGTTGCCATGGTTACACTATCACCTGCTCATGTAATCCTCTTGCCTTTACAAGGAATATATTATCTGACTTTTCCAGGTGATTGGTGGATTTACCCTTCAGCTTTGCAAGCCTGCCACTTTCAAGATCCAGTTCTGTGGGCTCAGATTAACGGCCGTGAGATCTGGAACTCATGAATTCGTGTTCATAAGTGATTCCAATTCTAGTAGTTTCAGATCAAGCTTTGTGCGTGTGTAAAATAAATCTGCCAGTCAAATTCAAGTGCTGTGTGTCTGAAAGAAAAACAAATGTGTGTTCAGAACAAAAAAAAAAAAAAATCACATTTCCACTTAAGGACACTAAGAAAACAGAAGCCGACACAAAGCAAAAACTAATTGCGAATCCAGTGTCTTATTTTACCTCAAGTGAACTACATGGTCGTAACCACACATCCAACTGACCAATCTGAGAGCAGAAAGTTTTCCTGCCTGCTTAAAGTTTAAGTAGATTTGAAAGATGTATGACAAAAGGCATCCGGCTGCAGCTAAATGCAAGCTACGCTAAAATATAACCAGCATGTGTCATACCTGCTTATCAATAATACATAATGTATTGTCCACTTGGATGGACTTTTACTGTCCTTTGTTCCCACACCTAATATAGATCTTTGTAGCCAAGATTCAAAAGATCAGAGAGAGAGAGAGAGAGAGAGAGAGAGAGAGAGAGAGAGAGAGAGAGAGAGAGAGATAAGTGACCACTGTTTCATGGTGCAAAACAAAAAAGAAAAAGAAAAAAATGATTTAGTCCTCATTCTGATAATCAACAATAGTATCAGAATGTCATGTTTTTCTAATATTGGTCTACCTATATATGTCCTTCTGGTGAATCCCCTCCCACACCCCTGCAAAAATGTAAAAAAATAAAAAAATAGATTAAAAGATACCCCAACGAACAAACAAAGACCCCTAGTTTGTTGACTGTGTCTACTGAACCTTTGTGAGGTCTTCTGGGTCATAGTTTTAGGGGATTTTGTTTTGCATGTCACAATGTCATATATCATGGAGGGCTTTAAAAATGCACACATTTTCTACAGTATGTTGGCAGTTTTGTTCTGGCAGTTTATTAGGATATTATCATGACATAGGGTAGTGCACACATGGTTTGGTTAAAGCAGCACTGGCCATATTAGCTCACTTCAGTTCATTCGACTTGATGTTGGAGTTGCTACACCTTTCTTATCCCCCTGGAATATCTGTTACACTCCAAAATATAGTCTCACCCCTGCTTTCTACAAGATGCGTAAGCGGCGCACAACATAATAGATGCGTTTCCCCGCGAGCTCAACACTGCATCCCTTCCCACCGGGAAAGTTTTAGATGCTCATCACCTGCAAATGTGCGCCACCCAGCTGGTTCTGGGAAATCACAGAATTTAAATTGCATAACTGAATAGGTGGTATGCAGAATAAAAATGTAATTCTATGTTAATGAGTGTCAGAAACTAACCCTCCACTCCCAAAACTGCAGATATTTCTGTCCATGCCTTCTCCTTTTTCATGTTGTCCTTGATGAAAACCAACAAATTAGACCCACAGACCGACTGACCTCAAACCTGGTGTAACAGGTAGTGTTTGTTTGTTTACTTTTTTCATAGTTAAGCAGTCAGAAATCTGTATGTATCTTTTATTTTGAAATTTGCCGGATGCTTTACACTGCTCCCTTGTCTGATTTTCTGTCTAGTCAGATCTAAACTTTTGAGACGGACGCGTTCCAGAAATGTAGCGCATAAAATATAGAAACAATGCTTCTGGGACGTGGCCGATTTGCATCTGGTGGAAACGGATCCATTGGCTATAATGGCGACTGTCATCTGGGTGTTACGCTTAGTAGACGCTACGCATTGCTTAGGCATCCGGCAGACTGAAGGCTTTAGGCTTTGACCACGTGCTCATCAGCAGCTGGAACGACCAGTCCACATCCTCCCAGTGCCCATAAACACCATCCTTCTATTTTTGTGGCAAGTTCATCCAAATAGCCGAGCAAATACATCGTATCAGTGGTGGTAACAGTCTGCTTGACTAGCTTGATCCTCTGGTATGTACCTGCATTCTGAGAGCCATGCCAGGACATTGTGCTATCATACTACTGACAGTGTGATGATTGACCTCACACTGACAGACGAACCTTTCTATTGTAAGTGCAATTAAAGGCACCACAAATGCACTGTTTAACTGAGCCACCCTACCAGTGTTGCTGTACACTTGATTCATTTAGCAAATCATGGATGATAGCTGCTGCAGCAAAGTGGTTTGTTTTGGTAGCTGATCATGTGTAGCTAGCTTTGTTTTAAGAAAGGGTTTGCAGTTTAGTCACGTTTCCTCTTTTTCTATCTCAAATGTACCTGAAACCTCTAAATGTGAAGCGAGCGATCACATCGACACACGTGTGCTTCTTTCACTTGATTAACTAAAAGCCCACAGAGGATAATCCTGACCCGGTGTTGCTGTTGGGCTTTAACGAACCACTAGAGAAGAGACATTGGCTTCTGAAAAGGATTAACAGAACTGCTGAGAGCACATCAGGTTTCATACTTTAGGCTTTAGAAAGAGTATCACTGGGTATGGGTACTAATTCATCAGTGAATGACATTTTGTATTTTTCTTCTCTGACCATAATTGTGACTGACAACAAAAATGTGCCACTTAGAAATAGTCCAATAAACAATTAATGTGCTGCAAGCAATTTAAAAGCATAGAAAATGTCAGATCAATATGGAATTGAATTATGTCTAAGTCCGTACTGTATCAGTACAGTTGACAAAGCAGTTAAATATCCGAGTATACCTAATCAAATGTGTCTGCAGGTAATCATTCTAATCTTTAATAGATGAAAGTGTAACTTTGACTTAATATACCATTTAAAGTGTAAAAATTGATACATGTAAAAAATAAAACAATAAATAAAACAATAAATAAAAAAATAAACAAATGTATGATTAGATTGAATATCAGTTTTAATCTGTATTTGCTCTGATGAAAACCATTTGTTTACATGTATGAAATAGGTGGACGGCTTTGAAAAATATATTTCATGTATAGATGTGTTTTTTTTACAATGCACAACTTTTTTTCAAGCGAGAAGTTACTTGATTGATTCCTTTTAGATCGATCTTGATGAATTATTGAAAACAATTCACAGTGTCAATGACATTAAGATAAGTTTATGGAGTTCCACATCAGTGTTATTTTTTTACAACAACCTTGAAAAAAGCTATGGGCCATGCAGCTGACCATGGCCATGCTCATCCAGGATATGTGCTGTTATTAGAAGCTATTTAAGTTCCAGTCCGGTGAAATGAGTGCTCTTAAATGAGTGGATATCTGGGGCCTGGAGCCTGTTAAGATGAATTCTCCTGTGATCCCGCTATATTGAATCTCATGAGAGACCAGCTGCTTCACAGGGTAATATGGGTGCTTATTTATAGCCACTTCAGGTAGGTGGGCAGCTGTGCGGTGGGGCAGATTTTCCAAAATGAAAAGGAAGATCCCCTCACAGCACTCAGGAGTATTTTCTCGGCTCAGGCACCTGGTGTGAAATAATAAAAGCTTATTGATGGGCTGCAGTCTGCAAAGATCCAACCACATATCATTGGTGGCTCACTCTGACTGGATGATATCTGATTTTAATTCAAGGCCAATATTGGAAAATCCATATATCAGCCCGAGCCCAAACACAAGGCCACATGTGCCCACAGACTTGGGGGCACACACAGTCACACACACAGATGGATGACAGATTCTGTTGTTTAGTCTCAGAAAGAAGGAGCCGTGAGACTCCACATGGAACTGCCACTGCAAACGTAGTCAAAGATGAGAACTCGCTGTTGGATTCTCCATGCATGCTGGGACAGAAAGATTGGAGTACAGAGAAAAGGGGAGAAAGTGGAGGCCACTGCGATTTAAGCTTCAGAGCAGAGGACAGGAAAAGAGAAAGAGTGAAAGATGGAAAAGAAGTGAGAGATAGAGGAAAACGTATGGCGGTGGGAAAGAGGAGAGCAGAGGAGGAAGTGCGGTGTCTTTGGGGAGTTGCTGTCAAACCTCTAGGAATGTGCGGAGGAAGAGAAACAAGTTCACACACAAACAGCCACATACACCCACAAAGACAGCGACAGCAGGTCCAGGCAGAGTGACGTCTATTGAAGTCTTTGCACAAACATCACTAAGCAATACTCCCATAAGGCTTTGCCTCAGCCCAGACATCATCTTATCAAGAAGCAAACACTGAAAATTCACTGAAATGATGGGAAGAGAAGGTTCAATATCAAAGCAGGAGGATGTCCAGGAATCTGAAACTGCCAAAAACACAAACACACATCAATCCAGGTCCTGAGTACAGTAGAAGACCTGAAGAAAATATGCTTTTTACAATCTGTAAAAGCCTGCTGGGGATACTACATGCTTCTGATAGCTGCAGGCTTCTATGTCAAAGCCTCTGTTGTTTCACACATGCACATTTATTTGTTCATTTTCATTTAGTTACCTTCATTCTCACATTTTCACTTGTAATAATCTTCAGCACATCATACTGAGCAGTACCACTTTTAAATCCATCCATCCATCCATCCATCCATCATTCCTTTTCCCAACGACACTGGATGCATCATTCTGGGGTTCCAAACGCATTCCAAAACAAAAGCGATATACAGTCCAAACATTTCAACTGGATCTGCACCAAGTCTCCTCTCAGTGGGATACGCCTGGAAATCCTCCAAAACGAGGATCCATCATTTAACAGGTAGGAGACAGGCCTACACCCTAAACAGCTTGCTTGTTCATGTAGGCATCAACACAAGACCAAACACTAAGCCCGCACATGCTCACACAAACTTCGGGGCGTTACTCAGCCTAACATGGATATGTTTGGAAAAATTGAAGTCTGTAAGGAAAACTTAGGATTTCAAAAGAAGAATATAGAGACCACACTGAGGAATCATCCATCCATCCATTTTCTCTACCCGTCCATCCTAATGCAGGGTTGCGGGGGGGCTGGTGCCTATCTCCAGTGGTCAAGGGGCGAGAGGCGGGGTACACCCTGGACAGGTCGCCAGTCCATCGCAGGGCAACACAGAGACATACAACACTGATACCTTAAGGTATGAGACCAATTCACCTAACAGAAGGTGGGAGGAAGCCGGAGTACTGTGCAGCCCTACTGAGGAATCAAATCAGAATTAAAATGAACTTAAAATGAGCTTACCACCATCAGCTTGGGACTTTTTGCTTGAATGGGTGAAGGACCATTTGTAAAACGCTTCGTGGTCCTCTGACTGAAAAAGCGCTATAAAAATACAGGCCATTTACCTTGTAACGGTGGCGAAACAGAGCTCACAACTGGAGCCAACATGTAACCCTTATTTCAAGCCAATTCAGTTTATTCATGAATAACAATTTACACCTTAAGTTATGGTAAAGTCATAAGTCATAGGTTGTTTTATTTATAAGGTACAATAGTCGTATTAATGAAGTTCAGAGCAGTTCAGAGCAGTCGCCAAATAACTTGATTGATTTGTTGTGTTCCACCCATGGAAATGCAGCCTGATGTGGTTGTGTTTGGTTTTGTATTGTGTCTTGTGTTCAGCGTGATAATGTGGTGCCAAAGATGATAATGGAGTCAGCATCGTAATAATGGTGCTGATTTTGGACACCACTATATCGGATGAAATATATTTGCTTCAGCATAATTTTTTCTAATCTACCTTTCATCAGGTGTTTTAAAATTACACCTGAAACCTGAAAACTAAAAGCTGCCTTCTACTCTTGCCAATGAAAGTCTGGGCATGTCGAGTAAACCTCATCAGGCGTCCTGGTCAATAAGTAAGTCAGGAAAGTACACCAGTGATAGGCTGACAAGGGCTCTTTGTGGATTCAGAAGTATTTCATGCTGACTTTTGAATTCTACAGGGAGCCATTGTGGTGATGATCCTGAAGCACAGATGTGATCCTTTTTGTGGTGCTGGTAAGAACCCTTACTGTGATTTTCTGGCTCAACTGAAGGACTTTAATGGAACTATTGACACACAGCTAAAAGTTCATTGTCATAGTTAAGCTGATAGGTATTGAATGCATGTTCAACAGTTTTTCGGCATCAGTTTGAGTCAATATAATAAAAGATCCACAAATTGCTGTCAGAGACCTGACTTTTTTATGTCTATTTACCTCTTTTCTTTTCTTTTCTTTATGACATTAAACATTGTTATTGGCATAGGAATATGGGCATCTCACAGCTGGTATTGAGGTTGATGGATAAATGAACGCATCTCTTTTTCTTAAGTGGCAAATTAATTTTAATTAGGTGCAAATATTGCCTCCTTAAGGGCTGAACAGATGGGCAATTTATGACATGCACCAAAGACAGAAGTGTCTGCTAATTTCACTTCAAACAAGCCATACAGGAGTACTATGGCCACCATATAGAGTTCAATGGTCAACATTGCATGATGTTAAAGGACGAAAACACCAATAATGGTGGTTTCATGGTTTTGTGCTTAAAGTAGAACAAAAATTTGATATGATCAACTGGATTTGACTGTAATCTAATCCAATTACAACTGAGTTGGTAAATTGACTTTTCTAATCTCCTAATCTACTTGGGGAAAATTGTATTTCCCAAGGACTCTTAAACGTGTGGTGGGGGGGTGCTAGAATTAAGCCAGTAGATCTGTTTGTTGGACAACCATTCCCACCGAGCCACAGCTGCCTCTAATTGGGTAATTGCATCTAATCTGACTATATGTTTGGATCCTCTGAATGAATTGCTTTCATTTAAACTTAGACCTAATTGGATTCTGTTTAATTTGGTCAACCTGTTTATGTAAAGCAGAGTTTAGATTACATTAGGGGTTAACTGGCCAGTCATTATCTGGAGATGTATGGACTTTTTTAGTTTCATCTGTGTTTCTAGTTTTGATCCTTTCCTTTTTATTTACTTAGATCCGGTCTTTATTTCTCGGTGTGTTTAACTTCTTGGTTTATTATTACTTGAATATTCAATCAAGGTTCCTTTAAGGTAGTGTTCCTTTCTATTAACTGTTTATGTTAATTGAAGTTTTTTTTTCCTTTCATCCATGATTTCCCTGTGTCTGAGCTTTGTTTCTTTCCCTTCCTCATCCTGCCCGTATACTTCCTGTTGGGATTCATTTTTCCTCAAACGGACTGATTGTTACTTCGTAATCTGATGTTTATCATTGTTCCATTCTTGTTTCAATAGCATTTTTAATATGCTAATAAGGGTGACTAGTTTGCATTATATATTTTCTTTGATCGGTTTAGTAGTTTGGTTTAGCTTGATTGAAGTGTAAAAAATAACTTATTGACTGAATACTTTGACTGTAAGGTTGATCTATTTTATAAATAAAGTAGCATACTTTGGAGATAAGTTGTTTGTGCTTATTCTATTGTGTGTGTGTGTGTGTGTGTGTGTGGGTGGTTGGTTGTGTGTGTGTGTGTGTGTGTGTGTGTGTGTTTGGTTCAAGTTTCCTTCTTAAGACGAAGGTGGTACCCCAAATTGTTTAACAAAATAAACTCAAACTTCATTAATGAACACATTAATATTAAGTTATCATATTAGTTTGATCATAATTATTAATGGTTATGTTAGTCAAACATTATTGTACTTCCTGTTGCACAACACTTCCCTTCCCAGCTGCTTCACATCTCCTATTTTCCCTCAGCCAGCTGTCCCTGTTTACCTCTGATTAGTCCCTCTGGTTCCTTTGACACTCTCTTCTCTCCCTCGGTGTATTTAAACCTGGCTATCCTCATTGTTCTCCACTGGTTCCCTTATCTATCCACCATGAGTCTCTGTTTACATCTCCATGCTTCTCCGTGGATATCCATTACCCTCTGAGAGTTTGTCTAGCTACTCCGGCTGTTCCTTGTCTGTTTCAGAAGTGTTCATCTATTCGGTTAATAAACCTGCATCATGTTAATCTTGAGCGCGAATCTGCATTTTGGTTCTATCATAAAGCCACATGACATGGCCCTGCATAAATAAAATTAACTGAATAGAATCAGCTTTGTGGTAAATATTTTAAAACTACCATTGATTGACGCCACATCACAGACCTAAGTCATAAACAGAATATTGCCGTTATTTGGCTGCATTTCTTTTTTCAAACACATTTCACTGGGTAGAATCTTGCTTACTGCTTATGCTTTTGAGGCAGAGGATAAAAGCCAATATGTAGAAAATCACCCACAGCGGTCTTGTGGTCAGCTTTTACTGCTTTCAGAAACAAATTAACACACAATTACATGACAGACCCACAGTCATACGAAGGCAGACACGGCAGCTGCTAGCAGGGAAGGCAGTGATTAGCCTATCACACAGCATGCCTTTCACAGGCCGTGAATGACAGAAACTGTTGTTTGCATGTGTGCACGGTGGTCTGTGTGTTTGTGTGTGCGGTTGACCACAGGGCCAACAACCACCATAAAGGCATGGTTTCAATAACACATTTTCCTGAAAAAGCACACATGGGGCTCCTCAACAAGCCGTAGCATGCCTCTCTGTGTGTAGAGGGGTTGTGTGTGTGTGTGTGTGTGTGAGCGTGAGATGGTTATAGCCATTGAGGGGGCCATAACAGTCTCAGAGCCTCGGCACCATGAGTAAACTGTCTACAAGTGTAGCCAAACAAGCACAGTCGCACACAAACGTACACACACACACACACACACAAAGTGTGGATATACGACCTCAGGGTTGGATATGAGGAGCTGGCCTGTATGATGTATAAGCCAAGGCCCCGGTCATAGATGTAATAAATACAATGAACTGGACCTTGAGGCGCATGCAGACACTTTTTCTGGCAAAGGCTGAGCTGACGAGAGCTGTTGATTTCCCTCTCTGCCCTAAAACGCACACACACAAACACACACACACCTACACATGCAAACACAAACAGCCCGGTTTGAAGATTTCCACAGTACGTCGGTCATTTGACACAGCAGCATGGTGTAACTGACTGTAACCGGTGTAACAACCGGTTGTTCTTCAGCTTCGTGCAGCGTCATCGAGTCGTATTGCTCCAGGCGAGCCATCTGCTGGAGCTGACATGTGATAACCAGGCACATAATCCACTCTTGAGTCACTCACAACACTTTGAACAGCACATTTCAGATGGCGCAGGCAGTTGGTGAAAAGCACTGCATGGAAGCCCCTGGTTATTGCAGCGTTACTTGAGAATGTGGCTGATGTAATTAATTAGTGCCTGGAATGTTTGCCCAGTCCCTATTCTTTCTTCAACTTTTGTCCTCAAACTGCATTTTCAGCTGAACAGAAACCCGAGCCACTTCTCTTCCACCTATCCTTTTCATTTGATTTCTTTTGTTCTCTCCTCACCTAATTTAATTTTGTTCATTCTTTGATTCTCAGCTGGCAGAATGCAATCTTCACTTAATGATGTGCTGGGTCATGCAATTAGAAGAGTCTCTGGATGCTTCTTATTGTTAACACTGGCCATACACGTCCGACTTTTGTCTAAGAAAGTGTGTGTGTGTGTTGGTTGCAGATAGAATCAGGATGTATGTAGTTCTTTTCTGAGACCAGCTAAGTAATAAGATTGAAGCTTAATTGACCATGATACTTAACTCAGAGGTTTCATTCACACAGTAACACAAAGCAACAGACCAATGCAAATAATTTCATACCAAATGTGTGATTGTTTGTATTTCACCCACACACACATCTGAGAAAGCTGTAATGTGCAATGCAATAGAAAATGTTCAACCTGGAAGATACAGAATTATTACTGCAAAGCAAATATTGTTCTTACATCGCCCAATTAGCCCTGAAATGGACTAGCGACCTGTCCAGGGTGTATCCTGCTTCGCTCTTACTGACCACAGGAGGTAGGCACCAGTCCCCCCATGACCCTGCAAAGGGTATAGACAATGGATGGATGGATGGATGGATGGATGTCCCCCAATTGTTTGTGAATAAAAATATTTTTTATTCCGTTCACCGATTCATGATGTAATCTTACAGCACTTTACAGGCCAGACTGATCCAAATCATAAGAATCCAATTCCTTTACATGTATAGATTTAAACTCAATGAAATATCTAAGGATAAAAAACAACACTTTTTCTTCAAAAGACATGACAAACTGTGCTGAAGAAGGACAATTTACTTAAATGGATTAAGGAGTCATTTGAATTTATCTTCTGTAAAGCAGACGTGTTGCACACATTCATGCCACAGGGGGAGACGTCTGTACCGGATTTGTTATCAACTCTGTGAAGCAACACACATACATACACACACACGCACATGCACACACACACATAGACACACACAAACACAAACCAGAGAGCAGGAAGTATCAACCATCCTGCTGATCCAATGCAAAAGCAATCCTACTGATGGACATAATCCCTTTTAGACAGAGGATTGGTAGAGGAAAAGATGTAAAAGGACTCACCCTGACAAGAAGGAACAACTACAGCTGATGTTATTGATGGAATACTGCATCCAGGACATTAAATGACAGCTTTAATGAAACAGAAAAAAAATGGATATGAAATGTTTTATTGGACTGGAGAATACTTCAATATACACAAACATGGAGGATAGCCAGGAGTGCCACCAGTGGTGGAGCATGCGCTGCTACCTTTAGAGCAGGTCAGGTTTCATGTTGGGGGTCTGTCTGTTTGTTTCCACCAGGGGTGGTGAATCTTTTTTTTTTTGTCCGAAACAAAATCTGTTTTTAGCAATAAAACAGACAGATTTGTATGTCCGAGTTAGGCTCAGAGTCAGTGAATACACCATGAGATGTACGTCTTTATGTGACTGACACAGACAACTAGGGATTAATCAAGGCTGCGATCAAGAAGAGGAAGGTGGATGCTGAATGCCGCGTATTCCAGGAAAAATGGACAAATGATTTTTTCTTTGTTGAAGTGAAAGGCAAGCCAGTGTGCTTATTGTGTGGTGATGCGATGGCAGTAATGAAAAAGGCGAATCTCGAACGCCATTACAGTTCAAAACATGGTAAACTTGAGGAGTTGAAAGGACAGGTGCGCTTGGATAAAATCAGTGCTCTCCGTCTAGCTTTGATTGCTCAACAAGCAGCTTTCACACGTCCACAGACTGACAGAGATAATATTACGCGTGCAAGTTTTGAGGTGAGTGCATTAATAGCGAAGAAACTGAAACCCCATGCTGAAGGGGAGTTTGTAAAGGAGTGCCTCGTAGCTGCCGCGGAGCTGCTCGTCCCCGACAAGGTGCAATTATTTAAACGCGTCAGTTTGTCTCGAAGAACAGTGTCCGATAGGATCGCTGATATGGCTCAAGATATTAAAAAAACACTGAAGGACACTGCAAGAAACTTTGAATATTTTTCTTTGGCCTGTGATGAGACGACAGACATCACTAACATAGCGCAGTTCGCCATTTTTGTGCGTGGAATTACCACCGATTTTGAAACGCAGGAGGAGTTGCTGTCTTTGCAAGCCATGCACGGCACTACTTAAGGTGAGGACTTGTTTCAACAAGTTGTTGTGGCCATGAACAATTTTGAACTGCCGTTCAAAAAGCTGAGCGGGATCGCCACTGATGGAGCACCTGCGATGGTTGGCGCTCAGAAAGGACTGACTGTATTAGTAAAAAAAGAAATGAGTCGTTTGGGTCTGGATGCAAGTGATTTAATTGTATGCCACTGTATCATACATCAGGAGAGTCTTTGTGCACATTCCCTGAAGCTTAACAACGTGATGAAAACCGTGGTGTCAGCAATAAACTTCATCAAAAGCAGAGGGCTGAACAACCGCCAGTTTAAAGAGCTCCTCTCCGAGCTTGAGTCAGAATACGGAGATCTTGTTTATCACTGTGAAGTCCGCTGGCTGAGCTGTGCAAATATGCTCGTACGGTTTTATTCACTGCGGGAAGAAATCCGACAGTTCATGGAGATGAAGGGGAAAGCTGTCATGGAGCTCAGTGATGACAAGTTCCTCAGTGACCGGGCCTTCATGGTGGACATCACCAAGCACCTATCAGAGCTCAACATCAAGCTGCAAGGTCCCAACCAGCTCATCAGCTCTCTGCTTTCACATGTGAAATCATTTGAAATGAAGCTAAAGCTGTGGCAAGGACAACTGGAACAGGGAAACACTGTGCACTTTCCCACCCTGCAAGAGCAAAAGCCTGATTTTACAACTGAATATGCCGCTGAGTGTGCAAAACTCATCCAGGCATTTGAGAACAGGTTTCAAGATGTGAAAAATATTCAAAATGAACTGGACATGTTTGCTACGCCGTTTAATGTGCAACCATCTGATGTGTCAGACAACCTCCAAATGGAAATAATTGATCTGCAAAATAACACAGAGCTCAAAGCTAAGTACAACAACCTCTCTCTGCTGGACTTTTACAAACTGTACATCTGTGCAGAGGATTTTCCCAACCTGAGGAGACATGCCCTGAAGTTTGCATCTCTATTTGGGACAACCTACCTTTGTGAACAGCTGTTCTCAAAACTGACACTTGCAAAGAGTCGCTTCCGCTCAAGACTGACTGACCCAAACTTGGAAAACCAGCTTCGAATCACATCATCAACCCTACCAGCTGACATCAAACGTCTCGCCAAAGAAAAACAGTTCTAGCCATCTCATTAGGTGAGTCTGATGTGCACAAAATCAGCAATCACCAAGCTTAGAACACAGTATTTATAGACTTTATTGTTCCTTATTTTGCATCCCCTGGTTTGTGTTTATCATCGCATGGCCCTCCGAGAACAATTGAAAAAGTTGAATGGCCCTTTATATGAAAAGGGTTCCCCACCCCTGGTTTACACCTATGCAGATAGCGGAACGGAACACGTTTCGGGCTAGTGGTGTCCGGTCTGCAAAGCACTTGATGCGTTGGCGATGCTAATTTCTTGTCACTGTTTTCCTGATGGTTTAAAAAAAAAAAAAAAAAAACTTGGCCAATCAGGTAAATATCTTTAAATATAGCAATTTTACTTGTTTTTAATAGTTGATTAAGTTTTGTCATATTCTACAATCTAGACCCCAGTATTACTGAAATGTCACAACTAAGACTAACTTGGAACTACTTTCATTTAAAACATGACTGTTTAGCATCATCCCTTGTGTTGCAAAAATGTCAAAAAGAGGCTGGTGAAAAACTCGAAGACCCCTATAAAAAAGTTAACATCATGTCAGTAGAGGACCTCTGTGGAGTCAAGTCGTGGCTGCAAGTCATTACAAAAATATAAATCAGATTTCCAAATGCAAGTGAATGCATTGTGTAATGTTTGGTAAGGTATGTAGACAGGGCCGGAGTGGGACTCATTTTCAGCCCTGGAGTTTCATGCCTCAGACCGGTCCACTTTATATCACATCCTGTTACTATTAAAATCATGTAATTATAACCTTACATGTTAAAGCTACAACAGCACACTGTCCTGTGAAACCTTGTAATTCAGAGTATTTTCCTAAAACATTCCCAATTCAGTGCAAATAAGGGTTAATTGCTTCACAACACACACTCACATCTACATTATTCTTTACAAAACATGTATTAACAATATTAGAATCTATATTTCAAGCTGCTGCCTGTGTAATCAGTCCTTCAGTAGACGCTGTTCTCCCTTTCACACTTCCTCCAGTTTCCCTAAACTCACCTGCTATACCTGTGTTACAATAGAAATATTATTCTGTAAAGCTTTAGTGCATTTGATATGGAAAATAACATTTGACTCAACAAATTAAGATATTTTCAATGGCAAAACATGGAGGCTTATTTTATTTTACATTCATTGTAATATCTTCCAAATGTGGGCTTTGTGTATTTATTGTCTTACTTTTAAATAAAATAAAACCGGTCACACTGTCATTTGGTTATATTGGAACTAATGCCTGCTTGTTCACACACCTGTTGCTTCCATACTGACACAATAAATCCCCTCACCACTACAGACTCCTGACTCTGCTTCTGACATTAAAAATGGTCAAAATTCTCAGCACAAATCTCCCAATAATACAAAGGCTCTGATTAATTAATATCAGTTTTATTATTGTAGTGCTGAATCAGCTAGCATTGCAGGGCACCTTCCATATGGAGCGGGTCTACACCATGCGCTTTATTATATTAATACTTATACTTCACTCAATAAGTAATCCTGCCCACTCTGGACTTGTGGGCTTATTTTGCTTGGTTCTGGATTTTCCTTCCAACTCTGAGGAGCTGCAAAACAAAGTTTCCCAGTTATGTGGCATTGCATCATATTGTTACTAAAATGATATGTTATGCTAGTTGCCACAATGTCACATAATTCATTGACTTGATAATTGAATAACTTGAATGGTGGTTTGCAGGCAAAGTTCAACTTGTCTTGCCGTTTCATTGTCCTTGTTTGTTGTCACAGACCTTGAGCTTGTTTTAGTGAAAAAGTTGCAAATGTTTGCACATTATGCAGCGTATGTTTCCAGAGCTTTCCTCTGTTTCGCTCCGTGCCACCTATGCTCTTTCAACTTTCAAACACCACTGACTTAGTGCTCTGAAAAACCAGCTGCCATTGGAGGCAGAGTATGGTACGGCTTACCCAGTATGGTAAGCCGTTTCAGTAAAAACTCTATATCCTTCATATCAACTGTTGTGTATGCCAACTAGTATGCGACTACACGAAACTAGTTAAACATTTTCCTCTACTATTTTGAACTTTTGCCAGACTAGTTCAGAAATAATCTTACTAGTAACTAATGTTTTTGCCTAGTTGCACCCTTGGCACACTAGTACGACTTGGCTTACCAAACATCAGATCACGAGTGCATCTCTTGGGTATCCATAGCTCAAAGTGATGTCACCCTGTCCATGGCCTTCTATCTTGTTTTACAAGACTGTTTTACATGCTTGCTTATGTATTTATTTGGACTTTGAATTCAAATGGTGACAGATACTGATACTGAAATAAAAGCAAGTTTTAAGTACTTTTTAAAGTATTTTCTTTCATTTGTACTTTCATTTTACTTTTCATTTTTTTAAAAATGTCTAAAAAATTGATTATCAAAAAGCAAATATGGCGTGGAAAAATTGTAAGATTTTATTTTTAATCAAACTTTATTTTTTGCGAAACAGTTGTGTAATTTACATGTTCAACTTTTTGAAATAAACAAAAAAAAAACCCTCTGATATCTTCAAATAGTACCAGGAAATGTTAAATACAGAGAAAATGTTTGATTTTTTTTCTAAATATTGTAACATATATTGAAATCGACTGATATGAAATATATTTTTGTGATAGAATTTTATTTCCATATTGCCCGGCCCTACCCCACCTCCATCGTGTGTTTAGTCTGTGGCAGCAAGCATCAACTGATGAGACAACCACCCCTCACCCCTGAGACAGTGTTTGTGAGTAAACGTTACAGAACTAACATTTGAAAGCTGAACCTAGATAAAAACCTATGGCGGGTTGAGACATCCTGGTTTGATGAAAGGACAAACAGCTAAACATGTCAAGGCCAGCTGTTACTTTTAGCCTGTTAATGGCTCTGTGGTGATGAGTTTAAAAGACAACCTATATTGCATCCATTGTTGTGTTCGTCGAGGACCTTACGTCAGATCTTTGACTTAATCGTGTTCGACAAATGATGATGCTGACTGAGTCAGAAGCCAAAACTAAAGGGGACATGTATTTTATGGTTGGAAATAAAACATGAATTCTTTAGAAGCTAACATGGTCCTGGATTGGCCAAATGCTCCTGATGTGTGTCTGTGTGTGTACAGTTTGTATGTGCGTGGGTGTGTGCCTTCAGATGAAAGGTTAATTGGGTGGCTGCTGTTGTGCCAGAGACAAAGACTACAGGATTTGTAATAACTGTGACATTCCTGCCTGCGCCCCTGCACACTCCAGACAGTGGCGTGAGAGCGTGTACCGTGTGGGCGGATATGCCGAGAGCGCAGGGAGGTGTGAGGTCCCTGCAGAAAGTTCACTTTCTGCTTGGACACAAATAGACAAAGAACAAAATGTGAAGCACAACACAAGGATTTGTTGTTTCTGTTCAGGTGTGATGGCTGGTCTTAATGTAACCGTGTGATAAAATGAAAGGTAGAACTGTGACACAAACCTGAATGTGCCCATTCTCAACCATTTACTGTAGGATGCTTGGTTTGATGTGAGTCCTGGCCACTGCCAGCCAGACAGTGTGCATCTGGCAATACAAAAACAAAAAGTACCCTAGCATCCTCTGCTGTACAACCAAGATAGGCCCAATAGAAACTTGGTGACAAGCTGTCCCTGAGACAGTGAGCCTACACTCTGTCTAGGATCTGTTTCAGAGATTCTGAAGGAAAATAGCTCTGAAGATTGAGGAATTCCTCAAACCCTCTCCAAGAACATTTGAAATGCTGCCATCAGTCAATGGTACTGCAACATTTAAAGGAGAACCAGCACATTGTACAGAGCTTTCTGCATCAAGCTTTTCAGATCTTTTATATCGTATCTGTTTCTATTTTAATCTGTCTTTCTGTTTTCTAACTGCTATCCTATTTAATTATAGCAGTATCGCAGTGTTTTATAGATCATGAAAACCCCAGTTTGTTAATGCTACAGTCAAATAAGAACTTTCTTTAATATTGAATTTGATCTGAGACTACAGGGTTACAGTTATTGCTATTGCAACCAGGGGCTCTGCAATCAACAAATATACCAAAACATATATTAGCTGAGTTGATTTATTGAATAGGTAATAAGTATATTACAATAAACATTTCCATATAAAGCTCACTAATTTGTTGGTGATGATGATAATTGGCTTGTTATAAACAATCTGAGAAACAGAGAATTGTACATATGAAAAAAGTCCCAGAGGATGGATGTTAAATCAATTTTGGGCAACAACCCAGAGCATTAGTGCACAAGATCTGGACTGAGGACAAAGAAAGAGCTGTTGCTAATTATACACTCTAAAATGTTGGGATTGCAATATTTGCTTTAGTGAAAAGTGCATAATTTTACTGGCTAGAGATGCTCTTTTAAAAATATTTTCTTAAAACATGTGTTGCCGTTCGAATTTCTAATACTATACCTTTAAATGACTAAGACCCACAAGGATTCGAAAATGTAGTGTACAAAGTTTGATCACCACCTAAGTCAGGTTGTCATGCAACTTTTGGACCTAAATGTAATGCCATAAGTGGAGGAACTCTGAGAAACTATACAATGGATCTCCACAGGGTACACAACTCTGTCAGAATACCAGGTTTTTGTGATATAACAAATGTGTGCATGATAAATAATTGCTAAACTTTTCCATATTTAATGTAACAATTCATACTGTTCAATTTAACAGAACTAAACCTGCTAAGATAAGAAACAGTAGATCCAATAAAATGTAGGAATAACTTAGTTGTTCCCTCTGTCAAAGGCACCTTATGATTTCATCTCACCGGTTAGTCTTATTGGGTATACACCTAACATCAATTTAAGTGAATCTCATTACCCAGAAATAAAGTTTAACTGCACAGGTAGAATCTTTGTCACATTTGTTCATTCACATTTTTTAACCAAACCATACACTAGTTTGCAGAGAGGTGAGAAAGGATCTAAAATATCTCATTGTAAAAATGTGATTATTGGGTGATACTAAAATAACTACAGCATTAGAAAAAAGAGAAACTGGTCAGAGTGGATATCAAGAATTCAGCACAGAAGCTGAAGAGACCTCGGAAATAGCAAGTAGTCATTATGTTCTATATGTGACAACAATCTGGATTGGGGTTCCGTTTACATGAATTAGTGCATCAGTATGGCATGGCATGGAGGCTTGTGGTTCTGCTGTAATGTAATGGAAGCCCAGGTTGCTTTGATGGCGGTCTTCAGGTCATCTGCATTGCTGGATCTGGTGTCTCTTCCACTTGACAATGCCCCATTGATTCTCTATGAGGTTCAGGTTAGGCCAGTTTGCTGGCCGATAGAGCACATTTACACCCTGGTCATGGTACCAGCTTTTGGTACCTTTGGCAGTGTGAGCCACTGCCAAGTCCTGCTGAAAAATGATATCAGCATCTCCATAATGTTTGTTAGCAGAACCAAGCATGAAGTGCTCTAAAGCAGTGGCCCCCAACCCTGGTCCTTAGGGCCCACTGACCTGCATGTTTAAATGTGTCCCCACTCCAGCACATCTGCTTCAAATTATTGCATTACTTATTTAGCATGCCTCCAATTGGTGCAGAAGCATCACCCATTCATTTAAAGCTGCCATGGGAAATTTGCAAAAAAATGCTATCTTAAAACATAGTATAAACATTTTTAACATGGTATAGCTATAAACATATAATTATAAAAACAAACAAGCAAAAAACAATTAAGTGATTCTGCCGCATTTGTCTAAAAACCTCAGCCAATAACATGGCTCGGTCCAAAACCAATGATTGGACCATCCGGTTGTCTGTCTCACCGGACAAGCGCACTTTTGCATTTACCTGGGTCCTCCACTCATTATGCGCTCCCACATTTTGCAACGGAACACCACTGGTGTGAGAGGTTCTCTGCTCAATAATGTAAGAGAGGGAGAAACAGCCGGCTGCTACCACTTCAACATTTGGAGAAACTGCCAGAGTCCCAAAACAAAAAACGCCATTTGAAGTCACGGAAAACAAAAGAGGTTTCAGTCATATTGCTTCACGAAAACTGCGACTGCTGTTTTGTGCGACTGGTTACTATGGCAATGCCTCTACCATATCAGGGGGGTGTGGCCTAGGGATGATTTCTGTGACTGTGTTCATGTTAAATACAATCCTTTGCTCTTAAAGAAATAATACAGACCTGTTAAAAAACTTGTTGTGTGTTATGGTCTGATGAAACACAAATAGTCCACAATTCCAAAAAATATAGCTGCAGCAAACACAACACAAAGAACACTATACTGACAACAAATAATGGCAGTGGCAGCATCATGTGTGAACATCAGTAGGATCAGCTGAAAATGGATAAGAAAAGAAGATTCATCGTCTGACTTTTTCACATAAAAAGAAACTTTTATTTTTAAAGAGTTTTATACACTTTTGAGAGCCATTGTGTTGACCGCACATACAGTTAGAAACACCCTGCGGTTTTTAAAGTTCTCCCACTTAGAAATCATGGACACCTGTCCACCCCACAGTCTGTCAGACTCCAACTACTACCATGGGCAAGACCAACGAAACCAGAGACAAAATTGTAGACCTCCACAAGGCTGGAAAGGACTATGGACCAATTGCCAAGCAGCTTGGTGAAAATAGATCACCATCAATAGATGGGGCCATGTATTGTGAGATTATGAGCAACAACCCCCTTCCCTCAGTCAGAGCATTGAAGATGGGTCGTGGCTGGGTCTTGCAACATGACAATGGACAGAAGCACAGAGCCAGGATCACTAAGGAGTGGCTCCGTAAAAAGCATTTCAAGGTTCTGGAGTGGCCCAGCCAGTCTCCAGACCTAAACCCAATAGAAAATCTTTGGAGGCAGCTGAAACTCCATGTTGCTCAGTGACAGCCCGGACCTTACAGATTTAGAGAAGATCTGTGTGGAGGAGTGGGCCAGAATTCCCGTTGCAGTGTGTGCAAACCTGGTCAAGAAGTACAGGAAATGTTTGACCTCTGTAATTGTAAACAAAGTCTTCTGTACCAAATATCCATACTGATTTTCTCAGGTGGTCAAATACTTATGTGCAGCAATTAAATACAAATAAATTCTTTAAAAATTAGACAATGTGATTTCCTGGAAATGCATGGAAACGGAAATGCACCTACAATGTGAATTTTAGTCCCTTCCATAATTTCTAAGTGTGAGAATATGCAAATTAGCAGGGGGTTCAAATAATTATGTTCCTCACTGTATGACTTACTGCTGATGCAAGCGCTACTCAGTTATTTAAGCAATAATATTACCAAATCTCATACTACTCTATGCATACACTTAGTCTGTCTGGATGAAATACTTTCTGAATAATTATGTTAATAATTACTTAACACTTATTGGCACTCATAGGCTTTGCAAAGGAAGCTATTGATTTATTTCCAGATCACTGAGTTTAAAAAAAACCCAACTACAGTGACATCATCGTAAAAGTGACAAACAAGATCCTAACACCGTAGATCACTGGGGGTTCAGCCCCTGTTCCTGAAAGACATGCACTATACAAAACAGTTCTTGAGGTGTTAACACTTGATGTTCCACAAAATGTACCTAATTTCTTGATGTTTATATCCAAGCAGAACGTGCTTTAGATACAGCGACATGGCATGGAAAAAATAGTTCGACAGCAGGTTAAAAACCAGCAACATTTTCAGCCAAACAACCCAAAGTCCCAAAATAAGATATCTCACATCAAAAAGTAGCTTTCATATGAGAGGAAACTGGGGAGTGATGATCAATATTTCAACATGCACACTCACTTCCTCTTACAAACACAGACACACACCTGCATTCACACACATACAAACACACATCCCTCTCAGGGGCCAAGGTGATGTGAGTGCAGGTGTCGTGAGCCATCAGCTCACGGAGAGCGCAAAAAGATAGCCAGATATAGACACAGACGCATTGCAAGAAAGTTGCATTGGTGTGAACAGACAAGAAAAAGCTCCTAGCTAAAAGGAGGCTGGGCTCATCTAATAATGATGCGGCCTGAGAAAAATCAAGTCCGATGGAGGCTTTCATCACCACATGTATAATCCACAAAGCCAGGGAGGGAGAGACGGCGTGACAAAGAGGCATTGATAAAAGTCTACTCCATAATTTATTCCTGCCATATATGCACACATTATGCGCCTGAATGCTATTAGGTTGGTAACAAAAATTGATATTTTTTAACGTATCTATATAGAGGTAGAAAAATAGGTTATATTGACTGTGACACATGATCAAAGATGTGTGTTTGAATCTGGATCCATCTGCCTGTGAATTCATCAGGTGCTCAGATACGGCTGTAAAATAATCTGATTTTTATGTTAAAATAGTCAGACACTCAAGAAAAATCACATGCTCACACACGTCCATACTGTAAAATATTTTTTTAATATGGAGCATAAGGATGCAATAGTTCATTCCTCTGTCTTCATCCTGTCGTGTCTTAACTAGGTCATTAGGAGAGGATGTGCCAGTGTCTCAGGACAGATGTGTAATTAGTGGAAGCTTAAACAGAGCGTTGCTGGGAATGTGGAACACGTATGCAAGTTGCAGTGGGAAGTATTTCCAGGACTGGACAAACAATGCCAGTGAGCTAATCAGATCCATATTCCTTCTCGACTCACTTTTTATAAAAGAACACCTTCGTTTTTGATATCCTGTAGTCTTTGCACTAGTTGCTTTCATCTACCCTCAGCTAGACAGCTCCCAATGATTTCCGCAACACACACGTCCACTCACCACACATACACATTACTAACAGCTGATAGAATAACACTGTGACAGACCCACAGCAAGTAATTTACAGAAGCAACAACTCCTCATAGCTGCTCTTTGTCCCCTTCCCATTTTTCTTGCAGCTGATGAGAAAGGTAATAAGTCCGTTGGAGTCCGACTTGAGCATATGGTAATGTGCCCTGTGAGAGTATGCAAATACAATTTGCAAGAATTTGCATTTAAATGTCTTTGCTAACAGCTGACACTGTTGGTTTCTTTATTGTAGCAAAATTAAAGTAAGCTTTACAAACAACATAATCAAACCAACAATTAGAAAGACCAAGTTGGAAAAGTAGTGAGCATCCAAAAGTTGATAGCGGAGGAGAGAGCAATACAATTACCTTAAGGCCACATTTGGTTGCCATTCCATAGAGAGAAAGGATTTTGGTTTTATAGACTCAGGTTCTGGAATAAATCATGAAAGCAAGTACAAAATAGCCAATTCTAAATAGCTAATAAAGTGAAGTAAATATAGACTATTAATGTTATGTCATTTTTAAGCAGATAAATGAATCTATGATACATACCAGAGGGCATGAAAGTGGCATCATAGCTTATAGAGCGATGTGTTACAGGCAGTCGCTGGCACATCTTATAGGCAAGGCAATTATTTGTATGGCATAAATTCCGCAACGTAGCAATCCAAGGTGTTTTGGGTGATTTAGGGAAAAATAAAATCAGCAATAAAAACAACAATAAAAACAGAAAAGACATAAAGAACATTAAAACATTCTACTGTTATGACATTCCTGCTATCATTAACCAAATAATTAAAAGCAGCTCTAAACAGATGGATTTTAGCCTTGATTTAATGGAACTCAGTGTTTCAGCAGCTTTACAGTGGTCTGGAAGTTTGTTCCAGATTAGAGGAGCATAGAAACTGAACAAAGCTGCTTCTTCATGTTTGGTTCTGATTCTATGGTTGCTGAGTAGACTGGAATTAGAGGACCTGTGTGGTCTGGGGGGTTGGTATAGTAACAGTAGATCTGAGTCTCAAGACTGGCCATGACATTACATCTTCAAATGATT
This sequence comes from Valencia hispanica, assembly GCA_963556495.2. NCBI lineage: Eukaryota > Metazoa > Chordata > Actinopteri > Cyprinodontiformes > Valenciidae > Valencia > Valencia hispanica. The sequence continues at coordinate 5,456,204 of OY747705.1, read as the reverse complement.
GGTCTTGTCTCAGTCTTAAACTTAATAGACATGGGATTTGTTTTGCTGATGACCATTCAAGAACACGTTGTCAGCATTCTTTTTTTTTACTGCAGCTTAATGAGAAACTCTTGGCTGCATTCAAATGAAACCAATAAAATTTCTGCACTGCCCCCAGACAGTGCCCCTACATGCTGGGGATGAAAAGCCTATAAGGGTGAAAATGGAGTGGGGGAAGCATTTTTCACTGCAAATACATGCATATTTACCTGTCTGAACAACATAAAGAAATAAAGAATACTGTGAGTTGAGTTCTCGAACCTCCACCAGTCGTCCCCACTCACTCTGTCGGCAGCTATGTGAAGTGAGTTATTGTTTCGATTTGTCAGATTTAATGGATAAGTGGCATGTGGGTAAGGGGCTTTTTACAGGCATATTAGGCTGACCTAAATGTTATGACATAGAACTGGTTTACGTTTTTCACACAAGAGGATCCAGTTAGTCTGGACCGCTATAATTGGTTAGCAACTGTAGCTTGCATAATCTTTAAGTGCTTGGAGCAGCAAATAAATTCTGATGATTACAGCAGTGGATTAAAAAAATTGTCTCTTATTGGTTTTGTCTTGGTCTTTAACTTAGTCTCACCTCCCTAAAAGTTTTGGTCTGGTCTAGGCTTTGACTAGATCTTGATTGACTGGACTGACACTCCAGCAATTCAATTCAACTTAATTCAGTTTATCTATATAGCGCCGATTCACAACAGATGTCATCTCAAGGCACTTAAGAAGCAGGGAGCCAGATGCTGGTTTGTTTGACACTTTGTTTAAAGCAACTGTCTGCACTACACATCATCCAACTAGCATCAACACTAGATTCCACACATTAGTGAAAAAATTACCAGCTGCTGCAAACTAAATCTTTTTCCATACAGTACCCATCCCTGGTCTGTTTGTAGACCAAATCAGGTCTGACACTGGGTACCCAACGATTTTTGTCTGTAAGTAACAGAAAGTCTCCAGACAAATTATGAGTAAAATTATTGTCTAAAACCATTCTTTGGATGTTTATATTACAATATTCAACATATTTTTTGTTCCACTCTAAGTTTCTCCTTATTGTTTCCCTCTGCAGCGCAGAACAAAATTTCCTTCTTCATACATGTACACCTTTACACTTTCATGCCTTTAAAACCACAGAAGAAATAATATGAAAGTAGAACACATTTAATGTAGGATAAGCCACAATGTTATCACCTCACAAACCAGTTTAGTCTAAACTTGTATTCAGTTATTAGTAGAATTCTCATGCTTTGCATGGGGAAGCTTGTGTTGCAATAAGCTTATTCTCCACACAGCTCTAAGTTTTTGCCTAAATACTATTATATTATATTATATTATATTCTTTATATTATATTCTTCGATAAGCCTACAGGTCAGTGACTGATCATGCTATGATTACATACAGAAGTACGTACCTGACTTACTCGCATATACACATTTATGGCCTCTGGCCGAAAGTTGCCATGTGGAAGGCTTTCCAGGTCACTAACATCAAATCTAATAAAACACACTTTGTTGTCCTCTTTTCACCTTTCTTTTTCAGGCATTTTATTCTTTTATTCCATTTTCAGCACCACTTTCTTTAAGACAACTTGGATTTTCTTTCCCAAAGGACCAAGGAACAAACCCAGAAGGGTTAGCCTATTCAAAGTTTCAGAGCAAAATTTAGCAAGAAAAGAATGGTCTAAGCTTTAAACATCTGACAGAGCCATGCCCAATATATTATGTGAAGTTGGAAACAGTGTGGCACAGCATCCAGAACCAGCGGGAACAATTGTCCAAACATGCAATGAATCAATCAGGAGAACCAAACCAAAAAGAACCAATCAGAACTAACGTATCAGAGCTACTCCAATATGCTGCAACCATGAGGGGAGCTGTTCTAGACCACAAAAAGATCAAAGCATAAAATGTGATCATTAAATGTGAGAAGATTAAAGCCTATCTATCTATCTATCTATCTATCTATCTATCTATCTATCTATCTATCTATCTATCTATCTATCTATCTATCTATCTATCTATCTATCTATCTATCTATCTATCTATCTATCTATCTATCTATCTATCTATCTATCTATCTATCTATCTATCTATCTATCTATCATAGCGCTGCTAACTCTGTTTAAAACTGTTATATGCAATTGCCTCACTTACATAATTTGATAAATGCACTTGATAAAATAACACAAATCTTTAAAAGCCTTTTGAAACATCACCACACAAGTTGCACAAATAACCTTTAACTGTTACGAAACAACATAAATAACATTTTTTATTTGTGAATGTGTGTTAGTATGAGTATTTATGGATCCCTCTACAGAGCTGCGTCACAGAACAGGCTTAAATATGTAAATAAAAAAGTCCATAATGGATCAATCACACACACTAAGCAGTATTTAGCATGTGTGCAGCTGCTGCCTTTCCTCTCTTTCCTCACTCTCTCCATATGACATTGATGATTTTGCTTAACGAGGCCACACCGGCTCCGATATCGAGCGTCTGTTTATTTACACCACATTTGATGATCTCTGAATGTGAACTCTTTAGAGGCTCATTTGTGTTCATTCTAATGTTTTTTTCTCACCATCACTTTGAGTTGATGTTTGGGTTGTAGATGTCACACAAGTGGCCGGGGTTTGAAAAACACCCACTTAGTGGCATTGAAAATGTATTTTTCATATTCAGAGACTCATCGTTCTCAATAGAGAACATTTTTCTCACTTGATGATTTCAGTAAATTCAAAATTGATTTATTGACTTTATTCGTATCTCTCTGGTGATTTCAATTTTAATGTTGTTGTGACACAGATAGGTAGATTTTGGCTACAAATAATTATGAATAGTTGTTTAAGGCAATTATTAACATGATTAATAATTTTATTACAAAATTACCAAGTTTGGGGCACCATCCTGGGATCCAGGAAATAATAAATAGCCAAATAGTTCAGTCTCTGTTGTTGTTTTTGATTACCTGCCTGATGAGGCTGAGATAATTAAACAATAGATGGAGGAATAAGTTATTGGCGTTATTTGAACAGCAAGTTATTACATATGTGTGTGGAACAATGACAAACAACGACTTTCCAAAGTATAAGAGTTTATTACAAAAATTATTCAACTTTCTGTCTAGATGTTTTAATCAACAAACTCACTAAGCTAGTACCACACAACTAAACTTCTAAGTAAAAGAAGAATGAATAATAAAACTAATTACCAAAATTAAAACAGTAAAATGGACAATAATGCAAAGAAGTACAAACAATAACCTATTAATCGATTGTAATGTCCCAGTTCAGTATGAATATGTATGCTTAAAGACCAAGGCTTGTATTGAAGAGTTTTGGGAGTGAAGTAATTAGTTTAAGAGTAATTAGTACTTTGGTTTGTTTTTAAACCACCAATTCACAATGCAAAGCAGAAGTGAAAACAAGAACATTCATTAAACCATTTGCTAAATTAGAAATCAATGACCTTTTGAAAAATGTATTCTATTTTATGGATTGGTCACAAATTCATTGATCTAATTTAGTATTTTGAAAAACTGAGAAGGCGGTCTCAAAAACAACTTATATGATTAATTTTCGGTGTACCCGTTGAAATTCCGAGGGCCCGTGGGCGGGCCCAGCGCATTTCCTAGTTTAGATCCACCAATTTTCTGACTTCTAGCTTTTATGAACCTATACATATTTTATATCATTGGAAAGCTAAGAGTCTTGTGATTCCAGTTATGCCTGGCATTTAAGGATACAATCATAACTGAAGACACAGTGAGCGTCTTTGCCAACACAAACGTTCTCCTGATGGAGGTATAAAAATATGGAACTCACCACTTTGTAGTCCAATAAACATGACAAAACCGATCCATTTCGAACAAAAATTGTCTTTTTACATCAATAAGGGTCTGATTAAAGTCCTCCGATAAAGTTATTAGACCAGGACAACAGCAAAACCAATAAAAAATGTAAAACAAAACAATGAAAATGCGCTCCCGAAATGTCTGGCCATTTTTGTAGTCTTTATGGCTTTGTTTCCGATTCATTCGCTTCCACTTCCGCCTACAAAGGTCACTGAGCATGCCCAGAAGGAAAGAAAAATCATCCGGTGTTTTCCTTACTTAGGGTACATCTCCAACAAATGGTGCATGGATGGAAAGTCACGTTATGGTAAGTAACTCGAACCAATTGCGGTCCAGAACTCTGATGATTGACGCATCGAATAGCCAATGTAATGCTGTAAACGCAGATATATAACATGACCGGGCGGACTTGTTCGCAGCCATTGTATATGACGTGCGTAAAAGGTCTTATTCATGAAGAGATTACGCACAGTGCGTACCAGTAACATATTGTTTCAGCACCGTGTCCAAACACCCTTTATGATCAAAATACAACATTGAAGGAAGGTGTGGAGCTTTATATGGTAAGATGAAGTTATGATTCTGATGATATTTTTAATTCAGTGAGGACTACGGCATTTACCCAGGAGATGGTGCATATGGCACACTTTTGACCACCTTTGACCTGTAGTTATAAAAATGTGTGCAGAATATTCATTTTTTGGTTTATTGCTGTCAAATTTGCTGTGGATGAAGGTAATACTTCAGACTTTAGACTCACAGTGTGTTTCAGGTCACCACCTCTTTTTAAAGCCATTTTTACAGCATGTATTTATATAAAATAAATATTCGGACACAAATAAAATAATTTTCTGGGGTATTAAAATTAATATTGCTTGGTAACAATAGCATCAGAGATATTAACACAGTTCTGGGATACATTTTAGAGTGTTTGCTTTCCAAAGAGAACCCAGCCATGTCTCTACTCAAAATGGTTCAAGAACAGCTTTAAGTTAATTTTGGGTATGCGTTTTTGAAAAATGTAGGGCGGAAATTGCAGGAATTTAAGGGGGTTTTAAACTATCTATTTTAAAGCCAATTTATATTCTGAATACCGTAGATAGCAATCTTTATTGTTTATGAAGCGCTGGTGGTCTGCAAAAGCAGGCCGCACTAATCAGATCGAGCGTGCCAAGCTAATGTATGTAGCAGCTCATAGCCACTGTTTTTGCTTAGCACCAAAGAATAAAGGAAAACTCCGGTTGGACAGGGTAACTCATGTTGTAAGATTTAAACGACTCTATCAGTTGGTCATTAACCTTTAAAAACACTGTTCATACTCAAAAAATTGAAGAATTAATTCTTAAAAATGCAGCAAAAACACAGTGAAATACACAATCAAAACCAACCTTAACTTGTTTATCTTAAATTAATTTATCTCTGCCCAGACACAACCTTACGTAAACATTTCTTAGACATCCAGGGAAGGGTGTCTGAAAAGACCAGCGACAAAGCAGAGAAACCACATGTTATAGCTGGTCAGTTAGCAGTAACTGTGCGGAGCGTTAACAGTGAAGCTTCGGATGCGGCTGCTAGCCACTGTTAGCTCGGAACGTTGTTCCCCCAACAGACATGCTCCTGTTTTGTGGGCAGCAATCCTCACAGCAGATCTCGGCTCATTCAGCTCTCGGCTCCCGTAGCAGCCAGGTCAGTGGCACGGCAGAAGGCCAGCGGAGCATAGGCAAAGAGAGGCTCCCTCTCTCTCTGTAGAATCTGTAATTCAAAAGATTCTTTCTGCAGTTTCCAACAAGTCATTCAAGACTTATTTCATCAGTGAAATACAGTTCCCCTGATCAATCGGCAGACTGTACAAGTCTTTCGGATCCAAAGAGTTTCTTCCAGAAACTCGTCTCCCCCCTCGTCAGCAAAGGAGGTTTAAAGATTGTGCCTCTCCTCTTTGGTTGCCTACGGACAAAGAGGAAGAACGGAGCGGAGCACTGTCCTCAAATAGGGGTGATGATGTTCCATGAAGTCCTCCTGTTCCTGATAAAGCTGAGCGTGGGTTGTGCACTCCTACCAGTGGGAGGTCTGTGTTTTGGTCCAGTAACCTTGGCTGTGTTTCCAACAATGTTAGGTTACTTTAACTGATTCCATACAAAATCTTAAGATTATTTAAAGAGCTCATGAGGAAACAAAAAAAATAAACACATCAATTCACTTAACTAAACACTTAGTTTGACTCCTAGACATCATGCTAACCGGGAGCTGACAGCATGTTGAAGAGTTACTGAGGCTTTGGAGAGTATCTCCAACCACTGGTGCACACTGCGGGATTTCCTCCCTTCCTTCCTATTTTCAGGTGACTCAAATCACTATTAGGGACAACAAATCCAGATTTGGACTACCCTAATGCAAACTCCACTAAGCAAAAAAGCAGATGAGATTTAACTTAGCTAGGCGCCCTTCTAGATGCAAGGCTTGAAGATCAAACCCAGTTAAAAAGGCTTTAAAGTCTTTGAGTTTGCAATAATCATTTGCAGATATAACGACAGGCAAGAATATCCTGTTTTTTAACAACTGAATCTATAAGGTAAATGAAATTTCTTGTTTTTTTGTATCGCAACCTTTCAACCCAAACTGCTACCATGCTGCACTTCTAAACTCTGGATGTCCACCGGGCGCGCAACGTAATGGACGCATTTTATTCGCTAATGCGTCCCTTCCCACCAGCTGCATTTTAGACGCGTATCACTCGCGAAAGCGGTCCACCCAGCTGGTCCCAGGAGATCACGAAATCACAGGAGATTTGCAATTGCATAACTTAAACGGTATTGTGCAGGGGTGAAGAAATATAATTATATGTTGGTAAGTAGCATAAACTCACCAACCAATCCCATAACTGCAGATATTTCTGTCAATGCCTTCTCCTTTACCATGTTGTAAAATTTATCACTGGTATCATATAAACTGGGAGATTCTCTACTTCAAGGATTAACCTTTCGTCATCCATGATAAAACCGATAAATTAGACCCACAGACTGAATGACTTCAATGGTGTCACAGGTAGTGATGTTTTCTTATTTTCATTGTTAAGCAATCGGTAACCTACATGTTTCCCGCCTGGCCAGATCTAAACTGCTGAGCTTGACGTGTTTTAGAAGCGTAAGAAATAGATCTGACGCGTAAATTTAGGAGACGTGTCCGATTCGCGCTGCTTCATGCCCGACACAAACGGTCCCATTGACTATAATGGTGACTATCAGCTGCATATTACGCTTTGCAGATGTTAGGCGCCGCTTACGGGTCCGGTGTAAAGCTGGGGTTAGTCCTTCACCCATTCACATACACATTCATACGCTGATGGTGGTAAGCTACATTGTAGCCACAGCTGCCCTAGGATACAATAACAGAAGCGAGGCTGCTGTACAATCGGTGCCACCGGACCCTCTGACCAAAGCGTGTTAAGTGTCTTGTCCAAGGACACAACAACCAAGATGGGCGGAGCAGACTTTCAAACCAGCAACTCGCCGTTTACAGGACGAACTCCTACCGCCACCGTCACACCACCATCAAATTGTAGCTAAAACAAAGCTGTTCAAAGTTAGACTTTGTTATCCTACTTGAACAGCTCAACCACTTTTTAACCCAGTTTAGACACCAATGGATGTCTTCATGTGACTATCTTTACACCTTTGATTTTTCAACTATTATTTCAAATTCTCTAGTCCTCTTGGTCCTCGGGGACTGGAGTTCGAACTCTGGATTAGACAGAAGGTAACTTTGTGGTACATGTCTATTCAATAAAATGTGCCTGGGAGGCCTGCTGTGAATATTAAGACGATTCTGGTTGTTCTGGTGAGACCTGACACTTCTTTTAGCCTTGACTTTCATTTACCCTCACCATTTAATTTCCAGAAGTTCTGAGCAATGAGAGAGAGACTTAAATTCTACCAAATGACATGCTGTTCATATCAAGAGATATTGCTGAAATGTCCGATTTAGCTTTCTTATTCTAATGGTCTTAAGGCTGTGTTGATTTGCATTTCAAGAGTGAAATAATTAATGCTTCATTTAATGCGTAATTATTTAATAAATAATTAGTCATTTTTGCACCATATTGGAGCTTTAAATCTCTGCTGTTGTACTGCAGTAAACAAGTCCATCATTCACTAAAGGCAAGACACTTAGCCCCAGTTTGACTTTACAAAGATTCACAGCAATGCCTAAAGACACAAGACGCTTTTGAGATATTAGTTAAACCAAAGGCATAGTGCACAGACATTCACACAAACCCAAAGATGCCTCGTTAAGGCTAGTCGTGTAAACACAGTTTGCTTGGCAAGCTACCGCTGCTGGGAGGTGCTTTGTGCACAGAGATTATTTGGAATTAAAGGAGGAGGTAGAAAAAGGAGAAGGAAGTGGAAAGAAGGACAAATATGCGGGGAGAATGAAGACAAGTAAAGGAAAAGAGCACACAGGATAAAGTGCACAGAGGAGGAGGAGGATGAAAAGAAATAGATGCAGGCATCCCAGATAAAGAGGTTTAATTGACTGTCACAGAGCCCTGTGGTTGTGCTGCAGCTACTAATAGCCAGCCAAAGGCTGCTGAGGCTGGCGGACACACAGAGGCTGGACTTTCCTCTCATTATCGCTGCTACCCTCCAGCCTTCGCTCTCGTTTCCTCTCTGTCTCCCACACTCTCTGTGTTGCAGAGTGCCTTACTCTGTTCGCCTCTCTGGATTTAATTGACTCAGACATTCGAAGACCCAAATGTGAAAGAATCCCATGATGAAGAAAAAAACATTAAAATAACTATCACATCAACTACTGAAACATTACCTAATGGTGAATATGCCTTGTTGTGTGCATTGCTAACTGTCTATCTAGAAAGTTCTTTAGCTGAATTTATGTTTTATTGGAATGTCCCTTCATAGCACCATATGCAACCATATGGTATAAGATTTGGCTAATTTAATCCAGGTGTTTGACAGAGGCAGTGGGTGGATCTGAAGGTTGTTCATGTCATGATTCCTGATTTGAAAGGAGGAGATTCTGAGTGGGGACAATGTCTTGGTACAAAAACAAATGAGTCAAATAACTTGATGAAAAGAAGTAGGATGGGAAGAAGTCGTAAAAAAAGAGAGAAAACGATTTAGGATTTAGTGTGGTTCAGGAGGATGAGGAGGTGGGTAAAAAGTGGTAATAAAACGGATAAGCAGGGTGTTTGTGAAAAGAGTCAAAACTGATGAAGAAGATGAGTGGGATGAACAGAAGTCATGAGTAGGATAGATAAAGACAGGAAATAAGGAGGGACAAGGTAGAAGCGAATATATAAGTACCAGGGAGTTGTTTTTGCGGTGGCCTTGCTATCAAATCTAGGATAACACATTAACTTTCTACATTTAAAGTAAAAAATCTAATTAACCAAAATCCACCAACAAAATGACAAATAATTTAGAGAGGAACAACAGACTAATGCTTGCTTTGTGCTACACAGAATGCTGCTGCTACAGCGTGATTGTAGTTGTACTTGTGATAAACGCTTTTGAAAGAAATCTCTTCACTCTCCCAAGTCCTTCCAATCTTGCCTCACCCCCCCCCCCGTCACCTCATCGTCCTCCTCTCCCACCCCCCCTTCTTGTCCCTCCCGCCCTGTACGCTCTAATAGGCTATTGATTTTCTATCTGCTCACGAAGCAGCCTCTACTTTTACCTTTCAGTCATGACATTAGCTGTCCATTAACAGCAGTGGCCGGCTCTGCTTGCATGTCAACACCTGAGCACGAGCATCCACACACGTCTCTGAGCCACACGAAACATATAGAGGGAAGTAAGATGTGCTAATCCCACGCAGGACATCGGCTTTCTACACGTTTCCTCCAAGTTGTCGTTTCAAATAATACATAACCGAACTAGGGGGGAAAGCAGACTTGGACTTCTACTCTGATCAACTGGGAGCTACAGACTGAATCATCTGTCTGAAACCCATCTTTTTAAGGCCACGACTAATGAGATTCCTGAGTTTAATAAAATAGGATAATAACAACAGCTGTATTTAGCTGCAGGGAGATAAAACACTCACTCCAGTTCTAGGGCTACTGTGCTGGAAAAGAACCTCAGTGACAATTTTATCCCCCAGGTAGCTGGACTTGATGGGGGTTCTTTTCCGAAAGAAGGAAAGAGAAAAGTACGTGCAAGAGTATGCAGCTTTTAAACTTTTCTATTTATTTGTCTATTTTCTTCAAATTAAGTGAGTTAATTGATTCAGCAGCTTGATATCCAAAGTTTTAATTGGGTAGCTCTTGAGGCACCCTGTGGGAATTTTAGTTCTATACCTTACAATTTGTGGAAAATTGTTAACATTGTGGGAGAATCTATCTTAAAGCAAAATGATGGTGTTTTTATCAGGATTTTAACTGTGCAGACGCCAATGTAATCCCGGCTAGCACTTTTGTAATTCCATAATAATAATAATTCTAATATTGATGCATATATTTAATACAAGCAGATACACGAACTGTAAGTATGTACTGTGCCTCTTCCAGACAGTGACCTCCTGGAGTAGAAGGGTTTATTTCTTCTTTTCTTTAAAATCCATCTAAGAAACTGTGACTGCTGTCTAAGGTCGGACCTCTGGTCGATCCAAAATTTGCCGGATAACGAAAAGTTAAAATTCTGGCAACAATTTACAATTGCAACTGAACGATAAAATGTGACTCACTATTACTGAAAGCCAAAATTGTATTTTTAAAGCACAACTCCTAGGGGCTCTCTTCCTTCATTCAGTCATTCCACTGAGTCTTAAACCATTTTTAAGCAGGTTTATTTTGATTTAAAATGCCTAGGCCTGTCTCTTCATGAAACTATCCTGCAACAACAAAGTGTCTTCAGTCGGAGGCTTCTTCAGTTTCTCTGTAACAGGGACCGCTACAGAAAATCCTTCCTGCCCACAGCCATCAGCATCTACAACAACTCCTTGAAGAATTGATTGTATGAGCTGCAACAACACTTAATTTCCCTCTGGGATCAATAAAGTAATTTTGAATTTGAATTGAATTGAATTTGTCTAGGTATCCATTTTTGCTTTACCAACAAATCCTTTATTGAAACATTACTTGTTTTCCCATCTCAGAAGATCTTTATTATGTAAAAGATTCAGCTGTATTTGTATTGATAGCCAAATCATTGTCCTTTCTGACACATTTTTGCAATTAATTACTTATAAAATTGCTTTAAATGCCCATTATTGCTACAGTAATTGATAAACATTTCATGACCATATCAGGTTTTTACTTTCTGTTTGAAATCAGTATTTTGATGTGAAGCAGAGGATTCCTGAGCTGAATGCTGAGCAGACTCTAAACAGATTGCTGCATTATGATTAAATATACGATTTCTCTGGGTTACGAGATGTTATAACTCAGATCTGTAAAGCTGTCATAGCGGGGAATGTATTGGAGCAGTATACTTTGTGAAAGGCAACAAAAAAAGGTTGAGTCAATGACAGTGGGGCGTCTGAGGGAGCTTGATGATGTATTGTGTCGTTAGTCGTACAGTCTGTCTCAGCTGCCAGTTGTCATTATCACTCGCAGGTTGGACATCCTGGTGTTTCTGGCTGCTCCAGTCTGAAGACTGCAACCTTTTCACTGTTATTTTAAACAACCATTCATGCATCCATCCATCCATTCTCTATACTGCCTATCCTTGTAGGGCCGTGGGGGAGCTGGGGCCTATCTCCAGCGATCATTGGGCGAGAGGCGGGGATCACCCTGGACCGGTCGCCAGTCATCATTCAACCCATTTCTTTATTTCTATTTTAATTTTCTTTTCCTTGTAACCCAAGCTTTTGTCTTTTGCATTTTTATTCCCCTTTAGACAAACACGCCCAAGGTAGGAAGAGGAGAACCAAATAAGACACAAAAAAATGAGAAACCAGGACAGATGTTGGGAAAAAAATAGGAAGAAAGAAACCAAGAGCACAACACAAAAAAACACCTGAAATTTCCTGACCACATGCACAAAGACAGTCAGGTTAGTGATAACTGATGACAGCCAGGTGAGTACAGTACAAAAAGAGCTCACAGTCAACAAAAATAGACAACACAAAACAGGTGTGGCACAAATACTAGGAGAAGAACAGCATCTCTTCATTAAACAATAAAGACTTCCCTAACATGCTTCTCAGCATATCATGGTGTGATGAGGACGGCCAACAGGAAACAGGCTGGCACAGACATGCAGTTAGGCTGGGAGCCTAAATAATTGACCCAGGATGGTAGGGTATGGTCAGTACGTTCTGTGTGGTGTGGGGCATCCCAAATTAGTTGCCTAGCTTGCTGACATCACTTCATTTAGGTTAACATCCAGGAAGAGTGTAACTAAGTTCCCATGTAGGTCATCAATGGCCATGTAAATTACTTCATATGCAAGAGGCTAGCATAAGGAAAAATGGTGCAAGATTATTATTGGCATTGGACAGGGGTTAAGAGGAGTGACGCCCACCAGACACAGATAATAATGAGTCAGACAGTGTTAGCTGGCGTTTAGATATATGGGCTGCATTTTGGGTGAGATTAGACTAGTTTACCAGGCAACCAACTGGTGTGTAGACTACGAGTTTAACTTTCACCCGGTGCTAGAACCAGTGCTTAAATGAAAGCATGTTCACACAGGGCATCATGCTGCATACTGTTGTAAAGACCATATTTATATGTTGCCCAATTGCAAGAATATGCCACTTAGTTATCTCTGTAGTTATGCTGCTATAGGCTTGGACTGTTTGAGAAAAGACTGACCTCTTTTCTTCACTCCACTACTTTTCTTTTCTACTACTCTTGAATTGTATAATTTGTTGTTATAATGACTGTTAACTTTGTTTTATGTCAGTGTTTTTTTCTCCATAGAAGCTACACCTGATCTAGCGTTCTGTACAGCTTTGATGGCTTGTTGGAGGGGGGTATCGACTTGGATGAAGCTCCCTGTAACTGAACTTTCTCCCTCTCCTGTTATCAACTTTTACTTTCTTTAACATAGAAAGTACTCTTACATCAGTTATTCTGTTCTTTCTGTCTCTGCTCTGTCTTCTTAAACCCCCAGAAGGTCGTGGCAGATGGCCGCTCGTACTGAGCCTGGCTCTGGTTCTGGTTCTGCTGGAGATTTCTTCCTGTTAAAGGGGAGTTTTTCCTCTCCACCGTTGGTACATGCTTGCTCAGTATGAGAGATTGCTGTGAAGTCAACAACACAATGCAGGCGACTGTCTACTGTCACTACATGTTGGTCCAGGAGGAGTGAATTATCCAAGTCAATGACTTGATGCAATCTGCTGGGATTCCTTAGATAGAAAACTTTTAGACTGATTGGCCTAATAAACTGAATGATTCATTGGATTGTATGTACAGTTGATTTGAAAAGTGACTTGAGATGACATGAGTTGTGAATTGGTGAATTGAATTATTCACCCTCCTGGGGACCTGTCAATGGAGGTTTTGTAAGTGCGTTCCAGTTAGAGGAGACCCAAGGCAGACCAAGAAGTTGCTAAAGGGCCTATAGAGCTCTTCTGGTCAGGAAACACCAGAATGAGCTTAGTGTTGCTGCAGAGAGGGATCTCTGTGTGTGCGTTTAGCTCCTGAACCTGTTAAATCAGCAAGCTGATCGTAGAGAGGTGGACAAAAGTCGATGGATTCAGAACCAGGCAAGCCAGATTTGGAATAACCTTCTTTACTATTGTGTTGTGGTTTCCAGCTGTGAAGGCATTATTGGGCATATGCAATTTGGACCTCTGTGTCATTGTTTCCAGTAATCTCTGGATATCCAGTCACTAGGTATAAAGAGTTATTAGAAATATCTCTGACGAAAAACTCATTTTGAGTGTGAACAGAAGGTGAAAACAGACCAGTAGAACCTCAGATTGAGAAATGGTACTCTACATCTGAACAAAGTCCGAGTTAGGTGACCTTCACTTCCTTGTTTTTGTTCGATGTCAGATGCTTTGGTTACCTCCATTAACTTTATATTCCTACAGCAGTCTACACGGGAACCATTGTAGACACTTACAAATTATTTGTCTAAACTTTCCTGCTCTGCATCCAAGACCTACCATTCATTCTAAATGTTTAACTTCATGCTCAACAGTTTTCGTGAGAGAGCACATTTAAAATTGTTAAATTAGTTTAGTTTTATTTTACTCAACATATATCTGTATGCACTTGATTGAACCTCTGGACAGAATGTAACTATTCTCATATTGCTTTATATCCTGTGCCTTTTACTTCAACTTTTTAATCCTTCATTCTACTTGTTTATCCATTTTTCTTATTACATCTGTCTCTTACTCACCGCCTTGAAAAGCTATTCAAGTGAACAGTTGTTTTCAAACTCAAAGTGAAGCCTGTAATCAGACGTTTCCCAAAATAGGAGATTTGTTCAACTTCCTGCCATGTCACTCCAGAAAAACAGTCTTCTCTCTCTTTATCCTTTCATCTCCCTTCGCTCCGTCGGCACCTGTCTGACGCAGCAATTAAAGTCTCACAATTCACAACACACAGAGGTAGCTCAACTGCTGTCATTTACTGACTTTCTAAAGAATAATAGCGGAAATAACAACAAGATCAAGGACTAAACGAAAGTTACGATACATTATTAATTATATTTTTGTAACCGACAGAAAACTGTCTGGGGATCAAATCCTAAAAAATCTATAAAAAAATTTATCTTTATTCCAATGCAAACAGTCACTAGGTGCTTATTTTTCCTCATTTCCCTAGAATTTTATGTTTAGGCCTAGGTTTAAAATCAATAAGAAGCATGAGGATCAGAATTTATAGCCTTTAATGATGCATTTGTCATGGTACAGGGTTGTTGTCGTTTGGTTTTGGTTTTTTCCTGATTAGCTGAGTATTCTGATGGTAGTTTCGCTAAATTTGTTTTCTTATGATTTTTTCTTTTTTCATTGTACTTTCATTTCCTTTGGTTAGTCGTATTGTTTCTTTCTTTCTTTATTCCCTGTGTCTCCGCTTGGTTCCTTCTGTTCTGTTTTTGCCTCTCCTTCCTGCTATTAGTGTTTTTACTTTGAGTTTCTCGTGTGTTCATTTCTATTCATTTAGAATTCATCATTCTTAGTTACCCCTCTGTTAATTTTACTTAATGCTTTTAGGTTTGTTTCCTTTCCAGTGTTCTGTGTTTTATTTCTCTATTTACTCTCTGCCAGTCTCCCTCTTCCTCCAGCTGAAACTCTCCTGTCTGCTCACTCACCCACATGCATCTGGTGACCCTAGTTAGAGTCTCGTTAATGCCTCTCCATCAACATGTTTGCACACACATATTGACAGAGACGTTTCCCTTTTATACTTCTCCGTTGGTGTGTCAGTGTTACAAAGTAATTCCCCTCCAGGACAGCAGGTGGCGCAGTCCTTTTCAGGCGGGGCTGCCTATCATACCAGTTAATTTACTTCAGCTTGTAAAAGCATTTCCACTCAAGGAGCAATGGCTGACAGAGAGCGAGTTTTGATTAAGCTGTAAAGCATTTTAGTAGAAGTGCAGCTCATTTAATACTCTAAAAACGCAAGAAAACAAACAATCACAGTGGTCTGTTTTGTTGTTCTCTATACATCCTGGTGTTCAAAATCACCAAAAGACCAGATAAGATAAACTGGCCTTGTAATATAAAGCATCTAGTGGCCAAAAGCTGCATTGACTACAGAGCACCATTCTGGTGAAATGATCTTGAGATGATGTTGGGCTGACCATTCACAGACGTTGGCTCTCCGTTGGATTCGACAGCTAGTTAAAAAACCTGGCTCTACTCCGTGCGTTCTTGCGTGAGTGACGGAGAGCTCTTGCACGGATGGATAATGGCACTGCATGTCTCCGCGCCTCTGCAGATGGAGAAGCGTCTCTCTCTCTAGGTCCTTTGTCATTCCTCAATCACCCTCGATAGTTAAATGGTACATTCTCAGTCATATCTCGATGGATTTTTGTTGTTATTCCCCTGTCGTGTTCCTGTGTTCCTCCTGCCAGTCTTCTAAGCTCATTTTTGAATCCTTGAAACTTTTTACAAATCTTACCTTGAGTCTCCACTGCATTTTGTTCCTCTCAAAAAGCCGAAACATGACAGGATTTGAATCTTTCTTTTTCCAGGGTATACAAGCCTGAATTAATTGCAGATTTTATCCTTTACACATTGACCATGGACCTGGTTCTTAAGGATACAATCCAACATTTTCAACCAGATTGAGGTCACGTTTGTTCCACAAGTTTAATGTTATCCATCTTAATCCGTCCTAATGCCCTGTGCTTGGCATCATTGTTCTGATGGAACAAGCAACCAATGGTCATGCTAGACTTTTGCATTATCCATCATTTTTGACTGATGGAGTGAAAAAAATTCTGTCAAAATCTATTAGACTAGCAGATTTTGGTGAAGCTGGCTCACAGACACACTCCAAAGCTCTTCAAAGCGCTGTGAGCTCCCAGAGAGCAAGATCCAGGTCTCACATAATCTCGTTTTTTTTTTTTTTTTTTTTTACTTGATTCAGTTACCTGAACTCTGTGTGTAAAGTTCAAAATATCTGTGCATGTGCACCAAGTGGACAGGGGTGTGAATTTTCAGATTTTTCAGTCACAGTTGGAAAAACCGGTCAAAGACAGAAAATATTCGCTTAATGCAACCCCTCCATTCAAAGTTGTCAGATTTTCAATGTTGCCCAATCTGTCAACCTGATCAAATATTGAGACAGAATCATGCAAGAAGTTTGTGCAGGGCTATTTGAATATGTTAAACTCTGCGACTTGTTTCCTCTCACTGTTTTTCTCTCCATAGAAGCTCCACCTGGTCTGGTATCCTGCTTAGCTACAAGGCCTTGGTGGACGGGAGGCATCGACTGGGATGATGCTCCCAGTAACTAAACATTTTCCGTGTCCTGTTATCAACTTTTTACTTTCTTTAATATAGAAAATAATCGTCCATCAGTTCTTTTGTTCTTTCTGTATCTCTGGTCTGTCTCCTCAGACCCCCATTTGGTCATGGCAGATGGCCGCTCTTACTGAGCCTGGCTCTGGTTCTGGTTCTGCTGGAGATTTCTTCCTGTTAAAGGGGAGTTTTTCCTCTCCACCGTTGGTACATGCTTGCTCAGTATGAGAGATTGCTGTGAAGTCAACGACACAACACAGGTGACTGTCTACTGTCGCTACATGTTGGTCCAGGAGAAGTGAATGCTGCAAGTCAATGACTTGATGCAATCTGCTGGGTTTCCTTAGGTAGAAAACTTTAACACTGATTGGAATGTATGTATGAGATGGCGTGCTATGAATTACCGCTATATAAATAAACTGAATTGAAATATTTAACCAAATATTAATAGTGTGTTAGTTTATAGTTTATACCTGTATTTGTATTCTAGCCATGAATATATCACAGAAAATCCAAAATGAACTCCAACTTGTGCATATATTTCTTGTTTATAAAATTCATTGAAGTTAGTAGTCAGCACTTCCTATCTAACCAGGAAGACATGACTCTGTTGCATTATTTCCATCTTTTAATTACAAACCGCTGACTTCATAAAACATGTTACAAAACTTCTAGTATATCTTTATTTGCAGTCTGCTGGAACGTGTCAGATGATGTACTTCTTTTATCATCTGCCCTCATCTTGCAGCATTTCTGGACCTCAGACACAAATACTGAAGCTTGTGAGACAGCCACTGTGAAGCAATGAGTAAACTCACGCTGCAGTTTAGAGTCACCATTAGGTTTCTATTGTAGATCTGGGAATGAATCTAATCAATGTAAGGTCTGAACAAGTAGTGCGCACACCAACGTGCATGACCGAATGTGCATGAGGAATGTGTGTGCAGGACGAAATTGTGTTGGCCTTTAAGGAGCAGAGTTAATTGTCTGATTGGGCGACTGGGCTCCCTCCTGGACTGCTGCAATTTACGGATCCCCCGGCATATGTGAGGCTGGCGCAACGCATACTTGACCTTCTCAAATAACTGGGCCGCGGAGAGAGAAGGGACGTCTGTGCGAACGTGCACACATGTCTCCTTGTGGGCGTGCGTTCTGACAATTTGTTTAATGCTGAAGTGGACAGCTGGGCCGACAGCTCTCTCTTTGGAGAGCTAAAAGCCTCTTTAATTTAGAGAGTTGGAATGGGGGGGGGGGAAAGGAGACGGGCAACACGAGCATGAATAAAATAAACAAAAAAGTGCTGTAGGGAAGGAAATTAAATGGAACTGATGATGATTTCTGCTCCTAATCCCTAATAAATAAATAAATACATAAATGCTCAGAAAAACATGTTGGCTTGACACGTTATTAACAGATTAAAGACAGAATCTCCCTCAGCTTTTCATATGGTTGGTCATTTAGGAAAAAATCTTTTTCAATATGCTGCTTTTTATTTTTTTTGGCCCTTGCTGAAAGTACACGAAGTGAAATAAACAAAGTGTGTGTGCTGGCAAGCTAGTGTCTGCGCATGATCTGTATCCATATCGTTTATGAGAGCTATGTAGGACACCTTTCTCACAGCAGCTGCATTTCAGTCTGCTTCAGAACGGCATTAATCCAAAGTGCAACTCCAAAGAGCGATCCATGTTATTGGCCTGGCAGCACACCATCAGTAGAAAGCGAGAACCATCGTCTTTTTAGAAAACAAATGAAATATGAAAATTTAAATGGAGAGGGATGGGTGGAGTGGCCACTTATGCTGTATGTGGATGGAGAGATAAAAACAGTGGTTATAGATAGATAAATACAGTGGACCCTTCACTGATTCACTGATGTTTCTGTGGATTGTAACTCCAAATTGTTTGTAGAAAATGAGCTTATTTGCAGATGATTTTGTTGAAGTTATTTCAAACATTCAAATGAAAATGCAGATGAAGAGTTGGTAGTTGACATGCTATTGGTTGGCATTTGTAAAGCAGCCAATCCAGGAGAGACATTTATTTTCCTCTGCGCTGATTGGCTGTAGTGTTGCCAAATAGTGTTGCCCAGTGTTGCCAAATTAGAGACTATGTAGCTATTTCTAACGACCTTTCAGACCCCCTTACAGGAGTCATAACCTAGTATTACCTTGGATACCAACGCTTTAATATAGTCGTTCAGGCCCTTCTAAAAAAGAAAAGTAAAAAAAAAGTGACAAAAAATAAACACAGAGCTCCTCTGACAACTTATTTCTGAAGGCATTATTTTCTTGTGAGATCTGATGCGATATTTTGTCATTGTAATAATGCAAATGAGGGGCGCGTTGACTGGTGGCTTTTTATGTCATTTGTTGTTTGCAAAGTAGCAGCCATTACCCGTGTTGTCCTGAAGCTACTACTCCCGCTGGCATACAATAGCCGCATTAACAGTTAGCTGCTGTTTGTTACACACAGCAGACCAATAAAAACACAGCCTTACCATTTCAATAACAGGCAAGTCTCTGATTGTTGGAATGGCCCCTTTTTCCAAACGGAGCTCGAGTTCCTACTTCAAATCGGAATTCAATTAATGGAGGCGCTCGACTGAATATGAGGGGGAGAGGAGCAGGGCGGGCTTCCTGCAGCATAGGTCTGCAATGTCCATATATGGCATATCCTGTGCCGACTTGACGTCAAGTCGGCCAGAAATTTAACATCACGTATTTGAGTGCGTGGGCTGGTTGACGAACCCAAGGGTAAACAAATGCTTCAAACAAACGCTATCGGCTTCCCGGCCAGTGTATAATCGTTATGCAATCATAACATACATTTTTTCTCGTGGAAAAGTGAAAATTACAGGTCATGACTCCTTTAATTACTTTCTTTCCCCCAGAACGCACCTAGCGACAAATGTAGCAACATTTCGGACAACCCTTTCAGCTACTTTCTGTGAAACTTTGATCCCGATTTTTCCTGCAGATTAGAGACCCGGCTTGATCTACATCCAGACTGTTTCCAGACGCTCAGAATGGGAAAGATCTGCGCATGTAAATGCAGCATTATTGCACTACATCTACTGACCAATCATAAACTTTTCTCAGTTAATTTCACCCACTCACAAATGAAGTTGTTTAATATTTAAACTAAATTCTAAATAAAAAAAGAAATCTGCCGGTATATAAGACCGATCTTTCTTTTATAAGCTAAACCCAAACGTCGTTCTTCACCTTCACTCGTTTCAACGGTGAAAAAAGGCAGAAGCTTGTCTGCACCAGCTGCATCGCACACCTTTGGTGCGTTCAAGGAAAGTTCCAAATGTATGTTGAGTTATTTAACAGGACATTTAAAACTTGCAATATAACAAAAAACAAAGAAAATAATACTATAAGCCATAAACTTCTGTTTGATGGCGGTTGGCAAGCAACGTTTGATGCATATTAAATATGTCCTACTTATTTTTACAAAGTAAAAAAAATATATTCTCTCTATTAATTGTCTTATTGAGATATCTCTGCAAATGTATTTTTTTTCATAACTAGAAATTTTGTTTAAAAGGTCTTGGATGTCAAGTTGCAGTTTGATTTCTTTTAAATGTTGTACACACTAAAAACTGCTGGGTTAAAAATAACCCAATTTGGGCTGTTTTATTACTCAACCGCTGGGTCAATATTGCACCAACCCAGCAGTAGTTATTTTGACCCAGCAAGATGGGTTACTCCATTCTAACCCAACAGATGGGTTAAATATCCCACCCAAATGCTGAGTCAAAATAACCACAAATCTGAGTTATTTATTCTACCCAAATGCTGGGTCAAATTAACTACAATTCTGGGTTGTTTCAACAACTACATATATTGTTCAGTAATCAATCCAAATGCTTGGTCAAATTAACCAATATACCCAAATAATTCTAACACATTACAGTACAACCTGTAAGACAGAAAATACCAACCATTAATATCTGTCACAAACTGTCACAAAATACATGCAAGATTTGGTCATGTAAAGCATATACTATGCAATAAACACTTAAACAATAATGAAATCTTTACAAGGCGCCGCCTTGAAATTTTATTTATATAAATGTAAACAATATAAAATGTTTCAGATCAATTCATTCAGGTCAAGAACTGGAACAGATAAAATCAATGTTATTAAAACATTCAGTGAAAAACAACTAACAGTTAAAATGTCTAGTGTCCATTTATCCAATGCCTATTTGCAAGCAAGTAAACTACTTTGAAGAACTACACTCCTGGCATTTCATAGATGGCACTTTGTAGGAATTTGCACACATGGTCACACTGCTTCGAGTATTCAATGTCTAAAATAAAAAATGCCTTGAAGCAGGCATCGATGGCCTGAAGCAGTACGTCGTGTTCTAAAGCATGACCAGCAATGATGACGAAGGCCTGATATACATGCTGATCATCATTTCCCAATGTCAGGATGTAGGGGTATGGTCTTGATGCCTTGGCCTCATGAAGGTATTCCACCATGTTTGTTTCAGGCTAAAAAACAAAGAAAGAATGAAAAAGAGCAAGTGAGAGAGTAGTGAGTAAGGAACAAATGTCTACCAACTAGTATAGTAGAATTAAAATATAAAAAATAAAAGACATTGTGAGGACCATTTTCTTAAAATATTGTTTTAAGATAAAGTCTAGTTAGGTTTACAATTTGGAAAAGATTCAGTGCATCTTTAATTTTGTCTGGATGGTTATGGCATATAGCTCACATTATGGAAAACAATAAAAAAGCATTCAGACCTGAACTGACCTAAGAAGCCATAATTCAATCACATTCTTTGTAGATTCAGAAGACTTTAACCTCCTACAGCAAGGTCTGAATGGATTAAAACACAAAAGAGTTAACCTTCTTATAAATATGGTAATTTCTGCATCAGTGTGTTGTGGTAACGAGGGGATCAGTCAGTGGCACTGCAGACATGTTTTAAAAGCCTAGGATGCTTTGATAGTCACCAACACGTAAGCTTGTAGATAGCTTGACAATAGTCGGAAACCCTAATTATAGAATAACAAACCTGGATATGCGTGCGTGTGTGTGTGTGTGTGTGTTTGAGCACATTCGTGAGCCCAGGACTAACAGGTATATATTAATGAAAAGAAAAAAGTTCCCCTTTAGATGTACTGGAATACTTACAGGCTAATGGTTGATGAAGGCCAAGTTGCATTCTTCAATGGTGTGGCGAACCATTTTTGAACTGCGGCCACGGCCAAGTTTGTAAGTGGTTGGAGGAAGCAGGGCTGGCAGCTGCCTCAGGGCGAGTTCGCCAATGTCATCTGTAGAAGATATAGGTGTGAATACGATGTGGAATGGCATACCTGTGATTTTGTCGTTCAGTATCCAAATAACATAGAACCTCTGCTGACAGTTATGTGCAGCCAATTCCTGCCCTGCAGCTGGTTAGATTGTAGTTTCATTAATCCCACTATCAGAGGGCCAGAAGCTGGCAGGTATCTATAGGCGGGGCTCTCGGAGGAAGGGGTGTGCCCACAGGTTCTTTTTAGGGGGACACTGCCTGAGAGGAAGAGGAGGAACCCAGAAGCACCTGGGAGTGTGCAGTATGTGGGCCAAAGCCACATAGAGACTGTCACTGCGGAGTAGGCTCTTGCCGTGAGTGGGACTGTCAGCTGACAGCCTTTGACAAATAACTATTTTAACCTCAAACCTGAACAGAGTAGGAGAAGAGACAGGGAACGGCGTGGAAGAAGACCTGGTGAGGCCGCAGTAGGCTGCTACATGGAAACCTCTCTGTGTCTACATAACTTTTTGTGTAGACTGATGCATTACCACTGCCGCTAATTAGCAATCTAAGCGGCAGAAAACAACTGAACATGATGTAATATACAGCGGTATAACTTTCACCTCACTATCAGCGCGATGTCCCAGCGGTTCAATGCTCTCAGCGGTGTGTCTACATAAGCCCCCCACCCCAATTAAAATTTTTTATTATAAATTTGCACGACTCACGTGAATGCTATTTTCCGTTGTCAAAATGGTGAATTTAGCAAATGATTTGGATGTATGGTTGTTAGTCACTAAAATATGGATTGCTTCATCAAATAAGTTAAATAATTACCTGGTATGAGAGCCCTTGCAAGAGTGCCATCATCTGGTGTTAGAGCAGCTGTCTGTGCCGTGCTCCGCGACCTGCTGGTTGAACTCAGCCTCTTTCTGACGTTCCGCAGCCTTTCCTCCAGGAATCCAGTGGTTCCGTCCTGGGGTGTACCATATTTCCTGCCAAGAAATCAAAATATTTGATTAAAAGATATCAGGCATGTTTCGATTTTTGACAGTATGGGCTACAGTTAGAACAGGGTTTTTCTGTATGTCTG
Source organism: Valencia hispanica (assembly GCA_963556495.2). NCBI lineage: Eukaryota > Metazoa > Chordata > Actinopteri > Cyprinodontiformes > Valenciidae > Valencia > Valencia hispanica. The sequence goes on along the minus strand of OY747705.1, from coordinate 5,433,070 downwards.
TCTGACCTCAGAAGACAAAATCAAATTATTGTTCCCGCTGTTAAGGTTAAATTGAAAATCCAATTGGATAGTGACCTAAATCATATAGAATCGGTCTAAGAATCATGACACCCCAAATAAATATCGCAATGACCTTTTCCAAAAAACACTCACGCTGCCACTGCTTGATGAGTATTTCAAACAGGGAAATGACTGAACCAAATCTGATGTCAGGGCCGTTTTGCTCTCTGTTGTAGGACTGTAAAATAGAAAAAAAAACACATCATCACATGGCTAAAAAACAATCCTCCCTCTCTCATTATATAATTTATGTGATAAATTGCATACATGTAATTTTGAGCTAACTTTACATCACTATAAAAATTACTCGCATATGTTTTAGTTCACAAGAATATTGGCGGCTCATGCAGTCTGAACATGTAAACAGCTTAAACAACCCAAGATCGGTCTGCTTCCATTACACGCTGCTGTGGCAATACAGGGAAAGGCCGGACTACTTTACAGCATGAGACATTTAAAAGAAAATATTCAGATTCATTATTTTAGATATAAAAAATATTTCCCCAGGTTAAATTTGGCATTGTCATTAAACTGGAGAATTACCTAGCTAGCTAACAAACTAGCCTTTTGCAAACATGCACGTTCAGACGGCTACCAAACATCTGATTCGAAAAGAGCTGCTATATTTACCCAGCCCCGCCGGCTTCTCCCACCCGGAAAAGATGCTAAGTGCGGCTAGAAAAAGGCCTGATGATCCGTGACATAGCACCCTGCGTCTCTCTCCTTCTAGAGGAGTGAGCTGCTTTAAAACCTCACCACTTTGTTCATGAGTCGCCTTTCTCTGAGTGATATGATACTCGCTATATCGGAAAAGTGTGGCAAAAATATCGGTACTTACATCGCCATGACAGTGTGAAGAAATGTGCTCATTACTCCAGCCTTGAGTTGTAGCTGCTGCGTCATCTCCCCCACGCGCCTATTTTATTAGACGCAACTTTTCTCGTTGTTCATATGTAAAGTACAGAAGTGCTGCGGGATTTTTGACAAATATGTACAAAATAAGCAGTTTAAAAAAGCCACAGATAAGCCACGTGCACTGTTTGTAAAAGGCTCAGGATAAGGCTAAATGTCTAGCTACGTTGTTAGCCAAACCAACCAACTAGCCTCTACAATATAAAGATACCACTTTTATAGATAGCGGAGCACAGACGTGATGGGAATTAGATAAAGTGTACACAAACCTTTTATGGTTGATTTGCTTCGACAGGAGCATGTTTGTTGCTCCAGCTCAGATCACAGCCAAGATGGAGCCTGGAGTGTGGATTCATGGTGGAGGACGACTGTCGATGTAATGACGTTCAAACAAGCACAACAACCCAGGTGCTGGGTCAACCAATGAATGTTGGGTTGGTCGATTTTGACCCAGCTCATGGGTTGCACAAAAATAACCCAAATCCCATATAAATAACCCATAATGGGTCAAACATTTCATAACCCAGCGGTTGGGTAGATGAAATAACCCAGCAGTTTTAAGTGAGTACCATTTCTCTTATCTCAACAGTTTTCTTCAGGTAAAATAATCCAACATGTTCCACAATCTCTTCTTGAACACAGAAGTCCCATTTCCCTCTAGCATGTTTCCTCTCTTGACCAAATCCTAATCTACTTATAATTATTTCCTCCTTTTTGTTTTGTTCTGTCTTCCTCATTATACCAACTTTCCATTGAATATATAAGCCACCTAGCAGTTCTTTCTTCTCCCCATTGTTTCTGCCATTTTTCCTCGACCTTTTGAGGCCGGCCTTTTCTGTTCTATGGGTTCTTATATTTTGACATACCTGAGCACACTGGTTTGGCACACTGTTTTTATTGCAAACTGTTTTTATTCATACTGGATGTTGGAAGAGAAAATGAAGACCGCTACATGAGTGATGACATCATCACGTCGATGTGACGTAATGACATCATTAATATGCAAATTAGCATGTGACATCATCTGGCGACATCTAGCGACTTTCTCTGTCAACTTTAGCTCATTTCTGTCAGAGACGGTTGGAAACACCGGCTGTAAACCCAAGAGCAGAAATGAACCAGACTGTATGTTAGCTTCTCTGGTGGTGCTAGGACGGTTTCTACTGTGCATATTGAGGCATATTTGGTGTTTGAAGTATTAAAAGGCAGTTTTAAGCATTTCTAGAGGTCTCACGTCTTCGTGGATTATAGCTGTTTGTGAATGGCTGTGGACCCTATCGCCCACAAATATCAGGAAACCACTGTAATACAGTTGCAGTTTCTTATAGCCAGTGTAAACTTGTTTTTTTATGCTTATCCATGAGGTTCATAGTCTATAGCACAATTATGTTGGTGCCCAGATCTAGAATGTCTGTGAACCACTGCTGCAGGAAATACACCTAGAAGTTGTTTGAAATTAGTAAAGGTAACCATGCTAAAAATGTAGAATATGACAGGAAATGTCCCCTCTGATCTTAATAGAAATGATTGATAACAGTTCTTATTAGGAAGACCAAGTGCTTCGTTATTTTATGACATTATTGCTCATCAAGATAATCATTATGAATAGAAAGTGGTATTGGCAGCTCAAAGCTTTACAAAAACCCAAGATCAGAAATCCGCCACAAAATTCTTATCAGTGTATCAATAAATGTAAAATCTGAATAAATTATGTGTTATTAATACAGACAAAAAAAATCAACAAGAACTTAACTGCCTAACTTGTTCTTCTTAAAAATTAAAATAGCTAGCTTCCTGTAGCATCTAGCTGTGCTGCAGTGCTAATGCTAGCTTGTATATCCAAACAAGAAATTGATTTTAGCTGTTACTTTCATTTCTGCGCTCCTCTAAAACAGAGATAGAGCCAACAGAATTGTTGTTTGCATTTTGACATATGAAAAAAAAAGATTCACTGTTCTTTATGGGTGCTTTATTTCCTCCCTTTACTTCCTGCTCTAATGATAATTTATGGTAGGAGATTATTTAAAAAAAATCTGTTTTCATTTTCGTTTTCATTATCCATTATGCCGAGACGTCAGTGATGCTGAGTCTAACCTAAAGTCTAGATTCAGTATGTTTAAGTGTTAGTAGATTAATGAGGTTAATGTTTGTCTTCAATATCAGCTAAAATCAAGCTTTTTCTCAAAGTATAACTTCAACAGAACAGTCACCTATGTATAAGTGTCAGCATTAATATGAAAAAGTTTCTCTTTGGGCTCCAATTCCTGATTCCTTTTAAAATCTAAACTTATTTTCTTGTTTGTTTTGAAAAAAGCTGTTTTTTATTGGCCTTTTGGCAATTTCTTTAAATTTTTGGTTCATTTAAAAAAAAAAAAAGTATTTTGATAACCATGAGATGAAAAACTTTGACCAAAAAATAGGTCAGGGTGGGTGGTGCCTATTTACAGGATTCTGTGGATGCATGGCCAGGTATACAGGTCAACAGTTTATTGTGGGCCCAGCTAGGAGACAGCAAACAGGACCAAACAACACGTTCACATCTAAAGCTAATTGTGATCGCTGTTCAACGTAAGATGAATATTTTTGGACATTTAGATAAAACCCAGCATGGTGAAAGTAAACAAGCTCCACACCAAAAAAGCCTAGATGGGATTTGATTCCAATACCATCCTGCTATTAAGTCTAAACACTGGAATGCAATTGATTAAAGTACAGATTAGAATATCGTTCAAACAGTTTGCTTTGATGTAAAATGTACCACATGTGAATTCATCTGGAAAAACAATAATACAACATGACAGTTATATTAGGCTCCATAAACATTTTCTACAGACATATTTAGGCAAACTGCTTCTTGACGGCCCTGCGATGGACTGGCGACCTGTCCAGGGTGAACCCCGCCTCTCGCCCCTTGACCGCTGGAGATAGGCACCAGCCCCCCCGCAACCCTGCATAGGAATGACGGGTATAGAAAATGGATGGATGGATGGATGCTTCTTGACGTTTGTGAGAAGGTTTCTTTTTTCATACATTTATTGTACATAAAAAGGAAAAGCTCCAATGTTAGCTACATGGAAAGATATTTTTTAACCTAATTTGTGCTTTATTGAAAACACAGCAGGTCTCACAGGTTTGATTTTTGTAAAAGTTTATATAGTAGACCTACAGTAGATCCGTTTTTTAGTTTGGCTTTGAAGTGCCATTTAATCCAACATTTAAGTGGTTGCTCATTGTTTCACTGTCCATTGTTTGAAACGATGAACTCCGAACTGTGAATGTGATAGGTCCATATGCTGTAAAAACAGGCTGTGACTGAAAAATAACACACAAATCATCATGGACAGTTAGAAGGCATTCAAAACAATACCAGGTTTCAATATTAAAAAGCATTTATCCAACAGATTAGAATGTTCATGCGTATTCAGGTAAGAGGGACAGGAACTGTATTTGCTTAGAAAGGCTTTGTTAACATAACTGCTTTGTAAACCGGAGGAAGTTATTTATTCTATATGCAACAGGAGCTTAATGGGATGTTTAAAAGAAACAAGCACTTAATAATTTGGCACAGTGATTGGAATATTTACACAAACTTATATTATTAAGCTCTGGACTATATTGATGTATTAGAACTGCATCGTTCAAAATAAGAATGCCTAACTCTTATCTACAACTGACTTCACAACAAACAAAATGTCAACTTTATGTGCTTGGATTGATTTGATAATATTTAAATAAAAATGTATTTTTCAATTGATCATTGCTGTAAATAAATTCTTTTTTTTTTGTTAGTTTTTGTTTCTCCCCCTGGAAAACCCTTAAATGTGTGGTTCTAATGTGACAAAATGTGAAGTTTAAGGAGTGTGGATGCCTTTGGAAGGCACCGTATGTCCTTTTATGATTTGAGAGGAGTCTGCTTTTGTTATGAATGATGTTCACACCAGCCCACAGATGTTACGCAGTGTCAGAGATGACCCTTAACTGAGCAAGTGCATTTTTCTCTTTGCACTTCTCCGCCCTTTCTTACCCTCTCCCACTCTCCCGCTCCTCCATCTGCAGACTTAAACGCCACCAAATGGGCCTTTGAAGAAAAGTTACGTCAAACAACTTCTGAGAGTTTTCATTCTGATGAGCAACTTGTGAAATTTCACAGCCTCAGACATCAGTGGGTGGCCATTAGAGCGTGCAGTCCCTGCTCTAATACGCAGCGTTTTATGCGCATCTTGCGAAGATGTATTCAGAACATGCAAACATGCGTGTGCTTCTGTGCGTGCGTGCGTACAGTCGTGTGTGAGCGTGCCTGTGAGTGTGTGTTCCCCCTTGTTGGTGCAATGACTGCAACGTGAACTTCAGAATTATTCATCGCATTTCTGTGAACATACCACAGGGAATCCAAAAATAAGACTATTTATACCGGCGAGACGCAATGCACTCCATCGGCCCTGTGCGTCTTATCTCGATGTGGAGTGACTGGAAAATTATCTCCAATGTAAAAATACACCAAAGACTCTGTTCCCACCTTTTTGTTTGCACCGGCGTTAAACATCTCATGCCTACAGGCTTCTTTGTTATGATACCATCTGTGGTAGAAGCCATGATAGAAGGCTTCCATCCAGCATCAGTGCAGCCGTTAGTTTCATGGTTGTTGGCCTGGATGATTCTGTCTTCATGAAACATGCTGTTACACAAAATGAGTCAATGCTTACAGAAAATCGGTTCAAATACTTTGATATATACAGAAATAATTTTTGAGACTTTTTGTTGCATTCCTCAAATTTACAATTTTGTGTACACTAACATGCAGAGGTGGGTAGTAACTAGTTACATTTACTGGAGTAACTTTGTGGAAAACATGTACTTTTATGAGTAGTTGTACCACACTGTACTTTTTACTTTTACAGTACTTGAGTAACATTATCATGAAGTATTGCTACTCTTACTTGAATTGAATTTCTGGATATTTGTCCCAACATGAGTAACTTTAGTGAATGTAAAACAAACATATTTATCACACATGTATGAGAGAGAAACACACCTAGAGTTTATGCTAAAGTGAGCCTTGTTGTTTGTACACAAGCTTTGTTCCCATGTTATTTCCTATGTGCTTTACCTGCTGTGTCATTTGGAGATGAATATTTGTTACTTTCTTTAACATAGAAAGTTCTCTTACATCGGTTCTTCTGTTTTTTCTGTGTTTCTGCTCTGTCTTCTCAAACCCCCAGACGGTCGTGGCAGATGGCCGCTCCTACTGAGCCTGGTTCTGGTTCTGGTTCTGGTTCTGGTTCTGGTTCTGGTTCTGCTGGAGGTTTCTTCCTTTTAAAGGGGAATTTTTCCTCTCCACTGTCGCTACATGTTGGTCCAGGAGGACTGAATGCTGCAAGTCAATGACTCGAGTCAATCTGATGGGTTTCCTTGGATAGAAAACTTGAACTGAAGAATCAATTGGAATGTATGTATGATTGAATTGAAATGACTTGTAAAGTGCCTTGAGATGACGTGTGTTGTGAATTGGCGCTATATAAATAAACTGAATTGAACTGAATATTAGGTAAACGCCATACATCGTCAATGAAAGTACTTTACCCAGTTCAAACATACAGTATATATACATTAACTACTCTAATTATTAGTTTCATGCCTTTTAACTGGAAAAAAAAAGTTTAATAGCATGTTTTTCGTGCTTGAGTTTTTTGTAAATATGTTATAAATGTATAATAATTTAATCTTTACCATGCTAGAATTGGTCTTGAGCCGGAAAAGGGTGGGGTGCCTCCTCCGAGTCGGGGATGAGGTCCTTCCCCAAGTGGAGGAGTTTAAGTATCTGGGGGTCTTGTTCACGAATGAGGGAAAAATGGAGCGGGAGATCGATAGACGGATTGGTGGGGCATCTGCAGTTATGTGGGCGCTCTACCGGTCTGTCGTGGTGAAGAGAGAGCTGAGCCAAAAGGCGAAGCTCTCGATTTACCGGTCGATCTACGTTCCTACCCTCATCTATGGTCACGAACTCTGGGTGGTGACCGAAAGAACGAGATCACGGATACAAGCGGCTGAAATGAGTTTCCTCCGCAGAGTGTCTGGGCTCTCCCTTAGAGATAGGGCGAGAAGCTCAGTCATCCGGAGGGGGCTCAGAGTAGAGCCGCTGCTTCTCCACATCGAGAGGAGTCAGTTGAGGTGGCTCGGGCATCTGGTCAGGATGCCTCCTGGACGCCTCGCTGGTGAGGTGTTTCAGGCACGTCTCACCGGGAGGAGGCCCAGGGGAAGGCCCAGGACACGCTGGAGGGACTATGTTTCTCGGCTGGCCTGGGAGCGCCTTGGGGTTCCTCCCGAGGAGCTGGAACAAGTGGCTGGGGAGAGGGAAGTCTGGGTCTCTTTGCTTAGGCTGCTGCCCCCGCGATCCGACCCCGGATAAGCGGAAGAAAATGGATGGATGGATGCTAGAATTTACACATAGCAATAATTTTGTCAGTCTGATGATAGCATGTTTAACTATTACAGCAAATGTTATGATGACATTGTTACTCTGTAAGTAAGTAGCCTTTAAATGGAATACTTTACTCTTACTCGAGTCATTTCTTCAAAAGCTACTTTTTACTTTTACTTGAGCAAATTATGTTCAAGTACTTCTCTTACTTGAGAAGTACTTCTCCAAATCCCATATAAATAACCCATAATGGGTCAAACATTTCATAACCCAGCGGTTGGGTAGATGAAATAACCCAGCAGTTTTAAGTGAGTACCATTTCTCTTATCTCAACAGTTTTCTCAACAGTACTTCTCTTACTTACTCTTCTGGTGACTCTACCCACCTCTGCTAAAATAACTACACCATTAAACAGTTCATTGAAGCTCAAAGGATGGTTTCATGGCTCTGTAAGCTTTTGATTTAAGTTTATTGGATGCACACCTGTGGATGGATTTTAAAACAATACAACAAACACACTTCTGTTTTGAATGAAATCCATAAACAAATGTAAAGAAGCAGTATATCAGAGTATATCAAACAACATGAGGATGCCTGATTATTCTGTGTCCCAGAGTTACAGTGGCTTGTAAAAGTATTCGGCCCCCTTGAACTTTTCCACATTTTGTCACATTACAGCCACAAACATTAATCAATATTATTGGAATTCCACGTGAAAGACCAAAACAAAGTGGTGTACACGTGAGAAATGGAACGAAAATCATACATGATTCCAAACATTTTTTACAAATAAATAACTGAAAAGTGGGGTGTGCGTAATTATTCAGCCCCCTTTGGTCTGAGTGCAGTCAGTTGCCCATAGACATTGCCTGATGAGTGCTAATGACTAAATAGAGGCACCTGTGTGTAATCTAATGTCAGTACAAATACAGCTGCCCTGTGACGGCCTCAGAGGTTGTCTAAGAGAATGTTGGGAGCAACAACACCATGAAGTCCAAAGAACACACCAGACAGGTCAGGGATAAAGTTGTTGAGAAATTTAAAGCAGGCTTAGGCTACAAAAAGATTTCCCAAGCCTTGAACATCCCACGGAGCGCTGTTCAAGTGATCATTCAGAAATGAAAGGAGTATGGCACAACTGTAAACCTACCAAGACAAGGCCGTCCACCTAAACTCACAGGCCGAACAAGGAGAGCGCTGATCAGAAATGCAGCCAAGAGACCCATGGTGACTCTGGACGAGCTGCAGAGATCTACAGCTCAGGTGGGGGAATCTGTCCATAGGACAACTATTAGTCGTGCACTGCACAAAGTTGGCCTTTATGGAAGAGTGGCAAAAAGAAAGTCATTGTTAAAAGAAAACCATAAGAAGCCATGTTTGCAGTTTGCCACAAGTCATGTGGGGGACACAGCAAACATGTGGAAGAAGGTGCTCTGGTCAGATGAGACCAAAATGCAAAACGCTATGTGTGGCGGAAAACTAACACTGCACATCACTCTGAACACACCATCCCCACTGTCAAATATGGTGGTGGCAGCATCATGCTCTGAGGGTGCATCTCTTCAGCAGGTCAGGGAAGCTGGTCAGAGTTGATGGGAAGATGGATGGAGGCAAATACAGGGCAATCTTGGAAGAAAACCTCTTGGAGTCTGCAAAAGACTTGAGACTGGGGCGGAGGTTCACCTTCCAGCAGGACAACGACCCTAAACATAAAGCCAGGGCAACAATGGAATGGTTTAAAACAAAACATATCCATGTGTTAGAATGGCCCAGTCAAAGTCCAGATCTAAATCCAATCGAGAATCTGTGGCAAGATCTGAAAGCTGCTGTTCACAAATGCTGTCTGCCAGCTTCATCTAATCTGACTGAGCTGGAGCTGTTTTGCAAAGAAGAATGGGCAAGAATTTCAGTCTCTAGATGTGCAAAGCTGGTAGAGATACCCTAAAAGACTGGCAGCTGGAATTGCAGCAAAAGGTGGTTCTACAAAGTATTGACTCAGGGGGCTGAATAATTACACACACCCCACTTTTTAGTTATTTATTTGTAAAAAATGTTTGGAATCATGTATGATTTTCGTTCCACTTCTCACGTATACACCAATTTGTATTCGTCTTTCACGTGGAATTCCAATAAAATTGATTCATGTTTGTGGCTGTAATGTGACAAAATGTGGAAAAGTTCAAGGGGGCCGAATACTTTTGTAAGCCACTGTAAATGTGTTTTGGTAAGAATTATCTATAACTAGAAATAAGAAGATCTTACAGATGCTGGCTGGAGCCGGTTAAAGTGTTACTATCAACAATGAAAGGAGTCCCATAAACATAATCGGTGGTCGATGCACTTAAGGGTAAAGACTATTTTTAGAGAAATGTTCTATACTCTGATGAAACCAAAATGTTTGCTTGTCTGAAAACCCCATCTCAGCTGTGGGCCAATAGCATCATGTAGTGGGGCTGTTTGACTGCAGGAGACATTGGTGCACTTCTCAAAATGGATGACATCATGACGAGAGCAAATGATACGCAAATATCGAAGCCACATCTCAATGCATCAGCCAGGAAGTTAATGCTTAAATGGAAATGGATCTTTCAAATCAAAATGACAGTAAGGATACAGACGAAATGAGTGTCTTAAGGACAACAAAGTCGATGTTTTGGAGTCCCACCAGTTGTGTCAGCAGGAATGGGCCAAAATTCCAGCAGACTATTGTGAGAAGCCTGCAGAAGGATATTCATAAACATTTGACCCTATACCAGGGGTCGCATTAACCAATTATTTCCTGTGTTTGACACTTTTTTTTAAAATGGTGACGGAAAAATCTGACAGTCATCCATCAGTCATCCATCATTAGAAACAATTAGTATTCACACCTCTGACCGCTTGGTGCAAATCTGCTGACATATTCAACTTTATACACAGAGTCCATGTAACTAAATCAATTATTTTTACTTTTTGCAAATATAAATAGTTTTAGTAATCCTAACTCTCCTACAATAAGAAAGTTTTAGTCTTTCATTTCAGACAGCGAGGGGAAAAATGGATATATATCAACTTTTAACTGTCAATAAAAAGCTGATCCTGTGTAATACCAAACCAACAGTAGTTTTTTGGACAGGATTCTCATCCTGAACCTTCCTTTCTGCCAGCACCACAGAGCCACACTATGGGCCCAAAGAGAGTCAATTTGTCCTAGCAGCAGTGCATCTAAAGCACCCAGCTGGCCTCAGTTGTTCCTGGTGGAGGCTCTCTACTCTCTGTTTGCAGAACCCAGTAGTGAAACCCTTCCAGCTATCTGCTTGCTACCTTGTTGATGCTGGCCTCTCTGCCTTCAGTGACAGAACCTCTTTCGGACCTGCTAATCTGTCACTTTCAGGCTAATCCCACTCATCCACACACCTCCCACTCCTCACCCATTCTCTCTTTCTAAAGCGCTTGGTTTGTTTTCCAGGCTCTCTTACTTTTGCCCCCTGTTTTTTACAGTAGCCATCTGCTCTTCTCACATGGATCCTCTCTCTAACTCTAAGAGCTTCTCTCACCTTGCTTCTTTTAGATTTTGTGTGAGTTCTTGTCTGAGCTGATAATTAAAACATGATTTAAAAATCCGTTACGGGAATTTGCTTGTCTCTGGATGAACTCAAGCACAATGCAGCCATCCCAATGATTTTGCACTAGTCCTAGAGGAGAGACATAATCATTATATTTCATTATATATCTTAAGTAAATCTCTAATCTGTATGGAAATTCCAGGAAAGATATAGCTCATCCCAAGAGGTGCATTGGCTCTCAAAGGTCTACCCAGTCCTGTTAAAATGACCAGCTTTTATGATGTAAAAGATGAGGCCATGATAAATCATTCAAAACGTTTTTCCACATGTAAGAGACATTTATTCTGTGCAACTCTAATGAAAAACGGACAAATCTGTTTAAAGGGAAAAATGCTAAACCATAGAAAATGTACAACAACCTGGTTGTAAGTGTGTACTTACTTAAAGGCCATATCTCATAACTGATGATGAGGTCAACATTGTACAGCATAAAGATCACATTCATTTTAGAAAAGCTCTCCCATTTATTCTTTCATAGTCTCCTGTTTACATTAGAACATGGGCTTTTAACAGGGGGGTGTAGACTTTAATGAGGGACTATGTCCCGTTAAAAGATCAGTATGTAATTAGCTTAAAACTTATGTTCAGGAACGGGGGCACTCCTTACCTAAATTCTCAACAAGCCAATGGGAATTCCCTTATGATAAAAGTTCTGAAAATAGAATATTAATTCCTGATAGAGTTGAAACCAGGAGTTTACATACACAGAATAAAAATACATAACCACCTTTTATTCCCTCACTATCTAAGCTAAATCAGAGCAAACTTCTCTTGTTTTAGGTCAGTTAAAATTACCAACATTATTTCTATTTGCTAAATGTCACAATAATGAGAGAAAAATTGTGTCAGAGATTTATTTATGAATGTTTTCAATATCAGAAGTTTAGAAACAGAATTGTTACTTTTTCTTTAAACAATGAGGGAAAGCCCGGATGATGATGTCATGACTTTGGAAACTTCTGATAGCTTCGCTGACACATTTGAGTTTGTTGAAGGTGCCACCTGTGGATGTATTCCAAGGCACACCTGGAGCACACGGTTTCCTGGTTTGACATGATGGGAAAGTCAAAAGAAATCAGCCAAGATATCAGGAAGAGAATTATGGAGCTGCACCAGCTTGGTGCACTTCATAAAATAGATGGCATCATGAGAAAAGAACAATATGCAGAAATCAGCATCTAAAGACATCAGCCAGGAAGTTAATGATCTGGTCCAAATGGGTCTTCCAGATGGACAATGACCCTCAGCATCCAGCCAGAGTGGTTCCAAAGTGGCTCAGGGACCACAGAGTCGATGTTCAGGTGTAGCCATCATAAAGCTCTGATCGCAATCCTAGAGAGAACTTGTGGGCAGATCTGAAAAGGTGTGTGTGAGAGAGGAGGTCTATAAACCTGACCCAGTTCCAGCTGTTCTGTCAGGAGGAATGGGCCAGAACTCCAACAAACTATAGAGAGAAGCTTCTGGAAGGAAACCTGAAATGTTTGACCAAAGTCACACAGCTAAAAGGCGACACTATCAAATACTGAGGAAATATATGTAAACTTGACGTTGAAGACATTAATAAATAAATATCTGACCTATTCTTTCCGTCATTACTGTGGCATTTCGCAAACAGAAATAATTTTAGTAATTCTAAGTGACCTAAAACAAGAGAAGTTTGGTCTGATTTAACGTGTGCCTTTTTTCGGTGTATGTTAATGTCTGGTTTTGAGATGCTTCTTGTTTTGATTCACAGACCTAACAGACCCCACATCTGTGTTGGGATGTTTGATTTGAAACTGGTGCAGAGCTTACCAGATTTCAAACACACAAGACTCCAGAACTGAGCTTCTAAAGCTCACTAGTCTGTTTTATAGCTTTGTTTTTGGGATAGATTTTTTTTTTTTTCCTGTCTTGCTTTTTCATTGTAGGTCTCTACTGTCTGCAACAGAGCCAGTATTGGAGACGATTTGGGCAAGGCTAGAGAAGGTTATTGCTTTTTCAGACCCGTGATGTTACTTCAGTCCTTATGTGGCACATAGGGGAGGGCAGAGGAGCTGTTAGATGGACAGCCCACCCATGTCTGGACTGAAAATCCACTCGAATGGTTGTCTGAGGCTAAAAGCTGAGTATGTTGATGCACTCTACTCACAGCTCCTCTGCCGGGTGAGTTGACACAGTGAGTGGAAAGTGGTTACAGGGGAGGCAGTGGCTGTCACTGAACAGAAAACCTAATCTACAGGTTAAAAAAATAGTGTCTGTATATATTTTTTTTACACTATTTACTCCGTGTGAGCTCCAGTACAGCTGCAGATATAGCAGCAATTTCATCATGTTGAAATTTTATTGCTGTGAAAATGACTATTAGTGTGTGTGCGTGGGCTCGTATGAACCATGGGATTTCTTTGTATTACCACCACTCTGACGGTTATTTCTTTCTATTACACCCATCCAAATATTAATTTTCAGCTCAGTGAACATCACCATCATAACATCCAATTCATACTTCAAACTAAGACCACAACATTCCCAGTTGGGTTCCACAAACACACACTCACACACATACAAAGAACACCAACTGCTTTTTTCTATGATTTGTTAGTATGTTTACTTTTGATATTGTTGTTGGATCATTTAAAGATATTTGCATTCGCCTAAAAATGCAGACATTACTATGTATCATTAGACAAAAGAGGTTTTTATCAATTTGAATAATAAACTGAATTTAACTGCATTGTTTGTTAACTAGGATCTATTTCAAATGTGTGTACTTGACTCAGAATCTGTCTGTGTGATGAGATTAAATAGACTTTTTGTAAAGGGTCTAGAGGTGATATTTGTTGTGAATTTGCAATAAGACAAAAATATACAGTTATTGGACATTTCTGAGCAGGTTTGTGATTTGTCAGGGTGTTCTCAGTTACCAATGCTCAATTAGTTGGCACACAGGGTTTCAAATAACTGTCAAACTTTGTGTCAAGATTTTAGACACCTCTTCATCTTTTCCCTTATTTACTGTTGAAAATCTGCAAGCATGTTTGGGATAAATATTAATCAAAAGCGCTTACCCTAAAGTAGGGATGGGCCATATGGAAAGAAATTTCTATCACGATGATATTTTTCATATCAGTCAATCTCTACAATATCTACAGTTTCTTTTTTATTTAAAGATTTCTTTTCAAAATTTGAACATGTCATCGGTCAATATGCAACTATTTCGGAAAAATTAAAGGTTAGGGCTGGGCGATTTTAGATTAAAAATGAAAATACCAATACCAAATTCGATTTTTGATTTTTATTCGATTTTTGTCTCTCCCTTTCATGAAAAGAAAGAAATGCACTGGTGATCCCCTCCCCGATATTCTCGATATTCCAAAAATTCAATCTTCATAAATAGAAAAATTTGATAAATCCATATAATCAATATATCGCCCAGCTCTACCCTGAAGCTGTAAAATCACTTCATCTTAATTAATTATTTCAGCAGAACCTCTTGGAATCAATGTACAACGCAGAAGTCTAAAGACAAACACACATCAGCCCACTCAAAAATTACTAATTTCTACTAAAAAAAACCCTCACCAGCTTCTGTTCCTTTTCCATTCAAACACATTGAACTACTTTAAAACTACCCAACGCTGAAGTTCATCGATCTGTTCTGTCTCTGTGAAATTCAGCATGACGTTTTAACGTCGTAAGCAATTATTCTCTAGTTCTTCCCTAAACCTAATCAGAAATGCCTATTCAAACTAATAAGCCAATCCCATAGTAAGAAATTATGAGATGAAAAAGTATCATGCATTTGCACTTTTATATTGGGCATCGTCCCCATCACATGATGGGAATGTGTGTGATCATATGAGTAATAAATAAATAAGAAAGCACCAATCAGGTTGTCACTGACTTAAACAGTTTTTCTTCAAGGCCTAATTGCACTTTTGGTCGATTCTGATTTTTCTGAGGTCTATGAAACAATAGTGTAACAAACATTTTCCATGGAAGTCTGATAGTTTAGAATCCAACAGAAAATGAATGTGGCTTTAAAGTTAGCAGTTTTCATGCATTTAATGAAATATCAATGTTTCTGTTCAAGGGAAAAAAATCATTACTGATCTCCAACCACGTATTTCTAATTTCAGGTCCCAGCCAAATTCCTTTAAGAACAAAGTGTGCTAAGTAATGTCTAAGATCAGGAGTTTGATGGAAGTAGAAAAGTAACACGACTTATGAATCGTCTTTGAAGAGTTATAAAAGTTAGGTAGTTGTACAAATGATTTCCCTTCACTTTGAAACTGCAGCACTTTGAATCAATGTAGGAATTTAAACATTTTAATGTAATTGGACTTTAGCTTACAGCTACTGTTTCATGTCAACAACCTCTTAGAATACCCTGGTTTCAGAGGTCAGTGCCCATGTTCAAAATGCAACTCAAACATCAAGAGCAGTTGAATAAAAAAAAGACAAAGCTTATGGATTGTTACCCAGATGTCAGCTAAAACAGGGATGTGTTTTTGTGACTTGTGTAATTTTCCATCCACCTCCCACCGAGTCGGGCATGCTGTCTGTCCACAGTACCACTGTGCTGTGGACAGACAGCATGCACACACACGTACCTAAGGAGAATTTTAGAGAGATTAAGTAATCTTTTTGGACTGTAGAAGGAAGCCGGAGTACCTGGAGGAAACCAACGCATGCTCAGGGAGAACATGCAAACTGCAGTAAGACCTCAGGCTGGGATTTGAACCCAGGACCTTCTTGCTGCAAGGCAACAATCCTACCAACTGTGTAGCCACCACCGTGTAGCTTCTAACTACTTAATTGTACAAATAATTATTGACAGCACATCGGTTCCGTTCACACCCTAACCCTGGGCAAGGGAAAGGAGGATAAAAATATCCAGTGTGAGCTACCCTGTACAATGGGTCACTTTTATTACCAGTAAAGTTGATTACTGTAATGCCCTGCTTTCTGGTTTTTCCCAAACAGAGTATATCCAGTTTACAATTTCTACAAAGTTCAGCAGCACGTGTCCTGATGAAGACCAGGAGGCGGGAATACATTACACCCATCTTATACTCACTCCATTAGCTCCCCATGTGTTTTATTTTAAGGTTCTTTTAATAATTTTTAAGTGTCTTAATGGTCTTGGGCCTTCTTATCTTTCAGAACTGCTTTTACCATATGAACCTTTGCGGTCTCTGCGCTCCTCTGGCAGCCGTCTACTTGTCAATCCTAAAGTCAGGACACACACTCATGGTGAGGTGTCTTTCCATTATTATGGCCTTCACCTCTGGAACACACTGCTGGAGAACCTCAGGGCCGCAGAGAACATTCATGCTTTTAAGAGCAGGCTCAAGACTCACCTTTTTAGCCGGGCTTTTAACTGATTATTATTTATTATAGCCTGTTTAACTGCTCTGCATGTTTTATTTGCTTGTATTTTATCATTGTTTTACTACTTAGTGTTATTATACCTATCCACTGTTTAGTTTTATATTTTGACTTATTTTAATCCTCCTTCCAGTGTTTCCTCTGTGGGAGCCCTCTGCCTCGGGAGCGGTGGTCGGCTGTAGCTCCCTGGGTTCTCTCTAGGTGGAGCTTGGGTCCAGGTGGGGGTCTCAGCCTCCCCTCCTCTGGGCGCCCTGGGCCAGTGCCTTGGCTGTTGCTGCTGATGTGCTGCTGCCGGTGCAGATGGCTCCACTGATGACGTTTCCTTACCTTACCTGGCTTATCTGTACTCAGCCTAATGTCCTATTTTATTGTTGCTCTTGAGTGTGTGCGCATGGGGGTTGGGTTGGGTGGAGGAGGGTATAAGTGTGATCGTGGTTTTAAATATGTGGGGAAGGGAAGGTGGTTTATGTGGGGTCATTTTTAATCTGTAAAGCACTTCGCGTAGCAATGTTTGTATGAAAAGCGCTTTAAATTAAATTTGATTGATTGATTGATTGATTGATTGATTGATTGATTGATTGATTGATTTATTGATTGATTGATTGATTGACATGATCATTGGATTCAAGGAAGATCCACAAGGATCCTAAGGACAAGCCTGCAAAGCAATAATATGTGTTGAAGAAACCACATAGCAGTCATTCAAAATCCAAACTAAGAAGAAAAGAACATGCAATACAAGATGGAAAGCGGTTGAAATATTTATGCCGGCCATTGAAAATTCATCTTTGCTCCCATTATTCCAGACACGAGCTCTGTAGTATGAGGACATTCGGATTGATGAATTACCATCACTTGCCACCAGTAAGCACTACAACATGACGTAATGTTGGATGGGCTGTTCAATGCCAGCGCGCACCACCATGATGTTATCAGAGGCGATGGGTGCTTCTGCCTGCCGAGTGGGGTGTGTGTAACACTCTGGCAGGAACAAGCCACCTTGTCAAGTATGGGATTCGCTGTCTCTCTCGGTTGTGGTTATGAAATTAAGGTCAAGCTGTGCTAAAAACCACTGTCAAAACAGGATCTGTGTAAGTGCACGCTGCCATATAGCACAATTATTTCTCTGCAGACAGCTGTGGGCAGTCATGAGACCTATCCCTTACTGAAGCCATCCTCAGGAAATCGATTCACTTCTCATCTCATAAACACATAGCCACACACGCACACATGCATCCGATGGCACTCAAACACACTGATTCCTACGTGCAAATACAAAAGAGAAAACCACATGTCTGTTGCCTCAGTGGAGGCACTTTGTGAGAAGTTGGAGTGACATCAATTGCACTCAGATAAAAATGGATTTGGCCCCGGCTGTTGGCTCAGTAATACATTCTGATGCATCACCTGAGGAAGATTTATCAGGAGTCAAATCAAACGCCTCACTTTCACACCCAAACTCATATCACATATGGAGAGGCGGCATGCAGAACTCATGCATAGTATTACACCGTGCTCACTTGTGTGTTTGTTTCATTTTTTCAAAGTGCCTCATTACTTCTGGAAGGTTTGAACATATTTGGAAAATAAAGGTGATTTGGTCCTGTTTAGTTGAGTGGATAATGTTCTGAACATCTTTGTTTGGCTCACAATTTAAATTCATCCCTCATCAGCGCTTAATCCCCCAGAAGATTTAAAGTGTTCTGTATAGAAATGAATTTTTGTTGTTGTTCTAAAAACTCATCATGGAATATAATTACAACCTGAATTCCCCTGATATCCAACACAATGTAGTAACCCAGACCTCAACTGCTTAAGGTTTAATGTGGAATTTTCTTATTTTCAACACGGGCTGGGATTATTGGTTTCAAAGGATCTGGAAATGTGTGGAGGTTTTTAAAACCAAGGACTTTCAGAGCTTGAAATTAATGGCGAATGCAGCGAACTGCTGAAGAGACGGTCAGTCTGTTTAGTGGCAATGCAGGGGAAGAAGTGCACTAGAGTGTAAGCAAATCCCATGTAACAAGATATTGCAATATTTAAACACCACAATATTTCTTGTCAAAGGGGAAGGTTACAAGATATTATTCAGTGTCAGCATGTGATGTTACCTAGCACAGTAAGATATGTATATGAGGCCCGGGTATGAAGGGCAGCAGGGGTGGGATTGATGAAAGTTTTTATCAATATCAATGTCATTGTTCGGTTCTACCAATCAATCCAATTCATTACCACTTCCTGAGTAGTTCAATGAGTGGCAAAACAATAATCCTACACAGGCTCCTGTTCCAAGAGCAACCATTTATTTCCCCCCAAACTTATATTTGCACAAGACTGTGAACATGAACACATTAAACTGATGGGGGTCTAAATCTGGCATTTAAGACCCTCACCATCTCCCTAAAATAATTTGTCAATAATATTTACAGTGTTTAGGATACAATTAACAAAGCATAATTTAACATATAATTCTGATGATGTATTTGGCGCCAGAAAAACACACGCTGTGACTGTACTTTAAAAGATTCACTGTAGATACGCTGTAAGGGCTAAAATGGGCAGTAAACATTCTAGCTGTAGCTAGACCACCCGCTGAAAATGGGGTTGCTCTCCAGTGGAGAGGGGATGAAAGCACCTCACCATGAACAAGGTCACCGCCCGGTGACCTTCCTGCATCTTCTCATTCCACTTAGCTCCCTGAGCAGCAAGCATGAATGGGGTAACCTGAGCCGATGTTGAGGGGCCAGCTGCCTAAGCGCTATCCATGTCTGTCATCGTCGTTGACATCATTAAAAATGCACAAGACCATAAAATATTTGTAAGTAAACCTTTTTTTCACCATGGACCGGTTTAATAATAGACAACTTTCACACGGATAAATGCAAAAATAGAAAATATGACATAGAAAACTGCATAAAAAACTGGCTTATTTTTAATATATACTGTACATATACAGTTATATATATATATATATATATATATATATATATATATATATATATATATATATATATATATATATATATATATATATATATATATATATATATATAAATAGCGCATCCAAACATTGTAAAACACATTTTAAAGCACATGTCAAGAAAGCACAGTTTTATAAAATCCAAACATATTACCAATCAAAATGCTTTCAGCAAGGAATGTCTAACATCTCTAACAACTGCGCCACTGTGCAGTGTGCAGTGCCACCAACTGCACAGTGGCGCATTTAGTGGCACTGCTGCCTTGCAGCAAGAAGGTCCTGGGTTCAAATCCCAGCCTGGGGTCTTTCTGCATGGAGTTTCTGCATGTTCTCCCTATGCAAGCGTGCAAGGTTCTTTCCGGGTACTCCGGCTTCCTCCCAGAGTCCAAACGTGACTGTCAGGTGAATTGGTTTCTCTAAATTCCCCTTAGATATGAGTGTGTGTGTGCATGGTTGTTTGTCCTGTGTGTCTCTGTGTTGCCCTGTGATGGACTGGCGACCTGTCCAGGGTGAACCCCGCCTCTCGCCCCATGACTGCTGGAGATAGGCACCAGCCCCCCCCCCCCCCCCGCAACCCTGCATAGGAATGACGGGTACAGAAAATGGATGGATGGATGGATGTCTGTTAGACTGTAAAGATAACTCTGTTCAGGACTTGTTCCATTCTTATACTAACTAAATTTTGCGTGAGTTATAATTTAAAGAACCAGTTCATCCAGTAAAGATGTCAAACGTAAAGGATGAAGGTTTAACTTTTCCTAAAAGTTGGTCACATTGGACTGGAGTATCAATGATAAATTATATTTAGCTCTCACCTTAGTGAAATAATAGGGGATAAAAACAAATCTAATTATATTTATTAGAAAATTAGAACACAAAAAATCCCAGTGAAAAATACAGCAGCACACCAAAATGTGTTTCTCCCACTTTTATCCCAGTGAGACCTAGTTCAAGATTTGAACTTTAGGGCTAGAATAGATTGCTGCATGTGTTCATGTCCACAAAAGGCTTCCTTGTGGTCAGCTGAACAGATGGAGATGTCGACAATGCAAAAAATGGAACAGAGAAAAGGTATGCTTGAAAAACCCTCCACTCAGCAATAGCTCTATGATACATAGAATATATGTTTTATACTGTATGTGAGGCATAGCAGGAGGCCTACCCATCTTTTCTCCTATCAGTCTTCCAAGTGTAGATAATGAAGTGTCTCGAGTGAACACTAGATTTGGCATAGTTAGGCCTCCTGATCACCCACAGGTCTCGTCACTAACAAGTCCATTGTGAATGCAGAACTCTATTAGGCTGAAGTGAACGTGGGAGTTCAGTTGGCTGGGGAACAGAACGGTTCATCGTCCAGATATCCAGATGATGGACACTTATCTGAGCCGTCTGTCTGGCATCCATTCGGAGCTCCAGTGGGTCGGTTGTTGGGCAGGAATTCAGACGCTGCCTCGCCCTGCTGTGGAACGTTTTCAACTTTAAAAGACATAAAATCTATCACCCCAAGATGCTTGGGAAAACTCAGAGAGAGATGATGAGACATGTGGACTCAGTGCTTTGGGACTGCAGACACACTTAAGACCTGCAGTTAAATTTGACAATAATATATATAAAGACAGAGATATAAAAACCATGATCCTAACTTTAATAACCAAAATCATTACCTGTCAATTAGGCAGAGGTAGAGAGCACCCAAAAATTCCTCTCAAGTAAGAGTAGCACTACTTCAACATATTTTTACTCAAGTAAAAGTGAAAAAGTAATACGTAAAAAGGCTATTAAAATGAATAGGATCTGAAAATATTGTTACTTTATAAAAGTAAACAGTGTGTTCCAGTAAAACTACTCCTGAAAGTACACCCCTCCCCCCTCCCAAAAAAAACTACCCAAGTAAATTTAACTGAGTTACTACCCACATCTGCAATTAGGAAGTAAAAAGGCCAGATAGTGGCAAACTAAGAGCTCATACTTCTGTTCTGCTGCCACACACCAGATGGTTTATATGTTTAGTTGTAAGAAATGAGTAAGAAAGTTGAGAAAGTTTTTTGATACCAAACCACATCATTCATCCCTTTAATAATAAATGGATGCTTGGAGGTTTTATTCTCTCGTTGTATAATAATAGTACACAATACATTTAAGGAATGTCTCATGTTAACACTGAGTTACTAGTTCAACTACAGAACCAATTCCACATGGTGTGGACTGGCTATACACATTCACTGTTAGGACTACATGCTTGGAGGTCTGGGCAGAGTTTACTAAACAAGTGTTTTAGGGCTTTTTCAAGTGAGAGATAACACTTGATTTTGATCACTTGATGTTATTATGAATTATTACCATAGTGGAAAACAAAACACTGTTTTTTTATTAATCAGCACCATCCACCTGCAACCATGCAGAGGATGGACAGGTATACTGTAGATAAGGGATAGATGGATGGATGGATGGATACGTTAAAACATTTTATCAAAGAAAAAAGTCTATATAGCCTACAGTGTAAAACAGGAAGAACAAGAACAAAAAACTAAAACAGCTGTGTATTGTTTGCAAATAAAAGTTTATGATTAAACACTTTTAATGAGTGTACGTGGGTAGGGTTAGGGTAAGGGTTTGGGTTGGGGGGCAGACTTTTCTTGGACACAGGCAAGGGGATCTCTTAAGCAAAAAAGCTTGGGGACCCCGGCTCTGGAATACCAACAGAATGAAATACCTATGCCTTGTCATTAGGTGGCAGTAATATTTACAGTTGTCTATAGAGGTTTAGAGGAAAAACATCTTGAGCTTTCCTTTTTTTTTACTAAGTAAATACTTTAGGTTATGGCTGAAGTGTAATAGGGACAAACACAAGGGGCAGTTGTGGAAAAACTCTTTAAAAAAGACATCTGGTCTTGTTGTGGTTTTCTGGTGCAGAAAGCAATTCAGACAGTGAGGTAAGTAGGACATCATACATACACAACACGTCCGCAAATTAAAACGACCATATAGGTCGATTGTGACAGCTACAAAAAAACGGGGTCTGGGGTCAGGCGCCAATCCAGCAGTGACGAGCTACTAACAGGGCATGCTTTCTCAGAGGAGCTGCCAAAAATACGCATGCGTGAAATATATCTCAGTTCAGCTACCAACATTCGTACTGGTAAAACTCACTGCAGTTTCACTATTTACATACATTCTCTTGAAAAAAAAGGTCCAAAAACACTCTCTGCCTCCGTATGTTTTAAAGGTATTTGTTTTCATTCTTTACCATTTTACACATGTGGAAATGACACATGCTTTGACATGTGAAATTAACACATGATTAAAGAATGGCATTGAATTGAAAGACCAACCTGTATCTGTGAAGACGGCATTTTCTTTTTTTAAGGTTTTGTGGCCACACAGTGGTCTTTATTTGAAAGTGCAACACTCGGCAAATGTCCGTGGGGTGGAAGTGAACCCCCGGAAGGCCGCATCCCTCTGAACATGGGGCGCCCGTCTCAACCACTGTGCTATGCGACACGGCTTTTATCCTTTTTTTTAACCATGTGCAGCGTAGTGAACCCCAATGTCTTCAGAATAACAATGTTTATTAGTTAATTTGTAGTGAGATTAGTTCGATTTCTGCATCATCATCTGTTTAAATGCCCAAGGTAGATGCGCCAGGCCAACAAAGGGCTGTTTGTTTTTACAGCTGACATTTTAAACCACAAGGGGTCGCATACGGAATATAGGGTCGTTTTTTGTAGCTGTCACAATCGACCTATATGGTCGTTTTAATTTGCGGACGGGTTGACATACATCATTGTGTCTAAAAACTTTTTTTGCAGTCTATGAGAAGTTAGAATTAATTAATACTGTCATGGTAACTTTGTCTCATTCACAATGTTTACGTTTATACATTGAAGTAAAGTTGCAGGAAACATATTCCAAACCCTTGAATTACAGCTGATGATTTCTGCGTTTAGCTTTGAAAAATTTAACATTTGTGATTTCTGATGGAGACTGAAGAGAGTGGTGGAAAAAGGGGTCAGAGGGAGAGAAGAACAGAGTACAAGAAAATACCAGACATATCCTGAGGAAATCAGGCGGTAAGGGTATATTTTTGGACTTGAAGAGACAGTTGGGGCTGGGGGACATGAAGAGAGAACAGGAGCACCATGGAGTCCAGATCTCTTGCCAAGCCCAATTACCTTTACCTCAGAGACAATGGCAGGAAGAGAGCCTTTCTTTCACCAAAGCTGGACAGCGATAAAATGACTCTCTGGATGAGAATGACAGAGCCAAAAATCCCAATCTGTCTGAACGCCACACAATGTAAGTCACCAGCATATGTCTCAGTGTAAGTTTGTTCCTTTGTTCTGCTTGGACATTAGAATATGACAGTATACACACACAAGCACATAGTTAACAACGATTTTCACAGTTTTTTGGCTCTGCTCCATAACATCTTGCTGAATATTGTTGAACTCGCTGATACAGACAATTTTTTCTTTGTTAAACCCCTTAGCCCTCCTATTCTAAGGAGTTTAAGAAAGAGGAGATCAATGGCAATCCAATGCTTAGTCCTTAACTACTAGTCATATGTACAGTTCAGTCAACCACAAAGCTTGGCTGATGTCAATTTATCATCTGTAAAAGCACACTAAGGTCTGCAAGGAGTCTGTGCAGTAGTCCAACTGCACCTCACATTTTGGCCGTGTGGCAACAGGAAGAATAGAACTCCTAATCAGAGGATGGTGCCAAACATACAACAGAAAAAGAATATGAGCTGTTAAATATGAAGCAAAAGTGGAAAAAACAGCACCAAAGCGTGTCAGAAATAAATAGATGAATGTGGGCATGTACAGGTTATCTTCCAGCCCTCTATGGAGTAAGGCAACTGTCAAAAAGATGTGTGCATGATTCTAAAAATTCATATTCATATTTGTAGGTCAATACAAATGTTGTACACACAATTCTCCTGTACTATACATGAGTCTGACAAACTATGCAGGTTAGGAAGGTTTTTAGATGAGTATAGATCTAAAAGTCACGAGTGCAAAGTCTTGTGAAAGTAACTAATTTCTACAACTTTGAAGACTTCACTGCTGTGAGCACGAATTCAAGTTTGTGGGTTTGTGCTAATGAATTAACACAAGCCAACTCCTAATGCTAGCAATAGCTTAGTATCACCGGCATGTTGGTAACTTGAAGGCTATAGCAGTAAGTCGTGTTTGTTGCAATACCACCTCTTAGTGACGTCATTTCATCCTTTGCCTACTCATACCCAGAAGACTTCGAAGTTGTCAAATTAAAGTTATTTTCACAAGACTTTGCACTCGCAGGTTTTAGATTCACACTCGTATAAAAACATTCCCGACCCGCACAATTTCTCATTCTCACGAATATGACAGCAGGATTTTGTATCCGACATTTTTATGGACATACAAGTACGAATACGACTGGTTAGAATCAAGCACACATCTTTTTGACAGTTGTCTTACTCCATAATACAGAAGATGGAGGAATATTTGCTCTAATTCTAATCCTTTGCAATGTTACTCAAGAGTAAGACTTCAGATAATATATTATATATATATATATATATATATAAATAATCACTTCTTTATAATATGAGAGTGAATGAATAATGGAGTTGTAAAGTGCTTTGAGGGTCTTGAAAAGCTATATATAAATGCAAGCCATTATTATTATTATTATTATTATTATTATACAAAGTCAGGCTAAGGAATGTTGATTTACTTCTAGGGCGGCAGAGGCTCATGAGGTAGTTTGTCCTGTAACTGCTGGGTTGCCGGTTCAAATACTCCATCTGGCTCAGTCAACTTGCTGTTGTGTCCTTGGGCAAGACACTACAACCGCTTTACCTGCTGGTGGTGGTCAGAGGACCCAGTAGCGCTAATTGAATGGCATACAAATTTCCGATGATCTGCCCTAGAGCAGCTGTGGCTACAATCTAGCTTACTACTACCAGGGTGTGAATGTGAATGAATGAGTTAGGGACTGATTGAATTGTAAAGCCCTTTGGAGTCTTGTCTATACAAGTGCAGGCCATTTACGGTTCTATGAACTGTTGATCTCTTCACAAGAAAGCCAGTAAGATCAGGGATGTTTCTTATGTCATTTCAGGCCATGTAAAAACAAACATGTGTTTTGATTCTTTTTCCATGCACTAACATCTATCATCCATATGGAAATGCAGCTTTTGGCTTGCTTAAAGCAAACATTTTTACTAATCCTGCCAGGCTGAAGATTTTAACATTCTGTTACTTTTGGATAGCAAGTAGAGAATAATTTGACTTTGAGCACTGATTTTCCTCATGTCCTATGCTGGTTTACTAGCATAAGCATGTTGATTCCCTTATCTGCTTAAATCAAATGATCCAGTCAGTCGAAGGCATGCAGAGCAGCAATCACTTGACTCTTCTGAACTATAAGGCAAAGTGTGGACAAATGCACCAGCCAATAGGGGAATGATATCCTGTCAAGTGCTTTCAAACAGAGGACATACCAAGAAGCTGTGATTCAAGTAATGTGCATCAAGCTGAGAAGTACCTGGTACTCCTCAGGGTCGAACATAATCAGAAACATTTTGGCTTCTGTGCAAATGAAAAATTACCATCTGCTACTTAAATAAATAGGCCACAGCTCTCAAGTGCTTTAAACCTGAGCTCAAGTGAAATAAAATTGTACAGTATAGCTCTGCATGCTTTGAATATTAACTTACAGCAACATAATTTTGGACTTGTTATAAACATGGGGTTTTTGCTTTTTTATTTCCATGCTGTTTATGCCATGTATAGCATGTGTGAAGTAAGTAAAGCTACTATGAGTATGCAAAGCCTGTAAATTCACTCCTGTCCTTGCAGGCATGCTGTGCTTACACAGGGCTTTTGGCAGTAATGAAATCTAGAAACAAAATGTTTAATGCATGCACTGACCACTTTCTGCTTCCATGCATACTGGAACTTAAGCTTTTGGATACCTACATGTTTTGTACTGTTTAAGATGGGACAAGACATTATGTTTGTGTGTTTTGCAGGGCTGTGACAATGCATCCAGTGTGCAAGATAAAATGACATGATAATCTAGACTGTTTTGTGTGGACAAAGCTAATAAAGGTTCGCAAACAGTGTTCTGATATAATCTACAGGCAGTGTGAAATAATTGGGTCTAGGTTTAAGTAGAGTTTCAATGGTTGTTTGATTCTAAGTTGATCCCCATGCCAAAAAAAGCACTGAACGCTCCTTTTTGTGTTTTATTTTTGCAAATTAAAATATATTATTTATCATTTTGACCTTTTAAGGAACCTCTTTTAAGGGGGGGGTATGCTTTTGTTTTCTCTCAGGTACCCACAGTGCTGCCATACAAGTCATTTAAGCATGATGGAATCTCAGATATACAGTAGATATTGTACAACATGGTGCCAAGCTCAAAGCACACTGATACATACAGCATCTAGGGGGCTAAAACGTACGGTATTTCACCAAGCAGAGTCACAAGCTGAACAGAGCTTTGCGGGACACAGTTGACTTTGATGAGAAATGTTGTGGCATGAGATCTCAGTGGGGATCTATCCTTGCTTGCATACCAGCTCCTTGGACAAGTCAAATGCTACCTATCCAGTATTTATGCTGAGTGTGTTATTATAGTATAGCCAATGGTTTCACTGTCATTACCGCCACAGTGCAACCAAAGCTTTGCATATACTGGCATCAAGTCATGACTTAACATGTAATATAATGACCCTTATAGCAGAATACTGAGGAAAGGTAGAAAGAAGTGCAATGACTACTTTACATTTTCCTTTCCCAACAGGGTGCTGTATGACGGCATTGATCCAGAGAACTTAATGCAATCAAAGGTAAAACGTATTGATTTGGCCTCAAATGATCCAATATTACTCTTCCACAGAGTTTTTTGGTTCCTCTCCTGTCTGACTCATGCCTGGTTTAACAGCCTGATCACCGATCAGCCAGTGTCAAATATCCAAGCAGGAAGCTGTTTGCATTTGCAACATGTTGGCACAGCTGTTCACTGCTCTATTTGAGACGTTCAAATAAACTGCAGCTTCATTTTTAGAACAATTATTTTATTATATATGTATCGTTTTTATTGCAAATTAGAGTTATAGTGTTTTTGTCTGTAACCTACAGCATAAATATTGACCCTATACTAATAAAAAATATAGCTTGGAAGTCAAAGCTCCATGTTTTGCTTAAACTCTTTCGGTCTATTAAAACACAAAAGAAGGCATTTTATGTTTTCTCACAGTGTTTTTCTTACCATAGAAGCTACACCTGGTCTGGTGTTCTGTTCAACTGGGTTTCCTTGTTGGAGGGGGACATTGACTGGGATGAAGCTCCCAGTAACTGAATGCTCTCCCTCTCCTTTTATCAACTTTTTACTTTCTTTAACACAGAAAGTGCTCTTACATCAGTTCTTTTATTCTTTTGGTATCTTTGCTCTGTCTCCTCAAACCCCCAGTCGGTCGTTGCAGATGGCCGTTGGTACTTAGCCAGGTTCTGTTTCTGGTTCTGGTAGTAGGTTTCTTCCTGTTAAAGTTTTCCTCTCCACTGTCACTACATGCTTTCTCAGTATGAGGGATTGGTGTGAAGTCAACAACACAACGCAGGCGACTGTCTACTCTTGAATCATGTTGGTCCAGGAGGACGGAATGCTGCAGGTCAATGACTCGATTCAATCTGTTGGGTTTCCTTAGATAGAAAACGTTGAAACTGATTGGACTGTATCTATGATTGAATTGAAATCCCTTTTCTTGTAAAGTGCCTTGAGATAACCTGTTGTGAATTGGCGCTATATAAATAAACTAAATTGAATTAAGTTAAAATAAAGAAATAATTTTTTGATAACGTTCTAAATGTGGTTGGAATAAAATAGTCATACATAAGCAAGGCTTCTACTGTGATTGCTGCTTTTCCTTCCTAACATATTATGTTAGTATTTAAGTATGATGATGATAGCAGAACTGCTATTATGTCACTGTATGTCACAGAAAGATTAAAATGTATCCTTACTATCATCAGGTGGAGTAGAAGCCCGCTGTCTTAATCTTGCTTTAAAAGCCCCTAGAGCTCATTTCCAGGCAGATGTACCGTTTCACTGGATTACAGTGCTCTATGATGTCCACGCAGTTCAGCACCGCAACACACGATGCAGCAAACATACATAAAAATACCGTATGCACAAATCACATGACCAAGGAGAGTTCTTGATTGATTCTACTAACATTTTCATTTTGCTGCCCCTCATTTCCTATTTATTCCCATTGGTTTCATTTCATTTCATCTCACTTCTCTTTTTTCTCCTCCTCCTGCCTTTTGATTCCTTGAGGGTTGCAGTGAAAGATGTGGACATAAGCACACGCATGGCCATGCCCTCAGTCAGTCAGTCTGTCTTTCTCTTTCCATCTCTTTCATCTCAACAACATCCAATTTGTTGTATGGCTCCACAAGCTTTGTGTGAATAATGTGTACTTGTCTGACTGATGTGTGCTATTTGTACAGTGCTTTCACTATACATGTTTGACCGCTGAGGTACATATTGTAGATACTGACAGAGATGCTCTACTCTCCCAGTATGGAGAGATGAAGAGTTAGCCCTCCCATCCGAAGATTCCTGGTAGAGGGCAATAAAGCCTGTCACACTGACGTGGCCTTGGCAATGAGATTTCCTGGATAGTTGTAAATGTTCAATCACTCTTTCCGTCTTTTCTCAACCTGTGTGTGCCTGTGGCCAAATGAGGCGAGAGAGGGTAGAGAGACATACGGCAGAGGAGAAAAGCAGGAGGAGGAAGAAGTTAGGGAAGCAAAAAGAGTCTACCTAATTAATGCAATGGATGGAAATAGATGGAAAGAAACCAAGAGGGAGGAAGGAGTTACAGGAGAGTCTGACATAGAAAGAAGTGATTGCACAAGCAGCGAGGACATCTTGGTCTTTAACACGGCTCCTAACCCTGGACAGATGGCCATGAGCTGGGGACACAGAGGAGTGACCAGAATGTGAATTTGTGTAGGGCATTTGTGTGTTTGATGTGGGCAGTTGTATGACAAGAACAGTCCTTAACAATTTCTTTTGGACTGTTAGAAACTGCTATCATCATATTTTTAGTATTTTCTGTGTTTTCATAGAGAAACTGAATTGCAGATTCAAGCAGCAAACAGTCACTGCTGCTAACTTAAACAGTTGTTGCTATATCCAGCCCTGATGCTTCGATGATGGCTAAACTCAGGAATGCTACAACCAAGCAAGCCTAATTGATCATGAATGTTTGTGAACCTTTATTAGCTTTTTTTCTCAGTTTGCTGCTCTGAAGCGTACAGGTTGATGTTAATCCAGTGACAGGAAGGAAAAACATCAACAATGATCTTACATAAGCAACTGATCCTCCCCATCAAGCTGAAAAGAGTTATAAGGCAACTAGCAAACAGCTTGGAGTCCATCGTTCTACAGAGAGAAAAAAATATTCACATGAGTAAAATGAAGAAGAAAGTTGCTTTTTTTCTCTATTACTCATCATCATCGCAAAACAAACAGAAATGAAACTGCTCTCCAGATCTCCAAGAGGTTAATCCTATACTCAGTGATCAGTTAGCATGTTTAATGCTAAAGTTCATGATACTACAATTAGAATCAGACAAAGCAATTATGGATTCTTTAGGAGGGTTATCAGGTTCTCGAATGGCCCAGTGATATGGGTTACCTTGGTCTTAAATATTGATTAAACCTTCAAGGTTTTTGTTCATTATGTACAGTAACATATTGTACATAATAATACACACTGTCATGGTGGTGGAAGGTTCATGATTAGGGTTCGCCTTGCGTTTCTATGTAGGCAAAGATTTGGAGGTTTGCTGATTAGAACCACTAGGATTTATGTTAATCCAAAACTATCAGAGATACAGTGGCTTACAAAAGTATTCGGCCCCCTTGAACTTTTCCACATTTTGTCACATTACAGCCACAAACATGAATCAATTTTATTGGAATTCCACGTGAAAGACCAAAACAAAGTGGTGTACATGTGAGAAGTGGAACGGAAATCATACATGATTCCAAACATTTTTTACAAATAAATAAGTGAAAAGTGGGGTGTGCGTAATTATTCAGCCCCCTGAGTCAATACTTTGTAGAACCACCTTTTGCTGCACTTCCAGCTGCCAGTCTTTTAGGGTATGTCTCTACCAGCTTTGCACATCTACAGACTGAAATTCTTGCCCATTCTTCCTTGCAAAACAGCTCCAGCTCAGTCAGATTAGATGGACAGCGTTTGTGAACAGCAGTTTTCAGATCTTGCCACAGATTCTCGATTGGATTTAGATCTGGACTTTGACTGGGCCATTCTAACACATGGATATGTTTTGTTTTAAACCATTCCATTGTTGCCCTGGCTTTATGTTTAGGGTCGTTGTCCTGCTGGAAGGTGAACCTCCGCCCCAGTCTCAAGTCTTTTGCAGACTCCAAGAGGTTTTCTTCCAAGATTGCCCTGTATTTGGCTCCATCCATCTTCCTATCAACTCTGACCAGCTTCCCTGTCCCTGCTGAAGAGAAGCACCCCCAGAGCATGATGCTGCCACCACCATATTTGACAGTGGGGATGGTGTGTTCAGAGTGATGTGCAGTGTTAGTTTTCCGCCACACATAGCGTTTTGCATTTTGGTCTCATCTGACCAGAGCACCTTCTTCCACATGTTTGTTGTGTCCCCCACATGACTTGTGGCAAACTGCAAACAGGACTTCTTATGGTTTTCTTTTAACAATGACTTTCTTTTTGCCACTCTTCCATAAAGGCCAACTTTGTGCAGTGCACCAGTAATAGTTGTCCTATGGACAGATTCCCCCACCTGAGCTGTAGATCTCTGCAGCTCGTCCAGAGTCACCATGGGCCTCTTGGCTGCATTTCTGATCAGCGCTCTCCTTGTTCGGCCTGTGAGTTTAGGTGGACGGCCTTGTCTTGGTAGGTTTACAGTTGTGCCATACTCCTTCCATTTCTGAATGATTACTTGAACAGCGCTCCGTGGGATGTTCAAGGCTTGGGAAATCTTTTTGTAGCCTAAGCCTGCTTTAAATTTCTCAATAACTTTATCCCTGACCTGTCTGGTGTGTTCTTTGGACTTCATGGTGTTGTTGCTCCCAACATTCTCTTAGACAACCTCTGAGGCCGTCACAGGGCAGCTGTATTTGTTCTGACATTAGATTACACACAGGTGCACTCTATTTAGTCATTAGCACTCATCAGGCAATGTCTATGGGCAACTGACTGCACTCAGACCAAAGGGGGCTGAATAATTACACACACCCCACTTTTCAGTTATTTATTTGTAAAAAATGTTTGGAATCATGTATGATTTTCGTTCCACTTCTCACATGTACACCACTTTGTTTTGGTCTTTCACGTGGAATTCCAATAAAATTGATTCATGTTTGTGGCTGTAATGTGACAAAATGTGGAAGAGTTCAAGGGGGCCGAATACTTTGCAAGCCACTGTATCCATTAGAAGCAACTGTTGCTGCCCATCAAGTTGGGAGGGGCTATAGAGGCTGTTTTCACCTGGTTGTCTTTCTTCTTCATTGGTAGGCATCCTAGCAAGTTTGTCAAGATCAAGACAGTTATGGATCCTTTGGAAGGGTTGGCATGTTCAATTCAAATTCAAAAATACTTTATTGATCCCAGAGGGAAATTCTCTGAATGTTCAGAGAATAGATGTTCTCTGAAGGCATGGGATGTCTTCGCTTTATTTTATATGGATTAAACCATCATAGATCAAAGTAAAGATGTGTGTTCATTATGCAAAACATTATGTTTGGAGAAGTCTGTATTTTTATAAAATATCCCAAACACCTCATATCAACTATTCAACATGGTGGCGGAAGGTTGATGATCTGGGCTTGTTGTGGGGTGATAAAGTAACACAGATCATGATTATTTCAAGTCAGCAGTCAACAAGCTACTGACTCTTTAGGCGGATACAATTTTCTTTTTTGAACAACACAATTAAAGACTGAATATTTTTATAAAGCTGCATTTAATCATTCTTTTTAAAGTCAAACACAGAATTTAAGGTTCTTCTGCATAGCAGAGACCAAGAGGAGCACGCATGCCGCTGTTAGAATTTCTCGAGAGCCACGTGTTTATTCTCACAGCTGTGTGCACTCAGCAGTTTTTCCGTGCATGTGCGGTGTCTTCCCGGGATGCAGAAAAGGCTGCTGAAGATTGAGCCATACGTCTGTCTGCAAGACAGAGACGGCCTCCCCTGCATCATTCCTAGTAAGCAGCAGACTCAATCACAATAAAAGCCTGCTGCGCTGGCACTATGCACTCACAGCATCTGCTCAGGGGAGATCCATGTGATGAAGAGGACGGGGACAGAGAGACAGGGATGAAGAGCAGCAGGAGGAGCAGGCTGCCTTCGCTCCCCCTCCACCTCCGCTGTCTCTCCTTCAGGATAATGAATCAGACATAGAGAGCGTGGTTTCACAGAGAGTGGCCAATGCATAAATAACACCTGCAGAATATAGACCCTTATACGGTGTTGCTGCATGAATCCAGCTTTCTTTTTCCTCTCTAGCACACACAAAGACACACACTTCTCACTGAGAGTAGATGGGGTGCTACCATAACAAGGCCTGTACCATCATAAAAAGCTTTCAGACAAATGGCAATCTGTCCTTTAAAATAAACGAGGTGACAGGGGGAGACAGATGTGTAGACGTGTGCAGGGGGAAACAAAGCCAGAGGTTTAAAGGCTGAGAGATGACAGGACCAGGATCTTCATGCTACACCGTTCTCAATGAATAGCCATGCTGCCTAATGACACAGCACCTGAAATAAGACCGAACAACTCCTCTGCTCTTCTGTATGAGGATTCATTTTCTTCTCAGGTTCTCAATTATATGTTCATTATTATCTCTTAAAGACCCATGTAAGTGTCCCTTTGTAATATTGTTCCATCCAATGCTTGTTTTTCTGCTTATGGGGAATACGACAAACAGCTTTTTGTCTGTGTACCTTCTCTCTGGTGAGTTGTGACTCCGTTTTCCATGAAGTTATCAGGTTCAAACAGAAATACCATGATCCCTGTCATGAAGGCTTCCTTCAAATGCAAAACATGTCACACTTTTAACCTTTCTGGAAAACCTAGAGTTCGCACATCTAAGTTTTGTTTTCTAATTCTGCAAGGGCTCACAAGGAAGAACATGAAATCCTTTTTTCCCCTGGTAGACCCTGCACTACCCCAGAATCTAATGTCTACAATCTTCCTTATTTCCACTCTTGGGGGTACAGCCAATCAGTGCGAATGCAAAATAAATGGCACTCTTGGATTGGCTGCTTTGCAAACGCCACCCAATAGCGAGTCAAGTAGCACTGCATCTATGTATTCCAGCTTTCCAAGATGTATTGACCCAAAGGAAAAAGAGAGAAATAATAATGTTATAGGCAGTAACATGAGCTTCCAACAGTCTAATGTACCAGCTACCTCCAAATCAAATTATTTCCATCGCAGTCACTGGTTAAACATTCCTGCCGGTTGAGTAAGCGGTGCTTGAATGCTTTGTTACTAAGTGTAGGTTCAGTCTGCCATGTTGTCTCTTTGGTCCAGGTACAAGGTCTTGTAATATCTTGTGGTTGTGCTGTGACACATGACTCAGCCTAAATGTTTACCAAACTATCTGAGAATACATTAGAGGTCTCTCTCAAGGCACACCCTGATCTGATCCCAGGGGTTTGCCTTGAGAAAGGTTCCCATCAATTGGAGTCTCCGACAAAAACTCAACACTCAATACTTGCTACAGGTATATAGTGTCTATAATGTTATAGTTGGTCTATAAAACATCATCCTCATCAGAAGATGATACTGAGGTTGATTACTGATCAATGTATTGGTGTGTAAATGTGTGTGAGTGGGTGAATGGGGCTTCAGTGTAAAGAGCTTTGAGTGGTTAACATGACTAGAGAAGCGCTATATAAGTTCAGTCAGTTGACCATATATCTGGTCTCGTTACCAGACCACTGGCAGATTTCATGGCATGCTGAAGTGGTAATTCAATGATTTGATTCAGCTGGAGCAGGAATGTATCTAAAAGAGACCCCTGCTTTAAAATTAGCCTGTTGGAAAGCAAATAAAACAGAAAAATGTTTGATGCTTGATTCAACCTCCTGGCTCATCTGTTGGTCTTCCTATTTTAAACTTTATTTGCATTTTAGAAATAATATCATAATAAATTACACTCTAAATGAATTAGACTGATTTAGATTTGATGGGATTTAATTGGGCTCTAACTGCGTAGGCTAAATTGAATTAGATTAAAATGGATTTAATTTGATTGGAAGGATTGGGTTTGAACTGGTTTGCAACAAACTTGATAAAACTGAACTTAACATCTTGAACAGTCATATAAAACTACATTTGTGTTGTCCAATGTAAATAATCTTAATGCACAGCATTTTTTATTCACCATAGTTTTTATTTGCTAATCTACATTATCAGTGACACATTGATTCAGATCATGTGACTTCTATATATGAGACTGAGCTGAGCTGCCCTTTTATTGTCTAACTGAGTGAAGTGATCCTTAAGAAGAGGCCTCCCTCACAGACTTCAGCCCCTGTTTTCTTGTGGGATACTCCATAATGTGTGCACACCTTTTAAATGTTTTTTGATTTTATTCTACAAACACATTGCGTTTTTGCATTTCTGAACACTAGCAGTAATATTTCTGATAACTGCAATTTTAAGGTAATCAAACCTGGCTCCTAACTGGATGGACCTTTCCTTTTTTTTCATTTTAGCTCATTACCAGAGCATAATGGGCTTTAAAAAAAAAAAAAAAGCAATGAACCAAGTTAGTTTCTGCCGCCACTGTTATGCTGACTTGGAGAAGTTTTGCATATATTTCTGTCTGTCTTTTCACTGCAGTGTTTTCCTTCTTCCTCTGAGAACGTCCTGGACAAGCTGGAAGAGGCGGAGCTCTAAATAAGTTCATGTTCTTCTCTCTAAAACTGTGTTTGTGTGTGGCATGGTCAGAAGTGAATCATCAATGCGTGAACCTTGTTCTGTGTGTAAGTTGCACAGTGATTTGTGCTTTTTTCGTTTCGTTTTCGTTTTAGTATATTTGTGTGATTTACAGGGGGGGAATAAGGGCCGCTAGCTGCTAAAAAGAACAATGTTTAGCTCCAATAACCAACTCCCAGTGGCTCATTTCGGACAAAACACCAAGCCAGCAGGCCAGTGGATCACGTCTGAACCTTGCCCAGCCACACACGCTCACAAACACAAACACCCTCTGGGCGATACAACAACAGCCGTTGCCCTGCGGCATGGGGATGCTTGTGTGTGGAACTGAACCAAAGCGCAACAGCACAAACTATCAGACTCTGGCGGATCAGTGTTTCCCCATTCATAACCAGTCACACACACACAAATAAGCACACAAACACGAGCGGCTCTGACTAATCTATTGTCAATGCCACAGTGAGACAGACCCACCAGACCAGCCATCCAGCCACAGAGGAGCAGCACCAGAGTTGCACAGGGAGCTGCAGCCTGCACAGGGGCAACGTGCACCATCTATAGGATAGAAAAGGAATGGCAGCTAGACTTAAAAAAAAAAGAAGAAACTGCTTCACAGGGACACGTTATTTCACAGATTGTAAATGTGTCTGTATTATTTATAGTGGATTCTAAATTCTTTTCAGATAATTATTCAGAAACAAAACATGTTCCAAAAAAAGTTAAATGAGGAACCTAATGTAACCTGTTCAACCTGAATGATCATTCAAAAGCATAATAAAAACAATTATTTGGATCATGTATTTGTTTGGTATTGATTCAGACACGACAACAGCCAGGGGAGAAAAAAACCCAGTTGCATTAAAGTTTTTAATAGGTCAGCTTCATACAGCCTTCTGCAACATAATTTCCTGAAAACAAGAAAACGAGATTTACTTAAATTATGCTGGTAAATGTGCTACATAATTCAGTCCTCTGGGTTTTGCTGTGCCAAGAAAAGCCAAGTTTAATTGTACAAAAGATAATACTGTTTTTATTCCACAAACAAGCGCAATACAAGATAGAAATTATATCAAAGTATCCTTCATTGTACAAAAAACACGATGCATCTTCACTGTCTTATTTGTTCAGCCTTATTTGTTCCATAACCCTTCTGTATAATGCAGTGCTGTGCAGAAGTACACAAACCCCTGTCCTGGCAATTAGAACTGATGGGAGTTTGTGTAATGAGGCTGGTTTAAGACTTAAACCCACTGATGATGCTGGCAGCCTAAATCAATAGCTGACAGATAATTAGGCTGAGTAATATAAACAGATTAATATCTCCCTGCCTGTCAAAGTACAGCAGCAGCAAACATGGGAAATATGTGGGAGGGTGTTTGGAGGCGAGAGCCGTGTTTGACCACCTTACCATTCGCTGTTTGGGGAACTAATGGAGAGATGGGGAGACAATTTTAAAAAGGCAGGTCTGCATGGTTTTGACACACTGTACAGAACATGTGCAAATTCAGCTTCTAATGTCAATCTGGTCTAAACGTTCTCTTTGCCATGTATTAAGCTGTAAACCACCATCTACAGTTTATGATGCCTGTCATCATGTTATCACTTAGCGGACTAGATGTATAGGGACCACATGCATGTAGGATTCATCTGGGCTTTTAAATATTCATGATGCTGATCCAGATGAAAATGTCCAACAGTAAAAGCACAGGTCTTTTGTTATGCTTTGTTCTAATCTGGGCTGAACGGTACCTCTGGTAGTTAGTAATGTTGTCTCCCTTTCCAAAGTCTCAGAGTCCATCACTACACGTTAATACCCTTCACTGCCCTACACCTAGTAGACTTCCTTCAGCCGATGAGGAGTAGTAGGCAGCAACATGTGGGGGAGGGGCACCACTGCATTAGTCATGTGTCATATTCATAGAAAGAACTCTGGTTCTTTCTTTTATATGTCATTGAAAGCCCTATATACTTAAGGAATGAAATTATGGAAAATGTAACTATTTAAAACTCAGGTGCATCAGGATTAGTGGCAACAATTCCAAATGTTGACTAAATTGGATGTGCATTGTTTGATTTAAAGCGGCATTATGTAATATTTTTGTTAAAATAAAACAGTTTTTTTTATTTATAGTCAGTTTTTTTCAAGTCCTGACGATACAATTGAAAGTACTTTTTGCCGGGGTTACATGTAGTGGTTCCAATTCCATTTACTTTGAGGTGGTTCGGGTCGGTACCACCTCTGGGTGCGCTTGTTAGAGTGCGTAC
The DNA here is from genome assembly GCA_963556495.2 of Valencia hispanica. Classification (NCBI taxonomy): domain Eukaryota; kingdom Metazoa; phylum Chordata; class Actinopteri; order Cyprinodontiformes; family Valenciidae; genus Valencia; species Valencia hispanica. The sequence continues at coordinate 5,395,444 of OY747705.1, read as the reverse complement.
CGTAACATAATGACGCACATACATGTTCTGGACATCTTCTAACCATCGGGTTTGTAAGTCCAGACAAAAGGCACAATTTAATAGTTTTCTGTGGTCTTTGTGTATCTCATGAGATTTTGTTCTGTAAAGAACATGGCTATTTCGCTATATTCTTCATTGAAACTGCACTGCTATTACAGTATTTTCATGTTTGGTTCTCTTTTCCATGCACAATCTGTATTCAACTGTAAATAAAAATAGATTTATTTTTGCTCCAATCTCCAATACTTCTGTTGGTAGTTTCTAAAGGTTTTTGTGTCTGACTGTGGGGAGCCTCAAGAAGCTGCAAACTTCTGTATAGGTATGTTACCATTTTCTTTGACTATATAGTTTTCAATATTCACAAACATTTAAATACAAAATATTTATGTTTCCATAAGATGTGACAATAGGTGTACTTTCTCATGCTCCTAACCTTAATTTCTCTATATACAGAAGCAAGACAGTGTACATCAGTGATACCTGATAAAGACCAAAGCAGTTACTGCTTCTTTTTTAAAAAAACAACTATTGTTGCTCTTTCATCACGCCTGTGATAATTATGTCGATTTACAGAAACAGAAACACTACAGAAAAAACACCCAAGAAGAAATATAAGACATTTTAAAGGAAGTAATATAAAAGGGTGTGGGCTGGTTGGTTACATTCACCTGAAGTTAGCAGTGGCTTCTTTTTCTTTTCTATTGATGAGTCAAAACTGAAGGGGATAGATATACATCCCTGCTAAAGATCTTGGGCACCAACATCATCTCCACCCAAAGCAACCAAACCATAAAGACATGGGGATTTTGCTTCAGTTGGAGTAGTGTGCAAGGTTATATTTATCTACCATCCTACAGAGCCAAAGACTTAGCCTAATATTAAAATTGCACAGTGACAGTTGTGACAGAACCAAGGCAGTTTGCTAATTCATGGGTTGGAGCGGGAGTGTCAGACTCCAGTCCTTAAGGGCCGAGGATCTTTAGCTGTGTCCCCACTCTAAAGAGTTTTGCTTATGACCTAATTCATTATATAAACATCTAAAAGTTGCAGGACACTGATATTCAAGTGCAGTTTGTTTTAGATGGAACATGTTTAAGTTAGCTGATCAACAATTTGCACTGATTGAGAAACTCTAAGATATGAAACCCAGTTTTACTATAAAAAGGTCATATAGGGAGGTAGGGCATTCCAGATGATTCTGTGGTCTAGATCAATTGAGATTTTCTGGCCTTATAAACTGGCCCCAATTAAAATATTTTTACTAAAACAAAATTTGTTTCTATGATTTCTTTTGCCTAACAATAAAAAAACCCTAAAGGACTATTGTTGCAAATTTGCCACAAACCGCTTTGATATTAATGCAATTAAAGTGGCGCATCTATCCCACTATTGTCTGTTTTTGCATATTCCAGACATACCAAGAATCCTATTAGAAGAATTTACTGCCGTTTTCCAGTCGGAGTTATGCTAAATTATGCTTAATTTTTCTTATTTGCATGCAAAGCACCTAAATTATTGTCTATTGTAGGTGTTAAAGGAACTATCTGTACTGCAGCAAAACATCATTGATTTCTTTTACTAAAATTGTGGAAAAATTCAGACAGAAAAGGATGATTTTTTTTTGATGAATAATGTTTGGCATCACAGTCTTTTCTTTAAAAAGAACATTAGAGTTGATGTCATATGCTGATATTTACTGGAAGGTTGAAAACTGTTTCCATGGTATATGTGGGTAGACTGATTTTATAATAAGGTGCAAAGAACTTGCTACAACTGAAGATTTATTGACTTCTTAAAGAGGTTTCCCGTTAATCATATAACATTTTAACCATGGTGCATAGGGGCCTGGGCCTGTTGTCTTGGAGGAAGAAGGTCCTGGGATTCACATCGTTGCCTGGGCCCATTCTGCATGGACTTTGCATGTTCTTCCTGTGGATTCTGAGCAGGGCGAACCCAAACTCTCAGACAACAACTGCTGCAGATAGGCCTCCTGCTGTTCAGCAGGACCATAAACATTGCCCTGTGGGTGGAAGTAAGATGTGAGATCCAGGTTTTGGCCCTGTGAAGGACTGATGACCTGTCCAGGCCGTCCACTGCGTAGGACAGAAAATCATATTCTTATTAGAGTATAGTGCATAATCTAATAGGAATTTTGTTTTCTGTGATCTTTTGAAAGCTGTGGATGTTTATTTTTCTTTAAGGGCTTTCCTGTGGGATAAACTGACACTATTATTACACAAGAACGCAAAGTCAGTTTGTATTTTCTTATTTTTTTAATATCTCGTTATCAAATGCATTTTATTCTCCTAGTAAAGTGTGTCTGTTAGCTTATTTTTGCCAACTCTGACTACTGACGAATGAGTAAGTACTAAAGACTTAAACTCCAAGTTATATCTTTATCCAGCCTGCCTTCGGTTCTTCAGCCAAGCGAGCCAAGGCCAGCGCTGTGCAAGCTGCCAGACGCTGGACAATGTGCAGGGAGTGGAGGTGAAGGTGAGTCAAGCTGGCAACAAAGTCCGGAGCCAAGTTGATAATTCTGTTAGCTTGCACAGCTACAGGAGAAGCGACGCAGTGCTCTGCATGCACCTGACTTTTAGAGCAATCTCCTGAGATATGAACAAAGAGCGTGAGAGGGTGGTGGAGAGATAAAGAGGGGGAGTGAAGGAATGGAAGCACAAGTGAGACCGAATAAAATATAGAGAGGAAGAGATAAAAGGCCTTTCTGTATTCACTCGGCTTCCATCCTCTCTCGGGGCCAGGATCACCTCCACTTATTGAAGAATAGGAGCTGCTGCTGGACCGGCTGATAGCTGAGACAATGTATGCGAGGGCAAAGTGAGAGAGGACAAAAGATCAGGGGGAGAAAGAGTGAATATGACAAAGACAAAGAGGGCTGGATGAGGAGAAAGTGAACGGGAGGTTTCACACTAGTTTTCCTCCATTTATGCCCTGGAATTATTAAAAACAAACATGTGAAGGCGACACACTGAATGCATAATAGTCCAACTGGAGTACTGGGTCACTGCAGCCCTACATCGCCAAGGTCAAACACACAGCAGATACAAAGAGACACAAGAATCTCGAAATCTCTATTAAACCCGGTCCCCATGCCTTCATATTAGTTTTCCCATTTAATGATAACCAAACAGGCGTTGAGAAAGCACTTCTCTAGCCTTTAGGACCCATCATGCTGAGGTTTCATATAAATGCATGAGTTTAGGATATTACTAATACCGTGTGAAAACCATGAAAATGAAATGAAGTGAAACTGTTGCTAAGAATCTCAGCACAACTTGAAAATGTTCTCTAGTTGTTTGTAAAATCGAAACACTATCAAAACTTACTTTTAGAGAACATAAAAAAGGCCTGATTGGTGACTGAGAACAGACCAGAGATTCAAATCACCTAAATAACTGATGAACATGATTTATGATGATTTATTTATGTTTTTATGCCCAAGATGCCAGATTGTGACACTAGAAATACACACGGCCACACCCCCCACTCTGGGTTGCTAACTGACATATGTGTATTTTTATTCAGTATATGTAAATTGGTTTCAACTGTATGTGTAATAGGTGTAAGCAGATGAAATGCCACAAAAACATGTGCTAATAAAACGCTCATAATGTGCGTAGCCCAGTGGTTAAGATGGGTGTCCCATGTTCTGAGGCCTCAGCCCTCGAAGTGGTGGTCCCGGGTCCGACTCCCGTCCCCGTGAATCTTTGCCAGATGTCTCTCCCCCACTTCTCTCCTTTTTCTGTACTTTCCACTATCAAATAAAGACCACTGTGACCACAAAACCTTTACACACAAAAAGCTGGAGTTTATGTGTCATGAATACAATCTTTCTCTCTGACTCTAAACAAATAACATTAATAATAAAATCCTCTGACTTAGATGAAGCATGCTGCATGACCTATTCTGTGAGCCACACAATCAGTCAGGAGCCAATTAACATCGAGGGAATGTTGAGTCCTATAAAGACCACACCTTTCACATATGTGCATTCCCATATTGAAGCAAATAATTAAAAAGGACAAATGGCCTGAATGAAATCCGGTACAATCCATGGAATGGAAAAGTGTAATTGGTCTGATGTAGCTTGGGTTAGCTGGAGCAGAAAGCAACTTAACGAGGGTCCGCCACAGTGACAAAAATGAATAAAGAGTCATTTTGTGAAGGAGAAGCTTGACATTATCAGTTCCCCAGGAGATGCACGGCCATTTGCAGATAAATTGAGGCCCTCAGTTTAAAGTTAATTGGATCAACCTGCAGTACACCTTTGGAGTCACAGGGGTCAGCTCATATTATTCATTTTCAGGTAATTATGTATTGCATGGATGTCTTTTTGTCAGCCTGCTCTCTAAAGCCTGAACTGAGCACAACATGTGAGGAGGTTAAACTGGCCTCTGGCAGGAGGAGGAGGAGGCCAAATACCATCAGAACATTTTTAACAGGCGGTGGTATAGCACTGTAATTTCAGGCAATAAAAAAAAAAAAGACAAAAAAAACATGGAATATGTTAGAGGACTTCATTTCCATTTGTGACGTTATGAGTACACTATTATATCTCTCATAACATGCATGCTGTTTATATTTTAGGGAACTGCAGTCATTTCGCTTCCTCAGCCAAACATTCTGTCACCTGCTCACACAGTTCTTTAAGTGGATGTTGTGCTCGGTCTTTGAGTCTCGTTCACACACACCTTGTCATACCTCACCTACACACACTCACACATACATTTTCCAGCCGTGGGAGACTGTGGCTTATGTCCCAGTGAATAAAAACCCCATTATTCAGCTAATTAATAACTTAATTAAAGCTTGCTGGCACGTCAGCCGTGGTTGATTACATCATTATTTGGAGTAATTGGGGATTTCTTTAATGGCACCTTGAGAGAGGAAGAGAGAGAAGAAGGGGGGGTGAGAGACAGAGAAAAATGTTCCTGCAACTCCTCCAGTGTTTAATTCAACGTTTAGAGAATCATCCATTGGATTCAAATTGTAAGAAATTGAGCTCAGTTTAATCGAACAACATCCGTTAAGTTTTTCTGTGCATATTTTTTTTTTCTCTTTAGGGAATTCATCAATTAATCTGTTGGCATTTTGTGTTGTGTGCCTCCAGTGGAAAAAAAACTATAAATCTGCATTAATGCAGCAGCACCATGATAAAAATACGCATTATAAAAAATACATTTCTTTAAAAAAATGTCACATTTTCCACTACCAGATAAGCAAATGATTCAAGAGTTTATTCCCACTGCAGCAGAGAACCCAGTGGAGGGGAAAAAACACAACATAAAAACCTTGTTTTTTCCACAGTTATCACACACTGCAATGACATTAACATTATACAGAAATAATAGGATTGTATTTATGCCACATAGACCTCTGTAGGACAACTCGAGTTCCATGAAAGGATGATCTTTTAAAATCAGCAAACATGAGAATAACTCAAATATACTGGATATCTTAAACTTTAGAATGTTTAATGTCTTGGTTCATTCTCCAGTGCAACAAAACCATCAGAGATTTATATCTAAATGTCACTTTCAGCATGTCTTTAAAACATCATTACCCTTCCTCTAGAGACTGTCAGAAACACTACAGCACCAAGGACAACATGTCTTCACAGTTGTCTTAGAAAAGAAAAGATAGCCAGACTAGGCTTTGAGAACTATGACAACAACAAAGATGCTCCCAGCATGAATTACTGCATCAGTGCGGCGTGGGATGGAGGAGACCAGCCAGTGGCTCTGCTAAGGTTGTTTTGACAGTAGCCTTCAGCTTGTCTGCATTGTTGACTTTTGTGTCTCTCATGCACAGATTCTATATGAGGTTAGGGTTTGGACAGTTTGTTGGCCAGTTAAGTGCAGTGATATCATTGGGATTGTGAAATCAGGTGTTGTAACTTTTAGCAGCATGGGCAGGTACCAAGTGATGCTGGAAAATGGTGTCAGCATCTCCACCAATTTTTGCCTGTAGAATGAAGCATAAAGTGTTCTAAAATGTTCTGGTAGACTTCAGTGAACCCAGTGGACCAACAGCAACAGGTGAATAAATAAATATAAACATAAATAAATGGCATCCCACAACATAATGTGCAACTCTAGTGAAAAAAATCATACGAAATTTTTTTTCTTCTAATTTTTTAATGCTGCAACGAGGTGTCATGTTAACCAAATATTTCCTATATTTGACCGTGTTTTATTAAATGGTGATGGAAAAATCTGAAGGCCGTTGGTTGGTCATTTTCACAGATTAGAATTCACACCTCTGACCACTTGGCGAAGACGCCCTGACATTTTCAACTTTACACACTGAGAACAGGTAACTAAATCAATCAGTAAAAAACAACAGAAAAGATTCCCATGAGAGCATCTGAACATAATCTCAGATCTGGACACTGTACTCGACTGGGAGCTGACAGCGTGTTGAAGAGTTACTGAAGCTTTGGTTCCCAGGAGCCCAGTGTCGTACCAACCACCGCCACATGCCGCGGGATTTCCTCCCACTGAAGTGATGGCCTACAGGTCAGGAAACGGCTCGTCCAGAGAGTCTTTCTGATTTCTGATCATTTCAATTGGAGAATTGTTCTCTTATTTTAAAAATACGGGTGAAGTGGCGCTTAATTCCAGTCTTCAGTATGGCCGCGGAGCGTGGATTCAGCCTCCAGAACAACATCTAAACCCCCATGAGAATTCATCTGTCCGAGGCAAAAATCCAAAACCTCATAACACAAACCTCTGCAGCAATCCCACTATTTGATTACATTTCATTTCCATGTGGAGCAGGAAGAACTTGTGAGACTGCGTTCAGGCCACAGCAGGTGAACTGTTCGTATTTTAAGTGCAGTCGTTTAATTTCATTGTTCGTGTGTAGTTCTGTGTTCAGTTTGTTTGGCCTGAATATTATTGAAAATGAATAACAAATATGTACTGTTGAATATGTTATCATTTTGAAAATGGACCAAATGGTTTTGACCCTGTTGGTCAAAATGACGGACAACAAAAATATCTAGTGCTGCCTCTGACCACAACACTGTAAAAAAGCCCAAATCCTGTTTTAAAGTCTGTAAATGAGCGGTACTGAGTGGAATACATAGCATTTGCTTTAGTGGTACTTGTTTTAACTAAACACTCAGTGCACACGGTGGTATCAAAGTTTAACATAGTCTGATGGGTTTCTATAATCTAATGTGTGGTCACTGATATCAGCAGATCATTGTGGTGAGAGTCAGTAGTGATGTAGAACCATTTTACCTGAGACCATACTATAGGGTTAAAGGGGAAACAGCCAATCTTAAGCGTCGGCTCAGGGTTAGAGGCAGGACTTATTCGTCTGATCTGTAAACACATTGCACATTTTATAGATTTTCCTCATATTCTAAAACATTTAGGCACCCTAACTGACTTACACTCAGCAGGTTTTAATCCAATGTGTTTTCTGAGTGTTACGCTGGCTTCTAAAGCCCTGATAAACCATCTGAAATGTCCTCTTTACCTCCGACTACAATGACTGAAACAGGAGGGCATAATGAAATTAGTCCAGATAAACCCAGTCCATTCTCTTTATGCCTCATTAAAACCTCATGTCCATTCACTGCACACTCCCGGGGTCTCATGTTAGAGCCATTGAAAGCCCAGTGATTCCACCTCTGGTTTTTTTAAATCAACTGCAGGTTGAAAGGAACATAAAGTGGACGAGTGAAAAGAGCTGGCTGTTTTGTTTTATTTAGCTGGGATTTGGCATAAAGCAGTCTGTAACCAGGACTAATTATTTCATTATTTATTCATCTATCATTTAAATTCATTTTCTATTTTATGTAACCCACTGTTTATAGTACCTAATTAATAAATAAATAAATAAAATGGTGGCATATGTCTCTGGGCTTTGCCTCAAGCAGAGGTGTTCAAGTGACTGGTGCCTTGACTTAAGCCAGAGTACAATGGAATATACAGCAGACAAGTAGACCAGTGATGCAGTAATGAGGGCATTGCTCCAGTCTAGCGTGGTTTATATAGACATGTTCGTACGGTGCTGTTACAAAATATTTGTCTTTTTACAGATGTCTTCTGTTGTTGTCACCCTAAATGTTTCTGGGTCTCCTCCCAGTGGAAGGTGCCCATTAACACCTCACCAGGGATTACATGCAATTTACTGCAATTATTGATTCAAATGATGAGCCCTGGGGCGATTCGATTGCATATGTAAATGCCAAGCGGGCCGGGGCCGCTCTAAAAGCGGGAAGTGGACTATAGTGCAGGGCATTGTGGGTAAACAACTAAATCAACCGTGCAACAACCAACTTTGCCTTGTTCTCTGCTCATGCTGAGCCCAATGCTGCAACGTATTTGTCTGGAACATTTACCAAAGACAACATAGCGATCCTAAAACCAATCAGATCTGATGCCACTCCATGTTTGTTTACATTTCACAGAACAGGAAATACCCCTGTATTCAGTGCTTCTTGGTGCAGCGCCACCACAGGCGAGGAGGTAAACATGTTGCCCTAAAGCTTTGGTTTGTTTAACAAAGTGCAGTGTGAAAGCAAACCGCACCAGCTAAAAAAAGCAACAATGTTGCAGTTTTGGTCCCCAGTCGAACCAAGGTGTGAATGCACCCTTTAACAACAATCGAGGATGGGACAAATCTTCTATTTTCTTGCTCGCGTCTTTTGTCTAAACAAGCAGCATGTATCGGTGCATCAAAGGATGACTGCTTTGGCTGAAATCCTGTCAGGACTGATCAGATCTTCTTTGTCCTTAGCCAGAGGACAGCTATATCTGAAATCTCTTTTTTAGGTCCAAAATGGAACATGTAAATACTGATCAAGTTGGTCAGGATATACTTTCCTTCATGACTTGCTGTGTGCTGCAGAAATGGAAATATTCGGCGTTGGGATGGCGAATTGTAAGCCTCCAGGCAGTTACCCATTTCTGGCTTGGATTCTATTATTTATACCCAGGGTCAGAAGCATTTCTGACTAATGACTAGCTCTGCAACAATACCTGTGTTTAAACCATTGAGGAGAATTTAGTGTTTGTGTAACAGAGCTATTCTTAAGTGGAATTTATTGTTTTTTTCCCCCCTCTAAATCCCTTTTATTATGCTGTAGCAGAGAAAGAAATATTACGGAGGATTCATTTCTCTAAAGAACATTTAAACAGCTCTAACCTGTGAGAATCAAGAAGCTGGTGAAATTGTCCAAATTTGCTGATCCACTTTTTAAATCCTTATTTATTTAGCTTCATACACTCCAGCACATTGGGAGTCGACTGACTATAAGCTCATTTAAAGACACAATTTCCATCTTAATCTCTTTACACAGTGGCACCATGAGAAACAAATAAGTGAATTACCAAGATTATCTCATTGCTATCTAAATCTCTAGCTATCCAGTTAATAGAGAAAAAAATGTATGTAATTTCTGTGAGGAGGCTAAAAGGTAAAACACTATTTCCACAAGTCCATCCTCATTCCTGTCCTGAACTAAGGTCATGTGACCTGGACCTTGACCAACAGAACGAGATACGAGTAGAGTTGCGGCTCCTCTACATCATAAAGATGTATGCTGTCTAAGTGGTTCAGGGTTCGGATTGGAACGCTCGGTGAAGGCCTTTGATTGGACGTTTTTCTGAGACAACCACCCAGGTAGAGTATTGGTTGTTTTTGTCCAGAACTTGGTACTGTCTACTGTGAGTTGTTTAGTGTCAGCCATGCTTCAATTTGTACCTGCAAGAGAGACAATTCATACTGTGGAAAGCAGACTATTTCCTAGTCTAAGGACATAGGCAAAGCTGGAGTACTGTAGGAACTTATCCCGGATCAATCTCAAACTAGAATTTCTACCTTCTTAGTCTGAGCAAGACTTTAGATTGAGAAGTAAACAGATTAAGTCAGACCAATTTCAAAAAAGGAACTCTAACACGAGGAAATTCTACAGATGGATCAAAATGTAAAGTTAAACAAGGGTGTTTTTCGTAGCATACCCCCAGCATTCATTCTGAACCCTTCGGTCACCTCATAGCTCCACCTGAGAACTTATTGTGTGATTGGGCACTTTGCACCCATGCCATTGCTTTGCATGGGATTATCAGCAAAACAGGTGTGTTAATCAGTATGTACTCTTAATCAAAAAAAATCATAATTGATTTTATCTTAAATTTTATTTATTTTTTATCCAGAAAAAAAATCATTTAGTGCTTTAGATAGAATGAGTTTTAGAATGTTTTCCAGCATAAAGAAGCTTTTCATATAGAGCCCCTAAAACGGAAGGTGTGATGATCACCTTTATGGTGTCTTGACTGGCCAACTTCCTTCATCTGCTGTAGCTACGTTAAACATTGATTATATTGCCAAACCTAATTGGTCACCACTCAAATTGAGTGTATTCCAACTAGTCCCATGACCACAGGTGTGTAACACTCAGCACAAAGGCATTCCCACTGCTTCTACAAACACCCGAGAAAGACTGAGTGGCTTACAGAATCTCAGAGAATTCCAGTGTGCTGCAGTGACAGAACACTGTCACCAGGGGAGGTAGGTGAGGCATAATGACAAGTCACATGTGCACTAAAAATGATAATAGAAAATAAATGTTTTTACTTATCTGTTCGATAAAGTTGTTTTCTATAATATCTCAACATTATTATGGTCAAAATAACTGATATTATATAATATAATAATGGATTTATTTGATTGTTTATGCCTGGGGGGTGAGGCAGTGCTGTGCCGAGGCTCACCTCTGGTGGCGCATGGTCACTTCTGTCTCTGTATGTCGCCAATATACATGTTTGATCACGCATGTACGACACATGGTGGCGTTCTACAGTCTGTCTGATATAATTAACAAATGTGTGACGTTTTTAGTCTGTCTGATTAGCCCTAAATGCGCAGGGTTAATGCACATGATGAGGCAGAAAATAGCGATAGGAGTATGGATCGAAAAGACAAAAAAATTGTCTGAAAAAAAAAAAAATACAGTTGGAATAGAATCAATCCAGCGCAACTCTCCTCCTTATGGATCATCTCCAGTGAACCAGACAGAATTTAAAAAATAAAGGCCAACAAAGACAAGGTTTACATGAGAGTGATGGGGAAAATTAATTAAGGTAAAAACTGAAATGGGAGCTTCTAACTTGGGTTTAATATCTCTGATTCTAGAGGCGTCAGTCATGGACCTCACCACATGTCACTGGTGTGCTGTCATTAAAGGATGCCACCTGTGAAATTTCCTCCCTACCTAAGAATACCATAGTCAATCGTTTGTAGTATTATATGGGGGTGATTGGGAACGACAACGCTAAGCAACAAAGTTGTAACCCACGTAAAACCAGAGAGTGGAGTCAGCAGATGCTGAGATACACAGTGTGAACAGGTCAGCAGCTTTCTGAGGAGCCTTAAAACTTCATGTGACCTTCAGACAAGCTGAAATACAGAGCTCTGTGAAATGGGTTTCCGTGGTCGAGCAGCATCATCCAAGCTTTACGTGCCATGTGAAGCACTGGATGCTTGAAGCAAAGTAAAACAAACTGTCACTGAACTCTAGAGGAGAGGAGAGATTCTCTCTGGAGTGACGACTTATGCCTCTTTATCTGGAATAACCGATGGATGACTCTGAGTTTGATAGTTGCCAGGAGAACAGTACTGACCAGACTGCAGTGTGTTGAGTGTTAGGTTTGGTGTGGAAGAACTTGACTGGCCTGCACAAAATTCTGAGTCAATTCAACAGAAGCTCTTTGGGAGGAATTAGTGTTTCCCTCTCGATCAACATTAGTGTTTGACCACACAAACGTGTTTCTTGAAGAAAGGTCACAAATTTCCACAAATGTACTCCTAAACCTTTTTGGAAAGCCTTCCCAGATGCTGCTATAGCTACAAATGGTGGGCCAACATCATTTAACATCCTAGGGATTAAGAATGGGATGTTAGTAAATTCACTTGTGGGTGAAAGAAGATGAGTAAATAAATTTGGCAGTATAGTGTATCTCCAGTACAAACACATGCTGTTCTTTCATAGTTATTTAGGCTTCTTGAACCACTGGCATTAGAATGACTCTTAATTATTTAGAAAAGGACTAAGTAAGGAAATGACTTAGAAATTAAAACATAAATCTTTTTGCAGGTGTTCAGAGACAATTCTATCTTTATTTTTATTTTGGTTCATTGGTACTCAGGTGGAGTTCTTTAATGAGGAATCTACATGACGAGAATGATGTCTAACTATAAAAGGTGTGCATGTTCAAACTGTGTAATCAAGGAAAGACTGTAATCCTTTTCATGATAGATAATCACAGAATGGTAAGTTCTGTCTTTCATCAAACAGCGGGACAAATCAAATAGGAAATAACATTTCAGTGAAAAGAGCCTCTGCCACTGATTGAGGAAAAATTCCCATAAAAATGACTAAATTTATCATCGCCTCAACGTTGTGTGTTAAAATCAAAAGATGAATAGCTCAAATTTACCAGATCAATGACACACATAGTTTGATATCAAAATTAAAACCACAGTGCCCTCTAGTATGGCTGTAGTAAACAATGTGACAACCAACCCATAGCACAACCATACCTACAGTATTTTTGCTTATGTGTGCCCCACGGCATGTCTCTGCCACTGCCTCCCTAACTTTGTGTCATGTGCTAACGCGTTCTGTCATGCTGGCTTCTGGCCAGATACTAGCTAATCGCTCCCTGACTGATAAAGCATGCCCATGTGTGTATGAAAGCCTGTAAGCTAAGAAACACTCCCCATGGACAAGGTATTTACCACATCCTATCAGTCTCTGCATTAACTATTACATTTCACACACAAAAAAAGAAAGGAAAATTAGCAGTTTGAACTTCCTTTAATTGGCGTCTGTGCAGCCATAAATCACTGTAAGATACAAATGTGCCCTGGTATGACAGTCAATAAAGTCATTATGCGGGGAGGCAGATGGGAGCTGTTGCTGTAATTTCCGTTTTGGATCAGAACAACATGAATTCGTGAATTCGTGCACCGACGCCGTCCAGCAGAGGGCTGGAGCAAATAAGCACTTCTCTGATGACTGCATGTCTCTTCACACTCTGACAGCGGTCATCTCTCAACCAGCACACAGCTGCCTGCTGCCACAAATCAAGCACAGCCAAATTTAATCAGCTGCACATGGAGGCAAACCAATCCGAGGGCCTTTGGGCAAATGCAAATTTTAGTTGTACTGTAAAGCTGCCATTTTGCTATCTATTTCCATACTTTCTTTTTCTATTCGAGAAACATGGGTTCAGGCAGCAAACACAACATAATTAATAATACTGTGTTTGTGGGGAGGAAAAAAGATATAATACTATTAGATTCTAAAGTGCAATGAAGGGGATTATTTTTAATGGAATCTATTATAAAGGACTTAAAGTGGGTTTATGATTCTAAATTGCTGCCTGGGTGCAGTAACCCCAAAAGGCCTGCAATCTGAGAAGCAGTGGTCCATATATCTTCCTTTTCTACAGAGTCCAGAGAAAAAGTTCTGACCTACATTTTACAGCTCATTAACTATACAAAGACTAGCTGCAGAAAATAAACCGACAGAGAGCATGAGTGTGTTGTCTCTGGGCTCATTCCTGAGAGCAAATGTGTGGGAAAGTTAAAGCTCCTGCATGCACACGCTGCACGTTCAGTGAGGAACTATAAGAGCCAGAAGCAAAAGAAGTCTGAATGTGACTTGATGCTTATGGAGAGGACATGCATGCAAGCAAACAGGGCCGAACACATCCTTGATTTCATATTACCAAAAAGGGTATGTGTTATTTATGTGTTGCAGGGTGACATGTTTATATTTAAATATCCAAGAGCATTTGTTATTGCTGGTTTTTTTTTCTTCAGATGAGTACCACGGCATAAAAATGCTTAATTATCCATTCAGAGAAGCTTCCAGTCTTGTTAACAAAGCATGTATTACCCAACGTAACCACTGGAACACATAAATCTAGGCATTACAAAGACAGCTGTCATTTTAAAAAATGGCTTAATTTTTTTTTTTTTATAAACGTGTCCTGTTTGGCAGTGTGGAGCTCAGAATTGGTGTCTGAGTACCAAGTAGAAGCCCAACAGATTTACTTTCATAAGCGGAGCAGTACAGCTTTTGCTACAGTCCTCCACTTGATATATGTGTGAAAAATCTTTATTATGAATTGTTGGGGTTTTTATTTCCTGATGTCATGGACACGGAGACGGAAAATTAAGGAGAAGAAAGAAGGAAGATGAAGAAGAGAGGTAGGAAACAAAAAGTCATGAGAGAGGGTGAGTTGAAAATACCAGAGAGGAAGGGGAACAAAGAAAACACAGGAAGACATTGAAGTCTGCCTCCATACCCACAGGATGGCAGAGAGAGGGGGAAAAACAAAACAAAACACGAAAAAGGAACATCGACAAAACCAACCAAACATTGTGAACTAAGAATTACACAACCAAATGGCTTAATTTTTGTCTGTCTTTATGCTTGTTATGGAAAACTGCTGATAAAACCATACCTCATAAAAAACACTGAAAAGTAGTCCCTCTCCCTAAAAAATCTCAGCTTTTAAGAAATCCACATCCCTTTGCTCACCCATAAATCCTCAGAATGTGTTTGGTTGACAGATGTGATGTATATTATCAGCACCATTAGAACTGGTGATGCATATTTGCATTGGTATTCCAATTAGCCAAGTGCTAATTAGCGTTTTAGTTTGGAAGTTGATATTGCAGCTAATCAAACATATCTTGATTGGAAGCAGCCCTGGTACTTTGGATTAATCCAGAACATCCCAGTGAACCTATGATGTATAAAGGTAGTACTAATGAAACCGACTTATTAGGATAGGTTGAAGGTAAAAGTCATAAAGGTAACCAAGCTTTGGAGCCTGTGCAGGAATCACCTGAGTGATCTCACGTACAAAACACAACAACATGTGCTCCAAGTTTTAATGGTCTTTATGTCTCTGGAGTTGTGTTTTCTGTTTTTATTGTTGTTTTATTGCTGCTTTTATTTTTCCCCTAATCACCCAAAGCACCTTGAATTGCCTTGTTGCTGAAAGTGTGCTATACAAATAAAAGTGCCTTGCCTTGCCTCTTGCCTTGCCCCTTGCCTTGCCTTGCCTTGCCTTGCCTTGCCTTGCCTTGCCTTGCCTTGCCTTGCCTTGCCTCTTGCTTTGCTTTGCTTTTCATTGCTTTGCCTTGCCTTGCCTTGCCTTGCCTTGCTTTGCTTTGCTTTGCTTTGCTTTGCTTTGCTTTGCTTTGCTTCGCTTTGCTTCGCTTCGCTTCGCCTCGCTTCGCCTCGCCTCGCCTCGCCTCGCCTCGCCTCGCCTGTTCTCACAGTTTTTCCCCTTTGCCCTTTTCTGGCTGTGGCTGAACCCAGGTCAGTTAACATCCTTGTCTGGGCCCCCAGCCAAGCCATTCTGTTATTTGTAGAAAATACTTCATATCTACCCTTTCAAGACATAATTTATACTGTATTCTAACACCTTTATCAATTCCTGTCCTCCCTTAGTTAAAAATAAGTTATTAAGTTGCTATGCAATGGCCTTTTTATAGGTTTTTTGTCAATAAATAATATGATCAAATCATAGAAAATAAATATATTCATTTAAGTTACTTTTTTGATTCCTGTGCTAATATAAAGTCATGAAGTATTCGCTAACTTCTGCTCAATCTTATAAAATACAGCCAGTAAAAATACAAACTGGTGTCGAACAGAAACTGCAAAGTGTTTCAGCGTCATTAGAGCAGAGGAAACAGAGACGAAAGAGGTCTGTTTTTCGGTTAATGTGGACAGAAAAGCAAACCGAAGGCAGGCTGAACCTGGGGTTGGAGGCACGTTTCTCAGGTGACAGCGATGGTTCTGTTTCTTTACATCAATAAGATGCAGCTGCTGCCTGACCCTGAGCGGAGGAACAGATGGAAACCACAAACAGCCCATAGAACGTTTTAGACTGTTCTGGAGCAGCATGACACAACCTACTACTGCAGGAACAATTATGAAAAATATATAAACTGTACTTTATGTAACTAAAGAATCAGTCCTACAGTTTTCTTCCTCAACAGGCCTACTTTTAAAATTATATAACCATTTGACAGTTTGGGGGCCCATTCCATGGCCCCTCCTCTACCATGGGCCTGGGACAGCTGACCCGGTTGTCTCCCCACCACGCAGTTGGCGGCTCTGGCTAAACCATCATTAGCTGGTTAATGTTTCCTTGCTGAGAGTGTTAATTGACACAATCTATTCTCCATTAGCACATACTCTGCAGACAAAGTCAGAGTATCCCTGGGAACACGTTCTATCTAAAGTGCTCTTGCACTCCACCTTTGGCTAATGACTGGTCAAATCAACATCCCTGAACAGGATCAGATGGGTTAATTGCCTTTTTTTGGGGGGGGTGGGGGCATCTTCTTTGTAATATTCTGGCCACCTGATGATATTCTGTGTCACTTATGTAGTAAGATTTTAAAAGTTACATTTAGAGGGGTTCAGTTGCAGATCCTTTATAAATGCATAACAAAGGCCAAGGTAAGTCATGCACGATGGGGAAAAGAAAGCAAAAAAATATATAAAACAATATAGGAGACTTAAATCCTGACTCAAAATCAAATATAGTTTTCTTTTATCATGTCAGAAAAAAATCTTTTTTTTTTTTTTTTTTTTTTTTTTTTTCTTTCTTTCTTTCTTTCTTTCCACCACTTTGCAGTACAGATTAATATTAAAAGGTGTCTAGAATCTTTGAAGCTAATTAGGAAGGGATTTGTTAATAGAAGCTGTGAAGAGCACGGATGAATTTGCCATCATCTGTCATCATTATTAAATCAACACAAGGTAGAGGCCTAACACAAGTTTAACACCAGAACTGTAGCACATGTTTTGCAAATGGAAAACTTCATGAGTTTATGGTTATGTCACTAACCAGTAGGCTCAGTAAGAGTTGCTCTGTCTCTGTGGATCTAGTGAACACACATGGTAGGGTGCTAAGTGCTACTGTTTGGGAAAGCCAGGTATTTCAGAGAAGTATGTGACAGTAGTAAAATACCAACACAAGGACAGTTGGACAACGTTGAGATGTGTGGTGGAAGGAATGGTAGTAGGGGTGAAGTTAGGACTGGAAGTGCATTAGAGATCTGCTCTAAACCTCTTATTGTTTGAAATGGTAATGAGATCAGACAGGAGCCTCATTGTTTGGGAATGAAATAGTGATCTGTTGTAAAAGTACAGAGCAAGTGCAAAAGAGCCAGGCAAAATGCTCTGATGGGAAGTAGGAAGGAAAGGTAGAAGAAACAAATCAGAATACACGTGTGAAGAAAGGTGCTGCTGTTAACCTATAGAGTTGAGGTATTCAACGTGGATGAGTTTATGTACCTGGGGTCAACCAACAAATGCTACAGGAAATGAACAAGGTGAACAAATAAGTGATTGGAGAGATGAAGTAGATATAGAGCTGCAAGTGGTGGTGCAGAAGAAGGAGTAGCTTCATAGTGGTATCCTGAGATGATTTCACCTGTTTGAACAACAGAGAGAAGAGAATGACTGTCTACAGACGCCGACTAAGATTGTCATTCTGTTGTGGCCTCCATCTCCACTCCATCAGCTTCAGAAGAACCTTGTCACCTGTGCCAAAGGACACCTTGATTAACCCTGATAGATGAAAGTCCGGTAAAATTACCCTGAAGTTCTAATACTTGAAACGTAACTTATGTTTGTATTTTTAACTCACTAACTCAGATTCCTGTCCTACTTGTCTGATATAGGGATCAAAATATGCTTAGCCAAAAATGTATTAAGAAAATAGTTTCATGTTGAAATAGAGACACTAATTATGATAAGTTGAGGCTGTCAGTTGCAAAAACAAGCACTTTCACTTTTTCTTGAATTATTGTCACATGTAATTATATTGTGACAATTATCTGTCACTGGGGTCGCTCATAAAACATAAAAATGGCAAAAAAAATGTAAGTTAATGTTTGAAAGTCAGACATAAACTTCTTTGAGACTTTGAAAGAAAGTGTGACCACACCCTCAGCTAGTTGCATGCTAATATCAAACACTGCAAAATGGAATTATTGCTTGCCCATAAATCAATATGCAAAAACTAACTTGTGTTACTTGTGTTTTTTTTTTTGTAATCAGAGGAACAGTTGTCAAATCATAAGCAAACCAAACATTGAAAGCCACAGGGATTGATATGTATGTACTTAGTATTAGTTATAGTTATGAACATAAAGGACAAAGACAGGTTCATTGAGTGGTTGAGGGTCCACATCTCTAACTCAGTCCACGGTTTTCCCTTTCAAAATCAACAACAAGGGGACTGAGATCTTGGAAAAAGCTAAACAGAAATGGGCAATCTCTAAATACGTTTAGCAGTCAACAAAAACAACATATTGTTCAAGTAGAGTCATAAAACTAAACACACACAGCCAGACATATTGTTGTATACTTGGGCAGCAGTGAGCACAAAGAAAGAGAGAAAAAGTAAAAGAAACGTATCAGGAGTAAGAGAGTAAAATGAAGTGGAGGAGAGTGGAAGGGATTGATTTTCTTTGACATTTCTAACTGAAAAAGTTCTGAACTCGTCATAGGGACTTGGAAAAAGAAGAAGAAAGAAACCATATCTAATACATACACTGGCTCCTCCAGCCGTTCCTAAGCAACAGCCTTCACCCGAGGCGAGATCGACGCGCTATGGAGGAAGAGGGATAGACAGAAAGATAGCAGCAGAGAAGCAAGACACAGATAGAAATACGGAGATATCGGAGTGAACTCTCTACAAAGCGTTGGGTGGAAGCTTTGGTATATTGATTTTAGGTGATATCCATGTTTAATGTTTCAGGATGTTTTTTGAGAAATCCAATGGATTCTATTTGGAGGACTGAAACTGCCAAAAGCAAAAGGAAATACAAAACAAAAGGGCTCAATAAATATAAGCAGACATGGAATAAGAAAAAGGAAATTTATTGTTGTATCTGTTCTTTCACACCAATTTGCCTAAAGCTAATTATTTTATTATTTTAATCTCATTTCACAATGGATTTTTTTTTCTTTGCAAGAACACGGGCTTACACGCACACGGGTGCAACTGCAATAAGACTGTTAAGTTTTACCATCATTTGAATTTACTGAAACAGTTTTGGAGCCATTTTACATAATATTAATTTTCAGTCTGCCTCTGCAAGATTAAACAATGGCAATACTGGGTCATTTCAGCAATATTTCTACAGCACATGTGTACATTTTACAGTCAAAGAATATATGTGCAGTACGTATAGTAGCTCAGAGTTGGAACTGATATTAAAACCTTTTTTTGGGATGTTCAAAAAAAAAAATCAGTGGCAGCCCAGCTTAGCAGAAGATCAGATTGTGTGTGCTACAATGTTAAATGTGTAAAAAAGGGAAGATAAAGCTAGATAAAGCTGCTTTTCAACTGAAATAAAAGGTCGAGATTGTGGAGATTCTAGAGGTGACAGAAGAAATTTTGCACAACCTGTTTAACATAATGGACCAGATTCCAGAAAACGTGTAAAGAAAATACTGATTGAACAAGAAACTTCCAGCAAAGACAGCTCCTAGCAGTTAAAAACAAACACCCAACTATTAACTCTCTATAACAACGGCTGTTTTTTTCTTAATTCATTTTATTGTTCTTGGTAATATCTATGACAACAACATGATTTTCTCCTGAAATTGAAGAATCATTCACTTAAATCCAATAAAATGGAGGTCTCAAGAGCCACTTCTTTGCCTTATCTTATTTTGCAAAAAGTCTCTTCACCTTGAATGTCTAATTGTCTGACAGGAATCAGAGATCCACTGTAGGAGAATCAGTCTTTGTGCATGTGAGAGAGGTTGGGAGCACAAAGAGAATATTTAACCTTGATTCCGGCATGGCAGCCACCAGATGGCTGCTGACGCCTGCACTACAACTGCTGAAGACAGACCTGCAGACACACATCTAAGGGAACAATCAAAGATTTAGGAGGTGCTGTTTAATTTTTACCATCAACAGGGAAGTCAGAGTGTGCTGATGAAGAGATAATGAAGCGGATATGCCAGAAACCTGGACACATTCAAGCTCCACCAAAGATATTTCAATAATGGATGCAAAGAATGCAGAATAGGTCTGCAGAGCTGAGTTTAGAGCTAAATTCCCCAAGTTAACAGAAAGAGGTACTGAATGTCTAAGTGGGTGGTGTCAGAGCAGTGCCAAGACTTCCTACAGAGATTCTGACTGAAAACCCAAAAGTATAACTTGCTCTACCTACTGTGATGTAAGGTGCTGGGGTTTGAGTGCTTGTTTTTGATATTGTGGACCATTATATGGTAGTGGTTTCAGTTTGTAGTTCATTGTCTTTGTATGGTAGAATTCTTTACCCAAAAGGACCGGTGAGATCTGGATGTATTACAACAAATAGGCATTACCAACATGCTGAAGAATTGACACAGCTCAACAACCCAGGTATATGCAAATCCAAAATGTATCACCCATCATCAGCTTTCTAATCAATCGTCCTTCGCTCATTGTTGAAACGCTCCAACTATTGCCTAATAACATTTGGTCAATTTACAAAACTTCTTTAAGCCAGGGCTTAGATGCCTTTTCACTGTCGTCTTGTGTTTTCTTAGCTGCCAAGCAAAGTAGTCCTCATGGTGGCCATGGTACTAAAGTTAGCCGGTCTTGCAGATTAAGGTTATAATATAGTGGTGACAGTCTGTACAACCAGCTAGCAAGGGTGTTTAAAGCAAAAGGACCACAATGCTGTGATGCATCATGGACATCCACTCTTGTAAAAATCAACTTTGGAAAGGTCTCTTGGAAGTGTGCTGAAACAGACCAGATGAGTAGACTTTAGTCAACAATAGGATCTCCTGTAGCAGTATTACTTCCAAGTTGAACTCAGTTGTCACACAGTACTAATGACTGATGACCGTGTAGAATAGGAGATGTCTGAGACTAACGTTATGCATAGCACTCCATGTAGATCCTGCTGAGTTTCTGCTGCATGCCACCTTGGTTCTGCAATCCATGCTGCATTTTGGAAAGCCCCATTTTGTAAAGAAAGAAAGGAAGGAAGAAAGGAAGGAAGGAAGGAAGGAAGGAAGGAAGGAAGGAAAGAAAGAAAGAAAGAAAGAAAGAAAGAAAGAAAGAAAGAAAGAAAGAAAGAAAGAAAGAAAGAAAGAAAGAAAGAAAGAAAGAAAGAAAGAAAGAAAGAAAGAAAGAAAGAAAGAAAGAAAGAAAGAAAGAAAGAAAGAAAAATACATTTTTCACATGAGGTCCATTTTTTCCGGACGCAGCATGCGGATTTCCATCAGAGAAATGGGCCAGCGAGGTGTATCCGGTATATTTCAAAATAAAACCTGTGTTGCATTTCTTTCCCGGCTTTTTCTTTTATCATTAATGAAAGGGACATCAGTTCACTGTGTGTGATAGTTCATGTTATTTTTACAAGCATATCTTTAAATGCATTATATCAAATGTTGTCAATGTTTTACAAACTTTTGCTAAACGTTCATTGCTTTCACTCTGTGCTTTCCTGAGACGTTCCGCATCTGTTCCGCACTCAGCGTGAAAGAGACATACGGTCCTTACCAATCCTAGTAGGTGCTCAGCTTGGTCCCTTACTTTCTTTTGTCTTTGAAAATCAGCTTTGGTCCACTGTTTGAAATATGGTTAATATGAAAAAGGCAAATTAGCCAGAAGGTAATAAAAATAGGAAACTGAGTTCATCTGTAGCCAGTAAAGGCTTTTAAGATAAAAGCTTTATCCATGATGTATAAATTAGCTGTAGACTGTTGTTATCGTTTTTTGATTCCTCTTTCACACAGAGCGCTCCACATGGGAACAACAGAAAAAAACGGGAGAAAAACTCTATTTGGTGTCGAGATGGCAGCTAAAGATAGACAGAGTTTTTTTTCTTTTTTGAAATATCTAATGTAAGATCTGAGTCAGGATCAAGGCAGGGACCAACAGAGATTATAAATAAGAAAGTATCATTACTTTCTCTATCATCTCTGCCTTGTACAGATCTCTCTCACCTCTCCCTCTCCTTATTTTCGATACTTTTAGATGTCCTCTTGTGTTGTCACTTCATAGGGTCTCTCCTCCACACAGACTCCCCCCCCCCCTCCCCCTCACTGAGTGGTATGTGTTTTCTTGCTTATGTCTTTTCGATTCCTGACACATCTTTTCTACCACATCAGCCACCATTTTCTTCACAGTTTTCAAGAGGACACAAGGCATTGTCTTTGCTGGATCATACACCCGCATCTTTTTCTTCTCTCCCTTCCCTGATGCGTTTCTTCTGCCATTAAAAGTGTCGTGCCATAAACAGAACTGTAGTCATGGTTTGTTCAAATTTTCCGGTTATAAATTTCCCACTTTTCCAGACTTGGTTTTTGGACATTTGAGCACAATATATTTAAAAACGAAATGACGTCAGTGGCTCAGAGGGCAGAGCAGGGGGCCGCGGTCCCAGAGGTTCCCGGTTCAAAATCCTGTTCCTTCCAGGGGATAATTAGAGGGAGTTGGTTTAGGAAGTGCATCCGTGTGTGAAACATCTACAAAGTTTGTCCGCACGCCGATGTCAAACAGGGAAGGCTGCTGTGCTGAGGTAACGCCATTGTAGGAGATGCCAAAAGGACAACTAAATATTTACAATTCAAACATAATTCTTTTTTTTCTTTTTTGTGCCAAATCATAAACAACACGGCACTGGAGCTAATTTCTGATTCCGCAGTGTGATAAAGGGCTATTTCACCCTTTTAGTGTTTGAATCTGAACAAACAAAAGGCAGCAGTGACTCAGGAGTTAAGGAATCATCCTTTAACTGGTGGGTTTCTGGTTCAAACCCCTGTTTCATCTGTCTCAGTCACTTTGCTGTTGTGTCCTTGGGCAAGAAGCTTCACCTGCTGGTGGTGGTCAGAGGGCCTGCTGGCGCCGATTTAATGGCAGCTTCAGTTTTGTCAGTCTGCCCCAGGGCAGCTGTGGCTTCAATTTCCATAATCAGACCCGGCGCCAGGGCAAATTAGCTGGTGGCACCGTGGCTTATTTTGAGCAGGGGGCAATTTTTATTAAACCCCTTTATGTTTTTACGTCCAATTAGCAGTGTGTTACATACTTCTGGGTAAAATCTGACTTTTTTACACCTGTTCTTATTATGAATCATTTTAAAGCTGAGATTATTTCAGGGGTCATAGTTAGTCTCTGGAGTTTTCCCAAACGGCCGGTCTGTTCAATATCAGTGGCCAGAACGTTCATTTTTGTACTCTAAAAGCAGCCGTGGTTGAGCCACTGATCCTGCTTTGTGTCTGCTTGTGTACATGAGTAAGCCATCTTCCTTTATAGAAGATCTTTGTAAGCGCTACTGGTGTGGCTGCAGCTGTGAGTTTCTCACCGCTGCTGCTGGATTCTGCTGTGAACTATTTTGATATTGTTTGCTAGCTGAGTGTTGCCAACTTAGTGATTTTGTCGCTATTTCGAACGACTTTTCAGACCTCCTTAACAACTTTTTTTCCAAAAAGCGCCTAGCGACATATCTGACCACCCTTAGCTACTTTCTGTAAAACTTTGTTGGCTATATTTCCTCCATATTAGAGACCCGGCTTGCTCTGCATTCAGACTGTCCCTCCAGACGCTCAGAAAGGGAATGATCTGCGGATGTGCATGCAGCATGATCACGCTATATCGACTGACCAATCATAAACCTTTCCTGGTTCACTTCACCCACTAACAAATGAGGTGTTTTATGTTTAATGTTAATTCAAAAGTAAAAAAGAAATCTGCAGCTATATAAGACCGATCTTTCAACGGGAATTAAGGCAGAAGCTTGTCTGTACTACCCTGCATCACACACCTGTGGTGCATTCAAGGAAAGTTCGAAATGTATGGTGAGTTCTAAAACGTAAGACATTTAAAACTTATAACAAAAAACACTTAAAATAATACTATAAGCTATAACCTTCTGTTTAATAATGGTTGGCAGGCAACATTCAATGCTACTTATTTCTTACAATGTACCTAAAAACAGACAAACAAAAGCAATATTATATTTAGTCTTCTCGAGATATCTCAGCAAATGTATGCTTTTCAGGACTAGACATTTTGTTAAAAAGGTCTTGGATGTAAAGTAGTTATTTGATATCTTGTACATTTTGTACTAGTTCCCTCAACAATATACTTCAGGTAAAATAATCTAACATGTTCCACCGTCTCTTCTTGAAGACAGAAGTCACATTTCCCTGTAGCATGTTTCCTCTGTTTAAACATGTATTATTTAACCCTCTATGACCAAATCCTAATCTAGATATAGATTATTTCCTCATTCGTCATCACGTCGATGTGAGGATGTCATTATTATGCAAATTAGCATGTGACGTCATCTGGTGTCATCGAGCGACTTTCTGGGTCGACTTTGGCTACTTTCTGTCGGAGACAGTTGGGAACGTTACTCTCTTCTGCTTTGAAAGGAAGCCTGCCTAACCTCACAGTGCTTCTAACTATAGGTCGTATTCATGGGAAAAAAACCTGTAAAAATAACAACATTCTGATACACAACCCACTCAAGATTGAGAAACCTCCAAACTCCTGGGCTGAATGTCAACACCATACTATTCCTGATTAAAATGATTTATGCAAATCAATGATACAATTATAACTGTAGACACAGAACACGCTTTTGTCAAACCACCAACCAAGCAAATAAATGACAATTTACCGGTCGAAGCTACATTTCAAATCCCAGGACAGAGCCATCTCGAACAAAAGCGGCCTTTTTACATCCACAATGGTCCAATAATGTCTTCTATTAAAATAGTCCACAACAAGTCTTATGTCCGAAATCCAAAATCATCTGCCACTATAAACCTCCCTTCCCTTATCCATTCCTTGTGTGTATTTCCCACTAAGTTTTATCAGAACAGCCGTCAGCATGCAAGTTAGCCTAACAATAACACAGCACACTTCTTCCTGTTCTTTGTGTTTATTAGTGGCCTGCAAACATAAAATTGGTGCATTATCGCCACCGACTGGTAAGGAGTGTGGACCACAGTCCATACATTGCATGGCCAGAATTTAGGGCGTAATCTGTCTTGGGCGGGCCGATACCTGAATGATCGGGTCAGGCCCCCTAGGACCCCCCATGGCGCCGGGCCTGCCCATAATGAACCCAGTTCAAGGATCTTGGGTCCAGATTATAACCTAGAAATATAAGGAACTAAGGCCAAAAATGCAAAAAAATGCCTTGTAGCTTGAGTCTGTTTCCCTTTAAAGAGGCTATATGCAACTTTTTCCCCAAAATAGACGTAACAATAGCCTTTTTATTTGACCATTTATGACTCAAACATCTCCTGATGAGCATACTGACACCTTGTCAGCTCACAGTGGGTGCATATAAGCCTGTATCCAATTTTTTCTATTTTCTGTCGGGTCTAATTTTCCCGCGCTGTCTGCGGATGTGACATCAAGCACGTTCATGTTAAATGTTTCAGATCACTCTGCCTCCACCACTAGTCAGCACTCGCAAGCAGTTCAATGGATTGTGCGAATACACAGAAGAGACAAAGGACAACTTTGACACCAACAGTAACTCCACATAAGACTAAAAAAGTTAAACCCCTGACAAGTGCCCGAAAAAGATCGAAGATTGAGCGCGCGCTGCGAGAGCGAGCAGAAAGGAAGAGCAGTTCCGTTTTTGGCCACATGGGGTCAGTCGCGAGTTTAAATTTCAGAAAATTGCATATAGACCCTTTAAAAAACTGAAACTCTAAAATGATCATTAAACTGGACAAAAAATGTATGTGGTAAACCATAAATGAAAGTCATTAATTAAGTATAAATATGTGTAAAAGTATTTAGAAAATAATGATAATTTTGACTTTTATAGATAATAAAACTAGAAATACAGTTTTGAAATTCACATTTTTGTCAATACTAATTTTTTTTATTAATTCCCATTTTGAAATCTGGATTATTATGCAGATAAAAAAAAAAAATCTAATTCCAAACCTTTCCAGACTTTTCAAGACAGCATAGAAACCCTATGTAGAATATTTTCATTTCAGTTCTCTCTTTTAGTACTTGTATTGATATTTAATTCAATTCAGTTCAGCTTATTTATATAGCGCTGATTCACAACACATGTTGTCTGAAGGCACTTTACAAGAAAAGTTATTTCAATACAATCATGCAAACATTCCAAAAGGTTTAAAAGTGTTCTATTTAAGGAATCCCAGCATATTGCATCGAGTCATTGACTGGCAGTTGTGCCCTGTTGATGCAGACTCCAACCTCAGCAATCCCTCATACTGAGCAAGCATGTAGTGACAGTGGAGAGGGAAAACTCCCCTTTAACAGGAAGAAACCTCCAGCAGAACCAGAACCAGGCTCAGTACAAGTGGCCATCTGCTACGAACGTCTGGGGGTTTGAGAAGACAGAGCAGAGACACAGAAAGAACAAAAAGAACAAGATCATATTGTTAAAAAAATAACATTTCTATCAGT
Organism: Valencia hispanica; assembly: GCA_963556495.2. NCBI lineage: Eukaryota > Metazoa > Chordata > Actinopteri > Cyprinodontiformes > Valenciidae > Valencia > Valencia hispanica. The sequence goes on along the minus strand of OY747705.1, from coordinate 5,368,922 downwards.
TTTAATCATTTCAATGGGTTGATCAATATAAAGTTCTTACCAGATGTCAGCAAGAAATGCAGACATTAAAAAAACACATTAGTCCACAAATTAAGCTGTTAGTAAACGAAATTGGAATGTAACAAGGAACAAGTAATTTATTTTTTTTAATTGAGTCACTTTAATTTCATGTGTAGGCTATGTGATGACTGAGATCAGAATACTGCGTCAGATATCCACCACAATAACAGCATGCGGACAAAGAACTACCATCTATCTTTTCAAAGCCTCACAGAGGAAAAAACAACAAACCTAAAATAAAACCTAGCAAAGCTGAAGGATAAGATCAAAAACCCAATCTTTTATTTTAATTGACGAGAAGTCTGAAAGCTAATCACCGTCTAATAATGATTTTCAGTTACATCATGCTGAGACATTAGGTGACTGAAAAGAAATGTTATTCCTTATCCATTAATGTGCACACTCCACTTCATGGACCGCCTGCCATTGTGTCAAATCTTCAGGAGAATAGGAGAAATAACTTTTGGCAAAATGCAGCACAAGCAGATTCACATTATTCAAAGTCCTCCTGTTAGCTGGTGGTTTACCTGGAGCCACACCTCCAGCCAGCTGCTGGAACAGTCCATGAATAATGCAGACTCAATGTAAACACCCTCCAAGATGTTCTGCTGGAGAAACACGGCACTGTTAGGATGATACGAAATAGAAGAAGAAGAAAGAAATAACTTGCTGGGCAAACTGTCCATCTCTGAAGAGCGCATCCAACAAATGGTAATGTCATCACAATTATCTAACAAAGACAACCCCAAAGACATAGTTAATCTGAGTCAGTGCAGTAGTGCAACTCTTGACTTGGCCTTGATCAGCACTTATCTTCTGGACGAAGTACAACAATGCTACAACGCAAGTCTACAATTAAATGCAAACTGAGGTTGAAACTCACCACTCCAGATGAAAACCTATAGAATAAAAAAGTGCAACAATGGAGCAGAACAGCTCAAGAGATACCACAAGCAGCTATGCAACAAAGGGAAGACCACACCAACGTGTCTGAAAGGTTCTACAGGAACATCGGTAAAGTTAGACAATAACTCTCCAGTTGGAATTTGCTTGCAAGAAGATCTGGCACATTATAAGACACCTGTGTGGTGTGGTCCCCTATGCTGGAGACCAGCGTCAGTGAATTGGAATGGTTTACTTTTGGAAAGGAATGGTTTAAATTTGGTTTGAAACAGGAGGAACTTTTATAGGTAGATGACAATAAAAGTGCTGCAACATGAGAACGATTAACAAACTGGTGGAGCAGATGTGGAACGTTAAAGCCTCAGTGGAGCACTAAGGAGTGTTTGTTGGAGCACTAAGGGGTTGGAACCAACAGGAGCTAGAGTGGTTCAAGCAGATTCCAGGACCAACCTTCCTGATCTCTGTCCAGACCATAACCCAAGAAACAGTCAAGTCAAGAATCATCTCAGCAACAAGGTGGTTCAAAATGCTTCAAACGGTAAAAAACACAACACAACAAACAAAAAGGAAAATATTCATTGCAGTGGCAAAATAAAGAAAAGTAACTATTGCTAGAGTGACAACAGATCTTGGTTGGTTCTAAGCCAGTCAATGATTTATAAACTAATAAAAGTGTAAGGACTTTAGAACTGGGGTGATGTGCTCTACTTTCCTAGTTCTAGTGAATATGCAGCAGCAGCATTTTAGAACATCTACAACTGTCTGATTAACATAACAGGGCAAGGCATTGCGCTGCAGCTGAAACCCTTTAATTTTCAAACCCTTGGTAGAAAATGCGAGTAGCCCAAAAATCGCATGCAGTACATCGACGTTTAATTGAAGTAAAAAATGTTTGGAATCATGTATGATTTTCGTTCCACTTCTCACGTGTACACCACTTTGTATTGGTCTTTCACGCGGAATTCCAATAAAATTGATTCATGTTTGTGGCTGTAATGTGACAAAATGTGGAAAAGTTCAAGGGGGCCAAATACTTTTGCAAGCCACTGTATATCCAAATAAAATCGTGTAGTTTAGTCAGGGCCTTTATATTATCAGGAAATCATGTTAAAACACATTTGGCAGCTGAACGATTAAACACAGCAAGAGAAACCAAAGGAGACAAACACAAAACCCGACTCATAGGGAATCTGGCAGCACGTGTTTTGAAGCATGCTAACCATGAATTTCGTCAAGATGTCAGTCATCTCGACACACACACACACACACACACCTACACGCACACACACACACACACACACACACACACACACACACACACACACACACACACACACACACACACACACACACACACACACACACACACACACACACACACACACACACACACACCTACACGCACACACACACACACACACACACACACACACACACACCTACACGCACACACACGCACGTCTTGCTATACTTGTGTTGACATTGTATTGACTTCCATTGATTTTACTATGCCTAACCCAGACACTTTCCCTAAACCTAACCATTACTGATACATGCCTAACCCTAACCATAACCTAAACCTAACTAGTAGAGTTTAATAGCTAGTTAAACATTGTGGGGACCAGGCAAAATGTCCTCACAACTACAAATGTCCACACAAGGGTGGTGGGCTGTCAAAGGTTGGTCCTCACAAGTACAGCTATACATGTACACACCTACACACACACACACACACACATACACACCTACACACCTACACACACACAGATCTGCATGCATGCAGAGTGAAACCACAACACTCCGAGATCTACTGCTTGTGATGCAAATAAACTAGACTAAACAGTTTTGGCAAAGAGTATGTTTAACCAGTCACCATGGCAACCCAGCAGGATATTGCTTGGCCTCTTTGCTGTTTTTCCTTTTCATTTTACTCATAGACTATAATTTCTACTTAAAACAGAAGTCAACAAGATAAAAGAAAGAGAGCAAACATTTTCGGTTACTAGATTTAGTAAATTAGAAATCATCCCAACTTGTCCACTGTTTTCCTTCACTAAGGACCCTGTTAAAGGCATTTCCTGTGAAATATTTTACCACCAATCATCTCAACGCTGTGCTAAGAATAACATATGTTTATTATACTATTTAAAGGGGACACATTATGCAAATGTTACTTTTTTCATCCTTGTGTGTTGCCATTTGGGGTCTCTGCTACCTTTATAAACACTCCAAACATGAATAAAAACCATCCATCCATTTGGATTTGCTCATATTTTGCTGTCAGAAATCTTGCTCTTCTACAAGCCGTTTGAAAAAGTGTCTTATTGTGAGATCACAATAAGCGAAAATTGCATATCACCGCCCCTCACCTGTCAAACCCTGCCCGCCAGTTCCAATTCCATCCCATTCTCATTTGTGGCAAACCCACAGGCTAGTAGTAAGATGGGTGGGTGTGGTCTGCAATCACTAATTTGCATAAAAGTGACAGAGTCCTCTAAACAGCTCATTGTGAAAGGGACTAAAAGAGAGGAGAAATGAGCTGCTGAGATCGCTTTATGTGGGAGGGATTTTGTGTTAACACGTTTTGTACAGACCATAGACCTGTTATAACTTGTTTAAAAAAGTCATAATATTGTCCCCTTTAAGACATTTCTTCCTTCCTCATGCTTTACATGTACAGTATAACATTTTCTAGTTTTATTAGGAGGACGTCTGTCTTTGTCTGAGGACAAGGTGCCTTCAGCACGCCAGTGATATATTTCCTGCATTTCCCTGGGACAAATACTTCCTACCAGTAAATAAAGAGCTGGACTAAATTTAATAGTTTGGATTTTATGTCTTCTTATACTGTTGATTGGATGTTCTCTTTTCCTTCCACTGACCTTTGCTCCTGCCATCAGGCTGATTTAGCGGGGTGCATAGACAAGCACAGATGAGTCCCTATCAGGAGGAGACACTTGCACCTGTTGGTGAATTATTTGGGCTCTAACACTTATTACACCCATGTGACCCGGGGAAAATTGGATATAAATAAACCAGTGATAAATCTGACACGAAATATACGTTTCGCTGCACTTGGCATTTCAGGATTTGAGCTTCTACAGAACCGGCAGCTGCACTATGCACCGTCATTATTACCCACTTCTAGACAAAGCCGCGCCTGTTTGTCCCCTGGTGTACTTGACAATCTGAGCAGGACTTTCTGTGCGGCTTTCGCGCCTCGTCAGGGGGGGGGACGACGACGCAGAGTTCACTCCCTCAGAACAGCTTACAAATCAGCTGCAATTTAGGGATTAAATCAATTTTTATTGCTGCGTTATTTCCCTTCAAACACTTTGTCATTTTGATGAGTTGAGTGCAAATCATGTAAATGACATTAATGGTGAAAATTCATCATTAAAAATGATGGATGAATCAACTCCCCATGCATTATTTATTCATAGAATCTTTCATTTTCACTTAGAGGCCGCAGTTGAGAGGCCGCAGTCACCTTCTCGCCAATTTAGCGCATGAAAACAGCGGCTGAAGTTTTTGAGATGGCTCACATTAGTGTGGAAACAAAAGAGAAATCTGTGCAGCACTTTAATTAGCCAGTGACGGCGTTGACAGGTCTTCTCACATCATGTTTGTGTCTCTAACGTGTCCAGCCATGACACCGTAAATCAGAAAATTAAAGATTTGAATGGTTTCACCGGCGTACTGCAGCATGTCTCTATGGCGATAAACCACTTTAGAGCCTGAGGCCGGCCCAATATTTTATCTCAGCACCATCGCAGAAGGCAGGTGGAACTGATTGAAAAGAAATTATGAAAGAGGAGAGAAAAAAAGAGGCACACAGCATCTGCAGAGCCCGGTCGAGGACATTGCAGAGAAGATTGAATACAGGTTATCAAATCTAGACCCAAAATAAATCTCTTTCATCAAGCTCTTCGCCTCATTCTTTCTCTGATGCCTTTTTTTTCCCTAAGCCAACTATATACTCTGTATAACCAGATCAGGCCTGCAATGAAGCGCTGACTCAGTCACAGCTATGGCTCTAAATCCGGAAGTGCAGAATTATCTCTCCCACTAAATCCTGACATGGAAGACCCATTGTATTTTTAAATTATGTTTTTTTTTAATTAAACTTTAGAAGATGTTTTAATTCTTTAATATTAGATAAACCAATATTTGAAGTAAGAAATACTTCTTAAACATGAAGATGTTCATTAAAAATGTGACAAATCTTACCCTGCCTTAGATAACCTTGACTGTCTGGACACCACAGCAGTGTTTTACCACAGTAGTCTACCTGTAAGAACTCTCATGTTATGATACTATAACAACACATTTGTTTACGCACAACTGTCGACCAATCACAGGCTCGATTTGATGAATAATAATGAATATTATGTATTCCAGCATGAAAACATATTATTGTACTTTTGTAAGTTACAAAGTTGTGTAATTGAAATTTTGCTAAACCTCCCAATTAATTAGTTTGTTTTCCATGCAAAATGTTTATCAACTATCACAATGTGTCAAAATCAGAAATGTATATTAAGACTATTGAAGGAATTAAAAAAATTACAATAAATTGACTTGGTAGCTGTTCTAGCTTAGTTAACCCATTAAATTCCCTTCAATATTTACCCACAACGCTTAAGAAAATAAGCATGCTAACTAAAGTTATGATGAAAACTTTGTGAGAAAAAGATGCATTTGAATGAAATTTCCAAGGTTTCCAGTGGCAGAATATGTTGGATTGTGGATATTAGACATGTTTTGGACTAACTATGTTATTGGAGTACATTATTTGGAACCTTTTGGATGTAATAAGACCGTTTTTTGTTTTTGAAATGGCTCTATTCTGGCACTGATTTGAGGCTTCGAACAGTGAGTTAAATATTATTTTGCATTTCTGAGTGGTTTGACAAAAACTGTATGATTTTTTGGGCATACCGTGGGGCAAGAAAGTATTTAGGCAGCCATCGATTGTGCAAGTTATCCCAGCTAAAAAGATGAGAAAGGTCTGTAATTTTCATCATAGGTATAGTTCAACTATGAGAGACAGAATGTAAAAGAATATCCAGAAAATCACATTTTATGATGTTTAAATATATATTTTTTTTTAATTGTGCAGAAAATTAAGTATTTGGTCAATCATAAAAGTTCATCTCAATACTTAGTCATGTGACCTTGGTTGGCAATGACAAAGGTCAAATGTTTCCTGTAGGTCTTCACCAGGTTTGCACACACTGTAGCTGGTATTTTGGCCCATTCCTCCATGCAGATCTTCTCTAGAGCTGGGATGTTTTGGGTGGAGGTTGGAGTCTGACTGTTTGAAGCTATGGACAGGTGTCTTTTATACAGATAACAAGTTCAAACAGGTGCCAATGAATACAGGTAACGAGTGGTGGAGAGAAGATCTTAAAAAAAAAAGAAGTAACAGGTCTGTGAGGGCCAGATTTCTTGCTTTGTTGTAGGTCCTAAATCCTTAAATTCTGCACCATTATACAAATAAATTCTTTAAAAATCATACAATGTGATTTTTTGGGATTTTTCTTTGACATTCTGTCTCTCACAGTTGAAGTGCACCTATGATGGAGGCTACAGACCTAAGTAGGATAACTTGCACAATCGGTGGCTGCCAAATACTTTTTGCCCCAATGTATATAATTGGAATCTCAATCATTTCTTTCCAATGATGTATAATATGTACTTGCATAAAAAATAATATAATGTTATGTCCCACCTACTGGACATAAGAACCCTAATGGGTTAGGCTTTGGTTACCAGTAGAAAGGGTGGACTCTAGGTAATGCCCTAACATCTGAAAGTGTGTAACATTTACACGTGTAGTAATTTATTATTTCCAATATTTGGGTAATTTATCTCTCAGTCACAACAAGTATACAAAACTGGATGAATTTAATGAAGATAAGTAATTTTAATCTTTCTTTCTAGCTATTTTCCTGTTTGTTGCTGAGCAGAGAGGGTATCTATCTGTACAGTATTGCCCTCTGTGAGGCTGTAGTGAAAACTGCTCATCTGCGAGTGGCAGCTGAGCTACAAACAGTATGAATATGGTTGTCAGCTAGGTTCAAGCAGCTCGCATTCACAGAGGCATCCTCAGAAAAAGCATGTTTGTGTATTAGGGAGAAATGGGGGAGACTTTGTGGTCTTCCTCTGTCTCACCAGTTACAGTATTTCTACTTTTACAGACATACAATACAATAATTGTATTGTATGTCTTTATGACTGACTTAATTGTTAGCTCTCTTTTTTCTGATGAAAATGAATAGCAAAAATTGGGCCCAGAATACCATTCATGCCAGAACTGTAGCAGACCTGAAGAAATCACCAAAAAAAGCAAAACAATCAGTTTTAAAAAAGGAAGAGCTCGAGCAAAACCATGTAGAACATAGAATGATTAGCTTAAAATGGTGGTAGTTTGTATTATAAATCATACTGTATATGTAACCAAATATGTCTGCAGTTTTTATTTTTCCATAAATAACCCATATCGCTTCATAAACCTGCGTAGAGAATGAGGATTTGAAGTTGAGAAAGTATAACCACCTGCCTGGTGAAATAGCGTTCTGTGTACACCTGGCCCCGGCACAAAGAAGGCCGCTCTGACAGCGTGCGTTATCAGGATGCGTAGAATAGTTCATTATGTGGCAGACAGGTCATGACAGGTCTCCATGGGCTGTCGGAAATGAGACGTGTACCGCACCGAACAATTAAAAACCCTCTCCGCTTCATGCTCATATTGTAAGCATACAGAGTCAGACTTTCTGGATGAAGGGAAGCAAACACACAGAGTGGTGGCATAGTTACTTTGGTAACTGCCGTTTGCTCTGACAGCCATTTTAATGAGATAAGGAGAGAAGGAGAGTGAGTCAGTGCCACCTTCCTTCCTCCCTCCTTCTCTTCCTTCTTCTACATGTGGCCAGAGACAGACGATGGAGTCGGCTTCAAAGAGAACAAGACGACTGAGGAGGAAGAGGATGGAGGGCAAATAGGGAAGAGAAATGAGACTGACTGACTGACTGACTGACATATGAGAAAAGGAGGAAAGAATGTGTGCAGGTAAATAATAGAACAAAGAGGAAAAGGGATACAGGGAGAGAAGTAGTTATATTAGCTAACAAGAGGGAAACAAGACCAAACAGGCCAGGCAGGGCATAAAGGGAAGTTGTGTGTTGATTAGATAGTAGTAAAAGATAACAGAGCTGCTCATAAGGTGGTTATTTTCTTTAATGCTTGACCGGGACCAGGCAGGTGGGGTCAGCACCGACTGGAGAGCAAATCCTTCCCTGCCAAACACTTAGCTGAGCTCAAAGCGACATGGTAAGTTGAGCTGGGAACAGGTTGCAGCATCCTGGATGCAGCGATTGTTTGTCCAGCAGGTTGCTGCTTATTCAGCTCTCCATCAGCGACTCGTGTCACCTGTTAGACAAAGCTGAGCAGCAGGTAGCTGGATTATCTTAAAGCCTACAAGCTACACTACTCCACTTCAAATGGAATCAAGAAGGAGACCCGCTGGGAGCTCCATGTAACAGCACAGCTACCTGTCACTGTAGCATTGTGAAGCCATGACTATGCTCTGATGTTTTCGCCGCAGGTTGGTTTCAGTCGGCAGCAAACATGCAGCAAAGCATTTATGGGGTACATGTTCAGGCAATTGAGCGTTCTTCTCAACCAGACTGGAGTAAATATGTAGAATAGGACAAATTCCAGATCTTTTTTTTATTTATGTATCCAAAGAATGGTTGTCAGGCTGGCTTAGCTGGAGATCAAGGTACAGTGACATGCTACAGTGTCAGCTGCATAGGAAGGCAATTCTGGAGTGGTATTTACCGAAGCCAGGGGGTCTTCCTAAGCCAATTAAAAGCTAAAATATAATGTTGTTACTGAGGTGTCAGCAATTAACCTTTTGAATAAAAAAAGTCTTATCATTTAAGTCATTATGAACACATTTTAAAAAAGCAATGTCTATCAGAGCTCTGACTGGAACGCTCATCAACAAAGATCCTAGACAGCTTAGAACTGAGAACCCCCCCCCCCCCCGTTATACTGTTGCTTGTCTGTCAGTTTAAAGTCTGCTCTTTTCATTACTTTTAAGTTATCTGGACAATCTCTGATTAATGTCTGATTAATTAAATCTGAAATACTCATTCTTGTCAAATCTGAGCTAAGTCATTCAATACAAACAGGTTTGTTTTTTGAATTCCTTATTTAGCCTTTGAAACCAAATCAAACAAACCAAAAGGATGTAAATACCACACCATTACCCTTGCTTGAACAGACTTCAAACTATGTTGAAGAATTCATTCAGAATTTAAACTTTATAAGACACTTCCAGAACTTCTGCTTTTACTACCTCGCAATTACTCTAGTTATACTCGGTCAGTGGGGGTGGGAGTTAAATGTAGGTGATACCAACTGAAAAGGGGGGCCATTTAATTTTTATAACAGTCCATACAGTGCTATTATAAGGAGAAAAGGGGTTTGTATTTACCAGAGGTTGTGCCCTATTTATACAGACTTCAGTCGTAGCAATCCCTCATACTGAGTAAGCATGTGGCGAACAAAAGTGCTTCTGACTGTGGCGCCTGGTTGCACCAGCTTTGCTAAAATTGGTGAGGTATTATCAAGGTTGCAACTTAATTCATACGGGTATTGTGGTTTGTCTTACGGAATCGGATACATTTCTAGGCATTTTCTTTTACATATGTTAGCTTTGCTCTTTATGATTTTTGAGTAAAGTTTTCTTTATGGATAGGATCTCAACATGCCACACTAATTGAGTCATAAACCTCAATCAGGTGCTGACCCTAATTTTGGGAACTATAACAATGACCATGATTTAGGTTTGGCAAAACTGATAGAAATCTTTATGCTTACCCCACTAAGGAATTTTAAGAAGTGCATCTCACTTAAAATGGAAGAGATCATTTATCTCACAAAATAGGCCTTCTATCCTTTTACTTCCAGGCTGTATAAATGTGTGTGTTACTATCTGAGAGTCCCTTATCTCTCTTACCATGCACTGAAAATCTCCAAACTCTTGCTAAAACACACTCAGCTCAGGTTTTCTAGTTTCATCTATTGAATGCTTGTACTTGTCCAACCCCAGGTTTTTTTAATGATTATTATGATTATTACTATTTTATATTAAAACTCATTTTGAAAATGTGCTATTATAAGACTCACCGCTCTATTAGAACACACAAACACACACAGCAAAACACAATCATAGTCAAAGTGGATGCCAGATGGCCACATCTGTGACCAACTGCCATCGCATACAAACCAGGTGTTGAGGTGTTCCAGAGAGTGAGTGTGTGTGTGTGTGTGTGTGTGTGTGTGTGTGTGTGTGTGTGTGTGAGTGAGAGACAGAGAGAGAGAGAGAGAGAGAGAGAGAGAGAGAGAGAGAGAGAGAGAGAGAGAGAGAGGGAGAAAGGGAGACTGTGTTTTCACAGTGGAATAATACTAAAACCTCCTTTTCCGAATTGGAAAGCCATTCTCAGATTAGAGTATGGCTTTGATCTGTTTTGTCCAATCTGTACATAACAGCTTGAATTATTGTCGTCGTCCGCTATGTCATTGTCCTGCTGTTGTTTTTTTTCTTTTTAATAGGCCTCTAACAACAAACATGGCTTACGGGCCTGATTTTGGAACTTTGAAACCATAAATGCCCTTAGAAGATTTCCATGCACAAACAATGGGACTAATGTAAAAATGAATAAAATTATAGTTACCAACATCCCTGGAGACAGATAGTGACACTGGTAACCTTATACAGCATTAGTGTTTTTATTTTTGCATTGATTCATGAAATCTGCCACCATCCCTGAACCCAGGGGAGCAGTGGGGAGGAATTACCATAACGTTGTTGGATTTAACTTTTTAGTTTAGGTTCTAAATGTCTCTGAGTAATTATTATCACTTTTTACTCATTACATTTTAAGTCAGTCTGTACTTTTACCTGTATTCCAATTTTAGTTAGGCTTTATATTCATTTTAAATACCTGTATACAATATACATATTGAGTTCTTTTTGCCATAAATTGAACTTTTTTATGCCAGTTATGCATATTAAATGTATGTTTTTGGCCATTTATTGGTTATTTATTAACTAACTTAGGCAATGTACAAACTTAGCCAGGGTTTTTATAAACAAATATCCTTACCACCTCGTTTAAAAAAAAAATACTCTACACCTAATCGCATAAGTGTGTTGTTAAGCACCTTCATAGACATATCAAACCTGTAGGGGGCAGTAGTTCCCCCAAATCCTATCCACTCTCAGAGTAACTTCCTATGTTCTAACTTCTACATAGAGCAGTAAAAACATGCCAAACCTGACATGTTCTAACTTCTACATAGAGCAGTAACTGAGCTTGTAAAAACAAGCAAACAAAAAGCGCTTGGACAATCGATGATGCCAGCACATCTCTGAGGGCATAAATGCTGTTTCTAAGTGGAAACACAGGTCGCACATGTGATGTCGGAGCATTTTTGTCATGGAAAGTGACGTTGCAGAGCTGAAAACTCTGGTTATTTCTGTCCACACACAAACGCTTAAAACTGAGAAAACGCAAATCTTCACTTTGGTTGGAGTTTTTAGAAAGAATCGTTTTCTGTGCCATAAATCTGCGTTTTCATGTGGATGACAGGCCAAATATATCTTCATTTTGTGAGATACCCGGTTATGTGTGGACAAGACATTAAATACAATCACAGTCAAAGTGGATCGCCACATCTGTGACCAGCTGTCACCCAGAGGTGGGTAGTGACTAGTTACATTTACTCAGTTACATTTACTTTACTAGTAGTAACCTAGTCACTTTTGGGAAAAGAATTACTTTTAAGAATAGTTTTTCTACATCATACTTTTTACCCTTACTTGAGTAATATTATTATGAAGTATTGCTTCTCTTACTTGAGTAAATTTCCAGACCCACTGTAAGTAAATTCACTGAACAAAGGAGATGCATATTTTAACAAGAATACACCAGACACAAACACACAGTTGATTAAAGGAGACCACCTGTTTCTACACAAGCTTTCTTATTCTAATGTCATTTTAATCTGCTGAACTTGTTGCATTGTGAGGTCAAATGAATATACAGTAAACACCATATATTGTCACTAGCTGTACTTTTTACCTAGTTCTAAGTAATATATAATTACCTACTCTAAGTATTAGTAATATATTGAAAAAATGACAAAGAAAAGTGTTTCTTCTGCTTAAAATGTGTTGTTTGTAATTACGTTATTTATTTATTTGTATCATCTTTTCTACATTTGTCTTTAAAATACCAGAATTTACCTTTTACTTAATTTTTCTGATGTCTGATGACATCGTTTTAAAAATATTAAATCAGATACTACTCAGTACTCCAGTAGCCTGTTTATCAAATACTTTTTTTTTACCTACTCGAGTAATTTTTTTGGACGACTACTTTTTACTCTTAGTTGATGTCACGTGGGTGTGTGTGGAGAATGGACCCAAACGCACTCGCTGAAGGAAGGTGGAGGATGTTTATTATTGTGAGGAGATCGTGATGATGATGGTGGTGGTGAAGAGGACGACGGCAGGAATGGAGAGACTGGACATCGGGCTGGAACGAAGAGGCAGGAAGCTGACACACCATGGGGATGAAGACAATATAGGACTAGGAGGACTACTAGGAGGAAGGAGGAAGGATGGATGATCCGGCCGGGAGTGAAAGGAAGTGAGGGGTCTTAAAGGCAGGTGGTGAGTAGGATCAGGTGTGGATGATGACAGGTGAAGACAATCAGGCAGGAATAGGGCAGCGTGACAGGACCCCCCCCTTTAAAGGTGGATTCCAGACACCGTGGAAAGAGTGAAAAAGAAAGGGAAGAGAAAAAAAACAAGCACCCTTGCCAGGGTGGGTGGAGGGGGCCCACGGAAGGAGGGCCCCGAGTCACTTTGGGTACGCCCCTGGAAGTCTGGCGGACGGCCCCGGTGGCGGCCCCTGAGGACCTGGAGGTCGGGCGGACGGCCTCGGCGGCGTCCTCTGGCTGGACGGAGGTCGGGCGGACGGCCCTTAGGTCCTCTTCTGAGGGTCAGGTAGTGCCAAAGATGCCTGGCCGGTAAAGGTCGGCCGAGACAAAGAGAGTCTGGAGGCTCGGACGCCTCCTCAGACGAAGGTTCTGGAGGCTCGGACGCCTCCTCAGACGAAGGTTCTGGAGGCTCGGACGCCTCCTCAGACGAAGGTTCTGGAGGCTCGTACGCCTCCTCAGACGAAGGTTCTGGAGGCTCGGACGCCTCCTCAGACGAAGGTTCTGGAGGCTCGGACGCCTCCTCAGAGGAAGGTTCTGGAGGCTCGGACGCCTGCTGAGAAGACTGTTCTGGAGGCTCGGACGCCTCCTCAGACGGAGGTTCTGGAGGCCCGGACGCCTGCTGAGAAGACTGTTCTGGAGGCTCGGACGCCTGCTGAGATGACCGTTCTGGAGGCTCCAGTGATGGAGACGGGTCCTCCCTGACCCTCCCTGGGAGCTTCAGCGTCGGGGACGGGTCCTCCCTGACCCTCCCCGGGAGCTCCAGCGACGCATGGGGAAATGTCCATCGCTGGAGAGCCGCCGCTGTGACCGCCAGAAACACGGCAGCCACAACAACGGCGGGCTCTGGAACTGGAACTGGAACGGGCTCATGGAGTGGGACTGGAACGGGCTCATGGACTGGGACTGGAACGGGCTCATGGACTGGGACTGGAACGGGCTCATGGACTGGGACTGGAACGGGCTCATGGACTGGAACGGGCTCATGGACTGGAACGGGATCATGGACTGGAACGGGATCTGGAGCTGGAACGGGATCTGGAGCTGGAACGGACTCACGGACTGGAGCTGAAACGGGCTCACGGACTGGAGCTGGAACTGCTCCGGAAGCGGCCCCACCTCGGCGGCGTCGCTGCTTGCGGTGAGTCACCAGAAGAGGCTCATGCCGTCGAGGACCAGTCCCCGGGGAACAGAACGCCAACCTTGTGCCGACGAATGCGGACGGTGAAGGTGCGGCGCTCCGCTCCCCGCTCCCGGAAACAGTCCCGGCGGCGCAGCGGGACCTCCGCCGGCGGACAGATGGTGGAGACGGAGAGGGCGGACCGATGATCCGATCCAACGCCTCCCTGCGAACCCTCTCCGCCTCGGAAGCAGAGAACACCCTCTGGAAGTGAGGGAGCACTCCCAGGATTTCCTCAGCTCTGGAGACCCGCACAGGAAGGTGAGGAGAGGCAGCGAGTCTGACCAGGTTGGCCCAGACGTCCTGGCGGAGGGCGGCGATCTCCTGGGCGAGTGCTGGGTCCATATTTAGGGCCGGATCATTCTGTCACGGGGTGTGTGGAGAATGGACCCAAACGCACTCGCTGAAGGAAGGTGGAGGATGTTTATTATTGTGAGGAGATCGTGATGATGGTGGTGGTGGTGAAGAGGACGACGGCAGGAATGGAGAGACTGGACATCGGGCTGGAACGAAGAGGCAGGAAGCTGACACACCATGGGGATGAAGACAATAGAGGACTAGGAGGACTACTAGGAGGAAGGAGGAAGGATGGATGATCCGGCCGGGAGTAAAAGGAAGTGAGGGGTCTTAAAGGCAGGAGGTGAGTAGGATCAGGTGTGGATGATGAGACAGACAGGTGAAGACAATCAGGCAGGAATAGGGCAGCGTGACACTTGAGTACAATTTGTAGGTATTCTATCCACCTCTGCCTAACAGACAAACATTTTAGTCTGATTTAATGTTAGACAGCAGGAAACAGGTTATGTATCACTATATTAAATCTATGCAAATGTCTGGTTTCAACTGTATGTAAAATCATTCAGAAAGCAATTATAAGGCTATTACTGTATTTGATGATGTTTTACATAATGTATGCTTTCTACAGAAGTGAATGTATGTTTTCCACAAAATGCTGATCAACTTTGAAGGACAGCCCCTTTTAGTTTCCCTCTGTATTGGAACCAAAAGGAAAAGAGCAGAGCTTCATTCTTTACTTCTGAATCAATCAGCCTTACAACATGGTAACATAGCAGCTGGTGTCAGCCCCCCCACAAAGACCCTGAGACACTCCCAGACAAAATGATACCTTATGTCTTGCTGCTGGCGTGGGGAGTGTTGGATGTCCTGTCAGGTTTCCTGGATGTGATGGTGAAACTGATGAAGATTTATATCAGCCTCAAAATGACTGCCTTAGACAGATGCAGAACACAAACCGTTTTAATATATCAAGCTCACACACAATCCAGTAATATATCACACGAACATCAAACACACACACATACACGCACACATGCAGACAACTTTAATTCCTCATCGTTCTGTGACCTATATAATGTTATGAAGAACACCCCAGCAACAGATGAGGATAGCAACACAAAACACAGGAGTAGTACAAGACGTGGGAAGAGTAGCAGAGAAATGCTGAGGATCATAATGGATGGAGGCAGGAAGGCGAGTAATGAAGCAAGCTGTGCGACGCAATATGGTACCAGACAATAAAATGTATCCAAACCATTCGCAAAGTATCTGTCGTTACATCAGGATGATGACAATTCTGACTTGTAGCAGATCACAGTCTATCTCTATTTAACACCCACTAAGATTGCTATAATAGAACTGAAGTAGTTTGTACTTGACCTGGGGAAAAAACATCCTTCAGTTTCTATCAAATTAGATAAACAACAGGACAGGGAATAGTGCACAGTACCATTGCTTATTTATTACAAAATAAGCCAAACTCCAAACATATGAAAAACTAAATATTGTTGAGAGCAGCAGAAGTTTGCTGGTCTGATTCCTTTTAACACTATGATAAAAGGAAAGACATCAGCAATGAGCTAAGAGAAGTGAAATCCATCATTCTGAGACAAAGGTTAGAGGGACAATCTGTAGTCCATCGTTCTATAGATAATACTATTCCCAAGTGGCAAACGTTTGAGACAGATCTTGCTATGATTGGACCTTCCAAGCAAATAGCTCCTTATTGTTATTTGACCCTTCCAGGCACTGTTCAAAGATATAAAACTTCAAAACTAAACAACTGCCAAACTTCAGACTCTATGGGACCTAAAGCCCCTCTCACATGAAACTTTCAAGTATCTAATAAACTCCTTCAGGAATGTAAACTCTGCATGCTTGATGTATGTCGAGAGGTTCATGTTGAACTGAAGTTTTTATGCCTCTAAGCAGAGGTGGGTAGAGTAGCCAAAAATTGAACTCAAGTGAGAGTATCAGTACTTCAACATATTTTTACTCAAATAAAGTAAAAAGTAGCTATTGAAGAAATTACTCAACTAAGAGTAAAAAGGTTATTGACTAAAAGGCTACTTGAGACACAATTATTGCTATATGTGAATTCTAGTATGCTAAAGACAAAATTAATATAAATTATTAAAATATTCGCAAAATAAATTCAAGCATGACATGACTATTAAACATTCTTCAATAAAAAATACATGAAACAAGTACAGTAGGTAATGTGAATATATATACTGTATGCTAGAACAGGGAAAAGTACTTCCATTGATGATGTATGATGTTTACTGTACATTCACCATGAATTCATCTCTAAATGTCACAGCAGCCTCAGCAGATAGGAAATTATATTAGAACAAAGCTTGTGTACAAACAAGAGGTCTCACTTTAACATACGCTGTAGGTTTGTTTCTGTGTCTCATGCATTTTTTATAAATGTGGTTTTTTTACGTGTCCTGTTGGCAGTGTGGAGCTCAGAATTGGGGTCTGAGTACCAAGTAGAAGCCCAACAGATTTACTTTCACAAGCGGAGCAGTACAGCTTTTGCTATAGTCCTCCACTTGATATATGTGTGAAAAATCTTTATTATTAATTGTTGGGGTTTTTATTTCCTGATGTTATGGACACGGAGACGGAAAGTTAAGGAGAAGAAAGAAGGAAGATGAAGAAGAGAGGTAGGAAACAAAAAGTCAAGAGAGAGGGTGAGTTGAAAATACAAGAGAGGAAGGGGAACAAAGAAAACACAGGAAAACATTGAAGTCTGCCTCCATACCCACAGGACGGCAGAGAGAGGGGGAAAACAAAACAAAACAAAAAGGAACATCGACAAAAGAAACCAAACATTGTAAACTAAGAATTACACAACCACATCACACAAAAATAGATATAAAATACAACAACAATGTCACAGAAAAACTCATGGTACCGATTAATCAAGCTCTAGTAATGATAACCTCAGCCCAAGAATATATCCTTAAACACCAGAGACCCCACATCTATGTGTGTTAGCATGCTGGTGCATATAAGGTTTCTCCATAAGAGTGTTCGATAGCTGGTGTGAGCAGACATCAATCCGTCTCCCAGGAATCGATGCAGACATGAAGGAGATCGGAGCAAAGACGTCCAAAGGACCCCCAGAGCCCCAGGCGGACCTGGGCGGGGCCGACCGCATCCCCCAAGAGAGGAGCAGAGGAGAATGTGTTTGTTCTTCATTCACATAAGTCACACTTTTGTTGGGACAAGTATCCAGAAATTTGACTCAAGTAATAGTAGCGATACTTCATAATAATATTACTCAGGTAAAAGTAAAAGGAACGCTGTAGTAAAATTACTTATAAAAGTAAATTTTTTCCACAAAGTTACTCAAGTTAATGTAACCAAGTAAATGTAAGTAGTTACTACCCACCTCTGTCTCTGAGAGCCAACAAATCTGAGAGCTGAGTTTGGAAGTAGGTGTGAAGCAGGAGAGTAAGCAAGCACCACTCTGTTATAACTACTGGCAGCAACGCTGCTGTTCCTTAATGATTTCATAGTGCCATCATTGGTTCTAGCAACACATCTCATTGTGGAAGTTGGTCAGCTGTAAAACTTCAGGGGAGCCATTAAAATGGGCTCAGGTGTTTGCAGGTAAATCGGAGAAGTGTCTTTTGACAGAGCTTCAGTTCGCATGTTTGCAAAGTTCACTCATTCATTATGGTAAATATAGCAATCAATTTAGTAAAATAACAACTTACTCTCAATAAAACAATAACATAAAAGGACAGCTTAGATTTTCAAGTACATCTAAAGAAATTCTAACAACTACAGAACAATGTTCTTTAACTTGATTAATCCAAGTTGAAGACAACTGTTCGCTAAGTATATCTTCGGCCGCCGTTTTGATTAACGGGGTCAAAATAATCTGGTCATAATAGATTTTTACCCATCAATGTTTAAAATGATAACATATTTAATAGTATTTCTTTTTTTAGTCACTTTAAATAATATTCAATCCAGTTAAACTGAATATTGTCATGAGGTTTTGGATGTTCGCCTCAGACAGATGACTTCTCATGGGGGGTTTAGATGTTGTTCTGAAGGTTGAATATGCATTCTGCTGCCACACTGGAGACAGGAATTAAGCACCACTTCAGCCACAGTTTTGAATTGAGGAAACATGTCTCCAATTGAAGTGATGTTTGTATTATTGTATTGAACTGACTTTTCTTGTAAAGTGCCTTGAGATGACATCTAGTGTGAATCGGCGCTATAGAAGTAAAATGAATTGAATTGAAATTGAATCAGAAGTCAGAAAGACTCTTTGAACGAGCCATTTCCTGACCTGCCAGCTATCCCTTCAGCGGGAGGAAATCCACAGTATGAACCGGTTGTTGGTGACACCTTCCAAAGCCTTAGTAATTCTTCAACACGCTGTCAGCTCCCGGTTAGCAAGATACATTGAGCACGATGTCCATGTCTGAAATAATGTTCAGATGCTCTCATGGGAATCTTTTTTCATTGATTGATTCACTTAACTGGGCTTTGTGCGTAAAGTAGAAAATGTCTGCACATGCGCACCAAGTGGTCAGAGGTGTGAATGCTAATCTGTCAAAATGACGGATGTCCTTCAGATATTCTTGTCACTGTTTGAAAAAAAACTGTCAAACACGGATAATGTTTGGTTAATGCGACCCCTGCTGGTGACAGAGCACGGTACAGGGAAAGCATAATCACTCACAAAAAAGTACAGTAATCATGTGACAATAATGTGGAATTGGTAAGCAGCAATTGTAGGACTTGGGAACCTTACAATCATTGAATCAGTCGTAAACTTAGAGCTGAAGGTTTCTCCAAAGTGGACAAGACGACAATGACCCCGAACACAGAATTAGTTCCTCAAAAATGGTTCAGAAAAGGGTTCGGCTGATTTAGCCCAGTAGGAACTAATGGTAACAGTTACAGCTGTGAACTATTAGATCAGTTATGATTAACCAACAATATGTCTTATTTTTCTGTCATAACCCACACTAACCCTGATCTTACACACACCAGCCCAGGCTAATACAAACAAGAAGGAGGTTCTGTGGACATTTTTTTCTTTACAGCAAAGGTCTTCAAAGAGTTTCCTGGAGGGCATTTTGGGATAAAACGATCCAGGCTTGCTTTCACATTTGAATTGGAAAAAACACACAAGAAAACTTGAAGTGTCTTTAGATAATGTGCATATATAGATAAATGATCTTAAGTTTTGTGCTTGATTTCAGTTAACAAATTAAAATCAATAAGAAAATCCCTGCAGAAGCCGAAGCTCTGTTATTCCAATAAATGCATTGTGTGCATTACGAAACAAATGTTTTGGTTAAATATGAAAGTAAAAACCAGAGTGATGCTTTGTGCATTCTGAGAGAAAAGGCGACAATACCAAAACTCTTCTGTCATCAAAACTGAACCATTAACAGTTTTTTTTGTCTCTTTATCGATTTGCAACAAACAACTCTCTCTGCCAATGTCTCTCCTCCACTCCTCCTGCACAGTGTACAGATTACATCTCTGCTGTCATTACACAGCTTTATTTTCCATGGCTGAGCACAAATTGTGTCTTGCTGTTCGCCATCATGCAGCTTTATTAAAGCAGCAGCCAGCCACTGTCAACAGGCTGCTCCTTCTGATCCTGCTTCATGTTTGTTCTTACTCTGTCATGGCTTGGGAACTTCTTAGCAGCTGGAGCAGACATTAGGTATCAGAACAGTTCAAGTCGACATTGATTAACTAGTCACCAGCCTGGGGTAATACAAAATTTTTTAATTTAATGTCCTAAGATGGGAAGTTATCACTAGTAATATGCAGAATGAGCCTATGATGTCATGAAACAACTCATTAGTCAAAAGGATCCAGCTGTTTCTGTCCTTCCAACATCTGTCTCCTACAATCTTCTACACTTAAAATTGTTTTCTCAAAAATATATTTCTTATTTCTGTTGTAAACTCTGTAGGGAATACGTCAAACATCACACAACAAGAATTTTTTATTTTTTTTTACCTGTATACTTTTAGTTTTTGGTGCTGTGAAGCTGGAAGATTTTTACTGTAAATTTTTCCCCTTCTGACAATTTGTTATGATGCATAACCATGGCAACAATGTGGTTTACAGTCGGGAACAGCTGATTAACATCGCAAAAGCTGAAATAATACCTCAACTGAAGCCACAAATCCCTGATGAGTTGACAAGGAGGAGACGTGGATGCAGAGCAGGAGCGAAAAGGAGACAGAGAAAGAGGAAGTTCAAGCCATCTCTTCCATTGATCATAATGGGCAACGTAAGATCACTGGCTAACAAGATGGATGAACTCCAAGCTCTTACAAGGACTCAGCCAGAGTACCGTGAATGCAGTGTTATGTGTTTTACTGAGACGTGGCTACTGGATCATATCACCGACTCCAACGTCTCTCTGCCAGGCCAAGACCTCCTCTGGGAAAATCAGATCACAATCTTGTTTTTCTCTGTTCAGAATATAAACCACTTGTTCAGAGGCAACCTGTGTCAAAATGAACTGTGAGAAAATGGTCACAGGAAGCTGAAGAAGCCCTGCAGGGTAGTTTTGCAACCACAGACTGGATGACTCTTTGCCAAGCACATGGAGAGGACATCAATGCCATGACTGAGTGTGTGAGTGACTATATAAACTTCTGTGTGGACAACATCATCCCCACCAGAACAGTGAGATGCTTCCCGAATAACAAACCCTGGATCACCAGTGACCTGAAGGAACTGCTAAACAAGAAAAAAAGAGCATTCAGCGAGACAGGGAATTACTGAGGAGTACACAGAAGCAACTTAAGGTCAAGATCAAACACAGCAAAGAGGCATACAGGAAGAAGCTGGAGAACAAACTACAGAGGAACAATATCAGAGATGTCTGGTCAGTAATGAGAAAGATCACAGGTTTTAAGGAGAGGAAGGATTGGATAGATGGAAGTCTGGACAGAGCCAATGAACTGAACATATTCTTCAACAGGTTCAGTTCAGGAACTAGCTCAGCATCCCCCTCTCCTGTTCCCAGCCAAACAGACATCCCACTCTCCTCTGACCAACAGCTTTCCTGTTACACCTCGGATGTTTTATCCTTCACCTCAGCCATGGACTCTTCTAATTCCACAAGTTTGACTTCAACCAAGTCAGAAAATGCTGCTACCCCCTTTGCCTCCCCCTCCCACTTGTCTGTCTCCAAAAGTCAGGTGAAGAGGCAGCTGGTGAAACTGAACCGGAACAAGGCTGCAGGTCCAGATGGTGTCAGCCCCAGAGTCCTGAAGGCCTGTGCAGAGCAGCTCTGTGGGATTCTGCAGCACCTCTTCAATCTTAGCCTAACTCAGGAGAATGTTCCAGTGTTGTGGAAGACATCCTGCCTTGTTCCAGTACCCAAAAGATCTCACCCATCAGTCATCAATGACTATAGACCTGTTGCCCTGACATCCCACATCATGAAGGTCCTGGAGAGACTCCTGTTGGCACCCCTGAGTAAGCAAACAAGAACGTATCAGGACCCACTGCAGTTTGCTTATCGCTGTGGAGTTGGAGTTGAAGATGCCATCATCCACCTACTTCAACCAATCCACTGTCATCTGGACAAAGCAGGCAGCACTGTGAGGATCATGTTCTTTGATTTCTCCAGTGCATTTAACACAATTCAGCCTGATTGGCTTTGTCAGAAACTCCTGAAGACACAGGTGGAGCCCTCAACAATAGCCTGGATCAATGACTACCTGACCAACAGACCACAATTTGTGAGACTGAAGAATTGTGTGTCAAACCAGGTGGTCAGCAGCACAGGAGCGCCACAGGGGACTGTACTCTCACCATTCCTTTTCACTCTGTACACCTCAGACTTCCAGTACAAATCAGAGACCTGTCATCTGCAGAAATACTCAGATGACTCTGCAATTGTCGGGTGTATCAGAGATGAACAAGAAGCTGAATACAGAGAGCTGGTGGACCGCTTTGTGACATGGTGTGGAAACAATCGTCTCACCTTGAAGGTGAACAAAACAAAGGAGATGATTGTAGATTTCAGAAGAAACAGGGATAAGTCAAAAACTGTTTCCATCATGAAGAAGAAGAAGAGAAGAAGTGGAGGTGGTTAAGGAGTATAAATACCTTGGAGTTCACCTTGACAACAGACTGGACTGGAGGCGCAACAGTGAAGCCGTCTACAAGAAGGGACAGAGCAGACTGTACTTCTTGAGGAAGCTTAGGTCCTTCAAGGTTTGCAGCAAGATGCTCCAGATCTTCTACAAGTCGATTCTTCAGCCATTATCTGTTGGGGTAACAGCATCAGAGCCAGGGATTTAAATAGGCTAAACAACCTGATAAAGAAGGCTGGTTCTGTTCTTGGGACAACTGTGGAACATCTGGAGAAGATGATGCAAAGAAGGATTCTTCATAAAATGAGACTGTTATACACCAACAAAGAGTCTTCAAGCAGAGGCTTCTCCAGAGCCACTGTAACACAGACCGCTACAGGAGATCCTTCCTGACTACACCAATCAGCATCTAAAACAACCTTTTGTGTGATATGATTTACAACATTTAATATCCCTCTGAGATCAATAAAGTATTTCTGAAATGATCTTTTCTTAGTGTAGGAGTTAGTTTATCACCTTATGCAATGGAATTCATCTTGTCTGTGTGTCATGTGACACAGGGCGGTCGAGAGACCTGTTGTAATGGAGGAAAAGTTGTGCAAAGAACAGGTGAAATACAATGTTTGGCACAAAGCACAACATTTTGCAGGATTTACCTAAACAAACAGAAAGAAAATTATTAACAAATATATCTAATTTAACATTCTGGAAGCAGAAGGACGACATGAGTTCAAAAGCTGTATAAGTTAATAGAGTATCTGTCAATGGGCAAAGGAACAGTTAGCATCGAGTTCAGATAGTCATTGGTGAGAGAATACGATAGTACAGGATGCAATAACAATGAATTGTAACATGATATTTACTGCCCTTTAAAGCTGCTGGACATTCAATTATATTCAAGGCATAGCTTTTAATTAACTATCATACTAGGAATAAACAAATGTCTATTTCTAAGCGACCTTAATTGAAATAAGGGAAAAATAAATTCTGATCCCAAGGACATCAGGTTTGGTTTAATCCACTTTCTAGCTCACATTTAATCAAACGATCACAACTGCCGTTCCTGGAAGGGAGAATTTGTCCACCTTTCCAACTCCACTGTTCTGTTGCTTGATCCTAAACAGATAAAGCCAAATCATAGCATGTAGGTCAGTAAAACAAAAGAACAGGTTCCAAATATCTGCCCACTGATTTACTTTTTGTTCCATTTTGACCTATCTGAGTGCTTAAAATTAATGTTATTATTTTTATTAATGTTATTCTACTTCCTATATTAATATGCTCCCAAAATGTAACCACTGAACATTTTAAATGAACTGTTTTCTCAATTAAAGGACACCAGCCCAGTATTTGGTGGAATTATAACCTGAATATAACCCGCTTCTTGATGCACTCCATACTTCTCCAAAAAAATACTCTGCCAATGAGCAAAAGAAAATTATTAAATAATGATGTACCTGCATAGATACAGCACTAATATGATGGTATAACAGCATGACTTTGCATTATTAACCACAATGCTAGACCTAATCAGCTCGTTTTTGCATCTGAGTTCTAATGTGGAAATATCCTTCCCTAACTTTAGGAATCAAACTTGTTTCAACCTAATAGTTCATAATAATTCAACAGCCTACAAATGAGACTGACTTGTTTATTCCCATGTGACTGTGTGCACAGATCTATCTGCATGAGTGCACATGAGTGTGGGTGTGCAGTTTGACTCAAGTGTCACTGGCTGTAACCGCTGAGCTGTGAACTAACAAGCTCTCCGCTAATTGGTTGAAGTTTGCAGGAAACCAAAATGAAGCGCTCTTGTTTTTGCTTCTCCTCTCTTCCCCAAGAAGTTTGAATGAAAATAGAGATGCAAGAGAACAGAGTCTGTGCCGTAGTCACTGAAGAAAACAAAGGACAAGCTTCTCACAGAGGAGATGCACCTGCTACGAAGGAAAGCAGGAGTAAAAGACTAATTGAGCTGCAGCGATGCTTTTGGATTTGTCAGCTGGATGGATGCTGGATTCATGTACATGAAACAGCCAGCCTAACAATCTCTTTCTCAGAGCTTGCATAGTGAAGTCTCTTCTGGCACACATTTCTGTCTCTTCCCACATGCCTCCTCTGTTACTTTTTATGCCACTTTTCATTCTGACTATCTTTCCTCATACTGCGAGTGCAATCCTAGCTCATGCTCTTTCAATGGACATCTGTCGATCTCTTTTGCTCTCGTCTTTTCTCCATACAGCCACCAGCAGCCAACCATTGGTGGAGAGGAAGGATAAGATGGCTTCCTCAGTCAAATAAGAATAGTACATTTTTCACTTCGCCCTCAGGACATATAGGATTGTTGTCACTGAAAAGGAATGGTGAAGGGATTCAGTAGCTTACTAAAAAGTTGTTTGCTGAAGCTGAGCATGAATCATATGTTTGAAAACACATTTTATTAAAAGTTAACAAAAATCAATTCCATTTCAACACATATACATTTAGTTCACATGTGGCAACCAATGGAATATGGCTGTGTGTTGTATTTGTCTCATGCCGCACTGCTATACTACTCCTGTAACATCCATTAATCAAAGGTTGCTTTGAGTTAATTGGAGTGTTCAAAGTTCATAATCAGTCATCATTTATGGATAAATTTGTAACATGGCGATCCAAAACTAAATGAACAGGAATTGGGTGTGATACATAATCTTTAGAAAATATTACATAAACATTAATCAAATACCACAAAACAGGTTGAGCATTTTTACTATGTATCTCATGTTCATGAAATCAGCTAAAAGGTTGGCTAAATTCCATAACATTGGTATGAAAAGGTTTTTTTTACAGGTATTTAACAGAAGAAGGAAAAGGATGCATGGCAATGTGGGGGTACAAATTCTTAATGTTTGCTTTTTAAACATAAGGCGTAGGCCCACGCTTTGTGGCTATAAGCGCTTCTCCTCTTCTGAGAAGGCTTTACACAAGGTTGAGGAGTGTGTTCATGGGAGGTTTTGACCATTTTTCCAAAAACATGTTTGTAAGATCAGACACTAATGTGGGATGAAATGTGATTGAAACACCTGAATTAAATTATTTGGATTGATGGGTGAATTTTTGCTATACAGATTAGACATCATTGACTTTGAGAGCGGCTGAACTTTGACAGTAAGATGGCTGAAACATAGCCTCCCAAATACCTGCAGTGCTTGTGGGATGTACTCTTTTTGTAGACGTCAGGTCCTTTGACCATTGGCTTGAGGTGAAAAAAGCAGCACTAGAACTATTGGTGGCCAGTGCTACTATAAAATCCTTAAGACCCCAAAGCTCTTCACACTACATTCAGTCATTCACACACACATTCACACGCTGTTGATGGTAAGCTACATTGTAGCCACAGCTGCCCTGGGGCATACTGACAGAAGCGAGGCTGCCATGCACTGGGCACTCTGACCACCACCAACTGGCGAGGCGGGTGAAGTGTCTTGCCCAAGGACACAAACTGAGACAAACAGAACAGGAGCTCGATCGTCAACCCTCCAATTACAGAATGAACTCCTACCTCTTGAGCCATGGCCACCCAAATATGAAATATCTGAACAAATCAAAATATCTTAGAGCTTCAACATCACTGGAATGATGTATGAGGCTGGATAGTCTATGCTGAGCCATGTTCACCAATATAAGGGTTCACAATGAACCTGGATGCAACAAAGAATAGGAATTACTAAAAGTTGGTGCGGACAAGTTGCTGGTTGAAACCTTGACATGTGCCACGATTAGCAGAGAATGTGAGGTTCGTTGGAGCTGTGGTCCATTTCATTACCAGAATGCCTATTACCTGCTACAATGACACATCTCCGTCAGCAATGACTCAACCTGTCAGTGGGGGAGTAATGGTAATACTCACTCACTTGTTCATGCATAAATGCTTCTCCTTGTTCACGTTTGTTGGAATCAGAATCAGAATCAGAATCACCTTTAATGGCCAAGTATGACACCTACAAGGAATTTGACTCCGGCAACTTTTCTCTCCAGTACAGAACTTAAATAAGTGAAATAAAGAAATAAATACAAATAAATAATAAAGGATAATATATACACCAAACCGGGGTTATTTTACAGTGAGTATGTACAGCAGTGCAGAGTTATAGTTTAGTGTTGTGTGAATGGACTCACACTCTGTGACTACACAGAGTTCATCAGAGCGACAGCGTGGGGGAAAAAACTGTTTTTGTGTCGGGTGGTTTTCGCGTACAACGCTCTGTAACGCCGGCCTGACTCTCTGCAGTTTGACCGTGGCACATCTCTGCCCCGAAATGTGTCTGCGCAAGCTACCATAATGTGCTGCTAACCAAGTTTATCTCTTAAAGAAACTGGAATTCTATTCATCCATTACCCTTACCTTCGTCTCCCCATTCAGGGTCACATGGAAAACCAGCTCCATTCCAGCAATCAGTATCCAAGAGATGGGGCAAACTTTGGTTAACTGGTAACCTGTCCAGTACAAGATGGACATACACATTCACACCTAAGAGTAATTAAGAGAAAACCATTACTACAATGTGTGTGTGTTTGGTTTGTGAAAGGAAGCCAGAGTAGGTAGAAGGAATCCTCACATGCACAGAAAGAACATGCAAACTTTACAATGAAACACCCCAGTCATTGTTGGACTGCCTAACTATATTACAAGGATTAGTAGCAGATATAACAGCAATCCCTTAGAAGTGTATTAGAGTCAATGCCCAGATGAGTAAGAGCTGTTTTGGCAGTAAAATATAGGAATCTACTTGAAGCTGGGCAAAAATCACATAATGTTGTACCTAAAGGGCTTCTGTTGCTTGTAGCCAGACAAAAAAGTGCATAGACATTGTAATAAAGACTCTGCATAAACCATCATTAATGAGATTGGCCACCACATTTGGAATATGCACTTTATTGGGTGAATATTTTTCAGATTGATGCACTACCCTCATATCATCAAAACACTTTGCAATGCAGGTTCTGTCTCCAGCCAGCTGTCTAAGCATATGGTGAAGTTTATTGGCAGGATCAGACATAGCGAGTACCTACAGCAGTGGTGTGGCACACTGCTGCCACTGACTCAAAACACAGAACATCAAGATTTCTGGTCCGCACATGTAGTGGGAGCAGATGATTGCTGGAAAGCGTAAAAGTCTATACATCTCTGTCACTCTGTTTTACAGCGTTCATCACTGCCTTCTCCCTCCCTCCCTCCCTCCCTCCCTCCACCTCAGAGTTTCTTGTGTTTCTTGTCTCCTCCACAGTGATGCAATGCAAGTAGCTGGCCTCTCAATGAACCAATGAGACTGTCTTAGCTGTCTCACAGCTCTGTGCACATCCACAGAGACACTCATTCTGGCTGTTATACGCTGGTGTTCTCTACCCTTCACTTATTTCTGACTTTTACCAATAATGAAAAATGAGTGCAGAAATAGCTGGCCTACTTTGACTTCAAACCTTACATTAAAAGAGATACACCTGAGGGGTTTGTCCCATGCTTCAAGGTTGACAGAGGCTTCATAGTGTAAAGGGTACAGACTGGGTTAATCGCTGAGTTGGGAAATCATGGGACCACTTAAAGTTTAATTTTCTTAGAGTAGAAGTGAAGGCTTGCATTATTCAGGTTGTTGCACAGATAACACATACATGTAAACGACTAGGGTGAACATATATGAGTATTATTCATGCTAACCAAATGTTCCATTTAAATGCCAAAGCAGTCAGAGGGAGTCATGCCAGATGTCAGTAACTCTAAAACTAAAGCAAGTTACACAAGAATGTGTCTTAATCTCCTAACATAACCCAAGTATAAGAGCACCAACTCTTGCATTATATATTAAATACACATCATGCAATAAGGCTCGCTGCATTGCTTTACTACACTTTGGCACTGTAGCGCACACACTTTGATCATCATCAAGAGTCTGGGTGACACAATGTGTTTTTCTTTTAGTCTTATGAGCAGACACAGAATGTGATAGAGAGTCTGCAAAAGCTCAACTCAATCCAGAATAACTTAGTTAAGTAGCATTTAAAGGGATCCTTGAATTCAAAACCTGATTTACCTTGCTGTTTAATTTAGGGCGTCAAATGTACCATACCAAAAAGTATGTGCTGTCTCCGACTTGCTTTCCTATGCAAATTTGTCATTTTGTCATTGCGCTGGAGAAATGGGCCAGTCTGGTCAAATCTCTGATACCGCGTCATAGGCAGTGGACACCCCCCCTTAAATATACATGTCCCCGCCCACTTCAACATTAGCAGCATGTAACTCTTGGTTACACATGTCTTTCAAAATAGAGCTTTATTATGGGGTTTTATTTGGTCATTTTTTTAGGAATCCTGGGCCATTTCCAGCCCCAACAAATGTTCATATGCTACATAGAGGCTCAAAGAACAGTTTCCAACTGTCAGAAAACATTGTTATAGAACCATTTTATGTATATGGATATTCATAATTATATTTTAAACAAATACATTACCTGAAAAAACCCTAAAATACCTGGGCACATACACCTCTGAGGCTCTGTGGTCATGAACAAGAGCTTAAAGTCACTATGACTGTATTCAAGAATGCTTCCATGGATTAACAGGGTCTGAAGAGTTTTATATTTCTGAAATATGAAAGAATTGTGTTCTGACTAGATTGCAGGTTGTTACACAGGGCGGCTGTAACTCAGTGGTAGAGTTGTCAGCCTGGGTCAGGGTTCGAATCCAGCTTCCACCTGCTACATGTCGTTGTGTCCTTGGGCAAGACACTTCACCTACCTTGCCTACTGGTGTTGGCCAGAAGGGCCGATGGCGCGATATGGCAGCCTCGCTTCTGTCAGTCTGCCCCAGGGCAGCTGTGGCTATAATCATAGCTTGCTTCCACCAGTGTGTGAATGTGAGAGTGAATGAATAATGGAGTTGTAAAGCGCTTTGAGAGTCTTGAAAAGCGCTATATAAATGCAAGCCATTATTATTATTGCTTTTCTTGTAAAGTGCCTTATGTTGTGAATTGGCACTATATAAATAAACTGAATTGAATCGAATTGAAATTGCTACTCTTACTTGAGCAGCACTTTCAGACTTCTAGGTTTGCTTCTCTGGAAATAGCATGGTGAAGAGTGGCTGAGTGAGACTAAAGCAGAGACAATCAGCCAGGGGTAGGCAGAACTGAAAGACCAAGGAGAGTGGTTGGCAAGTAAATGGAGAAAGAACAGCAGTAACATCGACGTTTCATTCAACAACTGAATCAATCCTATGAAAATAAAAACATAACATAGCATTTAACAATTGTTCTGTTAGTTACAGCTGCTGTAAGTCAAAAACCTTTAGTTTTTCCTCATGGGAAAGTTAGATAGTGTAAAAATGAATTGAAGCATTCTCTTAAATCATGCAAGTATCTGTAATTTGTACAACAACTTACTGACATTTACCCTAGTCAAATACAATTGGCAGTTTATTGGTTGAGTGGCGTAACCTACCTCGGTTTGCAGTGAAAATAACCACATGATTCTACGTAAATAACCATCCCATGCAAAGGTAGCAGCATTTTATAGGTTCGTAAAATAGCATTTGGATAAACAACTACAACAGATTGGCAAATGAGATCGTTCTAGGATTGGTGAAGTCCGCTTTGGAACTGGTCCAACTCAGACTCGATGTCAACGTCTCTAGATAGAAACAACTCTGTATTTGATCTAAATAAGTAGGCTAAGACAGGTCTTAGATTTTTGAACTGAGCTCAGAATTCTTTTTTTTTTTTTTCGTGTCCTGTTTGGCAGTGTGGAGCTCAGAATTGGGGTCTGAGTACCAAGTAGAAGCCCAAAAGATTTACTTTTACAAGTGGAGCAGTACAGCTTTGCTATAGTACTCCACTTGATATATGTGTGAAAAATCTTTATTATGAATTGCTGGGGGTTTTATTTCCTGATGTTATGGACACAGAGACGGAAAATTAAGGGGAAGAAAGAAAATGAAGAAGAAAGGTAGGAAACAAAAAGTCATGAGAGAGGGTGAGTTGAAAATACAAGAGAGGAAAGGGAACAAAGAAAACACAGGAAAACATTGAAGTCTGCCTCCATACCCACAGGACGGCAGAGAGAGGGGAAAAAACAAAACAAAACAAAACACGAAAAAGGAACATCGACAAAACAAACCTAACATCGTGAACTAAGAACTACACAACCACATCACACAAGAATGGATATAAAAATACAACAACAATGTCACAGAAAAACTCATGGTACCGATTAATCAAGCTCTAGTAATGGTAACCTCAGCCCAAGAATATATCTGTAAACACCAGAGACCCCACATCTATGTGTGTGTGTTAGCATGCTGGTGCATATAAGGTTTCTCCATAAGAGTGTTCGATAGCTGGTGTGAGCAGGCATCAATCCGACTCCCAGGAATCGATGCAGACAGCAGACATGAAGGAGATCAGAGCCAAGACGGCCAAAGGACCCCCAGAGCCCCAGGCGGACCCGGGCGGGGCCGACCGCATCCCCCAAGAGAGGAGCAGAGGAGAACCCCAGGGGAATGTCCAGCGGCCACTATGCAGGGGCCCGGGGGCGCCCCACCCCCCAGCAGAGACCCAACAAGGGGCCCCCGGCACCGCAGGGGCCGCGGCCGGCCGCCACGCGCCACCACCGCCCTGGGCCAATCCCCACCGCCAACATCCCAGCGCCCCACCCCTGCCCCATGTCGGGGCGCCCCACCGATAGCCGCAGCGGATGGACAGCATCCCCAGGCCAAGCTCAGCCAGCACCTGGACACCAAGTTGTACCAGCTCCCGAGTCTTGATCCCATGCAACGCAGAGCGCCGAGTTTTGGCATCCAACAATGGCCAGGGCTGGTCCAACCCCCCAATGAACCGACCACGCACGGTGCGCACAGAGCAGGTGATCGAACAAGCAGAGACACTGGATCCGTATCCCGCCGGGCCACCGAGCAGGCACCACCCAACAATCCCATCCCTGGCACCCTTCGAGAGGGCAGCCCAAGACCCAACCTGACAGGCAGACAAAGACATACAGACAAAGACATACAGACACAGTCATACGTTCCCTCCCTATTAAACACATACATTCTCACTAACTCACCAAGACAACCAAGAAATGACGCTGTACCCTCACTCACACACCCCATACACACTTAATGCTCCCAGGTCCAGGTACCAATGCCCCAGTAGAGCCACCAGCCCCCGGACCCGGGAGATGGATCCCCTACTTTCTAGGACGGAGACAAGCAGACCCCCAAAGGGCCCCACAGTGGCAAGGCAGCCCGACAGCCCAGGACCCCAACCAGACCACCTGTTCCTCCTCCGAAACCCCAACCCCCGATGGCCCGTAGCGAACAGAGGTGTAAGAAGGCCCCTAGCCTCTATCCTCCCGCTCGAGTATGGTGTTGATGCGTGTTGTGATAATGTGCATTTAAAACAGAGGGGTGGGATGTGGGGAAGGCAGCCACACATCCCCCAACCCCCACCCCGAGCCCTCAGTGTCTGAGCTCAGAATTTTCAAAAGGTCTGCTATGAAAATAAGTTTGTTCATTTTTAATGTGTGTCAACTGAACTTTGATGGGTTTGTGCTGTAGCAACAGATATTGGGTAGCTTAGCCATGTTCTGAACTTTGAAAAAAGCAACTAATCATAAAGCAAAATTTCCATTTTCAATGCAGGATTAAACTACACTAACCTAACCCATAAATAAATAATTTTAACCTAAACATGGCGTCTTTTTTTCTAATCAATCTTTGTCCCTTTAAAATATTCTGGGTCAAACCTAAAAAAAAACAATCCAGTTGTTGGTAATTTACCTAGTACTAAATTAGTTCATATTTCGCAAAGTAGGTAGTTAGCAGAATAGTTATTTTTTCCTCCAGCAGATTTCGGAGCATGACCGTCTAGACTGGATTTCACTAACAGCCATGAATGCATTCAGAAGTAAGATGAGAATATTTAATAAAGAAAGGAGAACAATGTCAATGAAGTTGACAAAACAGTAGAAGGAAAGGCGGAGTCTCAAGGAGACCAAGGTAATGGAAGAATGCAGCAGTGAGTGAAAGTAAATGAGGAGCTTCTATGCTGGGGAGCTTGATCATTGACAGGTGGCTGACTGGGAATATGGTGCAGGTGTGAGTGGAGACCAGACAGGCTGACTGATGGTAGGAGACTAATGAACATCAGGAGCTGAGGAAGAAAAAAGCAATAACCAAGGGAAGAGGGCTAAACTCTAATCTAAGCAAATGCAAAAACAAACAAAGAAACTAAATACAAAGCAATGAACTGCTAAAGCAAGAACTGGGCTAAATATAAATAAACAAAGAAATAAATTAAAATACAAACACAGAAGAAACCCAAAACACCCCAGTGGCAGATTTGCATGTCATATTAAAGTACTCAAGGCAAGGCACATTTGTATGGCACACTTTCAGTAACCAGGCAATTCAACGTAAAATAAAATCAGCAGCAAAACAATAAAAGCTGAAAACACGACATCGAAGACATACAGAACATTAAAAAATAGTACTATTATGACATTCCAGGTATTAATAATCAATTAATCAAAGGTAGCTCTAAACAGATGGCTTTTTAGCCTTGATTAAAAGGAACTCAGTGTTTCAGCAGCTTTGCAGGAGCAAATAAACTAAAAGCTGCTTAAACATGTTTGGTTCTGATTCTAGGGATGTTAAGTAGACTGGAATTAAAGGACCTGAGTGGTCTGGGGGGGGGGGGGGGGGGTTGGTATAGTAACAGTAGAACTTCAACATACTTTGGTGCTAAGCCATTCAATGATTTATGAACTAGAAAAAGTATTTAGAAGTCTATTCTCTGAGCTACAGGGAGCCAGTGTAAGGACTTTAGAACTAGGGTGATGTGCTCTACTTTCCTGGTTCTAGTGAGGAACACAAGCAGTAGTGTGTGGCCGTCAGTGTTTGATAGATTTTTCTACACAGTTTTCAGTGTGCTCTCTACTGCCATGCACAAAAAAGCAGACTTACAAGTTCACAGGTTAGTGTGCTCCTTTGTCATAGGAGTGAATTGTTCCCACTTAGACTGTTGCCTACGATCCAAGTGAGTCAGTGGGTGTTAGAATAGTGAAGGTCCTGACCCGACGAGACTGGATCCATGAGTAGCAGTGTAGTATGTAGGGAGTATCCGTTTGTTGCTATAGCAGCTCGCCGAGCCTCATTTAAACCAAACTTGCTCTCTAAACACAGGATGAATAATTCTCTTTGAGCCATCTCCTCCTTCTCTCTACTCCTCCTCCTCCTCTCCCTGCTCCTGCTCATCCATCCCTTCTTCCCTTTTTTCTCCCCCCGCACCCGCCTCCACTACTCTAGAGGATTTTTCCTAATAAGAATTTTTTTGGGTGGATGGGTGGGGGGGGGCGGCAGATGCGGGAGCCTTGAAACGCTCTTCCTCCAGGCTGAGATGGATTTATGATGCGCTGTCAACTTGTGGGGAGAGAGAAAGAGAATAAGGAAGCACAGTAAACATGTTTTCCTCCCTCCTACTGTAATTCGAAGGGGATGGAGTGTAGAAAAAGGGAACACAGCGGGGTGCTTCTTCATAATCTTGCACATTGAAAGTAAAAACAGAACAACAAAATCGTCATGCAACAAACAGATACGGTGAGGTCACTGCAGATTTTCTTGACTGATTTGAGGAGGTTTAATGACATAAACAGATTGCTTCACAACGCAAGTGGAGCTTAATCGAATTGTAACATAAGCATTGCAGCAGGCTGATTTTATCAGGGATAAATATTAAACCAGCAATTATATTGTTTTACCAGTGAATCCTTCTTGGTGTTTTGTAATAGTAGTTGGAATCTGAAACCTTTTATCATGAGTGAAAAATGTAGAAAATGTGAATAGATTAGTGAATAGCAAATAAGTAATAATCAAGACATCTTCGATGATAGCGCAAGGAGGGAAGAACATATGCTGTCAGGGTTATGATTGATATTATCAGTTTAATCCCACATAGAATTTCCTCGACCTGAGATCTTGGAGGCAACACTGGCAACAATAATTAAAAGTCATATTGAGAGGTAGTCTGTTGTATCACCTTATGCTAAAATCCTAATCTCTTTTCTGCAGTTGTGTTTCTTTATGTGAGGAAACAAAGATTTGTGCTGATAGAGAGCCATTACCTTTCAAGATGTATTTTTTTCATCAAGATGTTATAAGTACTATTCATGTAAAGATTTTTGTAAAAAATTAAATTTGTTTCAATAAGTTTTTGCAAGGCCAAAAGATTTCTTGGCATCCAGTGTCACATTCATCTTTCACCAAGATCTCGTACTAATGATGGGACAGTCTGACCACTGAGGAAAGCCTTCTGCAGCCCATCCCAAAGATTCTGAAAGAGGTCAAGAATCAGACTCTGCGGTGGCCGATCTATCTTTGAGGATGATCCCTAATGCTCCCTGAACCACTCTGTCATAACCTGAGCCTGACCAATCCTGACGTTGTTGTCTTAGAACATGCCTGTGCCATCTGCGAAGAAAAGAAATCCATTGATAGAATTACCTGGTCATTCATTAAACTCAGGTAACCAGCTGACCATAATGTTTCTGAACCTGGACCTGAGCAACTGCAGCAACCCCAGATCATACCAGGCTTGTACAGTAGGCAGAGCTCTGATGGGTGCATCGCTTCATCTTTTCTTACCTTGATGCCCCCATCTCTCTGGAAGAGGGTCAGTCTGAACTTATCCGATCACATGACCTTCCTCCACTGCTCCAGACTGCAATCTTTATGCTTCCTTACAATTTGTGTTTTTTAAATGGCTACACAGCTGCTGAGTCCCAAACCCTCTAGTCCCCTTCACATTGTGTGTGTAGAAATGCACCAAACGCCGATCACGTTTCTTCCCCCAAGACGATGGTTTCCTACTTTCCTTCCAGTTTGTAATAATGCGATTCACCCAATTTTAGTTGTATCTGCAACCTCCTTAGAAGTTTTCTCTGCTTGATTTCCATGACCACAGGATGTGTTTAGACATGGACAAGAAATGAGAAGCTACTCATAGCATAAGTTGGGGTTAAATAACTTATTGCCAGCTAGATAACTATCCAATAGAACGGGTTGTACCTATTTGCGTAGTCAAACCCAGGTGATGACTTTTTGCTTGGGTAGGCAGAGTCTAAATCGATAGTTTACCAAAAACAAGGGGTATGGTTTTTAGCTTGGCTCTGTGTGTTCTGTGAAGGCCCATGACTAGGGGTTATGTTAAAAAGGGCCGTGTTTGAAACATGTTGTTTCATGATGAAGACCTCCTACAGATGAAACAATGACTTTCTCTCTCTCTCTCTATTTTTAACCCCACTTTTTATTCAGCAAGTATTAGTTTCCTGTTCCATGTGAGTAGTTAGTGACAGCAAATGTCGCTATAGCAAAGTCAGGCTCAAAGAATAAGTGACATGCTGAGTGGAAAATGACATCTGTAATAATGACATTGTAATAGGCAGATCTGAGCGGCTAAGAGAGCTGATAATATTAGCATCATCTCTCTCTCTCAACACATGATGAACGCTCCACACACAGACCGTTGCCAAAGAATACAATTCTCCTCACTTTGTTAAAACGCTGAGTATCAGTAAAGCCAATCAATAATGATATCTGACATTTCTCTTTGTTGGGGATCCTAAGACTCGCCTATGTCTCATTCGCAAAATCTTGTTGAAGTTCCAAAATAAATTCTGCATGGAATAAGAGAATAATACAGAAAGAAAAAAAAGATCTCTAAATATGGGTTCTATTTCTTGTTGAAAACAATATATCAACTTCAGGGTCGCTCTTGAGACCTTTTTTCCGTTTACTGAGTTTCTTGTTTTGCCTCTTATCTACCTTTTCTGTTTGCTCTATTAGCTTTGTTTTCATACCTTCATGCCCTTACATTATTAACGTTGATTCTCAGATTCCTCAAAAAGATTAAACTATTAAATTTGTCAAAAAGCCGCCTCTACATTCAATGTCTTCTCCATTTTCTCAGGAATTCCCCTCAAAAATACTTTTATGATTTCAAAACGGTTTAAAAACACATTCAATATTTTTTTCTACTTTATTTGATTGAACACTAAGTCCATTTTAAATTTAGGCAGGGGCTTAAAGTAAACTGTTTATGATAAATTGTGGATTTGATGCCAATTTAAGCAGATCTGGAACAAAAAATGTTCTTAACAACAAACAAGAAGAACTGTTTGTTTTTTCCTTTAATGCAGAGACGTATTAACCTGACAAGTCCCATCAACTAAACTGAAGTAAGACAAAGAAACAATTCCATTGATTGACTCAGAATGCTGGTTCCCATAGTAACGAGGAGAAATGATAAATAAGCCCATTGGCACTAAAGATTCCCCTCACATTCTGTCCTGCTTCACTCATACTTTCTCTTCCGTCTTTCCGACTCCATTTTCTCTTCCTGCAGTGCTGTTTCTCTCATGACTATTTATCTAGAAGCAATGCCACAGCTGAAGGGAGGCAAACACATGTCTCATCAAAAGGAGATAAAATAAAATAGAAGAAGATAATATGCATCCCAACATGAATCACAATGTCCCAAAGTCATGAATGCCATAAAAATGGCATAAAAATCCTTCAGATCTTAGGAGAAATGTATAGGCTAGTACATTCCTGACCTGGTATTGCCACTTGGTTGTATTTTGGAACCTGCCTGCAACCGCCAGTCAATGACTCCATGCAGTCTGCTGGTTTTCCTTACGTAGAAAACTAGCTTAACCTTTAAATTGATTGGAATGATTGAACTGAAATGATTTTTCTTGTAAAGTGCCTTGAGATGACATCTGTTGTGAATCGGCGCTATATAGATAAACTGAATTGATCCATATCAGTCTGTTAGGCCCCTTAGTCAAGAAAAACTATTTGCTATAGGTTCAATATGAGGCAACTTGGGATTTGGACAATCCTTTGCAAATATACAGCTTTCATTCAAACCATACACAAATTGGCCTAGGTTTGATCCCAGGACCTTGTTGCTGCAGGGCAACAGTGCTGCTTTATTTTAAATATATTGTCCATAGCACATATATTATGCATTTTTGTTGTTGTAAAATGTTATGGCTATGAGCTCCAACTGATATGTGAAGCACCAAACAAAATGAATCAGAACAATATTAAGGACTTAATTTTCAGAAGTACAGCATGTCAATCTTACAACCTTATGAGACATGTTTTCACATGTTTTTACAATATCTAGGTAACATTCTTATTAATGGTGATCTAGAACGTAGAACACATGGACGCTGAAAGATGAAGACCTGGAGGAGATCCGGCCTGGATGCTTTTATTCAATGATGCATGGTGGAGTTTTTGGTTGGTTCTGTAGGCATGATTTTTTTTCTTCTTTAAGAATCAAAAAATAACCAAGAATTTGGAATTCAGAATTCAGGTCTTTTTGTCATTGGACAGCACCCATACTGGACAGTAAACAAAAAACAAGATATGTATCAAACTGCATATTTAGGTGTACTGCTACTATAGCAGTTGGATTTAAGATCTCTGTCAGATCTTCCTAGTTAGCCCTGAATACACCACATACCCTCTCTATGATTACTGGATGGTATTCACCTGTTCTGCTGGGTATTAATCTTACCTGTATTCTCCAGCCCTTTGTCAGATCTTCTGCTGCTCGGTCTCAGCCTCCCAGCCTGAAACATTTCGTGTTTTTCCCACATGCTTGTGTTTTGCCAAAGATAATTATTTTTACCTTGCCATAGCCTCTTCCCCTTTCAGACTTTGTAAGTTGGATTCTCCATATTAGATAATTTTTATGCATCACCTCTGCTCTCGCTCTAACCAGTCATTTTGGATTTGAACCGAGAGACAAGAGGATCTTGGAGCTTTTAACATTTTCTGCCGGACAAATCTATGTTCTTCCTCAAGAAGGTAAATCCTCGCATTCCCTCATTCAAGGGATTCTG
The DNA here is from genome assembly GCA_963556495.2 of Valencia hispanica. Lineage (NCBI taxonomy): Eukaryota > Metazoa > Chordata > Actinopteri > Cyprinodontiformes > Valenciidae > Valencia > Valencia hispanica. The sequence goes on along the minus strand of OY747705.1, from coordinate 5,330,628 downwards.
AAACCGACTGGACCTAAAATGTTGATCTTTCTCCTAGTCTGAGGGTCCCTGGGTCATTTTGAGAAGATACTCCATGTGATAATCAATAAAACTTCTTAAAACTTTCCTGCTTGAGTTGTAAAATGTGGTTTCCATTTAGTTGTGGTACTAAGACATTACAGCTACACCCAGAGCAGAAGCACTCCTGAAAAAAATTGAATTATTCATCCCTGCATTGACCTGTTCAAAGTGTGCCCCACCTGTTTCTGGTGGAAACGGTATCAACTGGTGGAGAAACCAAGTAGATGACTTCATTCAGTTGCTGCTTCTTGGTCTAAACTGTCCTAGCTACTGTAATGGAATGCTTCCCACTAGACGCTGACATCTACGTATATTGTACATACTGGCCAAGTTCGCTCTGTTCTTCAACATTTGAGCAGAAAACTATTTAGACAGTAGAAAATATTTTTTTCAGGTGGATTCTATTTCTGTTTAAGCGTTCAAACCGGAACTTGAAACGTCCTTTCTTCTCATTCCAGCTGTATTGACTACCCAGAAGAAATAGATGTAGAATGAGGTGCAGCAAACATGTAGAGATGTTTTTTTTTTTTTGCAGCCAGAGCTGCTGTGATTTTTGTTTCAATCATTGCTCAGAAAGTCAGCCTCTAGGTCTATTCCCCCACTTTAGTACTGCTGACTTTCAAAGCTTTTAGTTGCTGCTCGCTTGCTTAAAATGAAATACACCACTCTGTATGAACTAACATTATTCAGTTGTTGGAAGAGAGCTCCAAAACCATGTCCTTTTACTCATCGTATACAGCAGTTATTTTCTTTGCACCAAAACATGCATTTGTTTTTTTGCTACTTGTTAATATACAAAATCAGCATGATTCAGCATAATTTAATTTTAATAGGTAATTGTAAACCGCAGATCAAATATTGGATGAAATGATGATGCAGTTGACAAGAAAAAATACACAAGACCAGCAGACCACACAGTGTACAGGATGATTTGACAGTCTCTGCTGCGGCTGCACTCCTGCAATCAGCCCTCAGAAGTGTGTTTCACTCTCCATTCACCTTGACTTCTTTGTTTGACTGCTGCGTTCAGGGTGCTTACAGCGTGTCGGAGCGTCACCTCAATTAACATTGAAAGTATGAGAGAATTTTTACACTGTGTTGTCTCTGTTCGTTGTCTCCCTCCTAAGGTAATGGTTGTCCTGTAAAGGCCGTGCTTTTGTCAGCAAACAGCGGACAGTGGAATGCAGTGTTTCTCTAATATTACAAGAAATCAATTTAATAACAAACAAGTAAATTAATTTAGAAAAAAATACTTAAATTACACAATTAAGAGCTTATGCCAGCATTTACAAATATGATGGATGGACTTTTTGTTGGGCTGCACAGTGGCGCAGTTGGTAGCACTGTTGCCTTGCAGCAAGAAGGTCCTGGGTTCGAATCCTGGCCTGGGGTCTTTCTGCATGGAGTTTGCATGTTCTCCCTGTGCATGCGTGGGTTCTCTCCGGGTACTCCGGCTTCCTCCCACAGTCCAGAAACATGTTAGGTGAATTGGTTTCTCTAAAATTGCCCTTAGGTATGAGTGTGTGCGTGTATGGTTGTTTGTCCTGTATGTCTCTGTGTTGCCCTGCCCTGCGATGGACTGGCGAACTGTCCAGGGTTTACCCCGCCTCTCACCCCCTGACCGCTGGAGATAGGCACCAGCCCCCCCGCAACCCTACATTAGGATGGACGGGTATAGAAAATGGATGGATGGATGGACTTTTTGTTGTTGTTGTAAGACTATAAAAGGGAAGAGCGAAGTTCTTTCTGGCTAAATTGAATGGTCACCTTTGACATCATGTGGAATAAATATGTCATGTATGTTATTATGGTGGCCCAGAGGGGTCAGCAAAATGCAAAAGCCACAATGGAAGTTATGGTAAACTTGCTGGCATAAGTTATGTTTTAGTCTAGCGTCCATTGTGACTTTTGCAGTTTGTTGACCCTTCTGGGCCTCCGTATGTACTGTAATGTAATTTGCAGGGGAAACTTCACACACTATATAAAGCAGGAGTGGGTAGCTACACAGTTCTATTATTTTGGCTTTCCAACAGTTGTCAACCTTTCCCTAAATGATCAGTGAGTGGAAATATTATGTATTTATAATTTAATTCTCTATTATGTATTTTCTACATTATAAAGAATGAAAAAAATAGGTAAACCTTTCAAAAGAGGTATTGTTGGACTTAACACCAAACAGTCTGACTGTAATAATTAACCACGAGAATAAGTAAAGTTAGCTGTGGTAAAACCCGTAAAAACATTTTTAAATTACTTAATTGTTAATTATTGAAACATTACAATAATTCAATTATAATCCCAGAGCAGCTTGTGCAAACCAGAATAATACACATAAGTACACATTCTGGTTAGGACTCCATTTAACTCAAAGCCTATGCCATATAATTATCTACAAGATAAGGAGGAGCCAAATATACCTGAACAGAGAAAGTCCCCTGCAGTTCATTTACCAAACAGCAGGAGGCACTATAAAAAAAGAAATCTTCAAAGCAAGAATGTTAGGAGAAGAAGAGTTACTGACTTTCTTAAACATTATTCTACACTGGTCAGAATTTACAGATGAAAACATTTTAAAAAGTGCCGCATCTAGATTTTATCCAAAAATTGGATCTAATTGTGGCCGCTCCACTGATGCACTTGTCTTACATGCAAGTATTTGTGAGTCTGAAAGAGATAGTTTATCTAAACCATTGCATTTCTTAAAAATTTAGAATTTGAGGTATTTTATCCTGCTTTTGTATTGTTGCAGGATCAACAGAACCAATAAGATAGGGGTCTGGAACTCTAGCCCTCAAGTGCTAGAGCCCAGCAACATTTGGATGCATCCCTGCTACAACACACCTGAATCAAATTATGGGATTTAACAAATGAAGGTTAATGACTGACCGTTTGCAAAACTTGCTGATATGCCAAGAAGGTAATTCAGCCTTTTGATTAATGTGTGAGGGACCAGGAATGCATCCAAAATTTGCAGGACAGAGAGGCGCTGGAGGACTAGAGTTGCAGACCTCTGGTTTAAGAAAATGACACCTTGGTGCATCTCCCAAATGAAACAGGCATGAATATAACAGGTAGAGAACGTTCACTTCCTCTGACCAAAAAAAGCTTCTGCTCAAAGTCAGTGGGCTGCCAGTCACAAGCCGGCCTGTCACAACCAATCCTTTCCCTCCACTCTCCTCCCCTTTTACGCTGCTTGCCATTGTTGTAACAAAGAGGAAACAACAAAATAAAACGGAGTGGGTTCATATTTGGGGAATAATACTTAATGATTTTGCTTTGCACTCGTTTTATTGAAAACAGTAGCAGGTGCAAATCGAACTGACGCCTGCCAAGGTTATCAATTTCATAACAGTTATTAGTCCCCAAACTCCTCCACAGAGCTGCTCAGTCAACACAGACTCCATTACACTGATGTCGGGGTTGTCAACACACAAAAATGCCCCCATAGAAAACACTGATTTCTCCTTCCAGCAACTGGTGTCTGCTGCCACATTAAATGGTGAGCCATAAAGCCCAAATCTGTCCATTCATTCTCTGCTTTCTTTTGCATGACAACAACAATAACTTGGCCATTTTGGATGCTCAATTATGTAGAAGTGCTCTTGGGCAGACAGGCAGATGACACCCTTGGCTCCTGTTGCCAAAGCATTTGCATGTACAATTTGTCAAAGCAATCTGAGAATTTCTTGACGGTGTCTTTCTTTCTGCGTATGTGTGTGTTATGTAAGTCCTGCAGGCATTTCCTCTCTCATAAAGGGAAAGCGAAGTTAGCTGTGATCTCTTGAGATTATGCTCTGCAGACAAGATCTGCTTCAGAATAAAAAGATTCTTCATGTGCTATAAGTGGCAGGGGTAGCAAATATGACAAACTCATGAATCAGTTTACTCATGACTGTCAAATAAAGCTTCAAAGACCTACACGGCATGCATTTGAACATTTCTGCCTGAGTACCAACCCTAGCTGGGAGCTAAATTAAGACTTTTTCAATCAGTATTACATTAGAACATCCAGAATGGATGTGTTGGATTTTGTCCAGACCAAGAGGAGCAACCTCTAAAACCCTAAATCACACAATTTATAGCCTATCTGCAGCTGAAAGTAGTCAGTTTATTTGAAGCTTCATGTCAGAACTACAAGTGCCATACAAAAGAAGTCATGCCCCTTGAATCATTTTTCACATTTCTGGGCAAACCTCTGTGTATTGTATAGAAATCATATGTGAAAAAACAACACAAAATAGGTAAGTAGAAGGGGGGAAAAAAATCCCATGTTTTTTCAAAATTTTCACAATTAAAAATCTGAAAAGTGTGTCATGGATTTGCTTTCAGCTTGATTACCTTCGACACCTTTAAATAAAATCCTATTAATTCTTGCAGTAAATAGCATCTGACAGCACACATGACAAACTCAAGATAAACCCAGCTGTTCCCTGAAGGTCTCAGATGTTTGTTCGAGAACATCAATGAACAGCATCAAGAAGACCAAGGAACACAGCAGACAGGCCAGGGAGGAGGTTGTACAGAAGGTTAAAACAGGGTTATATTATGAAACAATATTTCAAGCTTTAAACATCTCCTTAAGTTCTGTTTAATGCATCAACCAAAAATAGAAATAGTATTTCTCAACTAGAATCCTTCAAAGATTTTCAAAAAGTGTTCTGGTCAGTTTTGACCAAATGTAAACATTGCACATCACCCTGATCACACCATCCCGCCATGAAACATTGAATTGGCACTATTATGCTGTGGGACAGTTTTCTTCAGGAAAAACTTGACGATGGTTCGAGCTGAAAGGATGATGAATGGAGAGTCCAGGTAGAAAACATGTTAGTGGCTACAATACACTTGAGAACAGGGCAGATGTTCACCTCCCCAGTGGGACAACAACACTTAACATGTATCCACATTAATATGGTTTGACCCATACCATATTCATGTACCAGAAATGCCCATTCAAGGTCCAGATTTAAATCTAATTGAACATTTGTGGTAAAACTTGAAAATTGCTGTTCGGAACCAATCTCCATCTGTCTCTCACTTAGCTTGAGCTACCACTTTGCAACCAAGAATGGGAAGATATTCCAGTCACTAGATCTAAAAAGATAGTGGAGACATAACTTAACAGACATAACCATACAGAGAAAATCAAACAGACAAAACCCAACAGATTAAACCCAACATACATAACTCAACAAACATAACCCATCAGACATAACTCAACAGAAATAACCATACAGACAAAACCCAACAGACATACATCAGACATAACTATACAGACATAACCATACAGACAAAACCCAACATACATAACTCAACAAACATAACCCATCAGACATAACTCAACAGAAATAACCATACAGACAAAACCCAACAGACATACATCAGACATAACCATACAGACAAAACCCAACATACATAACTCAACAAACATAACCCATCAGACATAACTCAACAGAAATAACCATACAGACAAAACCCAACAGACATACATCAGACATAACCATACAGACAAAACCCAACATACATAACTCAACAAACATAACCCATCAGACATAACTCAACAGAAATAACCATACAGACAAAACCCAACAGACATAACCCAACAGACAAAACCTAACAAACATAACCCAACAGACATAATTCAACAGACAAAACCCAACAAATATAACTCAACACATCAAATCAAATCAAATCAAACTTTATAAAGTGCTTTACAGATTAAAAATGACCCACAAGCAGAGACCGCCAAGGTTCATACACATAACTCCGACATAACCCAACAACCCAATTTCCTTGTACAACTTAAGATTTTTTTAGTTGTTCCACATTCTTATTATAATAAAACATAAAATACACTGATGTATTTGGTCAAACAACAAAAAATACTAATATGTTTAAGAGGTCTGAATACTTTTGAATTTTAGTTGGTGTATTGAAACTGGTACTGTAAGTAAGATAAAAAGCAGATGTTGGCAGAGAAAGGAGTTATGCCAAGTTCCTTTTTACAACTTTAAACTCATTCACTACATTTATTTAACAGTAAAATTTTTCAACATTGGGATTAACATGTCTTTTGTAGAAATGAGAAGTCCTTTTTCTGTAGCCCGTTTCTTTTATTTTTAAAATTTCTGGTGCCGAGCCGTATATTTCCTGTCTCCCCTATCCAAAATGTAGAAATTTGCGTGTTTCAGAAGTGTACCCCGTAGAAAATAGGACTGCCGCGTATATTTAGAAAAGTGCTGAGACATGTCGCTCCTCAGACGGCAGACTCGTGCTGCTGTCGCCTCCGGTGGAAAGGGTTCTATTGACTACAGTGGTGGCTATCAGCTGCGTATGACGTGCTGCTCCTGTAACGTGCTGCTTAGGCGTCCGGTGGAAAGGAGGGGTTAGATCTGTCCCAATGAATTTGATTAACACAGAGTCACTACTTTCCTACAGAGAACCAGTGAGCGTGTAAGAGTGTGTCTGGCACATAAAAACTATTTATTTAGTGTTTTCTTCATTTCTGGAGACAGTTTTCAACAGATGTTGCAGAAAGGTACTTATCTTCATAATGAGTAAACTCCTGCTGTTTCTCCTGTTAAGATGCAGGCAGGAGGTGTTTACAATGTTAAAATGTTTCTTTGATTGCCTCAGATTAGGGGTAACCTGAAGTAGGGGTGGGAAATATGACGATATTAGATTGCAAAGGAACATGCTGATGATCTGCCAAAGCAAACAGCTCATGAGATCAACTATAGGGCACATTCTACACGCTGCAGTTCTACACTGGTCTCAGCTTCTTTCCTTCAGCTTCATAAACTTTAGCATCTTTCATATTGCAGAGTTCAAATGATTACTGGTTTAATCCAGATTACCATCATAGTAGTTTAGCATTACTGTTTGAAAATGACTACAGCTAGGATATTTTAACCACCAAAGAGCACCAGGTGTTTAAAAACCTGCACGGAACACTTTTTGGAGGCCTCTCATTCTCACTACCTACAAAAGGCACCTCAAACAGCAGTCTTCTAGAGCAGCGGATATTAACCACCCAGCGGCTAATGTTAAGTGAGTCAATATTTTGCCAAATGTATGTGTTCTTCAGAGTGGTCTGCTTTGAGTGACGTCAGTATTTCTTTCATTAAAATAAATTTCTTTGACTTTGGCTAAACAATTTGAGGTACTGTACTTCGAGCTATAAGTATGCCAAACTTTGAAGCCCCTAGGGGCATAAGTAAAAAAAAAGAAAAAAGAAAAGGTTCCTCATGGACACAAGAGAACAGTGTGAAATTAGATGAAGGACATAATTGATATCGTCTTCCTTGAGTACTTGGATGACTACCAGATATGGATTGTGGATAGATGGATGGCTAGATAGATAGATAGATAGATAGATAGATAGATAGATAGATAGATAGATAGATAGATAGATAGATAGATAGATAGATAGATAGATAGATAGATAGATAGATAGATAGATAGATAGATAGATAGATAGATAGATAGATAGATAGATAGATAGATAGATAGATAGATAGATATTATTTTTAAACTTTAAGGGAAGTTACCATATGAGTTTCTCTCATGCTGCAGCAGTTCCCCCACTAACAGACGTTGCTTGTTTCTCTGTATATCATTTTCAGTGAGTTTTTCTTTAAAATATGTGCATATAAAAATATGTAGCATTTTGTGAATGGACCACACTGCAAAAAAAAAAAAAAAAAAACCCTGACTGACCAATAACACAGCTTTGCATAACATGATTAGACATCTATCAACTGTCTAGACCTGCTTATCCTTGCAGAGTGACATATGAGGTGGTGTCATTGACAAAGAGGTGGGGTACACCCTGGACAGATAGCCGGTCCATCACAGGGCAACATAGAGACACACAGCCAGCTCTGTCGTACTGAGAGGGGACTGCATGCCTGAAAATGAAAAAACAAAACAAAAACAATCTTCCACGGTCAAAGGGAGTACGTGGCTCTCCTTGACATGCCGGGGGCTTGCTCCCCCCTTAAGAGGGTTAGGGTTATTGCAATGTAGCAAATTCAATAAGTCTTCTACCTTTTGGAGAGAGACCAGTTAACCTAAAAGTCGTGTTTTTGGACTCTGTGAGGAAGCCAGAGTACCCAGTGAGAACTACAGGGAGAACATGCAACCTCCATGAAGAAAGACCACAGGTTGGCATTCGAATTCAGGACCTTCTTGCTGCAAGGTAACAACACTGATGACTGTGCCGGTGTACAACCTGGTTAGACAGCAGGTTTCTTATAAATATTCATGTGAATTCCAGGTTTACGAAATGTAAAGTCCTGACTGTAAAAGGATATTTCTACCTGACTCCTGTGTACATAGGTTGATTTAACAAAAACACCACTGCAATAGTTTCTTCTTTTTTTTCAATAGTTTCAAAGCGGCTGACAGTCTTCCAAAATGAGGAAAAAGCATGAAAATATGACACTTCCATTGTGACGAGCTAAATTGTTTTCTGTTGGGTTAGTAGCTCTTTGTGCTGGGGTGAGGAACCTCTCGCTGCTGCCTTTAGCAGATTTGTCACCTGCAATGCCCCGAGCACAAACACACATCCACCTACTTTTTTATTGACTGGGGACTGGGGAAAGACGGAAATCACAATTTCAATAAAAGCCGATATCAGGTGGATAAAAGCAATATATTTCATGGGGAAGAAAGATAAGGAAGCAGAGGGTGACAGGCAGAGAAAGATAAGAGAAGACAGCCTAATTTATAGGAAAACCAACCCATAGAGTGAGAGAAGGTGTATGTTAGTTTTCCCCAGATTTACCATGTGGGAAACTACAGTAAGCATCAATGAAGCTTACACTCTAAATGTGAAGCAGAAGCAGCTGATATATACAGATTAATAGAGCTCATCCAAACAGCCAGGTCTTAGTGTTTTACTTTGAAAATTTGATACACTGTTGGAAAATTGTTTTAGTATCTTACAGTGTGTGTACACATGAGTGTTTCTTTATCTTTCTTTTACTCTGAAGAGTTGCAGCAACTTCATGGTCACTGTAAAAAATTAAAAAAGAAGTTATTATTTAAACACATTTAAACCACAAAAAAGATCCACAAAAATTCAACACGTTTTCTAAAGGACTACAGTGTGTAAAACAAATTGACTCTTTAGCGCCAAGCAGTTGACAGTAGGTATTGCAGCTACGGTAGCCCACAGGCATCAACAAGGTAATATGTCATCAACGACTTCCAGCTTTCGACCAGCGATCAGGTACATTCTTTTAATCTGTATTATTTTCTAAATTAGATTTAAATATGTGTTGAGTAATAAAAACTGTTTTTTATGTTAGCTTTGTTGATGTTAACTATGTTTGCTGTATTTAATGGCTAACAGCAACTTGCAAATTTGCAATGACTCCAAGCTAATGTAACAAGCAAATTATATTGTTTTGTTTATTTTATTTTAGATATTTGAGGCTATTTATTTAATTATTTGCCATTTTGGATAAATACAAGGTAGTGGGGTCTGTAGTATATTTTCCCCTCTGTAAACGGACTCAGATATCAAATGACGATTCAGTGTTAGTTGAGACAGGCAGAGGATACATAAACAGTGAGGTAGAACACAGAGGTAGAGGTGTGTCACATGTGGTAGAAGCAGGGCGAGCTACCCAAGAGGAAGGAGCCGAATTTCCCCAAACCAGCCATGCTGCCACGAAGAGAACAGGCGCCATCCTCCACACAACGTTTAGAGGGAGAAGGAGAACCGCTACAGCTTCATGAAGATCGGAGCTTTCAAGAGAGGATCCAAAAGACAGAGCATCATATCTTGTATGTCCCTAAACAGCTACCGTATTTCAAGATGGCACATGACTATGGGGGTTCGACCACAGTTTATGTATATAAAAATGTAAAAATTCAAGTTAATAGGAATACTCAGAATACACATGGGTGAGAAATATTAATGAAAAAGGAATGTGATACACATAATTTGAATGTGAACAAGTACAAACATTACACACTGTACTTTTAAAGCTTAAATGATGGAACGGAAAAATATTCAATAATCACAGTGATTACAATATATGTAGAAAGTCTTATAAATATGTAGAAATGAGCAAATGGCAGCTTTTAAATCCCAATCAAATAATTGGAAAGATTTATCTATGTATATCTACACACACACGCATGCACACTTATATATATATATATATATATATATATATATATATATATATATATATATATATATATATATATATATATATATATATATATATATATATATATATATATATATATATATATATATATATATATATATATATATATATATATATACGTGTGTGTGTATATTAGGGATGGGTATTGGTCAAAGCCTGGCCATACGATATGTACCGCGATACAGGAGAAACGATACAATACATTGCGATACTATTTATGAGTAAGACTATATATTGTGATTTTAAAAACGGAATTTAACTGTCCCATCATTCTAAACACTCCAACCTGTTTCATACTTTAACACATCCAGTTTAAATACTAAACCTAGTTGATCCACTGGAACGAAGGTGAAAACAGCCACCAACTAGGAGTCATACTTTTAATTTCACTACAAAAATTTTCAAATCCTAAAATTTTTTTTAAGAAAATGTATACATTGCTTTTGAATATTGATATGACATTGGGACATAAAATATCGCAATATATCAGTGTATCAATATTTTTTTACATACCTAATATATATATATATATATATATATACATACACGTGTTGGGTGGAGAATCCAGAAATTTTACTCAAGTAAAATCCATCCGTCCATACATTCATAACCCTTGCTTAAACTGGGGTCAGGTCGCAGGAGGCAGCAGCCTAAGCAGAGAGGCCCAAACCTCCACTTGGGCCAGCACCAATGCAGGAATCCAAAGGTGTTCCCAGGGCAGCCGAGGATCATAGTCCCACCAGTGTGTCCTAGGTCTTCCTCTGCGTCTCTTACCCGTTGAGGAGAATATTCTGGTGAGAAAGTTCTTAAACAAATCATACCTCTGCGTTAGACCTGGCTTTGTGCCATGTATGAGATATTTACTGATTCCTTTGTAGTGGCTGATGAATAGGTCTATATATGTCACACTCTATTTTGCTCCCTGGTGAGGTACTCTGTAATGGTGTTGACCAAAGTGTCTTGTAGTGACAAAGAGCTTGTCAAACAGAGTTCTATGATCAGTGCTGTGTGAAAGGTTCTGACCAGAGATCTGTTCACATGAATGCATAAAGAACTAAAGGATACAAAAGAATAAAATGTATGTAATAACACCTGACATGAATTCCATGGTTATTTAAAACATATTTCACCAGACCTCAGTGGTTGAAAAGCTTCCCGAACCCTTTCTGAATCAAAATGAATGTTTGCACCATTTGCTTTACTTATCCTCTCTCTCCTCACTGTATGATTCTATCCTAATGTGTCTCAATTACAAGCCCTTTACTCTTATTCTCCCACCCATCTTGGCCCAAAGGTGATATTAAATATTAAATCCACAGTCATTATTTCAAATATTATAAAAAAGAAATGGGCTTTTTGAAATCTTCTGAGACAGAAAAAAAAGCCCACACAGTCTGGCTTGTGAAAAGAAAGGCCAATCACCTTGTCAAATCTTCACTTCACATCTTTGTGTGTGATGAAGATGTGTAAGGTAGAATAATTATATTATAATGAATATTATTTTTATGTATATAGCCCTATTTCCCTGCTATGAATTGTGGTTAATATATTCTGCAATGGCCTCCTGTTGTGCTTGCACAAGGAGAATTGTTTAAGTTTATCTTATCGAGCCTCACTGCGGTGACACCTTGTTTCATCTAAAACGTATTTCTTCATAGTCCGTGTCACAGTATCCTGCATTCAGAAGCTTAGGTAAAACGGCTATGATGCTCCATAAAAGCATTTTAGAAATTCTCTTTCCTTCCATCACAATTTTCTTCAGAGACTGCCTCAACACTGCTGTACGTTATTTACGCTTTATCCGTATTCATTTCTTCTATTCACTATATACAAGAGACTAATGTTTATAACCCCGACTCTTCTAACATGGCTCTGCTGTGTAAAATCATTAGTGAAAAGAGCTTTGGCGGTGTAATTAATATTGATTCAACAACAAGCTGTTTCGACCGTCAGAATACCAGCTGCAGCAACAAATTCAGAACTTATTAGCAATGTTTAAAAAAAAAGGCATCATGAAAGAGGATGCAGTAAATATCAGAGGTTAAACCCCTGCAACTTCTCAGAGAATCTACAAACAATACACCAAGGCTTCTACAGACACATAGGTGTAATGCTCCCAATTTTGCCTTGGCAGAACGGTGTTAATTATGGTCTGTTTGGCTGGTAATCTGTTAAATGACTAGATTACCACCACCACCACCACCACAAATGTCAGGAAGCATGTGGGTACTATGGGCAGTTGTCCAGATTCAGTCCCCGTTGCAAGGTGCCACTCTAGCAAAGTGAAGATGTTATTTCATAGATATTTTCTTGATGCATTTCAATTTTTTTGCTTCAAGAGTTACCTGATTACTTGGTTACCTGGTCATTACTTCCCTTTCCTCCTCAAGTCCATGTTGCATAAACAACAGTCTAATATCAATAGAATATTCAAAGAACCCCTATAACTATTTTTTAGACTCCTACTTTAAAGGAATGTTTCTAGCATAACCTGAACAATCTTTAGGATTTGTTGACCAAAACAGTCTCAGTGCTAAACCGGTCCTAGCATTTACTTCCCGGTAGTTGTTTAGCTTTTTCACTGCTGGCTGTGTTAACTGTGTGGTTCATTTTTACATCACTTTTTTGCTGGACTTAAAAAATGTACCTCTTTCATCATGAGTGTACACCAGGGCCAGTTATAAAGTTGTGAGCACACTGCAATACACTCTATTGCATATTACCTTGTGTTAGCAGAATATAGCAGAATAGCAGAAAATACATGCTGCTTTCAGTATATGATGTTTGAGCATTGCCTTGCAATTTGATTCTGTAGCATCAAATACTGATCACCAACTAGCAACCTCTTCAGTAAACACCCTGTGCCACTGACTGTTGGAGATGGTCATGGAAGGATGGATCCAAACCACTTCCTGTTCATTTTTGTGTTTACAATAATACAATACAGTGGGGCGAAAAAGTATTTGGCAGCCAAGAACCCAATACCCACTGTGAAGCACGGGAGTGGAAACATTATGCTTTTGGGCTTTTATTCTGCAAAGGTGACAGGATGACTGATCTATATTAAGGAAAGGATGAATGGGGGCATGTAGCATGGGATTTTGAGCCAAACACTTCTTCCATCAGTGAGAGCATTGGAGATGAAACATGGCTGGATCTTCCAGCATGACAATGATCTGAACACATCACCAAGGCAAAGAAGGAGTGGCTACATAAAAAGCATTTCAAGGTTCTGGAGTGGCCTAGCCAGTCTTCAGACCTCAATCCAATACAGAATCTGTGGAGGGAGTTGAAAGTCTGTGTTGCCCAGCGACAGCCCCAAAACATCCTAGCTCTAGAGAAGATCAGCATGGAGGAATTGGGCAAAATACCAGCTACAGTGTGTGCAAACCTGGTCAAGACTTACAGGTGACCTTTGACCTCTGTCATTGCCAACCAAGGTTACATTACAAAGGATTGATAGGAACTTTTGTTATTGGCCAAATACTTATTTTCTGCACCGTTATACAAATAAATTCCTCAAAAATCATACAAGGTAATTCCCCTGATTTATTTTAAACGTTCTGTCTCTTACAGTTGAAGTGTATCTATGATGAAAATTACAGACCTGTCTCCTCTTTTTAAGTTTTAAAATTGGTGGCTACCCAATATTTGCCCCACTGTATTTATGGTCTGTATGTGACATACTGCATGCTCACGCACACACTCACATATATATGCACATGATATACATATGATAACATGTGTGATGTTTTAAAACTAAGCGACAGTTCCATTTATTTAGATTGAACTGTTGCTCAGATTTTGCAGCAATCACCATTACTACAGTATGCAGAAGCTCTGTCTGAAAAATGACCCGAGGCAAATTTGAATAATTAGAAAAACTCTGTGTTCAGGTAAGCTGTCGTCATGCGATCATGTCTTCCACAGCTTTGTATATGTTGTGGGCTCCTGTGTATGTATTTGTGTGTGGTCGTTTCTCCTGTCTTCCTCTCCGGGCAATATGACCATGAATTTGCCTGGCGTAGTTTTCATGTTAACGCAAATTCCCTATAAAGAATCTAGCTGCCCCCGAGAGTAGATTATCCAACATTATAAAGTCCTGATATCCCTGTAAATACTGTTGTATCCTCCACAGTGTGTGTGTGTGTGTGTGTGTGTGTGTGTATAAGTACCTATATGATTCACAATAATAATAACTCTCAGCCCAGCTAAGATAAACCTAATCTGACACAGGAAGTAATTCCTTGTCTTCTCCAACAACAGTGGGATTTGCTTCTGCAGCTGCTGGCTGATAGTGTCATGGGAGAAGAATGAGAGCTTCTGGCCTCACAGTGCAAGGATTATGTCACGACAATACGCCTCTCTGAATATGCCACGTCTTTATCTAAACTGTTGCGTTAGACTATTCAAAACAGGTATGTAATGGATTTGTAATTACACAATTACAAGGTGTTAAATATAGATGTTCTCATTACACCGTGAGATAAATAACGCTGACACTGGCTTTGTTTCTTAAGGTTTAAAACCTTTGAAGCTCTTACAGCCACTGAGCATTCAGGGAATTTAGCTTTTTTTGGGGGAAACCTACATATATTTTGAGTTCTTTCCCTTGCTGATAATTACACTGAGAGCCACATGTAGAAACAGGCTCAGCTTCCTTAGTCTGGTACAGCTTCAGACTATGAGCAGCCTCTACTGCTGCTGCAGGCTGGAGGAAACAGAGGTACAAAACTGGAACAGAATGTTGAGGTAAACCTAATGCCATCTGTGTATTATTACATAACTCTGAAAGCAGCTTGAAAATATCACTCTCATCACGCTGGAGCATAAAATAAGGGAAAGCTCTGGCAACGGTTCATATGTGATTACCCAGGGCTCTCTTTCTTCTTCTGATGCAAGTTTTAAAGCCTTTTTGTCCCCCCCCCCCCAACTTCTGTACCATCCATACCAACCACATCTACCACACATAAAAGTGGAAATGTCAGAGTTAATGGAAGGAAGCTGGAGCAGAAAATTGTGCTTCGGAGAGTTTTTCTCTTTCCTCTTTTGCCCTGGATTCCTCTTAAAGTCTCCTTCCAGACAGAAGGAGGAGTCTGAAAACTAAATAAATGTTGTTATTGAATTTATTATATGAGGGAAAAGTTGGGAGTCAGGGAATTTCCATGCTTATTCTAAATATTGCTACTTTTTCAAAGTACAACATCCCTCCTAGCAGACTATACAGCGCTGTGAAAAGGTTTCTGCCCCCTTACAGAATTCTTCAGTTCTGACTTTTTTTATTGTCACACCTAAATATTTAATATCAACAACAAAAAAACATAAATTTGATGAAGGTAAATTTATATGATTATTTCACTCACGAAGGCAGAGTTGTCCAACCCTGGTCCTGGAGATTAACCATACTGCTACTTTTAGGACCATTCCTTCTCATCACAGCTGAATCAAATGGAGGCATCATTACCAGGCCTCTGCGGAGCTGACAGACTGCTGATCAGGGAATGGAGCTCTTGATTCAGGTGTGCTGGAAACAGGGACGCATCTGAAATTTGCAGGATGGTGGAACTTGAGGACCAGGGTTGAGCACCCCTGCGCTAAGGAGAAAAAAACAAACAAAAAAACAGACCTGACCCTATGTAAAAAAAAAAAAAAATTGCTCCCTAAACCTTATAGCAAGCTGTCCCACCCTTAGCGCAAACTTTTCATATCAACTATTGTTTCTAACTGGCAACGAGTCTAACATCACCACTGAGGAACCTTGGCCCACTCTCCTGGGCACCAATGTTTTAATTTGTTTGAACGCACCATTTAAGGTCATACTTCAGTATCTCAATTTAATTTAAGTCCAGACTTTGGCTAGAGCACTGTATAATTTCATAAACATTTCCTTTTTCTAGTGACTCAGAGAGGCGCAAAAGTGTTAAAGGACTTTCAAATTCAAATTCAAATTCAAAATTACTTTATTAATCCCAAAGGGAAATTAAATGTTGTTGTAACTCATTATGCAAGTTCCTTCAAAGATTTGTTGTAGATGCTGATGGCTGTGGGTAGGGATGATCTCCTGTAGCAGTCTGCAGATCTGAAGAAGCCTCTGACTGAAGACGCTCTGTAGTTGTATGACAGTCTGATGTAGAGGATGCTCTGGATCTATGGCGTCTTCTTTTCAACTCATCAGGGTTTTGTGGCTTTAGTTGAGGTATTATTTGAGCTATTGTGATGTTAATCAGCTGCTGCCAGTTGTAAACCACCTTGTTGCCATGGTTATGCATCATAACAAATGTCCAAAAATAAAAAAAAGTATCAGCAAAAATCCTTCCAGCTGCACAGCATTCAAAACCAGAGAGAACAGTTGTCCACAAAAACAATGTTTCCACCAGAAATGGAAGAATTAAAGTTTAAAAAAAGAAAAAAATATGAACCAAAGTAACAGAGCTACTCCAACATGCTGCCACCTTGAGCGGCGCAATTCTGGAATTAAAGTCCTGTGCTGATGGCTGGATACTCTCCTGAAGGTTTTTCTGGTAGAGAGCAAAATTCATAATTCCTTGTCACATCAACATATGACAGGAGGAAGCTAGAATAGAACGGATCGTAAGACGACTAGTCTTCCCACAAAACTGCAGAACTGCAGTCTTAAAGCAGGCAGCAAAGGCCAATCGCATCCATGCCACTCTGCATTGATGCAGTAATTCATGCAAGAGGAAGCCCAACCAAGTATTGAGTCCATAGAAATGAACATACTATTTAGAAGCCAAACATTTCTGTCTAAAGTATCCTTTCTTATTGATCTCATATAATATTCTAATATTCCGGGAGACTGGATTTTAGGTTTTCACTTTTTGTGAGCCATAATCCCCCAAAAAACAAGACATTCTAAATTTGATAAAAATATTAATCTATGTATATGAATCTTTAAAATATATGAGTTTCACTTACTAAAAAAAGTGACAAAAAATCGTATATATATATGATCTAATTTTTGGAGCCGTACCTATTTATTTGCATACACATTTCAGCTGTTTTCTTGGTGTTCAATGCCGTTTTGCACATCCCTCTTTTCATGTCCTCAATAGCTCTTCCCTGTACCATTATTGGGTCGTTCCCAACATCTGGTGTGAATTTTATCTTAATAGAAATATTAGATATGTTTCTACTGAGAAAAACACTGATATGTTCAGTACTTATTACCTCTGTACTTAGTTATTAATTCATGACCGTAATGCCAGTCAGTAGAAAATTATTCGCTCTGAAGACAGTTAACTTTCAAAACATGTATAGTTTAATTATGATTACATTTTACCATGTTTAATTTGTATCAAACTTTATTAAGGTTTGACTACAGAACTTTGCCTAACACACCAACTCACCATAAATGCATACATCCTAGGACAAGGACAATAGTCCTATCAAATGGCAAATTCAACTTTTGCTACAGATTGTCTTACCATGTGGACAATAAATTTATGCCAACATTACATAACTACTCCAAATGCATTGACTGACAATAACAAGTTGAGCACCATAGACCACCGCAGACCGGTGATAAGATCCCTCCAAACACCAGACATCTTTTTGATCCAACTTCAAAGAGGGGGCTTTCCTTACACATCTGTAGAAGGACTGGCTAATCTGTAGACAGACGGGTCAAAATAATGTATGAGCTAACAAGTGAATAGCTGACTGGAGTCATGCCACTGGTGGTACAACATTTATGCCTTATGTTGCTGTATCTACTTATGCCAGTTCTGTCGGTCTGCACATGCACCAAATTACAAACAAACAGGATCCTTCCTTTTGAGTGCTTACTTGTTTTTGACAGTAGGATTATTAATCTCACGTTTTTGTCGAATAATTATGTTTGAAGGTCTCATTCACTCATTTTTTCAATACATTTGCCATGGTCTCTAGTATGAATTAATGCTCTGTCATTTTCTGTGTAATAGCTGCTCTGTTGCTGCTGTTTCAGGATGTTGAAGTTTGTTGGAGGATTGGGTGGGGGGAAACAGCAGGATTACGAGGTCCAGGTCAATGAACTTCAAGAAGCATCAAGAACTCCCAGCCACATACATAGCTTGCTTTAAACGACAGTACTGCAGTATACTTAGACGTTAGTTCCGCTGGTTGGCTTCCTGCAGTCCTGATACTGGCGGAATACTTTGACTTTTACAATGTCACACATCTCTGCTTCTACATCTCTTCTATTGCTCCGTCACCAACACAAACAGCAGCAAACTCACTTGTAGTACACTCACACTGCCAGATCATGTGTGAATACATGCCATGGTTGCAGACACACAGGAAGTACACACAAACAAAAAAAATAAAAATAAAAAAATTTGAAAAACAAACACACACACGGATACACACGAGTGTTACAGTGTATTGGTCAAGGAGGATAGCCATGACTTTGCCAGAGGGAGTAAAGATAGGGGAGCATGAGTAGGGTGGCTAAGGGAGTGAGACTTACAGAGATTAATGACCCAAAACTGTCTGTTTTGAGTGTGCTTGGCCATGTGTTTGTGTGGGGCCCCTACAGTGGAGACATTATGCAGACGATAGGTCCACCCCTGACGGATGGGCTCATTTAGCAGGGAGAGGCTGTCTCCACAGTGACTCGCTGGCTCTCACACACAGAAATACACTCTGACACAGCGAGTGATGCTGCCGGTTCGGCATGGGGTGTCACCAAAATCCAGCTGTTACCACAACCCCCAACTGAGTGACATATTAACCTGGTACCCCCACAAACACACAGACACCCCTCGGCACACACACTAACTGCCTTTGCCCTCACCATGTAAACCAAGGCAGGAAGCTACCACCATGCAATCACTAAGGGGCTTGGCTCAGGATTCTGCAGACACACACACATTTGCGTACATACAGATATGCATGCATGCCTAAATACACCTACAGGTACCACCAAAGCAGGTGTGCTCCATAATCAACACAGCAGAAGCAGAGATTAAATTAATTTAGGGCTGATTGACATTTAGCATTTGCTCCCTTGTCCGGTTGCAGAGTATGTTTGTTATGTTGGACATCCTACAGGGTCCCCATTCTTCTTCATATTATTGTTCTGCATTGTCTCATGAACTTTTTGATTTCATTTTTTTTTTTTTGGAACAGACGCAAACCATGGCAGGTCAAGCCATGTAAGCTGCATTTTAGCTAAGTGTAAATAATCACTCTGTAATAATCACAATGTTCACCAGAGTGAACATTGAATGTAATTGGCTTAACATGGCTAACATCTCCTTTGGGATTGGCAATATGAAAACTCTGTGTTAAAAGAGTTGACTGGTATCAGTAAAAACCTGTATGCTGATAACTACCTCACATAGCGCCACTTCAAAACATACATACAATACCTTCAACTGTAGCCAGATGATCATAGCTAGATGTAACACTGTGATACTTCTCACTTTATGTAACCCAGTGATTCAGACTCAAAGCTGGTGACCACTCCTGCTTTTTGGACAGTTCCAGGTCATTGGAAAGGAAGTGGTGGATTTGTTATACCAGGAGTACTCATACATGCATATGAAGTGTATAGAGGCCCTTTGAGAAAGTAGGGATTGTACAGTTTAGGTACTTTGAAATTATTTAATTAAATTAAATTATATTAAATTCCATTATATACCACAGATTCACAATAAATGTCTCCATGTGCTTTACAAAACAAATTGATCCAATTTATGTATAAAAATATGTAGTCAACTCAAACCAATCACACTAACAGCTTCAAAGTCAATTGCATCCATCCATCATCTGTACCCGTCCATCCTATGCAGGGTTGTGGGGGGGGCTGGTGCCTATCTCCAGCAGTCATGGGACGAAAGGTGGGGTACACCCTGGACAGGTCGCCAGTCCAACACAGAGACATGTAGGGCAAACAACCATGCACACACACATTCATACCTAAGGGTTATTTTAGAGACCAATTCAACTAACACCTAAAATGTTTTTGGAAGAAGCTGGAGTACCCGGAGAGAACCCACGCATGCACAGGGAGGACATGCAAACTCCATGCATAAAGACCCCAGGCCGCCATTTGAACCCAGGACTTTCTTGTTGCAAAGCAACAGTGCTACCAACTACTCCACTGTGCAGCCCCAATTGCATACATTCCATTTTTATCCCAGTTCAAAAAACAAACAAACAAACACTGTAGTCATTTTAGATTATTATGCCAGATGCTAAAATGTTTCCCTTCAAAGCAAACCCAGCTGATTGCATTGAGTCACTGATTTTACAGTAATGCCTCCTCAGCATAATGTCATGTTGAAATGTGTATTAGCTTACATGTATGCACCAATTTTGGAGCCCAACATTCTTTGGGCCATTCCTGTGAAAAGCCTCGCTGGTTGGATTTGCTCCCGTCTCATTAGGACTTGCTGAAGCAGTGCCCTTAATACCGTCCATCTAAAATCCATCAATTCATCTCCTGCTCCATCCTAATCAATTAGAACTTTGCTACTTGCAACAACGAATCACCCCAAACCCAGGGGAAGGGGAAGTAGAAATTTCCAAAATGAACATAACAAAGAAGGACAAAATAGGAACTGATCCAGCCTTTATTCCATCACAGTCTGACTCCACATCGGTTGGGAACATCCTAGATTACAGATGTTATTTGTACAGCACACATTAACTGAAGTGGACCAATGTTTATAGTCAATCTGATGGCAAGAGGAAGACGTTTAAAAGATTTAGTGATATAAAGAAAGGCAAAAAAAATATTATCTTGATTCAATCCAGTTTCTTTCAGCATCAAAGTGAGGTATATTATAGAGGTTACATTTCTCCAACAACATGCTCACTTTTTCAATAAGAATAGCTAATAGTAAACACGTGCACATGAGACAGAATGAGACTTTTAATCAGCAAACAAAACATCGGAGGTCATAAAGATCCTTATCAGCGCTCGCTAAAGTTTTCATCAAATCAGAATTATCAATTGCATAAAGTTTCTTATTGAAAATTACTGGGGTATAATTCTGGTCATTGTTTTATAGCAGTGCTAAATACTTGGTCAGTAAAGAATAAACACTCAGCTATTCTACTTTACCACCAATAATGTGTGCAAATTTCCTCTTCATCCTATACTTGCTAGAACGGAAATATTGCAACTTAACACATCAGATCCTATTTTGATACCTACTGTAAAGGATAAATCGTGCACAGTTGAGTGGATTACATCAAAGAACATGAGGCACAATCTCAATCTGCAATGCACTGTGCTGCAGATTAAGAGAGACACAAGAAGATTGAGCCAATTTAGCCCTCTCTGTGACAGTCTTCTTGTCGTTTCTGACAGAAACGCGGAGACTGGTAGAAAAAAGAACGACACACCCCGCACAAACTGCCATCTTATTTGTGTGACTTATGTCAAATTGATTTCATGCAAATGAGTGTCATGTTGATCCTGAAGGGGAGAGACAGAGAGGAGAGGGAAATCAAGTGAAAGGAGAAGGAAGATTAAGAAATCCACAGAGATGACCACATAACTTTCTTTAAACCGCAATGACAAAGACGGGTAAAAAGCCTAAGCAATTCCCAGAGTAGGAATGTGGCGGAAGGTGGAGTGTGGTAGAGTCAGAGAAACAAAGTGTTTCAGCAAATGAAATCCATCTCCATAAAATTCAATCCTCTTAGTCTGCAATATGCTCCAAATGGACAGATTGATATAAGGGGTCACAGCCCTGACCGTATCCCTGGCAACCATACTTGTTGCCATCCCAACTCTTACACTCCATTTCTTCTTTTCCTCCTATATCATAACCTTTAACTTTTTTTACCTCGTCAGTCTGGCTTTTCTTGCTCTTTTTCCCATTTCTATAAACTCTCACACTCAGATGAAATTCACTGACTGTAGAGTGGATATTAAAGGAAATACAGCCCAAACCCTTGGCCCTTGTTAAAGGATGGGTCTGCAAGCTGAAAGCAAATATCAGGGGATTCTTGATAAAAGGTTCCAACAGGACTCAACGATTTTTATGTTCGGCAGGCAAGCAGCTCTCACTTTTATCTGTGGCCTATGAACACATTAATAAAGAATTAATGATCTCACAGGCATAGCCATGAAAATAGGACCAAACAAGAATTCTCATAAGAAAATCTAACCTTACCTTCTCATTTCCTCCTAACCATAACCCTTAAAGATCAGTTAGTGACAAAATCCCTTCTGTTAAAAAGTACAGCAAATCTTTATGGAATAGCTTTTTGCATCTGACCCCATAACAGGTTCATGAACACTCATCTTTCATTCAGAACAAATCTAAGTACTAAAAAAAGTTTAAATAGATCGTTTTTACTGGCTTGTCCTTCCTACAAACCAGTTTGAAAAAAGCACAGAGACTCCTCTGACCTTCAGTGTCTTCTGCCAGCTTTTAAACACAACCACTACATGGAACTGGAGCCATTAAGTAATGGTAATGGTCACCTTAAGGTGCAAACATCATTCCATCATGACGGTGGCCTAATGCCACTAAGCTGACAGTGAAGTCATGAACTGAGGTGAGTTCCTCCGTGACTGTGAATAGCAGATGTAATCATGCATAAAGCTTCTCAGGCACTATATTTATATCTACTTCCTGCTGAGAGACTTGGCAGACTGCTGCGACCTGTAAGGCAACGATTGAGTGAACAATGAAGCCTGCGGAGGTCATCAGTAGGCTAGTTTGTCATTCGCCCTTGTAGCTTGTCTTGTACTGCAGAAGCTAAGAGTAATGAAGTACACACCATTTCTGTCCTTGTGAGATTCCTAATACTCTGCTTAGCAATGGGAATACAGCATATGTAAAACTGACCATTTAATAGGGGAAAAGAATGAGCATAATGCAAAAAAACAAGACTCAACAGAAGCTACTGACCATCAAACCTTAACCGTTGCAGCATGTACTGCGTCGTTAAAAAGTATTTTCACCTCACACATTTCTTCTGCTTTTGCTTTTTGGTCACATTTAAATGTTTTACATCATCAACTAAATTTTAAGTTCTGACCAAGACCAACTTAGTCAATACAAAATCAAGTTTTCAGATGGTGGCTTTATTGTTAATGGAAAAAAAGCAATCCAAACTAACCTGGCCTTATGAGAACAAGCAACAACCCTCTAACCCTAATAAGTAGTTGTGGTCTTTCAGATTCCCTTGCAGCAATTTAGGCCCCTTCTTCTTCTTCTCTTCTTCTTCTTCCTCCTGGGCATACTACCCATTCAGTTATGCAATTGCAATCCACCTATTACAAGCTGCGTGGAACGCATTTGCAGGCATTGAGTGACTGAAACACTCCCGGCCATTCCGAAACCTTTGTTTAGTTTTGTTTAAGCTATTTTGTCTTATTCACAAAATATTTTCTTAAAGGTCTTAAGGAATAAGCTCAACATTTACTGGGAAATGTGAGCCAGGCCTTTCTTTTTTTATTGTTTTAACCTCTGGAGGGGTTTCTGTTTATACAATAGATGCCAGTTTTGCCTAGACTCCCTTTTGTATTTGTTAAACCACAAACCCCAACCTGAACTGAGGCCTGCTGTATCATAGATGTTGTTTTTGGTTCTGTTGTAACCTCCTAGATGAGTTGTTGATGCGCTCTTGAAGTAATTTTGGTAGGCCGGCCACTTCTAAGAAGGTTCACCATTTCTCCATGTTTTCTCCATTTATAGATAATAGTTCTCAATGTGATTCACTGGAGTCCCAAAGTCTTTGAAATGGCTTTGTTACCATTTCCACATTTGAATTTGTTTCTTTTCCTTTCTTGATATTATTTAGATCATGTTTTTAGAGTAGTTATACTTAAGTGATTTCCTGATTCTATAAGTAAGGCAGAAATAAGGCCTGGGTGTAGCTTGTGAAGTTGAAACAAAAACATTATGTTCATCCCATTTATTCATCACATAACATGGGGGAAATTGTAATTTTTAAATGCTGCTTGGTTGCTTGGGATAGCTTTTGTTCACCTATCAAATTATATTAGGACTTGAAAATGGCTTCTTTGATTTATTTGTTAAAATTGATTTGATTGTCAAAAATGTCTAAGTTTGACTACAAATTTTTAAGTCCAAAACTTTTAAGGACACCTGGAAATTAAGTGAACTTGGAACTGCACTAACAGAGTGTTTTACTGTCAGAAACATGTCCACAAATCTTTATGGTCATAGAAAACTATTTATATTAGTAAATATTTTAAATAAGGTTTAAACAGCATTGCTCAATTGAATATATATTAGTATAACATGATATATTGTTTTAGTCTCATTCTCACTTTTCTGAATGAGAATGGAAAAAAATGTGCCTCATATGAATATTGTCCTATTTTCCTACTGATAATTTACATTAGATATTATGTTTTGTTTTAACAAGCATAAAACATGGCATTGTTTGCCAAAGTCAGGCTTGTTAATGATAACTGTTTACAGTAAAAATATGATTTGACAAAGAAGTTTAAGGTAGATAGAATTAAATATTCACCTTTCTATTTAAATGAAGTCAGTATTTTACAATGCACTGGTAACCTTACCCAAAACAGGCATTACAATGACCATGATCTTATTTAAATTTGGCCTTTCTTACATTAAGACTGCTCCTCTAGTAACAAAACTGAAAATAAAAAGTATTAAAAAATGACACACCTCTTCTGTGTTGTAAACCAGTGTGGAAGAGGATTATAATCAGCAGAAAAATAGATAAAATAAAATTCTGATGTTAACCTCTGAATTCTGAAAAAAAGACAGTATTGAACAAAATAAGTTATAATTCAGAAAATAAAGCCAAAAGTTGGAAATTAAAGTCATAATTAGAACAAAAAAGGTAGAATTGTACGAAAAAAGTCAGAATTCTGAGATAATTGTCAGAATTCCTTAAACAAGTCATTGTCAACTGATTATGCTAATATCTGAGTTTGGGCTGTTCTTTGTTTTTAGTTATTTATCTAGAAATATTAATCAAACTTCTTATAACATTTCACACTGGTAAAAGAAATTATTTCTCGGCAGATAGGCAATTTTTTCACTTCAAAACTTACAGGAGCTAAGTTGATAGCTAGTAAGTTTTTATGGAGGCTGTAAAAAAATATGACCGAGTCTAGACAGTCAAGCATAGAGAAGCGGCTTTGCTGTATTTATTCATCTGTCATTACCCAGACATGCTTTACTTTGTTCTATTTTAGCCTCTCCCAATACCAGGAGACTACATTCCACAGAAACGAAGCTAGCTGGCGTTGTTCCCTGGGCACAGAGAATTATGCAGCAAGTTACTGGAGCAACATTTTAGCTGTTCTCTGAAGAACCTGTATTACACCGAGACTCAGACATGGTGGGAAGAACACTGACAGGCACCAAAAAGGAAATGAATAGATTGTTCCTTTAGCGTTTTATTGCTGTTGGTGGCGTGAGATAATGAAATGTTGTATTTACACGATAACAGATAGTATTAATAACAGCATTTTGTAAACATGCATTCTGCTGTCATCACAGCACTGGTATCCAACAATTTAAGTCTGATTAATGTTACCCAATTAAGTACAATAATTCATTGTTTTTCCTGATTCAACCTAGCATTTTTCATAACATAAATATCTATTTTAAGAAGGGGCTGTCATATTATGTTGTTTTATCTTGTGTGCTGTCATTTAAAGAGGCTGGTTGTGAAAGGATGAGGATAAATAAAGAAGACAGCCAGTATTATCATTTTAGCCCTATCAGATACAGTCCAGCAGATCTTGCAGTATTGATTTGACTTTTTTAAAGTCAATACCTTGGATCATCGTCCATAATAAAGAAAACAAAGTCAGTTAGACATAGTTTTGAGAAAAAAGACTTCCCAAAGCGTACAGAGCAAAGCACACACATAAGTTACAAAAGGTCTCTCGAATATTGCAGCGCTGCTTGGGTTTTCCTAAAAGACTGATGATCCACAAATTGACTAAAGGGCCATGGTTTATGTTCTATCTTTTTAGCTCATGTAGTCCCCCTAGTCCCCCTAGATATTTTATAAGAAAATGATGTGGCTTCCTGCTACTCATGTTTAATTATCCAAAATACTGAAGATTTCTGAAAACAGTTTACTGAGTCATGGAGTTTTTTAGAGCTGGAACCGATTTTACACGTGTAAAGATAGATTACCTGTGAATAAACTACAATGAAGGCACAAGCATGGGCCATTTCCCACCTTATGAACAAAAGATTCACAAAGCAAATGGCCAGAGTATATATAGTTAGCCTTGCCTCTAAAAGAGAACTTAGTTATTTGGTGTAAAGTTTAGTATTTTTTTTTAGATATATTGTCTTGTCTCCACTCATTGAATTCAGGTATTCCAATCACTTCCCTGGCCACTGGTGTATAAAAATCCAGCACCAGGCAAATAGACGTTTGTGAGAAAACAAGTTTCTCTCTGGAACTTACATACTTTCACTGTTCTGCTAAAGATTACTCGGCCAAATGTGAGTGATATTCAATCATTCAAACAAATTTGGTTTGTAAAGCGCTTTTCATACAAAGATTGCAACTCAAAGTGCTTTACAGATTAAAAATTACCCCACATAAACCAGACTTCCATCCGCCCCAGAGATTTAAAAGAATGATCACATTTATACCCCCCTCCCCCCAACCCAATCCCCATGCTACCGACAGGTGTAATGTGTTCCCGCCTCCTGGTCTTCATCAGGACACGTGCTCCTGAATTCTGTAGAAGTTGTAAACCTGAGATATTATTTTTGGGAAGACCAGAAAGCAGGGCATTACAGTAGTCAATCCCACTGGTGATAAAAGCATGCATCAGTGTTTCAGTGTTGGCCCGAGAAAGAGTGGGACATTATGAACATTAATTAAACATTAATAAAATCATTAAGTTAAAAATAAACAAGCTTTTTTTCAAATTTTGCTTAGAAACGGTAACCGGTTAGAAACCGGTTGAAAATTGTTAAAAGCATTCAAATCTAAATTGCTCTTCTTCAACAGGGGCCTCACCACCGCCCCTTTAAAGGCGGCAGGAAATACCCCCGTCTGACGGGAACAATTCATCAAAGTTAAAATCTCATATTTAAAAGATTCATAAAATGGCCTAAAATATGAAGTGGGAATCGGGTCCAAAACACATGTGGTGGGCCTCACTGAGGAGAAAACTTTATCAAGAGTCCCAGCTTCTACCAGGACAAAACTGTCCAGCGTTTCCTCTGGTAAAGACACACACAAAGATTTGTGTAAAACTATGTAACTCTGAGAAGATAAAATATTAACTCTGATGGTGTCTACCTTCCCTCTGAAGTGTTTGAATTGTTTTTCTGAAATGCATTGGTAGCATGGTTCAAATTTATGTCAATGGTGAGAAAAAATAATTTTGGGATTGTTTTTATGATCTGAGATGATTTTGGAAAAGTATGCATTTCTATAATTTTTCTTACTGCCACCCTGCAAATCCTCTTTTGTTTTTTTAGGTCTTCATTCCTACATGGCAATGCAAGTTTTGAGTGTGTACTTTTAACTTTAAGTGGAGCCAGCAGGTCAAGAGCGGACTGAAGCCTACTGTTAAAATCATTGACAATAAAATCACAGGGGGCAGGTAAAGCAATAGGAGGAATCTTTTCAAAAACTTCAAGTAAACCTGCAGCCACTTCAGCGATTAGATGACGCTTCCTGACAGTTCTCATAGAGGTCTCCTGCTGAATAAATCTGGTGATGTTAAAAAACACACAATAATGGTCAGAGACAGCCAAGTCAACAACAGAGGACACACGGGTGGACAGGCCATGTCCAGGGTGTGTCCTCTGTTGTGAGTCGGCTGCATGACATGTTGGCTAAAATCCATATAATTCAAAATATTTAAAAATTCTGTTGATAAAGGATCTAAGATGTTATCTGTATGTAGATTAAAATCACCCACTAAAATTATTCTTTCATAAGAGTTGGGCAAAATTGATAAAAATTAAAATTCTTGAATAAAAGGTGTGCTCTTTTTAGGAGGCCTATAAACTGTGACACATAAAGTCTGAGTACTAAAAACAGTTACAGTACATTCAAAAGTGCTAAAATTATCAAATAAAACAGGTTTGGCAGAAAGAGTTGATGAACCTACAGTATAAAAGCAGTATCACCTCCTCTTTTGCTATTATAACAAAGTGGAAGTGTTTAGTAACATCAGCATGGAACAGTGATTTTGGTCTGGAAGAAACGGACTGACCTTGAGTCCAGACTTCAACCTGATAGAAAGCCTCTGGGATGTATTAGAGGAAGAATGCGTCATGCTCTGTCATCCTACGTTAATGCCTGAACCTCACAAATTTGTCTTTAGAAGAATGGTAAAAAATTAGCCCAGCTACGCTGCTAAATCTAGCGGAATACCTTCCCTTAAGAGCTAAAGCTTTTATAGGGACAACGGGTGGGCCCTTACCATAAGAAACCAGATGGAACAAATGGGATGTGGATTTATTTGTGAAGGTATATACTGCACATATAGATAATTATACCCACATAGATATTGGCTAACACTGTTGTCATTTATTGAAAAGGTCTTTTTTTGGGGGGGGACATCCATGTTGCGAGGTTACACTTTATCTCCCCAACTTTAGGTCCACTGGTTTCTTCCAACAGTTCAAACACATGCATGTCATCTATTGATGACTCTAAACTGAACTTAGGTGCATGTACTTTTCTATTCTATTCTATTCTATGTATCCATGGTTGTAGGTAGGAATAGGCCGATATATCGGTTAGCCTATACTGATATTTTTTTAATATATCGGAATATGCTGATCTACCTCCAATACATCCGATTTCTTCTGTTTAGTAATTGCTAAATGATGGCTCAACAACCTGTTTTATTTAATTAATACTTGGTCGGTTTATTGATTTGCTTCAATAACTTTGGTTAAATGTTTAATTTTAATCTGCTGTGCCCAAAGTTAAAATGCAAGAGTTGGTTAATTTCAGTGTTTAAAAACTGATTTGGTTCAGAAAGGTTGAGCATCCATTATTAGCTGACATTATAACATGCAAATAGGGCGACAGAACATTTCGATATCAGCCCCTAGAAATTGGCAGCACATATCGGCCACTGGCCCTTGCTCCACAAATGTATCAATTCATTTGATTGGATATGAATGGGTGTTGCCTTTTCTACTCCTTAAGCATGCTGTTTTCATTTGGAAACCATCCAGTTCCAGGTAGCACAAACAAAAAGTTCACAATCCTTCTCCAATTTTGTTAAAAGATTGGAACGCACATCAGGAGGAGATAAAATGTCATGCCCCCAAGCTGTAAAAAGCTGTAATTGTATTTCAGGTTTGTATCAAAGAGTTCCTGATTGAAAGATGAGGCAGGAAACTATCCTGTGTGCCCATCTGAAAAATGGCCATCGAGCCTTGTCTTAAAGACTACAGCAGGATACAATAAGTCACTGGAATGGGTTCAAGTGTACATCAATCATTCCTCCATCCAATCAAAGAAGCACAGATGGCAAGGCACGCCATCAGCAAAGTTGTGATTGGGTTAAAAGGGACATAGCATAGAGTCTGTTGGTGCATTATCGGCTTCAATCATTGTAATGCACCATGCTCCCAGAATGACCTCTGGGGTGTGTGTCTCATCATATATCATCACTATCCATCTTCGTGGACTCGCTGACCAACACACTCGCATATCCCGGCCCCTAAAGACCGAGAGGCAGTAGGCTCCCGTTCTATACAATATGCATGAAATAGCTCATACAAACTATTTCAGAGCATGAATGCACCCCAAAATAGTCTATCACAGAGCATATGAAAAAGGAAACAGGATTAGAGCAGTGGCTGGCTGAGGGCAGAGACCTGTAGCGCAGACGCAATGCTCCATCACAGTCTGCAAGCCCTTGTAGGGACAGTGAGACAGTGAGAGGCTGAGAGATGAAAAGGAGGATTCTTTCCTAGTTCATTTCAGTCCCTCCTACTGCTCTTTATCTAACCCTTGACTTGGATGAATCCTGTTATGGTGTGACGTGAACCTGGGGCAGCAGAAAGAAAAAATACATTAGACAGACAGAACTAGGGAGGGAGATGTGGGGGCAGAGGCTGATAGATACAGCTGAGCTAAGAGGCTCATAGACAGAGAGGTCATTGCTCAGTCCGCTCTGGAAAGTTGTGGGCTGGCGTGAACACGGAGCCCGATGGAGCTGTTATGGTCCACCCTGACAAGACAAAAACACCACCTTTGTGCACTTCATGCTATTCACCAGTAATGCTAGTTTTCTGCACAATCTTTATTCTGTATTGAATTTTGATCTTTAAGAACTAAATTACTGGCCTGGCAAGCCATCCAGTATATAGAAATATATAATCTGGTCATAGACAGAGCTCAAACCTGAGGGCAGAATCTACGGTTGTCTTTCAAACTATCTCTGTACGCAAGCATACAGCGCTACAACCAACCAGAGCCGTGAACAACATGACATATTTATTGTGACAGAAATCAGTCAATGGGGCAGTCTGCCATAAACCATCGAAACTACGGGCTTAAGTGCCTCTATCTGCTCATCTCTAAAAGAAAAGCCCAAGTCTAAATGTCCAAAGTTGATGCCAAAGCCATTTCAAATGAGCGCCTTTCCTGAGCCGCCGCCATCTTTATTGTTTTGCTCCGTCACAGCTCTGCTCTAATCGTTAAAAAAAAAGCTTAGCTGTAATGGGGCTAAGTCCACCTAATGTCTCTCTACAAACATAAAGCGCTGTGATTGGCTACATTTAGCCGAGCCAATGGTAGACCTGCTGTGGCTACAATGGAGCGTGGCTAGATCTAGGCAAAATCTTTTGCTACTGCTACAGTTTGTCTAGATTTCTAGGTCACTAAATTAGATCAGTACGTAGGCCTCTGCAGGTATGTATGCTTTCTGTAATGACACCAAACATTCACAGCAGCGCAAGGAAAGTGGTAGACAAACAAATCTAATGATTTATCTCTACAAGCCATGTTCTTCTCATTCAGTTATCAATTGTAAGCTTTTTACTAAAGTAAAAGTAAAAAAGTACTGTTTCAAAGCTACTTAAAGGATAAAAGTAAAAGCAATATAAGTTTTTAGAAAATGCCATTAAGGACAAAAGCTTAAGCCCCACCACCCTACTACCACACCTCCCTAAAAACCCTTTATGGCCCTCCGTGTCCTGTTATCAACTTTTTACTTTCTTCAATATAGAAAGTACTCTTACATCAGTTCTTTTTTTCTTTCTGTGTCTTTGCACGGTCTTCTCAAACCCCAAGCCGTGGCAGTTGGTCGCTGGTACTGAGCCAGGTTCTGGTTCTGGTTCTGGTTCTGCTGGAGGTTTCATTCTGTTAAAGGGGAAGTTTTCCTCTCCACTGTCACTACATGCTTGCTCAGTATGAGGGATTGCTGTGAAGTCAATAACACAATGCAGGTGACTGTCTACTGTCTCTACATGTTGATTAGATACAAAACTTTTAAACTGTTTAGAATAATGAACTGAAGCATTGATTGGAATGTATGTATGATTTAACAGAAATGAGTTTTCTTGTAAAGTGCATTAAGAGGACATTTTGTGAATTGGCGCTATATGAATAAACTGAATTGAAATTAAATAGAATTCACTGCGATGGCGCAATTTATCTGGACAATTCTTTTTTGTCTTTGTGTTTTCTTAACACAATGATAAGTGAAATAGGAGAAATGGGGCTATATGTAAGGAGAAGAAGTAAAAGGTCGGCTAATAGATAATTACTCCAGTAAAGTATAGATATCCCCAAATTTCTACTTAAAGGTCCTATATCATGCTATTTTACAGCTTTCACAGTCTGGGATATATATATATGATAAAATGTTACCATTGGCAATTATATAGTATTCATTTTTTCCTGAAATATAACTTATATGCTGGAGTTATTCTTCGACCCGGAAGTAACACGCTCGGTTTCACAAAAATCCCGCCTCCCCCCCTGTGAGTACCGCCCTTTTCATGACGTAGCCTTGAGCCCCGGCCTGGCTGCACCGAAGCAGCATGGGCAACAGGCACGCCCCCAAAACTTTGTAAAAAATAATTATGGGGGAGCGTAGTGTGGAGCCTTATCGTCCGACAGTGAAGTTGAAGGGTACAACGGTCACATACAAACATGTTGTAGCTGGTTAGATGCAGGAGAGAAATTCTCTAAGTTCAATCATTTAACTGTACAGTGGACCCCCACCTATTTGCCATTCAGTATCCACAGATTTTTTTCTCTGTGGAACGTGACTCCAAATGGAAAATTCACCTATTCGTGGATTTTTTATTATTATAAAAATTCTAGAGAAAACGCAGCTTGGGAAGATCAAATAGCTAAGGACAATACTACCTGACACCCTATTGGCAAAGCAGCCAATGCAGGAATGCCATTCATTTTCCATAGCACTCATCAGGGCTGTAGATGTTAGCTTCTGCAATCGTGGTAAGACGGTTTCCAATGTGCATATTAATGCATATAAGGTATAATTGGTGTTTAACCTATTAAAATGGGCAGTTATAGAGGGGCCTAAAGAATTTGTGAACTCTAGCTCTTCGCAGGCGGTTGTGGCCCCTAACCCCTACACATACCAGTGGTCCACTGAGACCATCTTAGTAAAGAATATAGTTAACTTCTAACCATAATCTAGTTATAAAACCCTTACTCAGCTCATACATTTCTACTGCTTATTATTAAACATAATTAATAATAATTATTAAACTTCTGATGGGATGTAATGTGTTTGTGTTTTACAACAGAAAAAACAGAGTCATTCTTTAACTTTGCGTGTGTATTCTCACATCTTCTTGCTCCATCAGTATGAGTAATACACAAACTGGATTCAGTCACCAAGCAGAAGGCTATACATTTATATGCTTTTTAAAATCTATTAGGATGTTATATTGGAACTTTTTAATAAAAGCCACATTTACTGCAAGCGCAATAATATGCGTCTTGAAAATGAACTTGAAGCAGAAGGGTCAAGGACACCGCTGGATTACAATGTTTTATCACAGTTCAGCAAAAACTTGGCAAAACAGGCCCATTACTGTCGAGCAGTAATACACTGTGAAATCATAACGGTTAAATAATTAGCACACACAATTACATTGTGTAATGGAAGTGCCTGTGAGAACAAGGGTATACCTGGGAGATATACAGAAGGTAAAAACACGAATTTCTCACTTGACAGTTTAGAGCATTAAGGATATTCACAGCTCAGACACTATAATTATGTGTCTGCAAAGACAGGAAGTGGGCCATAAGAGATTTATATTGTTAGTGAATGTAAGGGTTATCTTTTCTCAGCTAGTTTGAAAGAAGCTTATCTGTGGTTTAATTGGTTCTTGGGGTGCAGAGAATAGTTCATCAAAGGCTTTAGGATGGACTACATATTTTGTAGAGGAAAGATTAAAAGAATATTGGGTCACATTTCTGGGGGGACAAATCTCTCTTAGCGGGAAAGTGCTTGATTTGTCCCTGCTGAGGTCAGAATCTACTCCCAATCCACATTTCAGTAAAATTTTAAAGAGCCTCATGGTGCTAAAAATATAACTCTTTGACAGGTGTTTTCCTAAGTTTATTGCTGTTAGATTTATACACACACACACACAGAAGAAAGGATAACACATATATATATGTGCCACAGTCACATACATGATTGAACTTATTTCTGTTTTCTGAGAAATGATAACTTGAGTTTAACCTGATCCAGTCAATACATTTTTGAAGGAAAAGTATTGCATCCCTTGATGGAACCTAACTCCTGATTAGTTCTGTGCTGTTGATGTTTAGAGTGTGATTTTGTCAGTCACACTTCCTGCAAGCTGTCTGGTCATGTGCTTTACATCATATTTTCTTTTTATTCAAATTTGAAAATATTGTGCACAGTTTGTAAAACTATACTTTAGGCAGTGCAAAACATTTTGTTGATTTAAAAAACAAAAGTGGATTTTCCCTGACCATCCGAGCAGTTTTCACCTTTTTGAAGGACACCAACAGTGAAACTGAGACTGCTGCACCTTCCTGTCCATCTGTGTCATATAACCTGCTATGTGCTGTGGCCAGACTGAAGGAGAGCGAGCTCTGCAGAAAGCAGCTGAAATACTAGTCATTAGATTTTACAACGCTCAAAGCAACATGCAAAGATAATAAAGGAGAATAACAACCTTTTATTTGAGCTATGTTTGCACATGACTAGACAAAACCCAGTTAACTACTTTATGAGCTGGATTTAAAAAAAAATTCCAATCAAAGATAAGAGCAAACATTAGCTTAGCATTTCAGCCAACTTGCAACCTACAAAATAAAAACGACAGCAAGAGAAAAGTGAGTTTTTTTAAGATTGTGGTTTTATGTGTTGGGTAAGATTTGTCTTTTTTTTTAAAGGCCTGTTTTAGGTGTTTTTTTTAGAACATTACCGCTGCTTTCTTAAAAAAAAAGTTATGTGTTGGAGCAGCATGTCTTGGTAGACCTGCAGATCTGCTGGATGAGACAAAAACCTGTTGTAGTTAGGAAAGACAGACAGGAGACGCAGCATCCAGAATGCCACTGGTGAGCAGTTAAGTTAAAAAATTAACAGAGTGGTATGATGACATATATATGACACTGATTTTAAAACTTTAACGCTGTATTAGATCAGACAGTGCATTTACATGCAGTAAGAGAAAACTGAAATATTACCTTAGTCCAGTGTTTACCAAACTATTTCTGCTGGGCCCCTCTTTGGTTTATAAGAAAAAGTTCAGTACTGCAAAAACCAGGGCTTTGACATGTTGTGTTTTGATGTAGCTGACTGTGCCAAAGACATTGATCATTACATCGTTCAGCTGGGACTTGGTGTGTCGCGGTCTATAACGCAGCACGCACTGTAATATTGTGGGCCAGTGGGGACAGTAACAATGCTGGGTGTATTAGTAGTATTATTCTCCCAATCTACGACTTGATGCTCGGATGCGACCACACTGCTCACACTCTAGGCTATATGGGTTTGCCTCACTTTGTAGTCTTGAATTTGGAACTACAAAGAAGAAGAAAAACCTTGAAGTGAGGAGACACAAGTCAAATTCAGAAGAATTTGCAACAAAAACTAACGCGTTTCCTTGGCAACCCAGACCTTTCTGTGCTGAGAACTACTTTTACTGCAGTTGTTTTGTATTTACAACATATGTGAGAGAGATGAATGAACCTTAAATTAAATAAGCCATGCAATGAGAAATTCTTGGGGAAACAATATTCCCACATTCAATAATATGCGCATGAGAAAGAATCTGTTTTTTTCCCATCTCCCCTTAGGGCAGTGTTTCTCAAACTATGGGGCGAGCCCCACTAGTGGGGCGCAGAGGTATTGCAGGTGGGGCGTGACATCATCAGGATTTAAATAGTGTTTCCCCCCTAGATTCTGTCGTTGTGAATGTTTCACTGCACTGTAAATTAAATCAACCAGCTCCCCCCTCTCACAAAATTAAACGCACTCAAATAAATTAGCAATTGTGATCATCATTGTAAACAGAACCGGGACCTGGAACATCGGGCTGGGAGTTTGACGTCAGAATATATCGCAGCCGAACAAAACAAGCTGCAGTAGCCGCATTATCAGAGATTCCATCTACAAAATGTACAAATATCTATAAAGATCAGGGAACGTTTCAGAGTCAGAGAAGTCACACGGTCAACCATGGAGGAAATGCAGGGATGAGTATCTTGCTCTTTATTTATTTTATTATTTTATATTTTTATTTTGTACTTTTGAAAGCTTTGTAAATTTGATAAACTACAACTTTTATTTTCTCCAACTGTGAGCTCTACAACTGTAAGTTCTACATGTAGCAACTACTGACAGCATGTATTTCTGAGCCGGTTTTATACCAGTGCGCAACCCCTTTTTCCAACTAATTCATTCCCTTAAAAACTTGTAGACTAAATCGGCTATTTAAATAAATAAAACACTTTAAAAATCAGGCGTGATCACCATTCTGTGGGGGCGATAAAAGCATGGGGGGCTTGTGTATGCTCCTTTGTCCAAAGCGGGGAATGATAAAAAAAATTTGAGAAACACTGCCTTAGGGGCTCAGTAAGTGTGCTGCAGCATTGTTGTCGTCCATTTCTTCCCTTATTGTCCATATCCTGCTTTTATTCCGTCTGTTTCACTGCTGCCAGCATTTGTTTATTATCTGTGTGACGTTCTAGGCCAGCCGGAAAGATACCAACCCAAAAAGCACCATATCGCCACCTAGTGTCATGGAGTTGAACGCACTCCATTCAATGATTTGATTTTCTGAGTGACATGTAAACTGGGATAAAGACTACCAGTCTAGTTAAGGTATTAGCTCGATTATTGCCAGAGCTGGATTTAGATGTGCATGTAATTGTACTGAGAGTCAGTGTTTGGAGATAAATGATGATAAATAACTTGGATTGTATCGGGAACAATAAAAATGCTGATTGGGAAATCCCACTCAAGGACGCAGCCACAGAATTTATGCATGACAACTCATTTTAGGTTTTATTGTGTATGTATTACATACATGTACAACTTCTACAAATTTGTCTCATGTATTCTGTGAGAGGAAAAACTGTTTGCATTTTAGAATATGAGTGCTTACTTTGTATAACTAAGAAATACATGTTATTTTTATGCGTGAGTAGATCATACTTGAGACTTCTCCTTTCGACGTACCTAACTTGAAGTCACTTGAGAATCTATCTGGACCGAGGAAGTAATGCGTCTGATGGAACTGCACAGGCCACGTCACAAAGCATCATTCAAGCATGGTGTGTTTAGCTTGATTTACCCCAGGCAAAGGGTCAGCAATTGTGATTGAACAATCTCTTCGAGTCAAGAGCACAATTACACTGTAATCACATTCTTTACTCTCTGCTCCTCTAACTGCAGAAGAGAAGTAGATATGCAGGCTGACATCGGTCAACAAACGTTCCTCAAAAAAAGCTTTTCTAAAACGGAACAACCCACTGCACACATGGTTCCCAGAAGGAGCAAATGTGTGAAATATTAAGAACATAAACGCTATATAATGATCATATTGTGTGAATTCCTGAGCTCCCTTGAATGAAGATGAATCTTAAATAATTTGCCATTTAAAAAAATGAAGTTAGTGCAAATAAAACCAGCAGCAGTTTCAATCCCCTGTCAGAGGAGCCAAAACCATGACGTCAGTACAGTGGACCCCCACCTATTCGCAGTTTACTATTCACAGATTTTTATGTGGAACGTAACTCCAAATAGTTTTTTACTTAGTGCATATCTCAAATATTTGAAAAGAAGTGCTGCTTGGGAAGCTGAAATACCTCGACTGGCGTTTGCAAAGCAGCCAATCCGGGAGCTGCATTTATTTTCATCAGTGCTGATTGGCTGTGTCCCTAAGAGCAGGAATAAGGAAGACTTAGATATTAGCTTCTGCAGTAGTACTAAGAGGGTTTCCACTGTTTGTACTAAGACATGCTGTAAAAGTCCAGAGGCTGGGAATCAAACGTCGAAAAAAAGAACCCTGGTCGAGGACGAACAGCCTCTGCTTATGGGGCGACCATTTTAATGCTTTGCCACGCTTCACTTTTTAACCACTATAACATGTAGTTTAGATAGAACGTTTTCATGTTTTTTTTGTCAGGATCAAACTCTTGATTGAAACGTAGAAATTAAACCCCAAGGACCTGACGGCGGCATGATGCTGCAGTTGGTAGCACTGTTACTCATATTCAGAACAGTCGTCAAATCCTGTTACACAACCATCAGACTGCATTTCCATAATTATCTGTAGTTTGATCGATGAAAACTTGATGTACCCCGCCTTGTTGCCGTTTAGTATTTGTGGATTCATCTATTTATGGATTTTTCTAATTATTTGTGGAAAACCCGCTTATTCACATTTTTTTTTTTAAATTTTTTGACAACTTGAAATGGATAGGTGCAATTGTATATTGGCTGCACTCTAAACCCAGATAGTTGAATCTACTTAATAAAATTCATGTACCTTGCCCTTAATTTTTTAAGAAATAAAGCAGTAGTTAAACAAGTGGACTACATTTAATGTACTTGTGCCCCAAATAGAACGCAGTGGAAGTTTAAAGTCGAATCTACTAATAAATGAGTAAAAACCTGGTACAAACAAGGTACTGGTACTGTTCAGGTGTAATTTCCCTGTTTTAACTGGTAGTGTTTAAATAGCTGTGTCCTCTTCTGACCAATAAAACCACAATATTTACACTTCCACTCCATCTTTGGCTAGCTAAAGACTCAAGAAAAATGTACAGTTAACAGTGTGAAGCTTCTGCAAAGGACTATTTCAGCTAAGAAAATATTATAATTGCTGTGAGTTTGGAATCAATAATGACAACAGAGTTTTAACAGCAGAAACCCATTTTTTGAACACAGCCACAGGCAGGTCAATGCAGCACACTTTCAGAAGACTCACGGTACTAAAAACATGCCGCTAAGGCCTCTGGGAAATAAGGTAAAACTAGATTTTTGTCGGACACTAAAGGCAAACTTGATGTTATTACATTTTTGAGCTCAAGCACATAACTACAATAGGATAGGACTATTAAAAAGTGTGGTTTACTCAGTGTTCATAATTAATGTAAAGAAATGGCAGATGTTTAAATAATAACTTAGTTTGTTACAGTAGATGCTACTGATTGAACTTAAAACCACAATTACAATAAAAAAGGTCATGAAACAGCTCAGTTTAATCAGAATTCACGAGTAATGTTGACAAATTAGCCAAGTTTGAGTATTATGAACTTAATTTTTTAAGTGGAACCAAAATCTGGGTTTACTGTGTGGCTTTTGCCAATCCAGGAGCACCATTGATTTTCCATGGTGACGACTGGCTGTACCCCTAAGAGGCTGGATAAGGAAGACCAGAGATGTAAGCTTCTGCTGTAGCTCTAAGATGGTTTCCACTGTGAGTATTAATGCACATTAAGGTGTGTTTGGTGTTTGAACTATTAAAACAGGCACCTATAAATGTTTTTAAAGAGAGCATGAAGCATTCGTGGATTCTTCCTATTTGTGGGAGGCTGTGGCCCCTAACCCTGCAAATACTGGTGTTCTACTGTATCACTAATCCGGTAAATAAATAGACAGAACAAAAAGAACAACGAAAAGATGAGAGGGTTTATGGGATGTAGGACAGAATTGGAAAAGAGTAATGGTTGGTTTAAGGATGAGCCAAGAAAGGAAAGGCATCAAAGTTCCCTGTTTGTCTGCCCTAGCTTGGCCACTCCGCCTGTAAAATCAATGAAAAGCCTCTTTATGTTTGTTTGTTTGTTTGTTTGTTTGTGTGTGTGCTTGTTTACTGTGGTGTATGAAGGTACAGAGGCAAAAAAGGAAATAGGGAAAAGGAAACATCAAACACAAAGAAAGAAAGTAAAAAGGAAACCAGATTCATCTCGTTTTCCAATGCCTCTATCACTCCATTTCTCTTTCTAATGGAACTTGATGTGTATTCAACCCTTAAACATAAAAATCCCCTCAGAATTAAGATCATTCCTTCACCTGTCACTCCTCCCCCCCTCCCTCTCTTCCTCCCGTCCTCCTCCCCTCTCTGACAGTGGTGATGGATGTTGCCTGTGCCTCAGACTGAAAAGGGAATAGACTGCTCTCTCTGTGCGTTTCACAGCAATCTGGAGCTGTCAATAAGCACACAAACACACACGTATGTACACACAAGTGTGTGAAGCTGTCATGTCTCTATCAAACAACCTGCCTCATGCATCAAAGACAGACAGCAAAACACCCAGAGAGCACGCAAACAGCAACAAAACTCAAAGTTTTGCCCACTGAAGGTATAGAAAAGTTGCATTTGGTTATCGGAGCTTTTTCGTTTTCTCACCCCAACACTTACCTTTGATCCTCCTGCAGACAAGGTTACAGAAAAAGGAAGCGAATGTGAAACCAACTGTCAATTCTGTCTGAGTCATTGTCACTGAGTTGCTCAGTGAGGCTGTTTCAGATTATGACGAGTGCAATCTCAGTGGTGCATGCCACTCCATCTTACCATCTTAATATAACATGTGAGAGAAAATATATACTTTCTAAAACTTTCACACGGTGTCTGCCTTTTTCTCTACGTTAATCAAGCCAATATGTCACTTACAAGGGTGGTTGTTAATATGAGCCATATGGGCAGTTATCCAGGGCAGCAATGGAAAGGGGGGGGCACAAGCTTGATATAAGAAATGATTTCATTGATTTATCTTTTAGTTGCACCCTGTACAAGATTTCTTCTCTTGCTTTTCTGTAAGTGCAGTCTTACTTAAAAGGACACATTTTGACTTGAGAGAGGAACTCAGAGTCAGTAGTGATTGTTCCAAGGAACCAGATCATTTCTACAAAGCCTGCCTATAACCAGAAAAAAATTATGGCATGGCGCAAGATTTCCATTGAAGAGTTTAGGTACAGTTTTATTCTGCATGAAATATTGACCAGCCAAAGATTGGCCATACATTTCATGCATTTCGACAAGCAGTGGCATAGAGACCAAAACCTGACATTATGGCTGTTCTGGTAGCTTTTCTCACTGAATTTGCTTCTCACTGACTTTCAATACATACCATCTTCAACAAATGAAAACAATGGTCATTGTCCCTAAAGGCTTCCTTATAACACAATATTCTTTGGTTGATGTCTAGTAAGCAGTCATATTTTTCAGAAACAGATTTCTTTTTGAGAAAAGGATCAACAACTCCAAGTTAAAATGTCACCATGGCTACAGTATTATGTTTGCACTAGCTGCAGTGACAAGACAGACAGGCCTGTACTTGAATTATGATAAAAGTTAGAGAATATATTTATCAGAATGACCAGTGATATGATTGGATTGATGATTACAGATTATTATTTTGTTATTTGTACTTATATCAGTTTTATCTGTAGAGGCACATATTTGCCTTTTTAAATAAATACAAAAGCCAACTAATATCATACTCATGTTTCCATATGACTCTATTTACAGCTTCCCCAGCATTTGCTGTCAGACAGAGTCATAGTTGGCTCAGTTCTGGTTCTCCAATCTCATTCGCATTACTGACTAAGCAGTAGGGTAAACAGAAGATAGATTGAATTAGTCCAACTCTGTCATTTGTCCTAGCTTCAGAAAGAAGAAACAAACAATGTGATCAGCCTACAGGAATGTTCTGACTGCTGCTTAGACAGCTTGATCTATGTAGAGATCCAATATGATTTCCTACATTTCCTAACAGGCTTGCTATCATTTAGACTACCGTGGCAAGGACAACATATTTGGTGAAGCACTACTAATATGGTTAATAAAGCAGTATGATTTTGGTCTATTTTCAGCAATCTAATGAGTCTTCTGTTCTGATGCCATTTGAGGAATTCAGAAAACAAGGAGCATCCCTTTTAATGTCCTGAAAAGCCTATAGAATGCAGGTCAGTTGGGTCTGTTGTGCGTTGTCTGTGTCTTATTTTCTTATATTTTACATTTCTCTAATCATAGACAAAATGTTTTTTAACTTTTCCATGCAGTAAAACAAATACTAGGACAAGAGCACTAAAAAGGACTATAATGCTACACAATGGAAAATATCATCAACATGTCATAATCCACTAAATCTTAGCCATAACATTTTCTCAGCAGTCATTCAGAACACTGGGACTTACAACCAAACGGCATACTAGAAAGCTCAACGGGGTGCAGTGTGTTATTGGTCAAGAAACTGCCAGTTATGTTTAGCACAGTTACGACATAACAATTAATAATAAAGTCAAGCAATGTCTACATGTCTCCACTGCTCTAGAGACCCTCAGTGTTGTAATAGTGGCATGCTTTACATCCCTGCATCCAAACACTGCTAAGGCTTTCATGCAGCTGCTCAGCCGTTTAAGCCTTCCATAAAGCTCTCTGCATACTGTTTTTAAGCTAATCTGAAGGCCACATGAAGGTTGGAAGTCTACAGCTATTGACTCTGAAGAATGTTGTTAAACTCTGCACGCTATTACGTCATTTCCACTGAGTGGTACGGCGTGGGCCGGTGCGGTTCCGTGGGCTACTTAGTCTGTTTTCCATAGTGAAATCGGCCAATGTAACCGACCCGTACTGCACCAATCCAAGGTCCCCAGTAGTCGGTCCATTGAACAATGGTACAGGATGGCTAGGGTGGAGCTACTGGCATCACCCAACACAGTCCATTAATTGGAAGCCAGACAAATGCCACTGCATTCAACAAGTAGAGACATACTAGTGCATCAAGTTTGTTGTCGCACTAGTATGAAGACGAGTTAGGCATTTGGGTTTAACCCTGCTTGCCCATTGAGAGACCAACTAGCAGTAGAATATGTCGGACAATATAATAGCTTACTGAACCAGCCCGGTCCATGTTATA
The DNA here is from genome assembly GCA_963556495.2 of Valencia hispanica. NCBI lineage: Eukaryota > Metazoa > Chordata > Actinopteri > Cyprinodontiformes > Valenciidae > Valencia > Valencia hispanica. The sequence goes on along the minus strand of OY747705.1, from coordinate 5,288,065 downwards.
CTGCTCAGTGGAAACGAGGCAAAGGTTCCTCGGTCCCTGCGGACCCAGTTCTGGGATTTTACATGGTTTATTACTTTAGAATGGGTTGTTGTTATTCCCATTGGCTTCCAGTTTGTTCTAATGAAGCTAACGGAACAGTTTGGAACATTCAACAGTTTAGAAAATCCAACAGTCAAGGAATTTCATGCAGGTGGTATCCGATCGTGACACCACACTGGCATTCATTGAGCTCCTGAGCAAGGCTAATTCCTACACAAACGTTTGTAGAAGCAGTTTTCATGCCTGGGTGCTTGATTTTACACACCTGTGTTCAAGAAATTGATTCTAAAACCAGAACTTAATTTTATTTTTTTTTTTTTTGGCTCTTGAGTTTTTCACTTGTATGCCCTCTATGTTTTCCAAGACTCTACTTCTTTTATGCCACCGTTTGGTTTTAAATTACTTTTTCCAAACACTCAAATATCAGTAAAATATTGTGGCCTGGCATGTGGAGATAACTTATAACAATTCCTTAGGTCATTGTTGCAATAATGTTGTGTGATGCTTCTAACAACCTCAGTGTGTCAGTTGTAAATGAAAGCAATTCCACATTGGCGTGTTTTATTGCCTAGGTTTATCATTCTGCAGATGTTCAGATATTGCCAGTTATTATGGGTCAAAATGCCACTATTTTGTTGCTCATCAAACATGTGGAAAAAAGGATCCAGACTGAGAGAAATGGGAGAAAGGTTAGATGAGCAGCACTGTAAAAACACACCTGCTCATAAGAAAATATTTTTGTGATAGTAACTTTGTGTTTAACGCAGCTTCGTTGCTATGATATGGAAACAAATTGCACATAATATATTCTGAAGGCTAGATTAATGAACAAATGCACAGAATGCACGCAGACAATTTAGGCTGAAATATTATTTGTAGATTGATTTTAATCAGGGAAATGATCAAATGACATGTTTCTGAGTACAAAGCATGTGAAACTTTACCTTCATACTTTGTTATTGTGCAGACCAGTTGCTGCAGTGGGGCCATTGAGAGTGTCAAATGACTTTCTTAGATGTTGCACTCTTACTTTATGACCTTTCAGAGAACCTGCACACTTTTATCCACTTCATGCACTGATAATACTGGCTTCAATTAGCCTAATTTAAGATTTCTTTTAAAACTCTTCCATCCTGATTAACATGGGTACATTTTCTTTCTGAGTTACTGAGAAAGGCCCTTGTTGTTAACGACATACTCTTCCACAAACATGCTTTAGAGCAGTTTTTCCCAACCTGGGGTCCCTAGAGATTGCAGTGGGTCCGCAGACGTTTGACTGTGCTGAGGTTGTGAGGTTACCGTAAATATTGCATTTATAAAATCCAAAAAGAAAATTGTCTATATAGCCTATGGTGTAAAACATGCAGAATAAGAACAAAGAACTACAGTTGCTGATACATTTATGCAAACAAAAGTTTGTAACTAATCACTTTTAATCCGTGTATGAAGTATTATGTATGACAGTACATTCTGCTATTTCGACTGTTAACTTTGTGTTCTCTGAGTGTTTTTCTCTCCATAGAAGATATACCTGGTCTGGTATCCTGCTTAGCTGCAATGCCCTGTTGGACGGGGGGCATCGACTGGGATGATCCCCCCAGTAACTGAACATCCACTGTGTCCTGTTATCAACTTTTTACTTTCTGTAACATAGAAAGTTCTCTTATATCAGATCTTCTGTTCCTTCTGTGTCTCTGCTCTGTCTTCTCAAACCCCCAGACGGTCGTGGCAGATGGCCGCTCCTACTGAGCCTGGTTCTGTTGGAGGTTTCTTCCTGTTAAAGGGGAGTTTTTCCTCTCCACCGTCGCTACATGCTTGCTCAGTATGAGGGATTGCTGAAGGATTGCTGTGGTTGGAAAGTCTGCCCAACGTCACGCCAATGACTGACGCAAACTGCTGGGATTCCGTAATTGGGAAACTTTTTAACTAATTGGAATGTTTGTATAAATGTATTGAAATGACTTCTTGTCAAGTGCCTTGAGATGACATCTGTTGTGAATTGGCGCTATATAAATAAACTGAATTGAATTGAATTATGCGGGTAGGAGTTGGGGCTGGGGGGGTCCAGGCATCTGTTGGACACAGGCAAGGGGGTCCATGAGGAAATAAAGTTGGGAAACCACTACTTTAGAGCAGTGGTTTCCCAACCCTGGTCCTCAAGGCACACTGCCTTGCATGTTCTAGATGTTTCCCTGCTTTGACACACTTGATTCAAATGATTGTAGTTCAGCAAAAGCCATCTACTGAAATCAGGTGTGCTGAAGAAGGGAACCATCTAAAACATGCAGGGCAGTGTGCGTTGTGTCACAGGGTTGGAAAACACTGGTTTAGAGGCTCAGACTTTGACAGATCCCTACTCTATGGTGTTTAGATTTAAGGTCAAATAAAATGATTATGTTTTGGGTCAAATGGACACAGAAATACAGAAAGGAAACTCGACAGGGTCCTTTGAAACATTGCTTAAATAGATTTTAAGCATTCCATTCTGCCTCATTAAAGCACACCATCAATATATCTGAAATGGCTGTGTAACACTTGGTGCAACCTAATGAATGGAGCATCAGCAGTGACAAATTGATGGCCCTTTGCCATAGATTGAACCCAGTAGATGAAAGTCTGTGCCAAGTTGTCTGATGGTCCAAGGAGTATTGATTTTAACACAGTATGATCATGCTATGGCAGATATTGCACAATGATTCTGCTGCTACCCCTGCATTACTATCATAACAGCTAACCTCTTGGTTTGGAGTCAATATCCAACACCCTGTTAAGCTGTAACAGCTGGAACGCAGAAAAACCCTTCCATGTTGAAAAAGAGAGTACCCAGCTCCAAGAAGGAAGATAATAAAGTGAATCTATCTTTGTTTAGGCTGGTTAGAGTCTGGAAAAGTAAAGCTTGAATGATAGCCTTAGAAATGATGAAAACAATCACAACAGCAAAGCTGCACAGCAGTTTTTATGCATCTGTGAAACGTACCCAGGCCAGGAGCCTTTGAAATTGTTTTTATTGCTCTAATTCTTTTTACAGTTGTATGTACCAACGTACAGTAATTTCCTTAAATGGTTTGTTAATTTAAACCACAAATAAAACTGTTTTAATAATTTGCCCATCCATCCATCCGCTATACCCATCTAATCCTTAAAGTCACAGAGGTGGGTAGAGAACCCAAAACATGCACTCAAGTAAGAGTAACTCCACTTAAACATATTTTTACTCAAGTAAGAATAAAAAAATATTCAGTAAAAAAGCTACTCAAGTAAAAAATAATTGATCATGAAATATGATTCAATTTTTTACAATGATGTCATCAGAGAGAGACAAATAAATAAAATTACTCACAAATTCTGATATTTTGAAGACTATATATATAGTATCTATCTATATATATAGTATATTCACATGACCTCCAAACAGGTTTAGGAGATAAAAAACAAAAACATTTGAACAAAAAAGCTTGTATAGAAACATAAGGTCTCACTTCAACATAAACTCTGGGTTTGTGTCTGTGTCTGGTGCATTTTTGGTGAAAACACGTTTGTTCTTCGTTCAATTAAGTTACTCACAATGGATAGAGTATCCAGAAATTGTACTCAAGTAAGAGTAGCGATACTTCATAATAAAATATATCTCAAGTAAAAGTCAAAGTAAAAGGGAGGATGCAATAAAACGACTCCTAAAAGTTACTCCAGTAAATGTAACTGAGTAAATGTAACTAGTTACTACCCACCTCTGCCTGACATGCATTTCTTTGGACTGTGGGAGGAAACCGGAGTACCCAGAGAGAACCCACGTGTGCGAAATGCAAAACTCTCCATGCATGGCCAGGATTTGAATTAGGATCTTCTTGCTACAAGACAACAACGTTAACACCTGTACCACTGTGCAGCATTTCAATGTTTGCATGGAATACATTTAGATTGTGAAAACAATAAGCATCTAAGAAGAGAATCGGTGGGAACAACCAACATTGTGACAAAAAGATGCTGCATTTAATCATTTCATTTTAATCTTTCTCCCATGATGTCATTCATTGATTTGTGTACAGCTGTTTGCAAGTTAATCTTTTTCCAGTGTCATATTAAAAATATTCATTAGCTAAAGAATAATATTTGATTGAAATCCAATCACATATTACATTTTATTCCTAATTAGTGCTATCGCATAATTGTATGATATCTGTAATTAATAGTATTTTGTAACGCACTCAATCATACATGTTTTTGAAACTTGACCTTCCAACATTCAAGCATCAGAAAAATTAATTAAAACAACTCTATAAAATAAATAAAAAGTACACGCAGGAAGGATGGGCAGACATAGTTACCTAATCCACAAACTGAGTCATTCAAGCTTTATTTTATTTATGGTCTAGGTCAGGGGTCTGTGACCCTTGTCCTCGAGAGCTAGTGTCCTGTAGATTTTAGATGCATGCGATTGCCAACAACTGGACAGCTTGTTAATAAACTCAGAAAAAAAGAAACGTCCCTTTTTCAGGACTGTGTATTTCAACAATAATGTTGTAAAAATCCAAATAACTTTACAGATCTTCATTGTAAAGGGTTTAAACAATGTTTTCCATGCATGTTCAATTAACCATAATCAATTAATTAACATGCACCTGTGCAATGGTCGTTAAGACCTTAACATCTTGCAGAAAGTAGGCATTTTAGGTCACAGTTCTAAAAACGCAGGACACTAAAGAGACTTGTCTACTGACTGTGAAAAACACCCAAAGAAAGATGCCCAGGGTCCCTGCTCATCTGCGTGAACGTGCATTAGGCATGCTGCAGGGAGGCATGAGGACTGCTGATGTGGCTAGGGCAATAAATTGGACAGCTGATCATCCTCGCAGTGGAAGACCACGTGTAACAACACCTGCACTGGATCGGTACATCTGAATATCACACCTGCGTGACAGGTACAGGGTGGCCACAACAACTGCCCGAGTCACACCAGGAACACACAATCCCTCCATCAGTGCTCAGACTGTCCGCAATAGGCTGAGAGAGGCTGGACTGAGGGCTTGTAGGCCTGTTGTAAGGCAGGTCCTTACCAGACATCACCAGCAACAACGCCGCCTATGGGCACAAACCCACCTTCGCTGGACCAGACCGGCGTGGCAAAAAGTGCTCTTCACTGATGAGTCACGGTTTTGTCTCACCAGGGGTGATGGACGGATTTGTGTTTATCGTCGAAGGAGTGAGCGTTACACCGAGGCCTCTACCCTGGAGCGGGATCAATTTGGAGGTGGGGGGTCCGTCATGGTCTGGGGCGGTATATCACATCACCATCGGACTGAGCTTGTTGTCATTGCAGGCAATCTCAATGCCTTGCGGTACAGGGAAGACATCCTCCTCCCTCATGTGGTACCCTTTATGCATGTTCATCCGGACATGATCCTCCAGCAGGACAATGCCACCAGCCATACTGCTCGTTCTGTGTGTGAGTTTCTGCATGACAGCAATGTCAATGTTCTGCCATGGCCAGCGAAGAGCCCGGATCTCAATCCCATTGAGCACGTCTGGGACCTGTTGGATCGCAGGGTGAGGGCTAGGGCCATTCCCCCCAAAAATGTCCAGGAACTTGCAGGTGGCTTGGTGAAAGAGTGGGGTAACATCTCACAGCAAGAACTGACAAATCTGGTCCAGTCCATGAGGAGGAGATGCACTGCAGTACTTCAAGCAGCTCGTGGCCACACCAGATACTGACTGGTACTTTTGATTTTGAGCCTCCCTTCATTCAAGGACACATTATTCTATTTCTGTTAGTCACATGTCTGTGAAACATTTTTAGTTTATGTCTTATAGTGTTTTAGTGTTCATACAAATATTTACACACATTAAGTTTACTGAAAGTAAAAACAGTTGAAAGTCAGAGGACGTTTCTTTTTTTGCTGAGATTATGTCAGGTAAAAATGATGCGTTCAGCTGCTCTAGATATACTGTGCATGATCACAGTAGTTGTATTACGTATCAAAAACATCCCATAATTGACTAAATGCCAGTGCTATTGTTTAGAGAAAAAACATGCACCTTCTTTGGTTCCAGAGTTTTCTTTTCTGCCTTTTTTTCTGTACATCAGGACTCCATGAACAGTGTTGTGTGACAGAGCACTAATAGCGCCAATGAGACTTACTGAGATTACATCAGGCCACAGAGTAACCAATCAGGTAAACTACTGCTGATTCCTTCTCTCCAGCCAACCCTGTTGTTCGCTCATTCCGCTGCTCTCCAAACCAGTGATATCAGAGAAACACTTCATATCCAGACTCAAACTGCTAAATCAATTTCCTTCAAGCCAGGTCAATCACAATCACTTGAACGTGACTGCAGCTCTCCTAACATAAGGTTGTAGTGCCAGAAAGCGACTTCCACGCTGTCGTGGCAGACTGTTGGTTGAATAACACTGTTGTTTCCAGGAACACAAAGGCTTCTGGAGCAAGTTGGCCTTTCCCAGCCGGTTTAAAATTCACATGCATAATTCATGACAGCTGCGAATAAGAGATCAGCACTTTTGATTTTATTTTATCTTCCCGTCGTCTTTGACCACTGTCAAATAATATCACAGTTGAAGCTAATTGGCTCTGAGCACGGAGGTTGTTAACATAAGCAGAATACAGATTGTGCCAAGGCCATGGCGTATTTTTATTAATGACATAAAACGGCATGATCTAATTTAATTAGCCATACTCTGAGAAATTATTTTGCATTCATCTGAGCTACATAGCTTCACATAGTGCTTAACTCTAATTTTTCCTGACCCACTTACGGCAGTGAGAGTAAGAACTAATCTATCCAGCCGTCCGTCCAACATCTGCCACAAAGCCTCTTCTGTACAGGACTACTCTAAAATACCTCATTTAGCAAAACCCTCCATATTTTTAACGTAGCTACAAATTATTCAAGCACAGGCATGAAAACAGAAGCAAAAACTTGGCAGAGTGCAACACCCGCCAGGAACAAACCAGACTTACAGCTGACAAAGCAAAACAAACACTCCCTCCTACGGAACAGGGACAAAACGGCCTTTACTGTAGCTAAAAGGCTCTGATCCATTTCTGAGGAGGCACCAAAAGGACAACATGAGGTACACAGTCATAAAGCTTCTTGGTGCAGGGATAGTTTATATTATTTCCTTTTAAGAAGAAAAAAAAACCCAAAACATTGTAACTCATTTCTTAAAACGATGATATTTTAATCTTATTTAAAAAAAATACAATTAAAACACACACACACACACACTTTTCTTCCCTTGATGTGAAACTGACAGGGATGTGTGTGGTTCAGAGGAACAGTTTGTGGGTCGGTTATCTTGCCACAGCACCCTGTTTTTGAGAGAGCGTCTCTATGTGAATTGCTCATTAAAGCGCAGCAGCAGCTACTGATAAAGAGAATTGGATTACTGTGATTAATACCATGTGTCACTTGTAATGTCTTTAACAGTATGAATCACAGAGCTCCATGTACAGAGACAAACCCACACATTTACTTATTTCAACAGTTTAGAGTTGCAGAATGACACCATACACATGCCAAACATCTGCCTGAGTAAAACGCAGTCATACATAATGTTACACACCCATGCCAGTAGCCACTTTTAGATGTCATAGTGTGCTCTGGCTTTTCCTTAAAGCAATTATTAGCAATTATTATGAATTTGGTCACTACAAGAAAGACTTCCTGTGTTCACGTCTGCTCATACATGAATGTGCCAACGATAATGTGTTCTGTTCGTCTGGGGCTTTGGGACCATTTGCCAAGTCCCAAGCACACAGCAGAGTCCTTTACTTGATGAAGTGAGGGACACAACATCCACACAGTTGGAGACATCGACAGTAACCTGAATAAGCATTGTGTGTGTGTGTGTGTGTGTGTGTGGGTGTGTGTGTGTGTGTACATGTATAGCTATACTTGTGTGGACGAAGTGTGTGTGTGTGTGTGTGTGTGTGTGTGTGTGTGTATGTGTATGTTTTTGTGGTAAAGTCCCCTGGCTGAAACTCTTTCTGGCACCTCAGGCACAACAGATGTTGCTCTGTTACCCAGAACTGTGCACATGCATTTGTATACGCATATGAAGCCTCATGTGGTGACACATTGAGAAAAAAAATAATAACAATGATCCAAGAAAACACTTCGGTACTTTGGTAGAAAAAGAATGAGGGTTTCCTAGAATTCTTTATTCCTTTTGTGCAAAATTCAGTTGATCTGTGGTACAAAATCTGCACCTCATCCAAAGGGAAAATGGGGACATGGGGTCAACTGGGCAGAGTGTTAGCTTTGTTTGTTTGTCTGTTTATTAGCTTGCTTGGAATAAAGGACACTTTAAAACATAAAAAAGTCAGCAAATATGATTGGTCCTCACAAAGGCCTTGGAGAGATATTATAACACGTCCAAGAATGTGACACAGTGCATATGAGTTATGCAGCAAGATCCTGACAGGTTGTTGCCATGGTGATTTGATGGTGTGGTGTGTGATTGGCAGTTGGTTAACTTTTTTTGCTTAAATTCGTAGCCTGGCTAACAAGTCAGCCAACACCCAGACAGTGGATTTCTTGCATTCACTTTATTTTCTCAACTATGCTCATATTGAATATACAAAGCCAAGTGTCCCCAGCACCAATCTTACTATACAAAAAATAAGACATACTGTAGATATCGGCGGATGTGTCAGCGCAGGGTTGAAGCAGTCTGAGAGTCGCAGTAGTACACATCTGTGGTTAACGTTGAAGTTGAGAGCATACTGGTGATGTGTTGTGTGTGATGATGGCCCAGGGGAGTGTCTCAGTCATGGCATACGAGATAGGCATTTGGCGAGTACTAAGAGAATAGCAAAGTTATGATTACCTTCACACTGAAGATTCTAGCTTTTCCAAACTCAAGCTTTGTTCTTTTAAAGATCTCCTCAACTTGTTTATTTTTTTCAATACATTTACTGTGGTCTCTAGTTTAAATGAATGCCTTTTTAGTTGTTTTATGTGGAAAAAATTCTCTGGCGCTTCTGTTTCAGGAGGCTGCTATTTGTCGGAGGAGTGGGTGGGGGGGAAACGACAGGATTTTCATGATATCCAAACATCTCACCTCTGATTGGCTAACAGCAATTATGCTGCTATGCTTAACTTACTTCACTGGTGGTGCTCCCAAGACATATTTTAACCATTTCTTCCTCAGCTCCTCTTTCTTGTGTAAAAATAAAAAAAGTTGATGTGTTATGTCCACAAATAACAAGCCCGGACATGTTCCGCAATGTTGTGGAGTTGCTAACAGTTGCTAACAACTTCTACTAGCAGAGACGCACTATGCTCTCTCCTGGCTACAAAATGAGTACAGCCTTCTTAAGGCGGTCATAGGCCATGGTAGGCGAGGCCATGAATACCAATTTTCTATGATGTAGAAGAGACTTGTTCATTTTTTCCGTCTATAATAAATGAATAAGACATTTAACAAAGGCCAACAGCATGTTGGGTCTGTTTGACCATATGTGGTTCGGGTGGCAGACAATTATAAAGCAAAGACAGGGTAGGACCAACAAGGGAAGTGTCAACAGCCATGTCAAGCTAAACAAAACAAAACAGACATAACAATCAGAATATTATAGCTACTTAATAATAGTAACAAGGCATGAAAAACGTCTAGAGTAGCCAAGCTTACACCAGTTGTAAAACTTATAAGGAGATGTCCTAGGGGCCAAGTGCACATTCTCATTGCATGCGCAAGTGACTGCATTGTTATGGCTTCTTCCATGTATATATACAGCATATTGTGTGTGTACATGGTGTATATGACTGGATAAACTGTTCACAGAAGTAACAGAGTCGGCACCACAAACCGTTGTTACATAATGTTGAAATAATAAAATGTCGCAATGCAGTAGGCTAACTGACCGTGGATAGTGTGGACCATGGAGTGGCAGAAGCCGCCAAAGTATCTACAAGGCTTAGCCATTCATCCCCCACCCCACTCCCAAATTGTCCACAGATTAAGAAACTAGTTGCCACCATCATGCAGCCAGCAGCCAAACAAACACAATGCTTTCCATCTGACGACGGTAGCGTACAGGTCGCACAGCATTTGATGAATTGGTGGCTTCTCCACAGTTAATGCCCCGCGTACATTACAGAACAGCCCACATGGCAGTCCAGCCCCAACTAAAGGAGAGTCATGGTCAAAGTGATAAAATGTTGTCTGATTTTAACTTAGCCTTCGCAGAAGTCCTGTTTGCTCTTTCAGCCTATTTTAGCTTCCTATTGAATTTAACAGTAAAAAACATCCATCTTCTTAAGGTTACATGATTAACGCGGACCGAGGCGGCTGCGGTCCAAATTAGTGAAACAGGGTTGGAGATTGAAAGCAGAGGTCAGCTCACCCCAGGAAATAACAGCTTGGTCAGCAGCAGTTAATGTGTGAGTGTCACTAAATGTATGGTCATGGAAATGTCTCTGTGGGGCAGTAAATGAAACACACAGACGCACAAACTTGTCAACACTGTGACCAGTTCACAACTCCCCTGGGATGTGTTATGAAGCCGCAAGGCCAGCATTTATAGATCTCCACTACTCCCCACGAACACACAAATACACATCTCCTCCAAACCACACACAACATAGAGTAATTGGGGCTCAGTCTAATGGGTAGATCCTGTTTACTCTGCCTCCTGGTTGGACCTGAAGGCCTGTGGAAGGATAACTATCTAAAATATGTTTTCATTTTTTTCCCATCAAATTCTTAGCAGATTGAAATAAGAAGATGAAGTGCTGCAACAACTGGTATAATGGTTTACATTTAAAAGTAAGTGGTATTGTCTTTACAAATTAATACCTGCACATTACTCAAGATGATTGAGAAAAGTTTGTCTTCAGTGGGGATTTTGGTTAAGTAAAGGATTCAGGTGTTAGTCTGATGGAGACCCACAATATTACATCCGATAATATTCAACAGAATCCATCCATCCAAGGTCATGGGGGGACTGGTGACCCCAGGACAGGTCGCCATTCCATCGCAGAGCAACACAACGCAGAGACACACAGGACAAACAACCATGCACACACAATTAAGGGCAATTTAGAGGGAGGACGCTGGAGTACCAGGAGAGAACCCACACATGCACAAGATAGAACAAGCAAGCTCCATGCATAATGACCCTAGGCTGGGATTTAAACCTTCCTCCTGCAAAGCAACAGAGCTACGAACTGTGCTACTGTGACAAGATGCCAATACAAAATGTGGTTGTGTATTGTCAATATGTAACCTTCCCTAGTACTATATGAAGATATCAGAAGGTTATTTTTGATTGAAAGATTTATTTTCAAAAGTTGAACATTTGATTTATGATATGAATTGATTTTTCCCCCCCTTTCTATTGTTAAAAAGAAATTAAAAATGACAGGAAATATATTTTTTAATGCTTTTATTTCAATATACTTGCTTTTATTTCAATCAATTTTATTCAATCAATTCATACAATTGATAGATTGCCCAGTCCTAAAATAGTTCATCATATAGTTCAGTCATATTAAGTTAATGTAAATATTATTGAAAAGTTGATTTATTTCTGTAACTCAGTTCACTAAGTGAAGACTGATGTGAAGACCTTTATTTTCTGTTAATTATGATGATTTTCTGCTAACAGTTAATGAAAACATAAACAATAAAAAAAACATTTAATACAGAAATGTGAGGGTAATAAAAAGTATGTTTAACACCTACTTAAAGGTTATTATTTTCCAAAGGTTCTTTTAGTCGGACAAGCGAGCCTCTTTGAAATGCATTCTCTAATATATTGAATTTGACTGTACTGACTGTACAAAACTTGCATATTCCATGTTTCAGCTCTATAACACTCAGTTAAAAATAATCTTTAAAAATAGTAGTTTTTGATATAATAAAGATCTTCAATAAAACCTTTATGTGTAGCAAGAAATGAGAAACGACGAAACAGTTCCATGGGCTGTTTTTGTTTTTCCAATATTAATTAAGTTAGTGGGGGGTTGGATGTTAGCGTGATTGTCTTTAGACTTCATATCATAATCATAATTTATGCCTTCCTAATTGAGCTGCATCAAATGTACTACCCAATATTTGCATTTGAAAGTGTAATCAAGGGAGACGGTTCAAATTTGAGTGACAACCACATTCAGTGAGTGAAAGGTAGGGAGATGAGTCTGCAGAGAGATGGAGAGTGGAAAGAGGAGACAGTTAATTAATAGAAGATGTATAATGAAGATTGATGCTGATGTAAACACAAGTAAGTGGGGCCCTGCAGTGCTGTAGCGTTAGAGGGAAAACAGAAATATTAATAATCATGCATATTAATATTGATTAATGATTAAGTGGCTGATAGGGTTTGTGTAATTAGCATTAGCAAGATGCAATGTTCTGCAGATGAATGTTACACATGCAAATTAGCCATTTAGTTTTCAATGATCACACTGTCCCTTGCTCCCTGGCTCTCTGTAATTTAGCCACTGTTTCTGTGTTAACTTTTACAGCAGGCTCCAGGGTGTGTGGGCCTGATGACTTCTGTTGGTACCAACATGTGTTCCAAGAGCAAAGCGTCTGTTTCAACATGAGGAATGAAAAACAGCCTCAGGTCTCCTCACAAGCCTGCTTTAATCCGACCAAAAGAATGTTTTTTCTGGTTTTACAAACCGAGACCACGGCGTAGAAAATGATGATAATAATCATCCAGCAAAATGAATTAAGTTTGGAACCAGCCACTAAGTAAGCCAGTACACTGTCAGGGTAGAGACCGCTAATTGTTGGCTCTCCACAACACTCCTTATGCCAATAAATAATTCAACTGAATACAAATGACTGAAAACAAAAAGAAGCCAAAACCAGAGTGAGCAGCGGTGCACGAGGGAGATGGGAGAGAAACAACAGGATCTCCCACCGTCTCATCCACCTCCTCGTTCTCTTTTATCTTCCATATTGTTCCATTGTTTCCATTGGGGAAAAAACAAATGAATACATGGCAAGTGCTGAGAGCTGTACAGGCAAGAAAAGAGACGGCTGACCTTTGAGAGGATTATGGGATTTGTTTCAGAACAAAGCGAGAAGGCAATATGGCAGATGGATTCTGGAAAATAGACTATTTCTGCAGTGAGATGGCAGGAATTGTAAAAAGAGAGCAAAGCGAGTGGATGACATAAAAAGGAGATAGGATCAACAAGTTAATGCAAAGGTCTGATCACAGAGTTGCTGCTATGAATAAAAGTTCACCCAAAGTGACATGTGTGAAAAGTGAGGAGTAGTTTCTCTGAATCTGCTCTCTGTAAGCTATCACTTCATGGATTAGGCATTTACTTTTGTTGGGAATTTTTGGGGAAAGGTTTTAGTACTAAATAAAGCAGAAAAAACATGTTTAATGTTAGATTATGTCAAGTAAACTTCGCACATGTGACACTACTGTTTTGATCTGAAGTCAAATGCTATCACAACTTGGCCCCTGTAGAGATCAATGCAATATATTGAACGATTAACAGTAAACTTGGTCAATAGCACAACATAAAGGCTGACAAATATTAACATGAAGGTATTTTCCCCTTCAATTTACATCTCCAAAGTACTTCAGTTCTTCCTATGTTGCCACATGTTGATTTGTGAAGACACGTATTGAGTCTTAATGTGCCCACTTGACATTGCCACAGTCCTTAACAGACTTACTAATTACACTGACAAAATGAAATCCAACAAAATGCAACTTGTAAAGAGTTTTTTTCTTTCTTTTTTAAAATGAGGCCTACCCTATTTGAAGAGAAGCTCACCCCGACGACTTTTCTGGGATGCAAAAAGGTTAATAATCATCTTGTTAAAGTCAGGTGATTGATAGATCCCAATCTTTCTTGTCACCATAGTATCTACTCTGTTTAAGCCAAACCACACCCACAGACACTCGTGATAGGGGCACGCACCTGCCGCACATTGTAAAAAATCGCCAAATAAGCTTCTAAACCAACTCCCTTCCACAAGAGTAGAAAATAGGATAAAAATATATATCGCCTTTGTTACCGAACACCTGCAGATCCTTAATTGGGATAATATAAAGTTTTGTAAATAGTGGCACAGTGTGAAAAATGGCACACAACTACAGAGGATTAGGTATATACTTCCCTGCACTATAGACATGGTTATATCTGTGATTTATAACAGAGAAGCCGCAAACTATGGGTTACTCCTCCGTCCAATATGCACATTAATGAGATGTCAGCGGACATATAGGGACTTTGTAGAGATCTGTACAGAAGGGGCAGCGACTATGGCTGGGAAACTAGGAGGGCTGCAGGCGTTCATGAAGCGCATCTCTACCAATATTTGGTAGAGAGAAACAGCCAAGTCCCGAGCTGAATGATGTAATGATCGAGGTCTTCGGCACACTCAACTACATCAACAGACAGCCGTTCTGTTTCATATCAAGTCCAGACACCTGTCATTTGGGAAGGTGCTGTCCAGGGTCTTTGAACTGTGAGATGAGATTCACATCTTGTTGAAGGAAGAGGGTAGCAATAATGGCTGCAAATTTGACTGTAACAAGATTTTAGTGAGTCTTTCATATAGTGGCATTTTTCTGAACGCAAATGTTCAATGAATCAAATTCAGTGATCCAGGACACAAACACACACCTCCACTTGAAAATGGCCCTGTTGTGGAAACATAACTGATGAGCAGCAAATTGAGGAGGGGCATGTTAAGCAATCTGTCAATCATTCCATACCACTAACTTCATTCAATCTAAAAGGCTGTTTGGGCTGGGAAAAGTTAGCCCGTTGGAGAGATTGTGCGGTTCTCTTCTGATGGTTCAGCACCAGCTGTATAAATTTCACAAAATGTGATACAATATTTTTTATTTGTGTTTACTAGATAGCTATTTTAACTTTATTTAATTTTATTTCTCTAAACACAGGGGAGGGCAAAGCCCTGCTACCCCACTTAAACCAGCCGTCCCTGGATCCCTGGATATAAAAGAATACTGTACCCCTGATACCTTGTGCTCTTCCTGATTATCCAGTCAGGGTTCTAGAACCAAATGAGCGTGGCCTTAAGCTCCCAGTATTCATCTGTGGAAGAAAGGTGGGATTTCACCTTAGGGTTCACAGGAACTACTGGTAAACAGCTAGCTTTCATATTGGAGGACTGACTAAGATCTTCCATCACCTTGCAGATCATGGTACGAAAGGATGACTGAAAGGAGTTTTTGGTTATATGCTAATATCCTCATATCCTCTTTTTTCTCGTGCCATGGACGGTGGGCTTGGCCAGGTGTTTTTCTTGTTTAACCGTGTCTCTACACTAAAAGGAGCCATCAACAGAACTCCTGCTGCCATTATCTTCAACTTATCTCTTTAATTCATATGTTATCGATAGAAGTTACACTTAGCCCAGTGAATCTATGCTTAACCGTGTCTCTTTGCTGAATAAAATGCACCCAAAACACTAAGGGAGCTAATGCTATCGATCAGAGACTGCTTCAAAGGTAATGATCCGATATAATCAGCTGGGCTTCCTGAGATAATTAGCTTTCATGACATTACATCTAAAGACATTGATTATAGCCAATTAAAATTAGGCCTCGAAATGTGTTTGCATTTTGTTGGAATTTGAGTCATTTGAATTCAGTCAAGCTGAATTGAACGCTACAGAACTGCATACGAATGACAAACACATTGAAGTATCTGGAGATTGTTGTAATTTTTCATCATGTACATATTTAAGCTGTGAGCTCAGACTTCAATGGAGGATTTCATTATAGTAAAACTTGTCACATCAACTATGAAATATCAACTTACTTATTTGCTGTAATTAGAATTATTAAGCTCATTATTATTGACTTTTCTTGTTGATTTTAAAAATATAATTGTATTCTAAGTAAAAAAAAAGTTGATTCGGAAATCCCACCTTTTTTTTGGTCTTCTCAGTATATCTTATTTGATGTGCATGTTTAAAGTCAGACAGGAATCAGACTAAACAAACAACAATATTTTGATAGCAACAGTTTTACCATAAAAATGCCTTTTGGGTAGGGTTTAGGGAAGCACTGCAGCCTTCTACAAGGCTAATATTTATCGCATGTCCAGTCTCCTTTGTGAAAGTCAGATGTGCTTGCTGCATGCTCATCCATCACGCCGACATCCGCAACGTGTGCTTTCAGTGATACAACATAAAGGACACTCTACTCAGCAGGATGACATCTAAAGCTGACACACTGTTGAAATCCACCGAACTCCTCATTAAAACTGATGCCAGGACATCCATTCCTCAAATAAAACGCCTCAAATAACAGCAAGGAAAATCTATGAGGTAATGTTAAGTGTAATGAAAGTTAAACATGATGTCAGTTATGTATTATTAGGCAGATATTGACCAAAATGACAACAGAACTCTGAGATCCTCTCAGCCACATGAAGGGCCGTGCTGTTTCCGCCTCCCTCTCCGGCTGCCTGATGTCTGACCTCTAAAAATATGGCATTGGCAGATTTGTGACTCACACTGATAACCAATCAGATGGCTTTTGTCGTGCAGGGCCGACAACCTCCATTGTGTCTTAAATCACATTTTCTCGTCATCGTTCTGTCCCTTGGTCTCTTTGTCTTCTTTATAGCTTGTTGCCGATGGTTTTATTCAGTGCCAGTAGATAGTCTGTGGAGTTCCCTCGGGACTGTGGAAAGACTGACAGCCTGAGCAGCTGAACACTTCCAAACCAGACTCACCAGCAAATGCATCAAACCAGAGGAAGGAACAAAATTATGCCAAAATCTAAAACTTTTAGAATAATCGTCACAGGGGAAAGGAGCTACGACTGGTTCACACCTCTATGTATACAGTATGCTGCAATAAGAACTACACCACACACTTTCATCATGGTCCTACATGTGTAACGCCTGCTTTACTAGCCTCATTACACACATGCAGGCATGAAGAGAAGCTTACAACCCTTGGCTCAAGCTTACAATCAGAAGCGAGCCAAAGCAAAGGCTTTGATCAATAAATAACAACATCACCAGGGGTTCTGTAAATGGGTATCTGTGCATGCTGTTTACATCGAGGTGTCTACAGTTGGATTTATGGAGGGGGGGAAGTTATTTTTTTGTCTCTCAGCCCATCTTTCCACGTGTCCCTCTGGTCTCCTACCAGGATAATCAGCTCCATTCCAGGCCCTTGCAATCAGTTGGCCTCTCAGAACCCCGCCAGCTTAAAAGCAACAAGGCCGCATTTCTGATGCAACCACAAAAACATTAACTGAATCCCAATGTTAGCAGGATGCCTACTTTATGAACAGCTGTATTGATTATAAATTCAAATATATTTTGCTACCATAGCATTTAATATAAAATTGAAATTTTTTTAAAAAATGGCTTAAAACGTAAATGTAAATATAAAAAAAGCCTTTTCCTTTAAAGGGGGAATATCTTGCCTCTTTTTAAACAGGTTATAACAGGTCTATGGTCTGTACAAAACGTGTTAAAGTTCAATACACAAACTCACTCTCACATAAAGCGATCTCTTCAGTTAAATTCTTGACCATTTCAGGCCCTTTCACAATGAGCTGTTTAGAGGACTCTGTCACTTGTATGCAAATAAGTGGTAGCAGACCATGCCCACCCATCTTCTTACTAGGCTGCAGGTTTGGCACACATGGAAGAGAATGGCATGGAACTGGAATTGGTGGGCAGGGTTTTACAGGTGAGGGGCAGGTTTATGCAAATTCAGCTTATTGTGACGTCACAATAAGGCACTTATTCAAATGGCTTGTAGAAGCACAAGATTTCTGACTCCAAAAGTGTGCAAAAATGGTTGGATGGTTTTTATTCGTGCTTGGAGTGCTTATAAAGGCAGCAGAGACCCAAATGGCTACAAAAAAAAGTATTTGCAAATGAAGCTCATCATAGCACTGAAACAGCACTGGTGAAGGTTACTAATGATATTCTCATGGCCTCAGATAATGGACTTGTGTCTGTTCTGGTTTTGTTCGATCTCAGTGCTGCTTTTGACACAGTCGATCATAATATTCTCCTAGAAAGGCTTGAACATGTTGCAGGGATCAAAGGAACAGCACTAGGCTGGTTTAAATCATATTCGTCTGATAGATTCCAGTTTGTTCATGGGATAAATTCCCACAGTTATGACGATGATACACAACTTTATTTATCCACTAACTAAATCCTGATGAATCTAATCAGTTAGGTAGATTACAGGCATGTCTGAAAGACATAAAAACATGGATGACTCTAAAGTTTCTGCTTTTACATTCTGACAAGACAGAAGTTGCTGTCTTTGGACCAGAAGTTCTTAAACAGAAACTGATTAGTCAATCACTTCAACTGGATGCTGTTAAATTGGCCCCCAGTAATAACGTAAAGAACCTCAGCATTATTTTTGACCGAGACTTGACATTTAAATCCCATATTAAACAGGTTTCTAGGATTTCTTTCTTTCACCTCTGGAATATTGCTAAAATTAGAAACATCCTGTCCAGGAGTGATGCTGAGAAACTAGTCCATGCATTTGTTACCTCAAGGCTGGACTACTGTAATTCTTTACTATCAGGTAGTCCACAAAATGCCATTAAAAGCCTTCAGTTGATCCAAAATACGGCAGCAAAGAGCTCTAAAGAATAATAAAAAGAGAGATCACATTTAGCTTCCCTTCATTGGCTCCCTGTTAAATCCAGAATAAAATTTAAGATCCTTCTTCTTACATACAAAGCCCTTAATAATCAAGCTCCATCATACATCAGAGATCTAATTGTTTCATATGTTCCTAACAGAGAACTTCGCTCTCAGACTGCAGGTTTACTTGTAGTTCCTAGGATTTCTAAAAGTAGAATGGAAGGCAGATCTTTTAGTTATCAGGCTCCTCTCCTGTGGAACCAGCTCTCAGTTTTAGTCCATGGGGCAGACACCATGTGTCTCAAACCCCCAGACGGTCGTAGCAGATGGCCCCTTGCACTGAGCCAGGTTCTGGTGAAGGTTCTGCTAGAGGTTTCTTCCTGTTAAAGGGGAAGTTTTCCTCTCCACTGTCGCTTTATGCTTGCTCAGTATGAGGGATTGCTGTGGATTACTGTGTTGGAAGTCTGCAACTGTCAGTCAATGACTCAATGCAATCAGCTGGGATTCCTTGAATAGAAAACTTGGAAAACTTGGAATGTTTGTATGATTGTATTGAAATGAGTTTCTTGTAAAGTGCCTTGAGATGACATCTGTTGTGAATCGGCGCAGTGTAAATAAACTGAATTGAATTGAACTAGACCCTGTAAGGGCTAATGATGTTTATGCATCCCATCTCGCTCTGTTACTGAAATTGTCGTTAAAACTGAAGTCCTGTTTTGAGGTGCACAGAAGGAATGGCTAAATAGAACCAGAAACATGTATCATTTGACCAGTTTTAGGACACAATCTCTAAAAGCTTTGGTGTTGAAAGCTGCTCTGGGCATTAATATTCATACAAAAACAATACTATTATATGCATGATGGAAGACATAGTTCAGAGGTGAATAGGTTTTGGCTACAGAGTCTTGATGCGGTGGAGTATGTCCAGATACTCATCGGTTGCCAGATGAATCCAGTCGGCTGAGCTACAGTCATCCTGCTGCCAGATCACCATTAGTGTGGGGCAACTTCCTCTTGCCAACCTGCACACTCACTGAATAGGTAATTATGCTGTAAGCTAAAATGTTCAGCGCAGATTAAGAAGTGAGCATGCAGGGAAAAGCTTTGGACCGGTAGAGGATGGCAGGAAGGCTGAGCCAGAAGTATACAATACGCTGTTTCAGAGGATGCAGGAACATGCATGGAAAGCAGCTGCTGTCAGATGTTTATGTAGCCAATCTCTGGTCATGTTTAACAATAACTGTATACTTATAGGGCTGAAATTCCATGAATATTTCAAATGTTATGCTTTTTATTAGAAAAATGTTATTTCACAAACAAATATGTGATTTAATTCCATTATATTACGGTTGGCTGCGTAAAGTGTCATGTGTGTTTGATTGATCTGATGTCTTTAAAGTGTTTGATTATGCTGTCTCCTAATCTGATTGGTCTAAAGTAAAGTAAACATTTATTAATGTAGCACCCTTTGAGAAAGAATCACAAAGTGCTTCACAGTACAACCAAACAACAAACACAGAACAGAAGAAGAGCTTTGAGCTGCTCTCTGGATTGGTGAATCTCAGGCTTTGAAGGAGGGAGTTGGAAATGTTCTTCAAGTGACAAAAACAGAAGTGGAATTATGGGCCGCCGATTGTAAAATTACACTGTCAAAAATGAACAGCAATAATTTGGGTTATTATCATAAGAAAAATGGGGGTTTGTGTTTCAAAGTTATATTTGCGTCCATGTTATTTATTCAATTATGAATGTCAGAGGTTCAAACTAAATATTTAGAAAGCAAGCCAAATAGTTAGTTTACAAATTAAATATTTAGGAAAGAAGTTTGTAAGACCCAGCTTTTATTTTGGTAGTCCACTTTTGCTTGGTAAATTTGCATATTAGCCAAATATTTAGCTCTAAATGTTTAGCTCAAAGCTAAGTATTTAGCTAGCCAGTTTAGCTAACTAGCTAAATATTTAGTTTCAAACTAAATATTTTCCTTGCTAACTAAGTATTTAGTTTGAAGTTAAATATTTTGTTAAATATTTAGTTTTGCTAACTATTTGGTTGACAAGCTAAATGTTTAGTTTGGAGCTAAACATGTACTTTGTAGAGTAAATAGCTTGCTAACTATTTAGTTTGAAACTGTGACATTTCTATATGAAAAAAATAACATGCAAGTAAATATGACTGAAAAAAAATAACCCCCCGTTTATTTATGTTATGACAGGTTAATTATCCCAAATTATTGCTGTTAATATCTGCTGGGATTCCTTAGATAGAAAACTTTGAAACTTATTGGAATGTTTGTATGATTGTATTGAAATGACTTACTTATAAAGTGTCTTGAGATGACATCTGTTGTGAATCAGCGTTATACAAATAAACTGATTTGAATTTAATTGTACTTTTGAATGTAAAACTTCACAAATGACAGCTCACATTGGAATATTACTCCATGGCTCCCCACAGACGGTTCTAAAGCTCTGCTTCTAAACAGGCTCATGATATATGGCTATAATTCATAAGAACAATGTGATAGGACCTTTTTGGACTATTCAGATGTTATCTTGCATGTCATCTGTTTGTCGAGGCCCAAAGTAAAAAAAAAAGGGAAATATAGACAACTGTTTTCCAGCTGGCCAGGACTGAGCAGGGAGGAGAGTGTTGCAAACAGCAGAATATCTCTAAACAGCTAGCCTCCTGATCAAAGCTCCCTTGAGCTCCCATTTCCAGATGAAATGTTGTTCAACAGGGAACACTGAGATCTAAAGGTCTACGAGTTATTTCATTCAACACAAGTACACACATTTTAGAGCCTACTGTAAAAAGACCTGGGTTACAAACCCAGAAGAATAACAGATCCACAGACAAAATAAGTACCGAATTTTTGTTTAAATGGGTTTTTCTGGTTTTGTTTAGGTTCAAGGTAGGCTACTATATCCCATGTGTCCGTTTACGAGTGTGCATCTTAAAAAAGTTAAGCAAATTGTTTTTAGTGATATTCGTAAATATACCCTACTGCCTTAGTGCCATCTCTGGCCTCCTCAAATAGTTGTGAAATTCATTATTTCTAAATGTATTATTTCTCGGAGGCAGCACTTTGCAAGTAAGTAAGGAGGGGATACAGTTGTGAGCAGACGGCAATGAAAGTAAATCATTAGGGTATTTGTTCCAGGAAGAAAGGAATTAATCAGCATGAAAGTAACAGCCCCAAACATCCAAGCAGCAGGTCAAAGCAGGCGCAAAATAGGAAACACAATTACAGAGCAGAGAGAAAAGGAAGGAAAATATATGACAATAAGCAAGGAAGGAAGTAATATTTTCAAAGGGAAAGTAATGAGGATAAGGCCTGTGTCAGAGGTAATGCTCCTCAAACATGCGCACACATTCATAATTTAGAAAAGATTGCAGGCACACAAAGCTGAAAACAATACATGAATTAAATTATTGGAAATGTCGTTTTTTCTGTTTATTGCACTCAAAGGGCAGCGGGAGCAGGAAACTGTTACAAACAGCACACAAATGGAGAAGTCCCACTCAGACTAGCTTTCTGAAATTTATCAGGCATGCCCTGCAAGACATTTTACTGCACAATGTTCTGTGGCAGCTGTCTGCTCTTTCTCAGACTGTTACATGCTAGTGCAATTAGGCCTATCAAGTGGTACAGGTGTGAGCACTTTGTTTTGCATCAGATAGCGGCCGTCCTCCATTTATGATCTATGTATGAGAACACAACAGGGACAAAATGAACCCTGTAATAATCGAAAGAAAGAAACCTTTTATCACAGAGAGCTCCGAGACCTCAAGCTCTATTTAACCACTTACTGTCTGAATTTATTTACCCATATGTTGAAACGTGTTTTTGCTGTCAAACAAATGCTAAAGACTCTTCATTTTAATATAGCAAGTACAAATTAAATAAAATATTTGGAATATTTACCTGGGTACAACTCTGACCATCAGATGCCAGCAGAGTGCTTCCCATACAATCCCAGGAATACGTGTTGGTCATTAATCAACCATTGTCCGCCACCTTGGCCGCATTTAGAGCAGAAGCGGTTGAAGCAAATTACAGAAAATAGTCAACAAGTTTGTCTTAATGTAGAATGTTCACGATGGTATTTATATGTATTTAACTATTTGTGATTCAGTATTCATGGATTCACCTGTTTGCAGATTTTTCTGCTGAACAAAATGCCCCTATTTGTGATTTTTGTATTTATTTATAGATCATAACTAAGATATTTGAGAGAAAATGAAGTTTGGGAAGCTGAAACAGCTACGCACAAATGCTGCTTGACAGACTATTTGCTGTTTTTTGCAAAGCAGCTTATCGAGGAGCACAATTCAGTTTTCTTGATTGGCTGTACCCCCAAAAGCTGAGAGATGAAAGATTGCCCACCTTAGCTTCTGTGACGGTGCCAAGATGGTTTCCCCTGTGCATATTATTGTATATCAAGGTATATTTGGTGTTGGAACCTTTAAAATAGGCAGTTCTAATTGTTTTTACAGGCGGTCTCAAGTATTTGCGGATTTCAACTGTTGGGAGGTGGATGTCAAAAAAAGATATCAAAAAATTACCTGTAGTCTCTATTGTAAAAATGCATCCTGGATAAACGTGTGATTTACTTTAGGATCTCAATTTATAAATTTCATATGAATTAATAAAAAAATGTTTCTTGCTTTCCTCAGTGCATGGACAGACCAGGTCTCATGCCATCAGAGCCAACTTGTGAAAAGAACACTAATTCTCTCCCAACTATGTTGTTCTGTAGGAAGCAGTCTCATTTACAGAGGTACAGTAAGTTCATTCTGGTTATTAAGCTCTCGACATGAAGGACTTTCTAATGTAATTGTATTCTGAATAAATGAAAACAGGAAAAACAGGATATGCTATTCTGACCATTTATATCAGATTATAGACTTTTTTTGCCAAATAATCAGGAGGTATGTTTAAAGAGGGTTTGATCCCAGCTTCTGTAGTGCTTAATGTCTGTTTCTTTACCTTTACATTTTACACGTACAAACTGTATAAGCACGCCTCTTGTTTTAATTCAACCCAGCAGTCACGACATAGGAGTTTTTTTTCTCTTTTTTTCTACCAGGAGTTCTTAAAACTGTAAGACTCCCTCCCTCCATCCATCCATCCATCCATCCATCCATCCATCCATCCATCCATCCATCCATCCATCCATCCCCATATATCCTCTGCAGGGTTGCGGGGGGGCTGGTGCCTATCTGCAGCATTGGGTGAGAGGAGGGGTACACCCTGAACAGGTCTTCAGTGTACCACAGGGCAACTGAAAGACTCTTTACTATATATTGTTTTTCTGTCATTAAAGATTAATAATCACTTTAAAGTAATTCAGAAAATCAGCTTGAAAACACCAATATCCAGCCGCCTTTTCTTCTCCTCCTGCATGGGTTCTATGATGATCCCAGTGCTGTAAACAGGGCAGAGCTAGAAGAGCCATGCCATGCAGAGAAATGGATATTTTACTGGCCAGGTATATCTTAAAACAATCAAAGGCTTGATGAATTGGCTCAAAGGCTGATGTATAGCTGGAATGGAAGAGGTATTTGGAGAAGGTTTGAGTCAGGGAAATGCACCTCATCAATCAGCATGATTAAAGGTTTTGGCCGGGCTAAAACAAACTCAACACTGCGAGGGCCCAGCCTTAAAGGCACAGCCCCATTTTCTACAAGTCCTGCATCACATCTCCATGGAGAAGCTGTTCGATTATAGTAGCAGTGCTATTAAAGTTAGTAACTTTTTACATTTTGTCATGCCACTCTAGAAATGTGGTTTTCATTGAAGATGGTCATTAATCATAAACAGCTGTTAGGACATAAAAAAGGGCTAGTACCTTATCTTAGGCTGAACCAGAGCAAATCTTACAGAAACCGGATGAGCCTCAAGCTAAAAATAGACCAAGAATGATGGTGATGGAGATGGCACAAACAATAAATATTTGCCACCTTTAATGGCACCAATACAGCGGCTGTTTCATTAACAGCAAAACGGCACAACAGAAAACCTCCCGAAGAAACCTTCTGCACACACTCACTGGAAAATACTATATATGTGCCCCATGGCCAAATCCATTGTAGCCAAGGCTCTTTACTAATAAATACAGCTTTGCGTCAGCAGCTCTACATATTTAAAGACATTAATGGCTTCTGGAAAGTGCTCACTCTTGCACACAAACCCACAAGGCGAAGAAGAAAAATCACTGGTGCAAGGAAGGGGGAGGTCTGCCTGCAAAGCGGCATGTTTTTGCAAACAGGGGCTACTATAGTTGGCTAGGTAAGGTCAAATCCACACCTTAACCACTGAATAGCTAATTGGCTGACTAAACAACAGGATATATGGCCGAGAGGCAGATAAAAGCAAACAGGGACATAATGGATTTATAAATAATCTCATGGTTTGTGTCTCAATTGATGTGTCCTTTTGGGGTCTGGGAAACCTTTATGAAGAGATAATATCTTGTGGTTTAGAACAAACTTCAAATCAAGGTCCTGTCATGCATTGTGTCTAACTCTAGGGAGGTTAGGAAAGCATGCTACATGTTTTTGTATTGGTAAATAGACTGAACTTATTTAGTGCTTTTCTCAAACTGATGAGTCAAATGTTAAGCAAAGCAATATGCCGATTGATCATAATAAATGCTGGCTGAATTACTGGACTTCTTGAGGAAGCTTAGGTCCTTCAAGGTTTGCAGCAAGATGCTGCAGATCTTCTACAAGTCTGTTGTGGAGAGTGTAATCTTTTCAGCCGTCATCTGTTGGGGTAGCAGCATCAGAACCAGGAACTTAAAACGGCTAAACAACCTGATAAAGAAGGTTCTGGTTCTGTTCTTGGCACTACTGTGGAACATCTGGAGATGATGATGCAAAGAAGGATTCTTCATAAAATCAAGAACATAATGGACAATGCTCAGCATCCTCTTCATGAGACTTTCCTTCAGCAACAGAGTGTTTTCAGCCAGAGGCTTTTTCAGTTTTGCTGTAACACAGACTGCTACAGGAGATGCTTCCTGCCCACAGCCATCAGTGTTTAAATTCCTTGAAGAACTGAATAGGATGAGCTACAACAACAGTCCATTTCACTCTGGAATCGATAAAGCATTTGAATTAGTTGTTGTATGAGTTACTGTATATTGTTATGTTGACCAATGAAAGGCTGGATTTCGGTTAGATGTTAATGGTTTCAAATGGCTCAATGGTTTAGAGCTATATGGGGCCTAAGCTTTGCACAACTTCATTCATATGTCCTGTGATTTAAATATGAAGACGCACACACAGGATTGAGATTGTTAGATCAATGTAAAACGACCAAGAGCTCAAAGATGTTTGTCACACAAGGTTGACGTCCAATCTGTCAACTCTTTGCCAACCACTCTATGACCAAAAGAACGCCTTGATTCTGAGCAGACATATGATCTTCTTCATTTTTAAACAATCACTGTATTCCATTTTTCCTTATGAAGCACAACATTCTCACTTGCAGAGCAAACTAATCAACAGCAGTTTAGATTTCCAACTCTGAAAGCTTCTTCACCAACCTAAAAATCAAACATGGCAACCATGTAAACAGACTGAAATGTGGTTAGAGTGGGCATGATTTAATTTCTTGATGTTAGTTCAAACTTTTCAAGGTGAATCCAGCGTAACGTTAAGCACAGACCCTTGAGAGCTTCTTGATTTCACACTAATATGAATGTCTCAACAGAGCTGCCCAGCAAACTTACCAAAGTACTTTTTAAACAGATGATAGAGTGGAAAGGCTAACCGTAATAAGTTCCATAGATCTTCTCCCTTAGTGCCACTCAGACACATACACAAGATAGAATGTTTGGTAAGATAAAGTAACACACTTTTCTCCCACCGCCAAGAGGGTAAACATGCACACAGTCTAATCTAAGGAGAGACACCATGTTAACCAGCAGGGATACAGTTTTCTTCAGCGCTATCAGACCTGCAGCAGTTTCCAGCTTGGACATCAGAGCAAAAAGAGAAAGAAAGGGAAGGAAATTAAAGATGGAGTGGAAGGCGAGCTGGTTGGAAATAACATGTGAAAGCATCAACTCTTCAACCACTCCGTCACATTTTATTCTGCCTTTAAATACATGTGAGATTTTTTTCCCCCCAGAGGATAAAAAACCCATAAAAACTGATGTGTCATTTGAACTGTAACTCAGTTCTATATAAACATTAATAGTTGTATCTATAAAATGGCTCTTTAGCTGATAAAGAATATAATGTTGCAATTTCGATCAACAGATTGTACTGGCAAAATGGAAATTGTCTCAATGCTATGATAGATTAGGGCTAAATTGATATGACTAATATATTCAAAATATTAATAAATTAGTAGTAAAAAAAACTGTTTTTGTTAAGAGTTGAAATTCTGATAAATCCAGTCTACAATAAAGAGTCCCACAGTAATTTATCCTTGGACCATTATCATTTCTCATGTTTGTTAATGACTCGTCAAAGGTTTTAGAAACCATTGTTCACATTTTTATTTAATCAATTCTATTATATACAGTAACAAATATATATATTCCAAAGACTAACTCTAAGGGATTTTTGTTGATGAGCATCTGACTTTGACTGGATGACTCTTTAAAACTCAGTTCTTTGTGAGCTGGTCTTTTATTAAAACATGGTCAACATTTGATGAACCAGAGTGAGTGTTGAGGAACAGGGAACAAGAGCCGGACTGATTTCTGGCTGTGATTTAGATGGAGCTGTAAAATATGGAGGACCAAACCTGCCATGAGTCATAATACATAAGATTAAAAAAATAAACACTAATCATGCCAATTTTAGATCTATAAAATGTAGCATAAATTGATATATTTTAGCTTGGTATTATTTACTTCAGTATTTTTATGCCTGTTTATTCAATTTGCTCTTTTATTTTGAGTCATATCTTTTGGTATGTACTGTATTGTTTCTTCAGTTCTTTCTTTGTTTTCTTTAACAAATTATTTTTACATGTAATATATGTTTATATTTTGGAAAATCATTAAGGTTCCTGGGAACGCAGTGCTTTGAGTCACTGACACATTTTTTGACAATAACTGCTCAAAATTTAAAATCTGACTTTTAATGAACTGTTTCCTACATACCAGCAACTTGTTTTTTATTTTTTTATTAGCCTGTATGTGTGGCAGCAGCATTCCCTTCAGTTATGTTAAGAGTGTACAGGGAGAGTGAATTAATAAATCATATAAAAGCAATCAGTCTGAATGATTTAAGTAACACAAGACTGGATTGACCGCAGCAGACAGCATTCATATTTGACTCCTATTCTGCTTATTGTCTATAGGAAGGAATCTACCACATCCATGCTCATTGCTCACATTCACACACATATGTATCTAGAAATAGAGACAAATACACAGAGACAGAATTATATTGGAATGAAAGACTGATATTGCCCTCAGTCGCTAATCCAGTCTAGTTTAATCAGAGAAGCATGAAACCTTAGTAACCAAACAACTTGAAAATGAGATAATTTCCTCTCATTCAAACAAACCCCAGCATAATCAGCTTTAGCACAGGCATGGGAGAGAGTCTGTCAAAGCTCTGCTTCCATCATATATGCAATATATACCGGTCCTGTGGGGATGGTAGTGACATCCCCACACAAAAGAAAAGGAATTATGAATAAGACTGATGACAAGATACAAGATGAGGGTGGAGAACAGTAAGATAGGCATAAACACAGAGGGCATGGTATGGATCAAAAAGTGCTGATTGTGAAACAAATAAACGAGGTCTGGAGGTCAGATGTGTGATGGTGTGCTCACTGAGTGCATATTTTCAAGCCTTCAGTAATTACACTGAGAAATACAAGAAGCAATATGTTTATATGCAGCATTTATGTCATTCAGAGTAAAAATCCAAAAGTGCATCAAATCCCAGGTAATACAAATCAGCATTATTGTTGCAGTCTGTGTATGTGTGGTGGAGCCCCATCCAATCATCATCTGCTGGCGGCAAGAAAACTAACAATGTCTTGAGGCTGAATCCTAAAAAAAAAGCTTGATGGCATCATGCCCACAATGTATTTAATAATGTGGAGTCACCCAGCCACACAGATATTTAACAATCTACTGTGGTTTTGGTCCGTCAAATGAAATACCTCAACATAGCAACCATCCCAAAGCAACCTTTCAGAGTCTTCCCTCGCTACGGGAAAGGAAACGAGAGCCGACATCACCCACAGATATCAGGTTACGACCGACTCAAGCAAAAAGTGCCTGAGTGGCCCCAATCACATATCAGAAAGCAAAGCTGTGCATGTTCAGCTGAGAAAGAAAGAAAGAAAGAAAGAAAGAAAGAAAGAAAGAAAGAAAGAAAGAAAGAAAGAAAGAAAGAAAGAAAGAAAGAGTCAGTCCAATGGCTTCCATCACACCAAACAGAAGGCTCCTTACCTAGGACGCCCAGGCGGTAGTTGACCGTAATGACGATCACGTTCCCATAGCTGGCTAGGATGCTGCCGTCAAACAAATTTCCAGTTCCTTCCATGTAAGAACCCCCGTGGATAAAAACCATCACCGGCTTGGGGCTTCCACTCTCCCTAATATCTGGAGGAAGGAGAGGAGGAGAACTGATTAGATGACAGAATGAAGGTGACAGACAGTGATGAAATTTTAATTCTCTAGTAAGCTTTGGCTACCTTTCTTAGTTTGTTTTTTATTTTCAGAATAATCCTGGCACACTGGCTTTTTAATACGGAGACCTTGTTAGCTTCAGGCATCAAGTTGATATTTTTTCCTTTCAAAGGGTGGGACTATGTTGAATGGTAAATGGTGATTTATTTAGTGGACAATTTTAAATTTCCCACACATTCTGTGTTAATGAAACAGCATAGTTAAGGTGATGAGTTTTGATTATACTCCAGGAAATCAGCTGTCAACTGGCAAGAGTGGCAATCAGAGCTGTCATATCAAGCTGATGCAAAAATTGTGCAATTAATCTGGGGGGAAATCCACAAGAAAATACCGTATTAGGTTTGTTAGGGCCTTTTCTATTAAGAAAATAAATTGTTTGGGTCATTGAGATGTAAATTTGCCACCAGGTAATTGCTTTATTTATCTGTTCAGCTGTAGAGAAATATTTGCCTTTACTCTGCAGTTCTAAAACAAGTAAACATCCGTTAGCACCAGAGGAAAATATGACAAAACAAACCTGAACTAAGACACTTTTCTATTGTCTAATGTGACCAAGAAACGTGAGTCTGGAAACTTAATTAGAGTGAAGTCATTTAATTAATGCTTTATTAGACATTTCTATCATAAAATACAAATGGTTGCGAAGCAGCTCTGTCTGAATATGGGTTGGGTTGTATGTTTTGTTTTTATTGCCAGTTTCATAATTTAGGCCCAAACACTAAATGTGTTATGACGGCATGTTAAAATTCACATTTAAAAGATTGAGCAATCTTGCATTGAAGATTAGACTCCTGGAGGACAGACTGACCACTTTTCTTCACTCTGCTACTTTTCTCTCCTACTACTCTCCAGTTGTTTTATTTGCTGTTATTTCGACTGGTATCTTTGTTTTCTCACAGTATTTTTCTCTCCATAGAAGCTACACCTGGTCTGCTGTTCTGTTTAGCTGTGAGGCCTTGTTGGAGGGGGGGCATCGACTGGGATGATGCTCCCAGTAACTGCTTTTACTTTCTTTAACATAGAAAGTTCTCTTATATCAGTTCTTCTGTTCTTTCTGTGTCTCTGCTCTGTCTTCTTGAACCCCCAGTCGGTCGTAGCAGATGGCCACTCGTACTGAGCCTGGTTCTGGTTCTGCTGGAGGTTTCTTCCTGTTAAAGGGGAGTTTTTCCTCTCCACTGTCGCTACATGTTGGTCCAGGTGCAGTGAATGCTGCAAGTCAATGACTCGATGCAATCTGCTGGGTTACCTTAGATAGAAAACTTTGAAACTGATCGGAATAATGAACTGAAGGATTAATTACAATGTATGTATGATTGAATTGAAATGAATTTCTTGTAAAGTGCTTTGGATGACACATGTTGTGAATTGGTGCTATATAAATAAACTAAATTGAAATTTAATTGAATTTGGTTCTCAGCTGAAATAGGGTACACAACTTTTGTTAGTAGACTAATTTTTATTTCCTATTTTATTATTTTTTTAGCTCCATTATCACTCTTTTACATTTTCAGTTTTTCTGGCTAAACACATTCAATAGATTCCTGGCTGGTGAACAGATGTTAGAACAAATAATCCAAGTCTGGAGTGGATCACTGATTTGAAGATGTTGCTGTTAGAATAAGCAAAGGGGAGGTGCATTAAACCCAGGGTGATAAGAGAGTAGAAGTGTTTGCTAATATTATTTAGGGCATGGCTGATCTATTTTAGTGTCCAATGTTTGAAAATTTGCGGTTCCATAAACAAAGCCAGAATACACTGATAAAACGAAAAATTTAGAATACCTTGAATTGCATTGAAGAATTTAGCCTCGCAATCTATTAATCTGGACGCACAGGATTAAGATTGAATCTACTCTCACGAAAAACCAACTAAGGATCAAGTTAAGCATCCAAAAGGGATGGTTCTAGTCGGTAGCCATGCAGAACAGTGATTATTATGTACAACCATGGTAAAAGAGAAAGTATGGTATCTGTCACCTTTAGCGTTTAGGGTTAAATCACAAGGTC
Organism: Valencia hispanica; assembly: GCA_963556495.2. Taxonomy (NCBI): domain Eukaryota; kingdom Metazoa; phylum Chordata; class Actinopteri; order Cyprinodontiformes; family Valenciidae; genus Valencia; species Valencia hispanica. Next base: position 5,256,741 of record OY747705.1, on the reverse strand, counting down.
TGTACTAGGTTCTAATAATATTTACATCCTAATACAAAATTATAGAAAACTACATAGGACTCATCCAATCATCCTAATTTTTTTTTTACTAATCAAAGATGGATTTAATAGGGAAAGTTTAAGGCTAACTCCATAATCCTAGGTGTATGCAAAATATGTGAAAATGTAGCATACGAGTATTTATTTGCTCTAAATACTATATAATCTATTTGCCGGCCTACAATGGCAGCAAGATACCTTCTCAAGTGAATCAATAATACTTTGAGCCAGATGCCTGATCTTTCAAATGTAACTTCAAACTGTGAGTGACGGTCACCTTCACAGAACCGATACTGTAGAGGTGTGTTTCAGAGTGTGGGATGTATTCCCTACCACAAACTTACAGATGTGTGTGGCTGACTCTAGCTATTGGTCACAGTATTGGGCTGCTTTGATTTATTCCACAAGTTGATAAAAAACAACAACATACATATACCATTCATTGTTTGTTTCCATGTGGGTGATATTGTGACCAAACTAGACCGTTCCCTCCAGGGTCCTGTTGATGCTACACTTTTGGTTTTAATATTGAGCTAAACTGGAAGACATTGATTCCATTGAATTCATTCAAATCTGAATTTATGCCTTTGGCTTTTACATTGGACCTACCTGGATTGTTATATAAATGCACTGAATTGATGTGTATTAGAGTCTGTTCGACTGCATTTAACTGGGTTTACATTTGACGGGTTTGTTTTTAATCCATGCACCGGTCAAAAACGGACTTTTGTTTTCCCTTGGTGAAATACATTCATATTTAATCAATTAGAATATGCGTTCCGATGGGGCTTGTTTGTTGGACTAAAAGCATATTTTGAAAACCAACCTTTAAGCAGGTATTAACCACATGTTTCATCAAGCCCACATTTCTGTATCATTTTTTTTTTCAATTTATTGCTCTGATGTAATTTATGTTTTCATTAATTTTACGCAGAATTTGAAAATATAATTACTGAATTCAGTTACTGAAATGACACTATTCTATTCTAATTCACTGAATGTGATTGTATTTAACTGAATTGATTTGTTGACAGATTTTTCAGGGAGGATCTGCCTTTGGAGTTTAAACCACTGTCACTAGTTGTGATTCCTTAAAATGACTCTCAGCACAATATTTGACTGTCTTGAAAATATTTTTCTTACTTATATATCAAGCTAAAAGCAAAATGGCTTTATTCCTCTTTGCTTTTACAACAATGGCTTGTTACAGAAAGTAAGTAAACAGTGATGGAGAGGAACAATAGGTGTCATTTGCTAGCAGACATCTATGTACTTGCATCCTGTTGATACTAGCCTCTAAAGGTGAAATGTGTTATTGAAACCCGATCATATACTGCTTCAGTTTTTACAACTTTCAGTTTATAAAAAACAATAATGGAATAAAAACAAAAGTGTCTGTGTTGGGTAGTTGGAGTCATTGACGAGGCTATGATATAAGCAGGCTGTGAACAAAAAGGATGACATGATTTGAGGAGATCCAGCAAAGTCTTAAAAAACATGACGTTGAAAACAAGTATTCACTTTCATCTTCTTGTTACCCAGAATTGAGCGTTTCATCTGCCTCTCTAAGTATCTGGGTTAGTGCATGCAGCAGCGTACGTCGTTCATGCCACTGATGTGTTATCAGTGAGGGACTTTGGGCCGGAGGGAGATCAGTGAGTCCACGGGGAATTAAAAATTAACCAACCAAGAAAAAGCTGATACCACTGAGTGAATGAAAAAGGATTTTCAGTTCTGAGGGAACTAGGAAAGTGTTCCTCCACTGTGTGTTTAAAGCATCCAAAATATACATGGTAGAAAAAGTGTGTAAAGTGTGGCTTCCTTATACCTCTGCTGTAAAGGTGACTTAACAACCATAAAATTAATTGATATTTTGAAATTCTATAGAAACCTCATTCAATCAAAGTTTATGATAATGCTTTTGTGCTGCACAGCCTCAGAAAGGTTCTCTGTCCTTGCAGGATGTGGAACTGCCATTAACTAGTGTTTTCCAACCCTGCCTTTCAAGGCACACAGCCCTGCATGTTTTAGATGTTTCCTTGCTTCGGCATCCCTAGTTTCAATTGATGGCTGATTATCAGGCTTTTACTGAACTGCTATCACCTGAGGCATAGAAGACCAGGGTTGGGAAACACTATCTGGCACATGAGGGATAAAAAGAGGAAAATAGGCTGACCTTGGTAGGCATTTTATTTGTCTCTTTTTCTTTTTCCCCAAACCGGAGCTTTTAACATCCTTCTCTGTCTTTTAGTTGTTGTTTTTTAGCTCACTATTTTACGCTATGTTCACACTGCAGGCAAAAGCGCATCAAATCTGACTTTTTGCCCATTTCTGATTTTATTATGGAAGTCATAACAGCACAAATCCTTTTTTTTTTTAATCCAACCCAGGTCATTTTTATCTGTGGTAGTACGGTTTAAAAGGGACTTCAGTCTGAATGGTCATTTCACATTAAATTCGTCTTGTACATCACTGACACGAGACAGGCGTCACTAATCTGAGCCGGAGGAGGCAAACGCTCGAACAAGCATGGCGGATACTCTCAATATTCACTCATGTCCATATTTCCCTAATTAATTTGTCAAAACATTTGTCGTCTCAGACTGTGCAGGAATTGCCTTACTGCTGCACAAACACCAACATCTGTAGCTGCCATTTATACGTTGTTAAGCAAAGCGTGTTGTGTGTGACGTCTTGTCTTCTTCTGCGCATGCAGGGCCGTTTTAGTGCTGTGAACACTGGGATGTGTTTGCTGTCGCTTTTCAGCTACAGCGTAAACAACCACACAAAAAAATGTGGATTAAATCAAAGAAACGAAATGGACCATTAAGGCCGGCAGTGTGAACGTAGCCTTAGAGATTACAATCTAGCATTTTATCATAGATCTCACTGTATTCTAAAAACTTCTGATTTAAAAAAAACGATTCAAAGAAAGTCAAAAGTGAGTGTTTGTAAACTCATGTTGTAATGTATAGCAGGTGTATTGATGGTATAAGCTGGGAAGTATAACTCAGATTTTATACATTGATGACAATGAGCTCCAGTAATGAAATCCAGAAGCCTTGATGATGAAAGTGATGAGTGACAGTAATGAGGAGGATAATAGCTGTTATGGTGGTGATGATAAGCATAATTAAAGCCATTATACAAATGAATTTAGTCATAACAATGTTGACAGTGAAGATGACAGTAAACAAGAGACAAACACTGATGTTGATGATGTCAACAGCAGCAGTGATGATCATGATGACCACGTGGATGATGGTGATGACCATAGAGGAAAGGGTTGTTTTACTACACTTCCACAATGGCTGCTGTAGGTGGCAACCTTATAGACAACGATGAAGGATCATTATGCCTTAAGGCAAAGCTGACCATGGTAATAACAACGCACAGATCATTGCAGCCAACCATGAAATTAATAACAATGTTATCATGTCACAGCTATGATTGTGATTATTATTCTGAGACTGGTGCTTATTGGTGCTGATAATCACGATAGTTATGGTAATAATGTTAAACTTGCACATGGCACAACATCTAGTAAGATGTTCAAATATCCCAAACTAACAATGTTGATTCAACAACTGATGTATGATTATCACATTATGATGAAAGATCGTTTGCCAATTACATTTTTAGGCATAAAAGATGACACTATTATTAATAATGATCATGGAACTGGTGATTTAGACCCTTCCTATATTATTTTGTATATCTTTTGAACTGTCAAATTTCCTGTGTTTCACACAGTCTGGGTTTCCTATCCAATGTGCTGTAATATGACAAGACCATGAAGACATCTAAATTAAAAGAAGGCAGATCCTGAGTATGGCTAATGTTTAGCCAGGCTATAGTTAGGAATCCCAAAATGTTATTCTTTCCTCCAACTCAATAACATAAATGCGAAATCAAACAAAATGTCCAAAGTGATTTCATTATTGATGTGGTGATGGTAGGCATGAACATCTGAGCCTTAACATAATCCTTTTAACTATCTCTGGGGTCCAAACAGCTTTAAAAATCTCTTCTTTATAGGTGTGTTAGTAAGAATCTCAGTTTGTGTCACACAAACTACCTTTGAATGTTGATGGGAGGTGTCAATTCTTAATTCTTAATTGCTCAAAAATATCTGTGAGACCATCATTAAAAAGACGTCAGCGTATAGTATGCACTATCCACCTTATTACTGTCAGTGTTGTCATAAGATTGATTGTGTTTGCAACACCCGGTAAGATATTGAAGGTAAAGTGTTTTGGTCTGGTTGCTAATCATGTGTAGATAGCTGGGTTTCTTTTAGTCACCAGTTTGCCTTTGAACTAACTGGCCTAATCTAACCGGCTCCTCTCAGTGTTCCTCCAGGTTGAGAGGAGTCAGTTGAGGTGGCTCGGGGCATCTGGTCAGGATGCCTCCTGGACGCATCCCAAGTGAGGTGTTCCAGTCACGTCCCACCAGGAGGAGACCCAGAGGAAGACCCAGGACATGCTGAAGGGACTATGTTTCTGGGCTGGCCTGGGAACGCCTTGGAGGAGCTGGACCAAGTGGTGGGGAGAGGGAAGTCTGGGTCTGCAACCCGACCCCGGATAAACAGAAGTTGGATGGATGGATGGATGGATGGATGGATGGATGGATGGATGGATGGATGGTTTAGCCTTTTAGCTACACTTCTTATTTTCTGTCTGTGTTGATGTTTGCTTACAGAAATGTCCGGACATGATGTTTCGTTGCTCTGAGACTACTTGTTGCCCTGTTTGGGGCTTTACCTTTAATCACTAGAAGCTTAACATGCATTCAACGGGATCATTCCTGCATCCAGTGGATATTTTCCATTAGAGAAGAAATCCAGACAAACGTGGCGTCTAAATGTAGTTATCTCTAATTTTAATGCAACCACCATCCGATTCCAGTATGAACAGTGTATGGCACCAAAGTGACATGAACAGAAGAAATAACGCCTGAGTGGGGAACAGATGCGCTCCGGACTCCGTATGGCTTCCGCAAAGACAAAAAAAAACATCAGTCCAATCAGAGCATTCTCACGGATCTGGATGCGGAGCTGCGAAAAGTTTACGTATTTAGTCAATTTTTTCCGGACGCAGCACGAGGATTTCCAGGAAGTTCTAGAAATCCAGAAAACCGGGCCGCATCCGTTCCACACGCGGTGTCAATAAGGCCTAAAGGACAGCATCCTGTGTTTATGGAAGTAAATATGAATGTCAGAAGACGTGTGCCAGTTGGTGTACAATTGGGCTGATCAGATTTTGATTTTGAAAATACAAGGTAAAATCGCTAGTTAAAAGATTTAAAAAACCTGAATAACATAACATACATTTTAAATTAAGTCTAATTTTCGCCCTATTCTTCATCCATTGCAATGAGGCCTGTGAAGCGTCCAAATATGCCAGAGTTAGTATGTTAGTGTTAGTGCCATCTGTGATCAGAGCGCGCGAGTATGATTATGTCATTCCTTTTAAAGCATAAAAGTGTATGTTTTCATATTTTAATCCATATTTGTTCTGCAAGGAACTTTACTTGATGAATGCTGGTCCAGATTGTTGCAAACATGATTCACATAATTGACACAAAGCATCATGGGTTGTAGAAATAAGGTGGGTATTAAATATGCTCATCTGCAATCAGCAGCTTAGGTTCCATGCCTGCATGTATTATAAAAACATGATCCGACCCAGATTCAAATATGTCATCACTTTTCATGTCCTAAATTTGATCCACATGGGAATTTTGAGGATCAAAACAATGTTTCTGTTTTCCATTAAAAATGTTAAATTGTTGTTTAGGTATGTATGACTTATCCAGTCCTTGTGTTCTTGGAAGAAGCATTCCATGATGACTGTGTTCGGTGCAAATGAGCTTGAAAGAATGAATGAACCCCTGCCATAGAGGGATACATCCAGCATGGCTGTTCTAACTGCCTCCCTTTGTTCTGCTCTGAAGGTCAGTGGTAATGAGGTGAGGTTAAAGTAAAACTGTGGCAGCTTTGTGTGGAAATTTGATGGATTTACCTGCATTTACCTGGATTTACTAAGTGAAAGAAGTTCCAGTGTCAACAGAACACAATGTGCTTTGAGATTCTAGCTGTAAGAAGCTCGGTTTTTTATTTTTTATTTTTCAGTATACGCTTCCTGGCATGCTTTGATTGGCTGCCTCTGCAAGTCTGAGAGCCAAAAACAATCATCTAAAGCCTCAGACGCTCTTCATTCTCATAACTTTTCAATTAATCCTCATTCAGCTGGTGGAGGGTTTCATCACCTTTCATAAAATGACTTAATGATGTATTTAAAGTGATTACCAGAAACACTGCTAATCACATAAATATTGATTCATTATTGTAATGCTACAATCTCATGCTCTTCCTCTCTTTTTTTAAACAATCTCCCTTTCTTATATATTTCCTTTTTTTACTGAATTTTACTTTTGTGTTCAACTAACTGGGAAGAATTGACCAATCATTCAATCTCCTTCCAACCATGATTGTTTCAGGGTGAGAGGCGAGACGCAATCTCTCCATAAAAAGGAAAATATGTGAAAATGAGACGCAATCTTGGAGTGCTTCAACTATTTAGACATTCCTGAAATAAGTGTGAGAGAGAGAGAGAGAGAGAGAGCTGTCTTAGGAAAGCGAGCATGCATCTTTTCTTCCTCAGGTATGAGGATATGATCAAAGAGATTCAGGAGCTTTAGATTTCTCAAAGCAAACCCTGAGAGATGCCCGCAGGCTGCGGCAACAACTTTAGTATCTTCTTCATCTGCTCATGTTGAAGACTTATCAAACCAACAAGTCTAACAAGCAGTGGGTTTTTTTCTTTCTTTTCTATAATCCTGTCTTCTGGCTGTGATGGAGGTTCACAATAACTAATGAATCTGTACAGTAACCCCACATTCCGATATGTTACAATTTGCAGCAATCGGCGTGTTTCACATGGCCAAATTGGATGACATTACACTCCTGATTAAAATCTGAAAAGCAGGGACAGAAATTAGAAGTATTTGATTGTTATACCACTGGATCGTCAGCAGGTTGCAACTCGTGCTTCTAAAGAAGGAGCAAGAGCAAGGGCCAACAGGTTAGAGTGGAAGATTTTTCAAAGAACATTTTCGAATTCGAACTAGCTGATCATTAACTGATAAAAGTTTTAAAACTATTAGCCTTAAAATTCTGAGCATAAATCTGGCTTTCATTACATTTTCTGTCAGGCATTCACACTTGTAAGCCCCTGCGGGGCAGAACGGCTTTCTGTCTTTGAACATGCCAGGATTGCTGAGCTGCACAAGCAATCTGGCTACACGCTATAGCTGCAGAGTTTAGACGCAGTAAGCCAGTAGCTATAAATCTCTTAAAATATCACGAGATTCGTGGGACAAATAACTCAAGTGGTAGAAGCAAAGTAGTTTCACCTGCACAGAGCCATGGGTTCCGCTGGGCTTTCATGAATGCACCAGCAAATACTTGGCCTAAATTAGGGCTCTAACTGATGCTCACTGCAGCCCAATAACCACGGCATCTATGATAGAGGAATTTAATGAACAAAAAGCACTTCCAAAAACCATCATCCCTCCCTTTGGACATTGCAAGGGAGCACCAAACATGAGACATTGAAGGCTGGAATAAAGTTTTATCACTTGACGATAAAAAAAAGAAAAGAATCTGGACAGTCCTGATGGCTTCCAGCATCAAGATTTTACTGGAGATGCTTTCTATGCAGGCTGCAACGAGCAACAGTTGGTAGCACTGTTGCCTTGCCTTGCAGCAAGAAGGTCCTGCATTCAAATCCCACCCTGGGGTCTTTCTGCGTCGACTTTGCATATTTTCCCTGTGCATGCTTGGGTTCTCTTTGGGTACGCCAGCTTCCTCCTCCAGTCCAAAAACATGACTGTCAGCTTAATTGGACCCTGTGTGTTTGTCTTGTGTGTGATGGACCGGTGACCTGTCCAGGGCGTACCCTCCGTCTTGCCCAATGACCACGACCCTGCAAGGATAAGCAGCTATAGATAACGAATGGATGTTTTCTATGCTGAACTGTAGAAGAAGCTCTATCATGATTTGTTAGGTTCTTCCATCAAAGAAACAATGGAGCTTCAGGTCATGAAGGGGCATTACCCAGCGACTGGCTATGGGGAGATGTTGTAGCAGTCATTTCTTCTGTCTGATGCCCCTCGTCCATGCAGTGATGCTCTTCTTTGAATGGGACGATGTTGCAAATCACTACTTCTGTCAGGTAAAAGACTTCTTCCAGGAGAATAACCTTCCTCTTTTAGGGAATGTTCATCTGATCTAAATCGCACTAAAACATTTGAGGATGGATAGGAAGAGAAGTTAAGGAAAACAGATGTCAGATCCAGATGATGCATGCCCCTCGTAAAGGCACCTCCAATTCATGGAGTGAACATCCCACGCGCCTACAGCGACAATTATATCAAGAATGATGGTGCTACTCTTAGAGCCCATCTCGGCACTCATTTTGTTTTTGGTGAGGTTCTGGGCAAACAAATTCTTTTGTCCAAGAATTTCTAACACATCCTGTTACAATGCGTTTCCCCACTCTATTATGTAAACATAGGGCAAGTGGACTTTTGAAAGATGTTTCACTTGTTATCGGTAGAAATTAAAGTGACTATAATGGCCATTATAGTGTGATTCTTCTGACAACTTATAAACATATTTGACCTAACCCATGATCAGAAGTGAAGAAAAGTTCTAGTTCAACTCATGTCCTTGATGACTGAGAACAACAAGATGGTGGTGTAAAGGATTGAAACTAGCCTTTGTGTTAAACACAATGGAATATTTAGGATTGGAATCACTTCAAGATGATAGAAACTTTTGGTCTCATCTTCATTGGAACCTCTCAGCTTCTTTGTTATTCATCTAAAGCTGATGATGTTGTGCTTTTTCTGCTAACCCTGACCCCACTGGCATGGCATCAGTTAATTACAAATCTGTGTCCTTTAAAATAAATAGAATCTATATTTAAAAAGATTACTATCCTATAGGTGTTGTTGTAATATTTTACATGGGGTATGATTGGGATTTATAAGCTGCATAAGCTCTTGCAAATTCTACAGTTCATGCCATCCATACTCCTAACTACTTCGGCATCATATACGGTGAAAATCTCAAGCTGAGGGTAAATCCCTAGCTTTCAGGGACTTTCTAGGTTATATCTCTATTCTCGACACAAAACGGATTACAAACAGCAGCTTCACAGAGTCGAAAGAGTGAAATACAAAATATAGCCGTCGGGAGGGGTAGTGAGGTCAGATGTTCTCTTACTGTGTTACAAGGCAACATTGGGTCAAAGGTTAAGAGCATTGGAAAATAAAATGTGGTGAGAGAAATGGGTGGAGGGGTTGGAAGTTGATCAGGGCTGGCCTGACAGACTGTGTGTATAACTGGATGTGTGTTTTCCCAGCCATATTTTACTCTAAATTAAACGGGATTAGTTGTCCTGCATGCATCCTTTATCAAGATAATACTTGAAGCTTGTTGGGATTTTATTGCATAAATCTGTGTGGGTCTCTCTAATCTCATTAGTGAGTGTGTATGTGTGTGTGAGAGCATTCAGGAGACTTGGTATGTATGCAAGTTCCCAGAAAAACAGCATGGTGGCACAGATCAAAAGGATCCGGATGGTTGGGAGTCTGATTTGGATGTAGGTTCTGTTTTCCTCGTGACATTATACAGTAGAGGTGCCTTATTAGGACATTCTGTCTGTCATTAAAACTGCACTGCAGCAGTCTTAAGGGGATATAGCTCTCCGCTCTGATTTAATCAAGGACATTTTCTTCCCGATATGACTTCCTCTGTTGTTTTTATTGATAATATCAAGCTTAAACACACAGTGGGAGCTTTAAAATTTGACTCTATTTACATACTCTATTTACATTTAAAAAAGATTACTGCTAAAGTCTTCATGTTTTATTGTCTTTGTCATCTTTCATCAGTTTATACAAGGTCTTCATGTTAGATTCAGTGCCTTTGAAGAAGAATCATCTCTTGTAAGAAATATAAAGGCATTTCGGATCAGATTCAAAATCATTTGCAGAGCGGATATTTCAGTTTGACTGAATCCGATAATGAGTGCCTGAAACCACAATGAGTAAAGTACTGCAAGTGTTCCAGTGATACATACAGGTGAAAACCAAGGTTTATATTCACCAAATTAAAAGACACATACACACATTTTTCCCTCATGTTGTTATATAAGTCAGTTAGAATTACCAAATGTATTTCTATTTTCTAAATGGAACAGTAATAGGAGAAAGTATATGTCAAAGATCTATTTATTAATGTAATCAAAATCAGTAGAATTAGAATGAGGGAAAGCCCAGATGATGATGTCATGGTTTTGGAAACTTGTGATTGACGCATTTTAGTTAATTGGAGGCCCACCTGTGGATGTATTCTAAGGCACACCTGGAGCACACTGCTTTCTTGTTTGACATGATGGGAAAGTCAAAAGAAATCAGCCAAGATATCAGGAAGAGAATCATGGAACCTGCACCAGCTTGGTAATCCTTGAGAACAATTTCCAGATGCTCTAAGGTGCCAAATTCATCTGTTTAAGCAATTATACACAAGTATAGATATGATGGGAATGTCCAACCATCCTACCGCTCAGGAAGGAGACAGGTTCTATGTCCCAGGTATTAATGTACTCTGGTCCTCAGTATTTGATAGTGTTGCCTTTTAGCTGTATGACTTTGGTCAAACATTTCAGGTTTCCTTCCAGAAGCTTCTCTCTATAGTTTGTTGGAGTTCTGGCCCATTCCTCCTGACAGAACAGCTGGAACTGGGTCAGGTTTATAGACCTCCTCTCTCACACACACCTTTTCAGATCTGCCCACAAGTTCTCTCTAGGATTGAGATCAGAGCTTTATGATGGCTACACCTGAACATTGACTCTGTGGTCCCTGAGCCACTTTGGAACCACTCTGGCTGGATGCTGAGGGTCATTGTCCATCTGGAAGACCCATTTGGACCAGATCATTAACTTCCTGGCTGATGTCTTTAGATGTTGATTTACACATATTGTTCTTTCCTCATGATGCCATTTATTATGAAGTGCACCAGTTCTTCCTGCAGCAAAACAATCCCACAGCATGATGCTGCCACCCCTATATTCACAGCTGAGATAGTGTTCTGAGGCATGCAAGCATCAACCTTTTTCCTCCGAATGTAACAATGGTCATTACGGCCAAACAGTTCCACTTTAGTTTCATCAGACCACAGGACATGTCTCTCAAAATGAAGGTCTTTGTCCCTTTGTACATTTGCAAACCGAAATCTGGCTTTTTAAAAATGTTTCTATTAGAATAATTTTTTCCTTCTTACTGAGTGGTCTTTCAGCTGATGTTGGTCCAGGTCATGTTTCTCTGTGGATGATGAAGCTGTCCACCAGCATCAGCCAGAATCTTCACAAGGTCTTTGGCTTTTCTTCAAGGGTCGATTTGCACATTTCAGACCAAAACAAGTTCATCTCTGGGACACAGAATCTGCCTCCTTCCTGAACAATATGACAGTTGGACATTTACATGATGTCTATACTTCTGTATAATTGTTTGAACATCTTGAAATTGTTCCCAAGGATGAACCAGACTGTTGCAGCTCCATAATTCTCTTCCTGATATCCTGGCTGATTTATTTTGACTTTCCCATCATGTGTTCCAGGTGTGGCCTTAAAATACATCCACAGGTGAGCCTTCACTTAACTCACGTGTGTCAGTATCAGAAGTTCCCAAAGCCATGACATCATCATCTGTGTTTTCCCTCATTGTTTAAAGAGAAAGTAATCATTCTGTACGTAAACCTCTGATTTTGAAGACATTATTTAATACCTCTCTGAAATATTATTTCCTTAATTATTGCTGCATTATGCAAAAAGAAATAATTTTGGTCATTATATTGGAGCTAAAACAAGAGACATTTGGTCTGATGTACTGTAACTGCAGAAGGATGAGGAAAAAAAGGTGGGCGTTTCTTTTTATTTGTTGTAGGTAAACTTCTGGTTTCAACAATAGTTCTGCATATGCTGTGATGCTGTGTTGGCATTTGAGGTTGTCTCAATCTCATATTGCTTTTGTGGGTTGGAAATTGCAGATGCAATGGCAGCCTTTGGCGAGACTGTAGCACAAAGAGAGTCATAGATGCATAAAAAAACATAGGATAGGGAGTAGTGAAGGAATATATTTGGGCGAGCTGGTGGTCCAATCGGTTCTTTTCACCTACCGTAAATACTGCAGATAGAAATTTGCTTTCTCCTCTCTTAACTTTGGCACACCTGGTACAAAGGGAATTTAAAGAGGATTTTAAGTCATTTTTATTAAATTTAGTGAATTTAAATAGATTTTATTTTAGAACTTTTTTAGATCCGTTTTAAAAATTCTAAAAAGTATGGTACAGTTTAAAAGCTTTTTCCTCTTCATTAACATTTTACCTCCATCTGGTGTTAATGTTTAATTTATTTTTCTTTATGTATAACACAGTTTTCAAATCAGAAAGTTGACAGATGCAACTGGAGTACCACACTGTAACTAACCAGTCATGAAAACTGTATAAAAACATTTGATTTGATGCCTGAAACATGAACAAGTCTAAGTGTTAGTATAGTAGCCAGTGGCTGATTTCCCTCAACACAACCACATTTAGGCAAATTAAAGGAAAAACATGCAAATATGTGGCAACAGCTGGCTCAGGGGTTAATAGCTACTGTATCTGCTGGTGGGATGCAACATAGAAAAACAAAGAAAATGTAAAGGAAACAGCAAATCCAAGCAGATAGTTTATGTTACAGTATTAATATCAAAGAATGGTGGGACACATGTAAACTTCAAGACATCAAGCTGAAAAGGACAAAACACATTCAGCCCAAAAAGAGTTTACGAGTAAAGAGCAAAAAGAAAATGTCCATTACTTTCAAAAAAAGGACAAGAAATGTAAGAAAATCAAAGAAGATAAAAATTGGAGGAGGAAGGGTAAGTCTGGTTTCCCTTGTCATGCAAATCAGATTGGCATTGGGGGGTAAAAAATACCTTCATCATCCGTGCGGTCACTATCACTTAAATCATCAGTGTGTTTCTTTGTAAGGGGACCTACAGGACCAAGAAGGAGAAAATGGAGGAAAACAAGGTCATCAAGAACACACACAGCCTTTAAAAGATGCTCTCAAAAGATAAGAAAGGTTCTCAGTGAACATAGTCTTTATAAAACTTTTTTAAAGAAAAATTCTCACTCCGACTGCAGAGATGTCACCTCATTGTCAGTTTCACATGTTTATAGTCGGATTTGGTGCATAAAAGTTTGCTTAAGATAGTTACAGAGCAAAAAAAGAGGGAATTAAAAAAGAAGCAAAAAAATTAGTTCTTTGATAAAAATGAAGAATTAACTGACGATGAACCCATGGGATCAAAAGACATTAGGCACTTTAAAACAGTGCATATATTAGCATATACTCTACATTTCTGAGGTAATATCATTACAATTGAAAATGATCTGCATAGCTGCGAAAGAAACAGACTGTAAAAAGAAGCAGCATCTTTAAGAGAATAACACTCAAAAGAAGCACATGACCAGCTCCACCTGTTATGTATTCAGGGTGTTCAATAACACATAACCATACATCCTGCATGAGAAAAACACAGAGAACAAGAGAAGAACCCAAAGTGATCATTTCTTTTTCACGTTCAATCAAGTAGTTTGGTTGTTCCCCTTCTCTTTGAGCTACATTAAACGCTGATACATCGACTAGAAGATCAATGATTGGAGGAAAAATATGATATGCCATTTATTTAGGAGCCTGTTAGGCTCATTAATCCAAAATAAAGGAGGAAATAAAAAAAATGAAAAAGAGAAGCAAGTAGGCTGGTTTCTTAGATGTGTGGGATCTACAGTATGTCATACATGCTAAATATACCTGGCTAGTTAGCTTAGCTTAGCACAAAAACTGGAAAAACAATACAGCAACAGCTAACTATGAATTAATATGTATTTCACACACGATGCTAATAGCTACTATGTGCACAGTAAGCACTTTTAGTTGAATGTATCTAAACCTTGTCTGTTAACATGTAGGCTAAACTTCGACTATAATTATTCAAAAAGGGAAAACTTTTGTAGAGGTCTATATTAAGTTGTAAGGATTATATTTAAGCACATAATATAATGTAATGTAATAACTGTCTCACAATAAGCCAAGATCAGGAAGAACAAATAACTATGTCAGATCTGCAGAACTTCACACTGGGGTCATGTATGTCAGTTCAGGTTGGAAATTATTGTTCAATTGTAAAACTGCAGTCATTTTCTTTTGGAAATATGAACTAAATTCCAACATGTTATTCAAGAGGCTTCTTGTTCTCACTGTAGCATTACATCCACTAGTCTTTTATCAGTCAGGTAAATGCAAAAGGAAATGGACAGCAGTATAGTTCTGTGAGTAGGTGTGTGGGGCACTTTTGCTTTAAGATGTTTGACTCTGTTCCACATGATACTCAGAAGGTTTCCGCTTATTCCAACAAGGCCTGTATAGACAGATTTTTTTCACGACATGGGTGAACTGTACTTTATATCCAAATGTTGCAGGATTCCCTAATCTTTAGATCTTATTTAAACAAAAAGATTAGCAAAATTAGCTTCTGATATCATACCCAGAAAAATCAAAGCTGAAATGAGATTTATGAAGGTGTTATAACAGACTTTGGTTGCACCTTTTAAAAGTTTTCATTTTTTATGGGGTATAAACAAAATTGTATGGGAAAATATGTTTAGGTAAACACATAGGAAAAAATGATTGGGTCTATTCTTGAGAGCTTTAATGAGACTTAGTCTCAATGATTGTCAATTTAAAAGCTATGCACAGACTGCATTTAAACATTAGTCAATGCTAAGGTTTTTACATAACTGATGAAAGTTTAGACCAGATTCACCCGGTTTACCTCTCATAAATTAAACAACATATCCCACACAAAAAAAACAGAACATTTGCAAAGAAACAAAAAGTCTGGAAATGTAAAAGTATTACACATTAATACAGAGGCAGCATTTCTCTGGGTCATCATGTTAAATGCAGCCTCATTTTTATTTGTTAAGGAAATTGACAGTAATTGTACAGTTATGACAGGAATTCATGGGCCTCTATGCTAGCAGCTCCCTGGCACTACCGCCGCTCTGTAACAGGCCTAGTTAGTAAGACATGGCTGTAACGTGTTGCTCCTGACTTTGATTCCTTCCCTCACCAACACTTATTTATTTTTTGATCATCTTAGCCAAAATACCTACTGTAACAGAGGTGTACATTTTCTCTCAAAGTCCACTAGATATACACTTTGAGACCAAACACAGCTTGGTTTAATCCTATTACTTCACAAATAATGTGGACATTCTTCAAAACAAACTTTTTAAACCAAGACATTCACAGTGGGAAGCCGACGTTTAGTCTTGACTATGAAATCACAGCTGTGTCTCATTGCGTATTGGTCAAATTTTGGAATTACAGGTGTCCATATTGTATTTTTTGCCCCTTTTTGGAGCTTTTATGCTGATCGAAATTTCAACTCCATTAATATTCAATGCTCTAATAAACTAAATGGGGGGAAATAAAAGCATAAAAAGCATAAAACAGACTTAAAATGGAATAAAACAAAGACAAATTCTTTCCAAAATATGTATTTTTTTTTATTATTGCATTTTTGTCATGTTCTAGCACTGAATCTTAGGCAGGGGGAGTGGTCAGTTGCTTCTTTAACCACCCAACATGTTGTCATTTTAGTTTCTTATTCACACAGGATCATAGACGTGTCACTTTTTGAGGAAACACACACAGACTCACACACACAAGCTCATAGATTCATAGACATGCTCTCATCTAAACCTTATAACATCAAAAACATGCAGTAGGATAGCAAGATGTGTGACATGCAGAAAACATTATGCAACATGTAGTCACTCTCAGAACATGTGAGGCCACAAGGTCGTAAACCGCCACAGCCAGGACACTTCCACGCTCATCCTACCATCCTGCCACAGCACCTAACAGCCAGAAATGTAACCCAAGCCCTCTGCACCAGTTTGACTTTATAGCCGCATTCTCTCTATTAAAGTAAATGTTAACAAAAACTCACATAAAGAGGAGAAAAATAAAAATGTAAAACCACTGTGGGGATTATTAACTTAAAAGGTTTACAACGGGATCAGTACAGCTCATATTCAGGAGGCAGAACGTCTCAGCTATCTGAGTTCTTCTTTCTAATGACTTTAAGAGGAAGAAGTTTCCTGCATATAATTCTGTCCTACAGCAATCTCCCAGCTCGCCTTTGTGAATCTGACGAGTGGTTTGATAAGCGAAAGCTGAGCATGCTTCTTCGAAGTGCTGAGTAAGCGCGAGACACAGAAGTCACTTATTTCAAAATGTGGAACATCCAAGAAGTAGTGAGCAACTGCTGCCTGGGGATGTGTGGTCTGTTCTAAACACGGAACTTGACTGAGGTATCATGGACCAACATCACCTGGACGCTATGGTGGCCTTTTAGCATGGGTTACATTATTTGGAGTGATAATACGACGTTATGGAGAACAAAATCAGACATTGTGTCTTCACTGACCAGCAAATCCGGATTAAACCCAGTTAATACTATTCCCTCTGAGATCAAAACTGTTGTGATTCCATTTCTCATAAGATGAACTGAAAAGATTTTTGGATGTCTGGGAGCCATTTCAGACGGACTTACCCATTTTCTTCACTCTGCTACTTCCTTTTCTCCTACGACTCTCCAGTTGTATTACAGTACATTCTGTTATTTGGACTGTTAACTTTGTTTTCTCTCAGTGTTTTTCTCTCCATAGAAGATATACCTGGTCTGGTATCCTGCTTGGCTGCAATGCCCTGTTGGACGGGGGGCATCGACTGGGATGATCCCCCCAGTAACTGAACATCCACTGTGTCCTGTTATTAACTTTTTACTTTCTGTAACATAGAAAGTTCTCTTATATCAGATCTTCTGTTCTTTCTGTGTCCCTGCTCTGTCTTCTCAAACCCACAGACGGTCGTGGACTGGACCTCCTTCAAGGTAAAGCAGGACTGAACCGGTTCATTTATACTAATATTGTGTCTAGGCAGATATAAATAGAGAAAATAGAGTTTTAACGAGTTAGATCTCGTTCATTGTTGGTTAAAGTGTTTTTAAGTGCTGTACCAGTTTGCTACAGCTCAAACTTATGGACGCATGAGTTTGAGCTGTAATTGTTGTCTTTGAAACAGTTTGCTTTATCCTGAGCAGTCTCTCTCTCTCTCTCTCTCTCTCTCTCTCTCTCTCTCTCTCTCTCTCTCTCTCTCTCTCTCTCTCTCTCTCTCTCTCTCTCTCTCTCTCTCTCTCTCTCTCTCTCTCTCTCTCTCTCTCTCTCTCTCTCTCTCATCACTGTCGGCAGAGTCGGGCTCGATCCAGCCTGCGTTGGCTGGTCTTAGCTGAAGAGTTTAACTACATTCTCTTTGAGTCCTATAAGTTCACAGCTATGAAAACAACAACACCAATCATCTCCATATTATTCTTCAGGTCTTTTTACCATCAGGCTTTGGTGGTAAAAATGTCTTACCTCATGAGATCATTTGTAATCCCCCCAAAGATGAATGTACCTCTTTCCTTACTTCATTGGAAGGAAATAAAACACAATCTCCCAAACAATCTGTTTAAAGGACGCCTAGTGTTAATCTGCTCTGTCACAAAAACAAACACTTCAATTTCATCAATGCTGCTTATATCAATACCTCACAATAGTCTTAGTAAAGCTCCATCTGACTCTAACTGTCAGCCCACTCTGGCACAACTCCTCAACAGTATGAGGTTTCGATACAAGCAATATTAATCACCGCCACAAGCAGGTTCTTCTCAGTGCCAGGGAGTTTTGTGTTGCCTATCTGGATGTCAATGACTCAATGCAATCTGCTGGGTTTCCTTAGATAGAAAACGTATAAAGTGATTGGAATGTATGGTTGAATCGAAATGACTTTTCTTGGAAAATGCCTTGAGATGACAACTGAAACTGAATTAAAACATTTAAATATAGTCAAGCCCTCCAGTATAGAAAGAATGGCTTCGCACCACAGCTGTCGTCTGAGGCTAAAGTTTGTATCTGATTAATGGTTCTAATATACAGTCATGTTCAATAAATTAGAATATGATTAAAAAGTTCATTAACACTCAGGCTGATGTTTTCAAGCTTTTATTTCTGTTAATTATGAGGATTTTAAGCTTACAACCAAAAAAACAACACAACATTTAAAGGGGACATATTATACAAATGTAACTTTTTTTCTCCTTCTGTGTTGCCATTTGGGTCTCTGCTGCCACTATAAATACAAACATGAATAAAAACAATCTATCCATTTTTTTGTTTGTTGCGAATTTATACTGTCAGAAATCTTGTGCTTCTACAAGCTGCTTGAATAGTTGCCCTATTGTGATGTCACAATAATGGGAATTTGCATACAACCTCACCTGTCAAACCCCACTCACCAGTTCCAATTCCATGGCATTCTCATGTGTGGCAAACCAACAGACTAGGAACAAGTTGGGTGGATGTGGTCTGCAACCCCTAATTTGCATAAAAGTGAAAGTCCTCTAAATAGCTCGTTGTAAAAGGGACTGAAATGGTGAAAAACTGAGCTGGAGAGATCACCTTATGCGAGAGTGATTTTGTGCAAAGAATTTTAACATGTTTTGCACAGACCATAGACCTGTTATAACTGGTTTAAAAAGAGGCATCATATGTCACCTTTAAGATTAGAATATTAAACACATTTAATCCAGAAATGTGGGCATAGCAAACAGGTACATTCTGACAAACAAGCCTCAATGGAACATAGATTAAGACATGCAGCACAGGTTCTGAGGTGGGGAATTGAACCCAGGACAGCCACATGAAGGACTGAAGCCTCTGCTTTTGGGCCAGCCGCTCTGCTGCTATGCCACACAACAACCCCAAAAATTGATTTTGTTTTGAGGCTTCTGTCTTTAATATAGGGACACTAAAACTTGTCCGTCAAGATGCATATAGTGCAGGTTCATGAATACAACATAATAAACATCTTGTAAAGGCTTTTAAAAAGCATCTTCTCTTACAGTAATCAAGCATACTATGTTGACAACAGACAATTGGTGAGGCCTACTGATGCATTTGGGGGAACAAAGGCTGGCCCGTGTGGTCGGACCCAACAAGTGAGGTACTGCAGCTCAAACTGCCAAAGTTAATACTGGTTCTGATAGAAAGGTTCCTGAATACACACAGTATCACAGTTTTTAGAGCAGGCTGCTGCACAGCCGCAGACCAGTCAGGCTGGCCTTCACATTGTCAAAATTATATTATAATAATAATTGGTGTAGACAAAAGTATCAGCCTGAGCAATTACATGAGATAGGTAAATAAAAATATACAATTCTTTCACTTTTAAATAAAGTAACTTGAAAGTTTTAGATAAAAAACCCACATAAAACCACTACTTACACCTCCACTACCCCATAAATAAAAAGGTAACATGAAAACTTGTGAGGTATAAAAAAAACAAAAACATGACAGATGCGTCTGCTGTTGGAATTGTACATCTGCTGCAATTACTATGGCATCTTTTCTGACTCAGGGGGTTAGTGGGGATCAGAGCAGAAGAGACAGCTGCATGACAGCTCTTATCACAGATACGAAGAAAAAAAAGTTTGCACGAAACAGACACGTCCTCCAACAATCAAGTGTCAATTCTAAATCGTCAAGTGACAAGCAGGTCCTGACACTGGCCTTTAGCCCCCTACCTGCCACTGTGGAGTTTCTGTGAGACACTTCCTCAGATACTGGTGAGGTCTCAGCTGGTATTGGCTCTGATTGGGAACATGGGACTTTCATCTATCTCACCTTGTGTGTATCAGCCTTGCAGCTTTATTTATATCCTCTCTGACTGCCATCATACACTCTGCTTCTTCTGATTTTGGCACCATAAGTTACAGACTGACTGAACAGTTAGGCTGGACTGCACAGTGATTAGGTAATATAAGTAGGGTCATCTTATTCTGAAGGAAATAGAGCCTGTTTTATATGACACGCCAAAATGCTCAGTGTTGCTAGCTGTGCGGTAGGCTGCACACAGTGAGTGAGAACGGGTATCCAGGAAGATCGATGTTTAAGCACCAGCCAATGGGCATGCAGGTCCAACCCCCTGACCCTGATTAGTAGATCAATTCATTCAGTTGAAAAGTGACATTATGAAATACATAGGACACTGGGAAAACACTATTGTGAAATAAAAGCTGACTTTGTGAAAATGACGTTTTGGAATAAAAACTGATTAAATGTAACAAACTTGGCTAAAAAGTAATCTATTTCTAAAAAAAAATTGATGGTTAAATAATTTTTTATATTAATAAATACATTTTTAAAGGTAAATGAAAATATTTTGTACTAATGAGCTTAGAATCTTATATGCATTTAGTTGTTTTCACAATTTAATTGTCAAGTAATATATTTGTCTCATACAGTCTGGGCAACTGTGGCTCGCTAGGTAGAGTAGTTGGCTTGTTATCGGAGGGTTGTAGATTTAATTCCAGCTTCTGCCTGTCGCATGCCAATGTGCCCCTGGGCAAGGCACTTAACCCCAAATTGCCTAACCAATCTGCATATTGGTGTTTGAATACGAGGGCAAATGTGGCTCCAGTATAAAGCGCTTTGAGTGGTCAGTATGACTAATAAAACACAGTAGAAGTTCAGTCCATTTAGTATTTTTTTCTATATAGATATTAATTTCATAATCATTTATTTTTTTATTTATTACATTTGAATCATTTTGGCATTCCATAGTTATTTAAGGTACAACCATGATCCGAGGAGGAGTCAAAAGTCATATGTTGGCACATCAAGAAATCTTGTCTTATCTCTGTTCATCATGTTATGTGGAGGAGAACAAACGTCAGACACTCTCTAATTATAGGAACTTTTCAATCTAAATAAGCCACATAGACATTTAGGGGCCATTTTATCAGGTTAAATTATATAGTAAAATACAAAATATATGTCAAATTAGCGACATTTTCACAAATCTCCTCCACAGTTCAAGGTGAAAGGTAAAATGAGGTACAGTTGAAATCCAAGCAAAGGTTCTGATTCCCACATTAACCCCCGTGTAGATAATTACATTCCCATATTGGTAATGAGAAGTCCACATGCTACACATGGAGGATTCCATTCTGTGTGAGGGTTTTATCCCAGTCCAAGGCTATAAAATCAGATTACACCTAAGGACTAACAGTCAGAGAGCCAAGATGCTTTTGCATACAGACCTGAAATCCGGTTTGACTGCTGAGCAGAAAGCTGCTAAACACTGTGCCTTGTGGGAGTGCTCAAACAAAGATTGTTCCATCTCTACCATCATCTCAACAACGTCCCAGGTGTTTTGCTTTCATAATCTCTACCCAGTGTCCATGTAATAAAAACACAGGAAGCCTCTATAAAAAGCCATGAGGCTCATCTGTACTCAGCCCGTTTTGGTTTTGTCTTTTGTTGCTTTTATGTGTGTGCGTGCATGGGAGATGGGGGGGTATAGTTGTGGTGATGTTTTTTACTTTTGGGTTTTGGGAAAGGGGGGGGGGGGGGTTGTGGGTCATTTTAATCTGTAAAGCACTTTGAGAAACGTTGTTGTGGTTTGAAAAGCGCTTTATAAATAAAGTTTGATTTGATTTGATTTAGGAAGAACACATCGAGGTGTGTTTGTTGGCAGAGGTGGGTACTAACTAGTTACAATTACTTCAGTAACTTATGGGAAAAATATACTTTTAAGAGTAGTTTATATAACTTCAAGGAATGAAGAACAAACATGTTTTAACAAAAATACACCAGAGAGACACATACAGTGTCTTCCACCTGTTTCTACACAAGCTTTGTTATTCGAATGTCATTTTAATCTGCTGAGCTTGTTGTTGCATTTTGAGGTCAAGTAAAACTGGTTACCTGGTTCTAAGACAGACAGACAGACAGACACAAGGGAGAAATCTATTCTCAGAGAATGAAAGACCAATGAGGAAGAAATAAATCTCACCATAATAATTCCCTATGCAAAGGTAACAATAATTTATGCCTATCTAAAAAATTACAGGGTTTACTCGTTTTTTACATTCAGATTTTTTACTTATTTAGGGTTTTTCAGCCCTGTCTACAACGTACCTCACCTCTCACCCAAATTAGGTCTGGAGATAGGACCAGCCCTCTTCCAAAGTCCCCCCAACCCTCTCCCCTGACCAAGTAAAGATAATAAATGGAAGGAACAGTGTTTCACAGACTTCCATTTGGGTCTGTTTTAATTAATGATATAACATGTTTTCCCACACTTGCCATTAGAATTAAACAACTTTTAGAATGCGGCAAAGACTATTGACTCATACAGTAAAACTATGAGGCATGAAAGGAAAATTTCATCCAGTGTTTCTCCATTGCTCCCCGCTATCTTCAGATGTGGATGCACACCGACCACATTGACAAATGATTTCAAAGCCACCTCGGAAGTAAGAGTGATCCAGACAAATACCTACCAAAGCTAATGCACAGACACAAGCTGAACCCTCAGGCCACCCCTCTTCTAGATGAGGTAATCATTGCGAAAAGAGCCAATGCATTATTCGTACTCCATCCAAGAGCTATCCATACCTACACATCGCTCAGTGTATGCATCAGTCAAGGCCAGCTTTGGCACAGAGACACACAAGCTTAATCAATCACTAATGCAGATTAAAAATGAGATCTACCAGTGCACACAGCTCAATGAGCCAAACAGGTAATCTACAAGTGACCTTTGAGGAAATCCCTACAGGATTTAATATATAAACACAGAATATGTTCCCCAAAGGAAAGGTGGGAGTCTACTGGACTCCAGCAAAATATTCTGACAACAAACTGTATAAAACTGTCATCTGCAAGCAAACAAGCAGTGCATTTTGTATGACAGTGTAGTTCATCTCTGAACAAGCTTTGTAAACCAATGTAGTGCCTACATTGACTGAGAAAACAGAAAAACACAAAAAATGAATCATCTGATTTGGAAACACTTTGGTCCAGTGATGGGAAGGTTATAGATTTCTGCCATAGATATCAGGTATAAGCAGTGGCATGACTACAAAAGTGATAGGTTTACAGCTGGTTGTCAAATCCTGTTAGTCAGTCAAAGCAACGGCTCACCAGACACAGAAGATTCCTCAGAGATACATTAAACACAGAGCCGGCCCAAGACTGTTTATTGAGAATAAGAATACCATTGATTTAACAGCTTCAGCAGAGATACATTACAAGTTTAACATTTAAATTTAAGATTTAAGGGAATCAGTTAATTACGTTGTAAAAGTGCAAAGAATAATCTTCATTGTTTAAATGTTGTGTTACCATAGCTACAATCTGATGCTGAGTCTAATCTTAGTGTTTGAGCTGGGTTTGTTCACAAATAACTCTCAGCAAAATAAATAACCAATTATCAGTGATTGCTTTTATAATCAGCCAATTAAACTTGGCCCCCTCTGCCTTATCCCCCCCCAAAAAAACTGTATTGCAGCTGTATATATATATATATATATATATATATATATATATATATATATATATATATATATATATATATATATATATATATATATAAGGAATATGCTTCCGTAGTAACACAGATGCTGAGTGAGGAATCAGATGTTTTCAGATTACATACTGGATACGTCCATAAATCAAACATACATATTAGAGTCTTACTTCCTCTCTTCGGCTTGCTGGTCAGCTTCCCCAGGTTAACCAAGACCCGTGTTTTCATCTGGAAGTTTTACTTGTTTAGAGTTTTGATGAGTGTCCACAACTGCCCAAAGATAGCGGACTGCTGAAGGAATCAATCTGTGATTCGTTTTAGACAAACTGAAGTCAATTTTGATTAAATACTTATAATCCGCTTATTTCAAGAGGCAGCGTATTACTTTATGAAAACTATTCCTGACAAACACGGACAGAATCTGACTGTATCTCAGCTTTAACGTTTTCTGACAAATGATACTTAATACTTAAGCCATCCATCAAAACAGCTGTACAGCGGAGAACATAATCAAGCTGTCATTTGTGAAGATGACATTGAAACATGATGTATGAGGTGTCAGGGTAATGACTAAAATATGTCATTTAAAGGAGAAAATCTGTCCTAACTCACAAGATCTCAAGATTATGCAATCCTAAAAGGTAGTCAGTGTATGGGGGATGATGCATTCATTTTCCAGATCATCACCAGGCATGTTGCCTGTAGCATATAAAGTAAGATTAGTCAGAGGAGACAGACAGGATTGAGAATTACTTAATCACTTTGACTCCCTGGCAGGAGAACAGAACTAAATGAGAAGAAATGTTGCATAAATCTGCATACCGGCCTCTGATTTTAGGTCTGTGACGAAAGGAAAAAGAATTCATGTGGACTAAACAAGTCAACTCACTGAGGCGGTGCTAGACTTTTAAACTGGCTGGTCTCCGTGTGCAAGTACATGTTTGTAACATGTGATTACCTGCATCTACAGTATATGTCAACCATGTTTATCATATGGGGACAGAAGAGGAAAACAGCAATAAACCACAGCCAAACAATTGGCAGCCAGAGGAGAGGATCATAGCCTATACTTGGAACAGAGGTGTTCAAGAATATATATATATATTAGTCTTGTTTTTTTTTCTTTGTTCGTAGTCTTTTTATGAAACAGAAAAGAGACAGACTTTACAACCACTCTACTTTCCCGGCATCGTAGCTCTAACTGCATTACGCGACTTAATACTAGTCTGTACTTATGTGAGTCATGGGGTTTTGTTTTCCTTTCTTAAAGGGAAGGCATGACCTAACGCCAAAGCTGCATAAATAAATTTAAATCCGTCTGACATGAGTAATGCAAATTCACACACTTAGTCGCACATTTTTAGACCCGTCACGGAAAAGTACCTGTGACAAATTTTTCCTTTTTTTTCACACTGAAATGTTCCAGCGCATCAAATATTAATCTTACATAAAGATAACCTAAATAATTAAAAACGCAGTTGTTGTTTTTTTGTCCCATAAATTTAATAACTAGCAAAAACAGATAACGTTTTTCAATAATTATCGTTGAGGAATTTTAACCCACACTTCTTTGCAGGATCATTTTGGTTTGGTTCATACATGGAGGACGGACGTTTCTGTGTTCATACAGAAAATGTTGAGTTCATTTTAGCATATCTTTCCTGTGGGACTCCTCAAGGTTCAATTATCGGTCCTCTCCCTTTTCCATTGTTTCTTCTCCCTTTAGGGCCAGTTTTTATTATACACAGCATCTCTTTTCACTGTTATGCTGATGACTGTCAGATTTATCTCCATATAAAACCTAGCTGCCAATTATCCCTGATGACATAAAGGCATGGATGGCCATGATTTTTCTGAGCCAGAATAACAAGAATCTGAGTTCATGTTATTCAGTCCTAACAGTACTTCACTCACCGCTCTTCAAGACCTGGAACCATATGTTAAAGAACAGATTTAACACTGGATTCAGGTTTTAAGTTCAAAATACAGATCAGCAACGTTTTGCAGAAAAGGTACACCAGGTTGCCCAAACAAAACATTGATTATTGCAATTCACTTTATGCTGGGATCAGTCAAGCCTCCCTTCAGCTTGTTCAGAAAGCTCCTGCCTGTCTTCTAACTGGGACACGCCAACACAAACATATCTCACCTGTTCTATCATCTTTCTTCTGGCAGCCTGTCCCAAATAATTGATTTCAGAATCCTTCTCTTCATTAAAACAAGTTTTCCAGATTCTTGAGTACCAATGTTGTCTCACATAATGGTAAATTTAATGGTATAGTGCTTTACCTAGTCTAGAGGACTTTAAAGCACTTTACACTACATTCAGGTATTCATCCATTCACAAGCTGACGGTGGTAAGCTACATGGTATCCAGAACTGACAGAAGCAAAGCCGCCATAAAAGCACACCGTCAGGCAATCTGAGCACCACCAGCAGGCAAGGCATGTGGACACAGCTGGGATTCAAACCAGCAACCAACCAGTTATAGGACTAACTCCTACCTCCGGAGCCACCGTCGCCACTCTGGCACCACAAACCAACGCTGACTGTATGCAAAAAAATATTTTTTGTGAAATGCACAAGATGTAACAGAAGACACATCTTCCAAGAAGTTCCACTTTGGTCTCATCAGTCCACAGATCATGTTCTGGATAGTCAACATGTTTTTGGGCAATGTAAGACAGGCCTTTTCCCTGTCTCTTTTTTGATTAGTGAACTCATCACAGGGCTGCATATATCTGTATATAACTAAGCTGCCTGGGCGGAGGTCTGCACTCTCCGAGTGCTTTTCTAGTTTGCACTGTCATCTCATTTTAAATAACATTTTTTCCCGTTATCAATTCAATTTAAAAATGCTTTATTGATCCTAAAGGAAAATTAAGACTTGTCGTAGCTCATACTATTCAAATCTCTTCATGGAGTTGTTGTGGGCAAGAAGGATCTCCTCTAGCAGTCTGTGTTACAGCGAAACTAAAGAAGCCTCTAACTCAAGAGGGTGGACAGGTCTATCTGGACACCCTGGACAGCTCGCCAATATATTACAGGGCCAAATACACAGGTATATTTTGTAAAAATAAAACAAAAAAAAGGAAATCATCCTGCTCAGTTGCACATTTCTTGAAAAGTGGAGTATGCTATTTTTAATAACACAGTATTTTAGTGTAATTTTGCCCTCACTGTACACTGTTATTCCTAATACTGTTGGTTATATTTTTATCTTTGTGTGAATCTGTCACTTTGCTGCTGTTATGCTTGGATTTCCCCAGTGTGGGACGATTAATGGAAATTTTATTCTTTTCTGTTTTATGTATTGCATTACAACCTAAATTGCTCACATTTCTCAATGCATATGCACACACATATATGTATTAAATACATCCACACAAATCTAAAAAAATGCCTTTATTTTTAGCATTTTCACTGAAATAAACATGTTTGAAGGTATTTCTTGATATTTTGTGTTCATTGTATGCATTTCTATTGTTTGTCTGTGTGTTCAGGTAATGGGATGTGTGGCATGTACAAGCTACAATAGAATGCAAGATATGCAAGATATGAAAAAGTCGCTGTTATAATTTCCGTTTTGCCATAACTCCCATTGTGGCTTTTACATTTTGTTGACCCTTTTAGGCTGCTGTACTACCCTGATCTTTTTCTGTTCTTAACCACTTATTTCCCTACCAAAGCCATTTAGAGAGCAAGAGTTTTATAATCATATAATCAATTTTATAATCATCAAAACAACACTTAGGCAGACGACGGATAACTATATCCATCTGTCAATATCAGAAACTATTTTAATATAAAAAATAATGTGTCTATAGCTATTTGACTAATAACAAAACTATCTGAGGCACAAACAGCGACACAATGAAGCAGCTCTAAATCTAATCCACTGATTTCTCACGTTTTTTTCATTTGATGAACAACAACATCCATTGTATAAAACCATAGACGCCGATTTTCTGACAGTGGGTGCTGCAGGACTCACTGTACCCCCCTGCCTCACACATACACACACACACACACACAGACACACAAACGGGCCGAGTTGTTGATTAAAATCCTGCGACCCGAGCCGAGACCCACACACTGACACAAAGCAGTATAAAACTGTCATAATCCTGCTGTGTGTCTATGGGAATGAGCGAGGAATCTTCTTTTATAGATCTTTGAGAGCACACCTGTTGCTGATCTCTGCAGTCAGTGAGCAAAGCTGTGCTCATGTTGTGAATAAATCTTTTAGTACTGTTTGAGTCACTGTTTGATTCCGTATGTGGGTTGAAAGATTTCAATTCAACGCAATATCTATTTGAAAGTTATTAATTGCCCTGGAATGTTGTTGCTCATCGCTTCAATTTATTTGATCCGCAGACAGCGGTGCAAACGCAAAAAAGTTGAAAAAAAAAAGATGTTTTCTCCATTCTTGAATGACGACCCATCAGAAAAGTTTATCTCTCTGACTGTGCTAAATTCAGCAAGATTTATATAATCTGTTTTGATATTGTTCGCAAGCTGCCATCAGACATAAGTAGCTCTCATTTTCTTTGAAAGGAAGTCCGCCGAACCTCACGGGGTTTCAAAATATAGGTCGCCTCGGTGCCTGTTAGCTTGGGAGTTTTTTTTTACTTAAATATGAATAAAAATCATTATTTTCTCGTCTCCGTCACCGTTGAAATAAATTGTGTTTCACAGCACTGCTGCATTTCCCTGGAGTGCTGTTTGTGTGCAAAACAAAGATAGACATTGAGACATACATGCTTGGTCAGACAGAGTTTGCAGTCAATCCCACGTGGGTGCTCGGTAGCGTCCATGGGTGCTCGAGCTCCGTATCACCCACGGAATCGGCGCCTATGTATAAAACATGTATGCACGCACAGTAAGGCTCTGTTTTTGGGAAGTTGTGTGCACCCTCAGGGATGTGCAGTGAGTGGAACGGGGAGCAGGACCAGGAAACTAGCTCTGAATAAACTGTTAACGGAGAGAAACAGTTTTGCAGTCTTCTGTCCTACCAATAAACAAACATGCATGAGTTTTCTAAAGTTTAGCATCAATCCATTCATATTTACATATTGCACATTGTTGTAATATTTCTGTTCTTTCAATGAAAGGGAGCTGAATTAAACATTACTCTGTGAAATCCCTGCAGTCCTTCTGTATTGGCCCCTATAGGGAGTTGAGATTAGAAATGTCAGTCAATTATCATTCAGCTGTAACAACATGTTTGGAAAGAGTAACAAGCAAACATAAAAGCAAATATAACCTAACCTTAGGGGAAACGGTGGGTCATTGTAGGAATTAGAGGAGCTCACTCTGAGACGGGTGGTACATTATGTCTTAGCGTCGGTGGTTCAGTAGTCACTGACCAGTCTTATCAAATCTATTTCAGGATGTGTCATAGCAGCATGTCTCTCAGGCTAAAGGGAAAAAAAACACAACTTTTCTTCATCTTTTTTCCTCTTTGTTTCCTTTGGTAAACTGACTCATTTTGACCACGTTTGTCAGCTAATGGGCCAGTGGCCAGTCCATTTATCAGGGAGTCAAGCTGTTTTTGAACCGAGCCTCCTCTCCTCACGCAGAGACTTGTCAGCTCTGCTCTGTGTTCACACGCTGCACTGTGAAATATGGCATGACAGCAACTGCAGAGGTTTTAAGCCCGAGTTTGTGACCCTACTTACACAAGAAAGAAATATGGATTCTGACTTCAGGCTTTTGAGGCAAGACTCAGCAGAAAAGATGTTTGTGTAACGCTGCACAAGAAATGGCTCCAGAGAAGGAAAGGCTTGCTGATAGTGTCACACTACTGCAACGCCACTAGGACAAACTACATTGCCCCGCATTTTGAACCCTGCTAAGTGCTCCTGTATATGGTAAAATTTAAAAGAGATGAGACAATGTTATTAACAGTTCCAGTGGAACTTTTTTGGTACTGCATGGGCTTTGGAAAGAGTTTAGTTGTATATTCCAATTGAAATATGTTTTATTGTGTTTTTTTTAGAATATCCAAAAATGATGCAAAATATTTAACTATACATTAAATCAATATGATAATATCAACGAAAAGGCTCTCAAAACAATTCGTGGATGTACATTTTTGCTTGTACTGTTTGTAATGCGTGAAATGCATGAAAAACACAACTTAGCACAACGCTGCATCAGTGGCTGTTTGTCTGTAACCAGGAGTTCCCATCTGGGGCAGTTTTAAAGGTTTCATTGCCTCAACAGAAAGCCCTGGTTGCCACGCTTGAAACTCCTGGTAGTGACTGTTAAATGCAGCTTTTTTTGAAACTCCTGGTATTGACTGTTAAATGCAGCTTTGTTTTTCTCGTAGGCTCTTCTTCTTTTCACTGGACCTTTTTCTTTTTGCAAAGAAACTTATCAGAGACCTCTGTTTTTACTCATTTCCTAGCTTGTGGGTTTGTTTTTAGCGGTGACGTATCACGTGACTGAGGTAAGTGTCTGACATGCTTCATGTGTGAGTGATAGTCGGATGTAATTTTTTAAGCTAAAATATTTTTTAGACTCTGATAATAAATAAAATGGAAATACTTTCATTTTTCTGTCTCACTTTGTTTCCCAGAGATGCATGAAAACAATATTAGATATTGATAGGTAAACATTTCTTAACAAACAGCTGTATATTTATTGGTTTTCCTTTTTTCCCATGACTCTATGTACTGCCCTTTTTACTGAAAATGCATGCCTATTGCTTGAGAAATGTTAATATTTCACAAAAATGGTGTTCACAGATATTTTACTGATTTTCTTGAATTCTTGCAAGAGGATGGAGAAAATCTGCAGGATTATCACGCCATCAAAGCGAATCAGAAGTGCTCTGTAATCCCGGTGGAGTTATAAAATGCCAATGCAGTAGAGAGCACTCATTCATGCTTTTAGTTGATGACCTTTTCATCTGTGCTCTAATGTTGTCCCATAAAATGAAGTGACATACTGAAATAGTGCGCAGGATTCTTACATTTGTGTTGTTTGATTTTTTTTAGCTGAAACTAAAGGAAAAACATGTTCCACTTCTCTCCTTTAGATGCAAAAAAGGCTTTTAATTAGTGTATTTTGGACTTTTTGCAGCACTAAAAGGATAAGTGAAATGGGAAGAGATTTAGTAGATAGAAACATTGCATTTAACTTGGTCTAGTGAGTTACCATGACAGCAAGAAGTCACATTTAGGTGTAAAACAGTATCTTCTAAATGATGTGAGTGTGTGTGACGTAAGAGGGATTTTAAAAAGGAAGCCCTGGGCTTCATGGTGACAAAACCAATTAGTGTAAAAAACATGAACATGCAGCTGCATTTTAATGAATGCCAGCTCATTTTCTGCTGTCAGAGCTGACTTTCTTTTCTTCTGTCTCTAAACTACGAGCAAACGCATGTGGTAAGTATGGAGAGGGACACTATACTCTTAAATTAGCAGTCTGGCCTACAATAATTTGTTGAAATGACAGATCACAACTTCAGGGTGAATAATCTTTTCTCAGCAGTTACCTTTTTATAGTACAGTGTAAAACAGGCATGCCAGTATCAAGGCATCCAAAGGTTTCAAACTATTCAATGTCCCTAAAACCGAAAAATAATTTTGTCAGTTTGTTCCTATCGTTCAAAATCCTTTTAAAGGCATGCCAGTGACAGTGCCAATCCAAAACGGCTACATGGAGCATAGAAAACGGCAAGGCTGCCCCTCCCCCACATGCTGCTGCATACTGCTGGATGGCTGGCTAAAAGAAAGGCTTCCTCACTTACAAAAAATACAAATCCCTCTGTTTTAAGAATGTTTCAAAGTTTCTCTTATTCTTTTGCTCTGAACTAATTTCCATACTTCCCAAAGGGTTAAAAAACATAGACAGCTGTGGTGTGGAAATCTACCCAACGCCTTTATGAAAGTAATTCTGTTTTAAACTACAGTTGGCAACCTGCCAGCCTGTTATACACCCCAGCGCAACTTTATAAAGGGCAGAACAGAACAGAACAGATTTTATTCTATCTTTGCTTGAAGCCATCTATCAAAATGAAACCAGCTTTAAATATATGTTATAGATCAAATTCATCAAATTATGTAAAGTAATAGCAGCATTAAGTGTTGTTTTTTTCTTTAAATATAAGCAGTTAGATCCTGGTATATATGCTAAATTAAAAAGTTTAGGTTAGTACTGTGATATTGTAAAACTTTTATTTTGACTGTAGACTGTTAAATTTAACAGGGTTCCATGTCTATTACAAAAGTTAACTCATACCCTAACTTCCACCTATTTATTTATTTATGCTTGTTACCAAGGAGACCAATTTTCCTGAAATAACAAAAGTGGTCTTAATAGTTCAGGGTTAGGGTTAGGTTGTCCAATTTTGCTTTTAGAGTTTGTTTGCTTTTTCACAGACCAGTGCGGCTCTTGTTCCTAACTATAAAACATTGTTCAAATATGTGGAGGGTGAATCACACCTTAAGAAATCAGCTACTCTACATGACAGATGTCTGAAAGAGAGTTTTTATTTTTACAAAATCCCAAATCCATCAAAGACTATACCAAGAAGCTGTCAAATGCATCATGATCCAGTTTCAGCTCACAGATAGCTCTTTAGGAATGACTTTGTTTGCAAAAATACACAAATTTATATTTGAGGAAAATCTTTAAAACCTTTTTTATAATCTAATAATAAAGGTGGAACAAATTGCATTATTTGAACCCGCTTTTGAGCTATTTTAACCTATTACAAGGACATCTAGCTTTGTTGAGAAAATGGGAGAAAACCTTATCTAAAGGGCGATAACAGCTTCACGGCTAATAGATGACTATTATCCAAACTAACAGCCAAACAATTTGTTTTTCCTCCAGCCATGTTATTCCATTCAGCTTAAAAGGAGCTCTTCCAAAATGAATAATAAGTTTAGTTCAATGTGACTTCTATAATCCCTACTTCCACCTTCATAAATATTAAATGTCACAAAATGTCAGAAACATGTCTGACTTTCAAACATCTTACAAGATGAGTGTTTGTGTGTGTGTGTATGGGTGTGTGTGTGTATGTGACTGTGTGTGTGCATGTTACCCAGACTGTTTCGCTTATGTTGATGGGACCTATGCATCTTATTTTTCAGTCACCAGAACATATCTTTCCTTCAGGTCCCCATAAATATGAAAGGTTAAAGCAAAATCATGTCACAATGTTACTGGTAGCTGGTGTCTTTAGGCATAGAGTTGGTATAATTATGCCATGATGATGATGTAATTTTGATGTTGTATATGGTTGTGTTTGATAGATCATTCTGTCCAGGGGTTTAATGTGCGGTGAACCAAAGGAGGCAAAACCATCAATGAAAGCTGTCACTGTGAGCTCATTACCCACGAAGGAGGAGTACAGTATGGTGGCATAAATAAGATTTACTGATAAATTATTCACTGGACTACAGAAGACTTTATAATACTGACCCAGGGGAAAACCACTAAACCAAAAGGAAAAAAAGCATTTTTATATGTTCCACCCCTTTAAGGTATGGGGGACTGTCCCTGTCAAAACTGACGATAAATAAATATAAGAGGAAATAAATAAATAAATGAGGAAATTAAATTGGTAATAAAATTATAATAATTAGAAAAATAAAAAAAATATTATTAGTATTATTTTGAAATAAATTAATAAATGTGGTTCTCAGTGTTTTTCTTTACAAAGAAGCTACACCTGGTCTGGTATCCTGCTCAGCTGCAATGCCCTGTTGGAGGGGGGCATCGACTGGGATGATGCTCCCAGTAACTCAGGGGTGGGGAATGTCCGGCTTCCGGGCCGTATATGGCCCGTGAGACTATTTCAACTGGACTCCAATGCAATAAAATGTTTAGATTTTATAGTTTGAGTAAATTAAAACCATCAGAAAAAATTTTGACAGTCAGTTTTCGAAGATAAAACAGAAGTATGTGTATGTCCAAGTCAAGATCAGGGTCAGTAAATACATCACGTGATGTACGTCATTACATGATTGACACAGATGACAAGGAATGAATCATGGCAGCTGTCAAGGGGAGGAAGGTGGATGAAGAATGCCGCATATTCCAGGAAAGATGGACAAATGATTTTTTCTTTGTTGAAGTGAAAGGCAAGCCCGTGTGCTTAGTTTGTGGCGATGCAATGGCAGTAAAGAAAAAGGCAAATCTCGAGCACCATTATAGTTCCAAACATACTAAACTTGAGGAGTTGAAAGGACAAATTTGCTTGGATAAAATTAACGCTCTTCGTCGGAGTTTAACTGCTCAACAAGCAGCTTTCACACATCCACAGACTGACAGAGAGAATATTACGCGTGCCAGTTTTGAGGTGAGTGCATTAATAGCCAAGAGGGTGAAACCTCATGCCGAAGGAGAGTTTGTAAAGGAGTGCCTTGTACCTGCCACAGAGCTGCTCGTGCCCGACAAAGTGCAATTATTCCAAATCGTAAGTTTGTCTCGAAGAACCGTGTCCGATAGAATTGCTGATATGGCTCAAGATATTAAAGGGGCTATATGCAATTTTCTGAAATTTAAACTCGCGCCTGATCCAAAAACCCAAAAGCCTGATGTTACATTTGAATATGCCGTTGAATGTGCAAAACTCATCCAGGCATTTGACGACAGGTTCCAAGATGTGAAAAATATATAAAAGGAACTGGACATGTTTGCTACACCGTTTAATGTCCAACCATCTGATGTGCCAGACAACCTCCAAATGGAAATAATTGAGTTGCAAAACAACAGGGAGCTTCAAGCTAAGTACACCAACCTCTCTCTGCTGGACTTTCACAAACTGTACATTTGTGGTGAGGATTTTCCCAACCTGAGGAGACATGCCATGAAGTTTGCATCTTTGTTTGGGACAACGTACCATTGTGAACAGTTCTTTTCAAAACTGACGCTTGCAAAGAGTCGCTTCCATTCAAGACTGACAGACGCAAACTTGGAAAACCAGCTTCGAGTAGCATCATCAGCACTGCCAGCTGACATAAGATCCCTTGCTGAAGAAAAACAGTTCCAGCCGTCTCATTAGGTGGGTTTGATGTGCAGAAATGCAACCATAATGAGGTTTAGTAACAGTAGTATAGACTTAATGTTGGTCTTTATTTTTACAACTTTGGTTATGTGTTCCTCATCGCATGGCCCTTGGAGTACTATCTAAAAATTTTAATAGCCCTTCATATGAAAAAGGTTCCTCCCCCTTGCAGTAACTGAACATTGTCTGTGTCCTGTTATCAACTTTTTACTTTCTTTAATTTAGAAAATACTCCTACATCAGTTCTTTTTGTTTTTTATGTGTCTCTGGTCTTTCTTCTTGAACCCCCAGACGGTCGTGGCAGATGGCCACTCGTACTGAGCCAGGTTCTGGTTCTGGTTCTACTGGAGGTTTCTTCCTGTTAAAGGGGAGTTTTTCCTCTCCACTGTCGCTACATGCTTGCTCAGTATGAGGGATTGCTGTGAAGTCAACGACAACACAGGTGACTGTCTACTGTCGCTAAATGTCAGTCCAGGAGGAATGAATGCTGCGAGTCAATGACCCGAAGCAATCTGCTTGGCTTCCTTAGATAGAAAACTTCGAAACTGATTGGAATTTATGTATGATTGAATTAAAATGACTTTCTTCTAAAGTGCCTTGAGATGACATGTTGTGAACTGGCACTATATAAATAAACTTAATTGAATTGGATTCAGCTGTAAAATTGGACACATAGACTGCTTCCATTAGCCTGGTGTCTTGTAATTTTGTCTATACAATGTGGACTAATGGTGAAGTTCTGCTCATTACGTGATCAAGTGACACTGAATAAAGTTTAGTACTTCAGTATCATGTGTTTCTGACCAGTTTCTGAAATCAACAGGAGTTCAAGCGGACTCTGTTAGATAGTGTGTGCAGGCAGGAGCTCTTGTTGTATTCTGCTGGTGATGATAGCTTCTGAGTGTTTGTCAAATGTAATTGCAGTTCCAGTCGTTTTAGCTAAACCAGAGATCCCCAACCCCCCAGACCAATATTGGGCCGCACAGAAAGAATAAATAACTCACAGTATTTCCATTTTATATATAACTGGATTCTCTCCGTTACATCCGGCTATAACTCACTCTTGACAGATGTGAAGACGCTTGCCTCAGTCAAGTGATACGTCACAGCTAAAAACAAACCCACAATCTAGCAAAATGATTAAAAACAGAACTCTCTGAAAAATATCTTTGCAAAAAGGAAAATGTCCAGTGAAGAGACTGAATAATAGCCTAGGACTTCCAAGAAAAAGAAAATTACATTTACCAGAGAATACTAGGAGTCCTATTTTAAAAATGGATTTAGCGCTACAGGCGATTTCCACACACCAAGCCAGCTCTGCTTAATATGTGGCAACCGGCTTTCTAATGAGGCAATTAAACCATTCAAACTGCCCCAGACAGGACCATCTCGTTACAATGAAACAGCCATAGGGCTGCCCCTGATTCAGCATTGTGCTGAGTTGTATTTTTCATGTACTTCATATTTGTTTTTGTGATGAATCCTATTTTATAGGCATGTTTAAATGTTTCCAGAGTGACCAGAGAACGTTAGGAGACAGAGAGAATGTAAGTCACGTTATGTTGTTGCTGCAATGTTATGAAATGCAAATAAAGTTATGAGCACACATTAAATGGCCTGTACTTGTATGGTGCTTTATTAAGTCCCAAAGCACTTTACCCTACATTTAGACATTCACCCACCGGTGATGGTAAGCTACATTGTAGCCACAGCTGTCCTGGGGCACACTGACAGAAGCGAGGCTGCCGAACACTGGCACCATCTTCTGACCACCGCCAGTAGGCAGAGGAGTAAACGGTCTTCCCCAAGGACACAACGACTGAAACAGACAGAGCAGCGGCTTGAACCGGCAACCCTCCGGTTACGTTACAAGACGAACTCCTAACCCCTGTGCCACAGTCGCCCCATTACATTTACATTTATTATTATATTTTAAAAAATAACCTATTCTTATGTTTCTTTTTATTTTGTTGAATTAATGTGAATAATACTGATATTAAACCGGTTCGTGGTGAAAAAAAGGTTGGGGACCACTGAAGCACACGTCACATGTCATTTTCTTTGGTTCAAGCTCCCGGCTATAAGCAGCTAGCATTGTTGTGCTGAGCTAAGTTGGCATGTGTTTGGACGAGGCCCCCTTTTAAGCCATGATATCCATGTGGTTAGCTTTCATTGTTACGGTATCTATTGACAAACTGTACCTATATGCTTACCTAGCAGTGTGATGTTGCCATGTGAACCCAAAATGTAATATATTGTTTAATTAGTTTTATAGATTCCTGACTCTAATTCCAAATAATGATTTCTTTGCTCTGAAGTTTTCTTTTCTAACTTGAAGACTTAAAGCAAAACATTTAACCATTTAATGTGAAGCTATGAGCTATTAATAACAAACATGCCATTTGTGATTATCTTAGTATCTTAGTTTTGAGCAAATATAGATAAGACCTTTCATTTCTACCATCTTAAAAGCTTCAGGGTTAATGGAAATTAGTCACCTCCATAACCTTTGTTATTTGCCACGCTATAAGGATTAAAACATCAAGCTTTAGAATGTATACATGCTTTAAAACATTACTATACTATATTCCATTATAATATGTCAACTATATCTAGAATAGCTGGTTTGGAGATTTGAAGAACCTGGAGTTTATGGTTCGATAATTTTTGACATATTTAATTTTTCAGATATCCAGCCTGTGCACTGCAAACTAACTAATACTGCTGATTTCTGCTAGGACTCAAAACCAAATATGTAACCTCTGATTGGATTAGGTTCGCTCTGCACCTATAATCAATTGTTCACATTCTGCAGCCATTTCAGCATTTGATTTTTGTCTTCAAACAAGTGTAAGAATTAAGTTTCATTACACATGAATGTCCTTTAGTTTCCCACAAAAACCCTGATCTTTATCAAACCAAACCAAATTCAATTGAAACCAGAAGTCTACATACACCAGATAAAAAACACATACACCTATTTTCCCACTGTCTGAAAGTAAAATCAGACCAAACTTCTCTTGTTTAGGTCAGTTAGAATGACTATAATTATTTCTATTTGCTAAATGCCACAAAATTAAGAGAACCATTTTGTCAGACATTTTGTCTTTTTATTTGGTGAATGTAAACTTCTGGTTTTGACTGTAGGTAAAGTTCCTAAAGCCATGACATAATAAAACTTATCCTATCCAGCAGCACAAATCTAAACAAATGTTGCATGGAATATGCAGTCAATGTAAATCCAAATTAA
The DNA here is from genome assembly GCA_963556495.2 of Valencia hispanica. Taxonomy (NCBI): domain Eukaryota; kingdom Metazoa; phylum Chordata; class Actinopteri; order Cyprinodontiformes; family Valenciidae; genus Valencia; species Valencia hispanica. Next base: position 5,218,820 of record OY747705.1, on the reverse strand, counting down.
AACAAAAGGGTTAAAACTCCCCAGAATGACTATCCAGACAAGTTTTACAAAAACAGAACATGAGATAATATCCCCTCTTTTTCTAGAGGCCAGTATTGTTTCCTGCTGTTTTAACTTGGTCAATATTTCACTAGGATGTAGTTATGGCATTACTTCTTTAAAAAAAATACTTTCTATGACTGTTTTAACCTTCAAAGTTTGAGCCCCTTTCCTATATGCCGATTAATCTCTTTTTTTTTAGATGGCTGTTTTTATTTTGCCTAACAAGACAAACATAAAAATGCTGAGAAGAAATCCAAGGTAGCAGCGCTTTCACAACAGGGAGAGACACTCTCCATGACATAAGCTACTTATTTAGAGCCTGACTAGTTGGAAAACCTCTTAGGTTTCTTCAAACTCTTTTCTCTCTCCTACACCCCAACATTCCTTTAAACTCTTTTTTACATTGGCAGCACTTTCCAATGATGATCTTCGTGAATGCCCTTGACAATCATACCCTACACCCAAGCTCTGCCCTTTTTCATCTCTTTCAGACAGTATCAGGATGCAACTAACCCTAGAAGACAAGGCAATGCAAACATGACACTAGCAACACAGATTCTACATGCAACCTGCTTCAGATTCTTTATGGCCAGGGATGACGGTGGACTTTGAACACACTGCTATTACTCTCACCACCTAGGACCGATGTGGTTTACTTTTAACCGTAGGCCCTGCAGGCCATTTTTTCTGATGTTGGAGTCATGACCTCTGATCTTAACTGAGGCAGAGGAGGACTGAAGTTCTTTGGATGTTGTTTTGGGGTCTTTGTGACATTTTGGATGATTCATCTCTGCGCTCTTGGGGGAATTTTGATCTGCTGGTCTCCTATAGGGAGGGTCACCACTGGTCCCTGTATTCACCATTTGTGAAAAACATGCTCTCACTGTGGTTCACTGGGGTCTCAATGCTTTAGAAATGGCTTTAGAACCTTTTCCATACTGATAGATCTCAATGACTTTCCTTCTCATTTATTCTCAAATGTCTTTGGATCTTGAGAACAGGTGTGGCAGTAATCTGGCCTGGGTGTGGCTAGAAGAATTGAAGTCAGATTATTTTTTAACAGGGGGGGGGGTTTGCGCTTAGCAGTCACTTTGTCACACAGGGCAATGTAGGTTTGCATTTCTTTCTCCCTTAATAATAAACACCTTCAATTAACAACTCCATTTTGTGTTAACTTGTGTTATGTCTGAATAACATGTAAATTTGTTTGATGATCGGAAACATTAAGGTGTGACAAAAATGCAGAAGAAAAATAAATCAGAAAGAGGGTAAACACTTTTTCACACTACTGTACATAAGATGGTAAAGGTGTCTTCTGACAGTTGACTGAATCACTGGTTTCTGGGTGAAGAACATCTCCACCCTTTGTTAAAACATTGCACTTGTTCAGCAATAGTTCCCCTAACTGACATTTCTTGTACAAATTGCAAAAAGAACTCACAATTAAGAGGTAAAATGCCCTCTGATTTTAAAGCTTTGAGTGAAGTGCCATCACTAAAATTATCCTCATGTCGAAAAGGTCAAGTGTGTCTAATTAGCTCTGTGAGGTTGATGTGACTCAAAACCATGACTCCACAGTGCTAATTGCCATTGGCAAATAAAGCGATGCCATATTGACAAGTGGAGAGTTAAAGAGACGTGCTGCTATTGGCGCCACTGTTGCCCGTTTTTCTGCGGCGCCCTACATTTTCCAATTATTGACTGAGAATATTCTTCATTCTAGAATCTTACTGCTTATACATCATTACCAGCAGTGATCAATCACTGATTATTAAATGAAATGTCCATTAAGGCTGAAGGGGATTTCCATACTGGGAAAAGGGCCAAGAAGTAATACTGGAGGCAGCAACAGCACAGGGACCGCTGCAGTCAGGCCTTCCTGCTCTTCCATTAACATCCATCCACTGACTCCCAAGTGGGGGAGGCTTCTTCGGATATTGTCGGACGCTTTGTTGATTAGACATGCACCTACATGTGGGCTACAGAAACACACAGGTGTTTGCATTAACAATCAAAACATTTGTTGCCAAACAGTGTACAGTATATTCCCAAACAGTTACATCACTCCACATCTCTCATCTTATCCAATCTGTTCCCCTCATTCTGTCCTTCTGTCTCATTTCTTCTAATTGAATCTCTAAGTAAAATATGGACCTGATTACATGTTCATATTAACAGCGTTTGTTTACTTGATTAAGGCAATTGTGTGTTACCAGTTTCTGACATATATGGCAATGACCTATAAAAATAAATCCATATTTTACTGCAACAACATAATTCTAGACTGATAAATAGAGACATGTAGCCTTTTAGTACCAAACTTTGGTAGTATAGCCTTCCTACTCTTCTTATTGTCACCCCTGCAGTGAATATTTTGCATAACCCCATTTTGCCAATAGGATAGCACTGAGTGGTCTTCTCCTACCATATTTTCCATAACCTACAGGAAGACGTATTTTTCATCATTCCTCTTTGTATACTCTGTCTATATGGTCTAGTCCTAGCTGGTCTCTTTTCTTCTGGTCACCCAACAGTTTTCTCTAGAACTTAGGTCTGGGGACTGAGATGTCCATCAAAGAAAGCTGGCCGTATGTTTCTGATCATTTCCTCAGTAAAGTACCCAACAACAACCCATATTTTACAGGAGGGTAACGGCAATAAATAGACAATCGTTTATTGCATCTCTATATTTCAAAAGTCATAGTTCGGTATGATTCCATTACATTTAGTCAAAAAGAAACAAAAGAAAAGGGAATATTGGCAAAATTAACTTTGAGTCCTAACATTGAGTCCGAGTGGACCATGTTCCGCGCCTCCATTGTTGAGGCGGCTGACCGAAGCTGTGGCCACAAGGTGGTCGGTGCCTGTCGCGGCACCAACCCCCGAACCTGCTGGTGGACACCGGCGGTAAGGGATGCTGTCAGGCTAAAGAAGGAGTCCTATCGGGTCTTTTTGGCTTGTGGGACCCCTGAAGCAGCTGATAGATACAGGCGGGCCAGGCGGAGTGTGGCTCGGATGGTCGCTGAGGCAAAAACTTGGGCGTGGGAAGAGTTTGGGGAGGCCATGGAAAACGAATTCCGTACGGCTTCGAAGTGATTCTGGTCCAAGCTCCGCATCTCAGGGGGGGGGGAAGCGGTCTGCCACCAACACTGTTTACAGTGGGGATGGTGTGCTGCTGACCTCGACGCGGAACGTTTTGGGTCGGTGGATGAAATACTTCGAAGACCTCCTCCGGTAAAAGTTGGACTCCGCCAAGGTTGCTCTTTGTCACCGATCCTGTTCATAACTTTTATGGACGGGATTTCTAGGCGCAGCCTAGTGTGGAGGGGATCCGTTTTGGTGGCCTCAGGATCGGGTCTCTGCTTTTTGCAGATGACATCAAGAGGAGTCAGTTAGGATAGCTCGGGCATCTGGTCAGGATGCCTCCTGGAAGCCTCCCTCGTGAGGTGTTTCGGGCACGTCCCACCGGGAGGACGCCCAGGGGAAGACCCAGGACACGCTGGAGGGACTATGTTTCCCGGCTGGCCTGGGAGCGCCTTGGGATTCCTCCCGTAGAGCTGGCCCAAGTGGCTGGGGAGAGGGAAGTCTGGGTCTATTTGCTTAAGCCGCTGCCCCCGCGACCCGACCCCGGATAAGCGGAAGAAAATGGATGGATGGATGGATTTTTAATAAAACTATGACGCCATTTGATAGTAAAAAATAAATAAATAAATGTTTGAATCATCTTGAAATTCTGTGACACTGTGAGAGTGTAAGTTGTGCCTAAAACAACTACGGAGCAACAATGCCCCTATGGAAACCCCTCTAATAGAACATACTCCAATGTCCCTTTACCTACAAATAAAACAGAAAAACTAATTTCTTTTTTCAGAACAGTTACAACTAACAATGAAGAGTGGACCAGCCGGCTTTAAATTTTGTGGAGAAATAAACTAGAAAAAAGGATCTCCACATCCGCCACTTTTTCACCATTCCATACTGGTGGTGTCACTCCCAGTGAGTGATTCCGTGATTGCAGCCTTTGGTTTAGCTAACAGAATTCTATCTGTTCAGCCTTGCTCCCCCTGCTTTGTTTTCTACTGGCACTGGCTGTCCTGCCTGCTTTGTTGTTCACCTGTAATTTTGGTAACTTTGGTATTTCTCTCCTGTATCTTCCTTAAATCAGGAACTTGTCCTGAGTTTATGTGAGTGTTGACAACTCTGTGTTTAGTGGGATGTCTGGGTGGAAATGTACCTAAGCATGGATCATGTGGATGCACACATGTGAGAACTAAACCTCCATTCCAATCAACTTCAGCTTGATCTCTGCTGTACTGGGAGCTGACGCTTAAAAAAAAGGGGAGGGGAGGGCCAGTGAGACCGTGGCCCAGAACAAGGCCTTCTCACAGTGGGAGAGCCCCGTTCAAAGGGGCTCGTTTGGCCCCAGCGGTACCGGCAAACACAGCTCATTTGCCACTGCAATTCTATTTTCACATCATTTCAATTTCAAAGAGCCTTCTGGCTACATTTGCATTCGGCTGGGATAAAAGAAAAGTTAGTGAAGGATGGAAGGGTAGAGAAAGAAGAAGAGAGTGAAAGCAAAGCAAACAGGGTGAAATCTGTACTTTATGCACTGATACTGCCAAGGATTTCTTTTTCTTTGGATTTTCTAAAATTAGTGTCTGAGGCCCATATCTAGGCTAGGAATGCTCTCATCCACGTCTGGGTGGTTTAGGATCTGAGGGAGAAAGGGCTTGGATTTATTTCACTTTCTGTGACGTGGAATGTCCACCACAATATTTGCCTTCAGCAACAATTCTCCATCACAAGAGTTTACCAGAATACTATGCAATTGTTGGATGAGTTCAGTTGATAGGTCGTATGCATTCATGTTTAAGGAACATGATGATACTTTGCTAAGTGTTTGCTTTCAAAGGAAGCCAGATGACCTCCTCAGGATTCAGAGTGTGTTTCTCTGCATTGATCAATATTACAATTTATTAAATTACTACACAAAGCATATCAGCACCTGGTCACTAATCAAAACTCCTGCCAATGGGAATGAGAATTTCTCCCTCTGAAGTCCTGAAATTACACAGTTTTAGAAATATTAACAAGAGTTGCTCAATTTAGAAATGAGAAGTGATAATTGGATTAGAGATACTAACACATAGTCTTGATCGCATCTTAAACTTGATACAGTTACCAGCATCTCACAGAGCCTAGTTCTTGCTACTATGAACATCCAAGGAAACGGAATCTTCACCAAGTCTGGTCTGGGACATAACCTGCAACATCTGAGATCAAATTTTACTTATTTTCAACGACCATCAGCTTTGGTGCATGACTTCTTTTGAATTGGAGACTTTATGTTGCTGGGCTTTTTCCACCAAAGGTGTTCCAGTGCTAAACCAGTGCTGGTGCTAAACTCAGCACTGTTTTTGTGTCTTTCCACTGCAGCAAGCCCTAACTCCAGCCCAGTAAAAACTGGTTCTGTCTTTGAAGGTGGATGAGGACTGGTGGACACCAACATGCTATTCCAGTTTCATGAGTACCATGTTTCAGCCTGCTGTTTTAGTTTTAGAGTGTCACTTTTAGTTTTAGCCTGTTAAATTATGGACACATAGCTATAACATGAATCCAATGCCATAATAAAAACAAAACAACAGACTTATCTTTCTCCCTTTTTTGCTAATTTTATCAAAATTGCCCACCATGTAAGCAATGTCAGTCATCTTTGAGCTCACTGGACAGTTGCATTTTCAACTTCAACAATAACCTATTTTGACAAGCACTCAAATATGCTATAATTCATAAGATCAAAGTGGCTCATGAGATCAAAATTGTATTATTTGTTTTTTAAAGCTTTAAATGGCCTGGCTCCTTCTTATTTGTCTGAGCTGTTGCACCACCATGTTCCAGCTGGGACTTTAAGGTCGTCCTCTCTGCTCCTCCTGGTCAAGACTCAGGTCCCATGGTGACAGAGCTTTTTCAGTAGCTGCTCTTAAATTGTGGAATGGGTTGAAGCTCCATATTCGTGCCGCAGCTCCATATTCGTGCCGCTCAGAGTTTAAGTTTTTACTCAGCTCATTATTTTTCATTGGCTTTTACCTAAGATGTCTTCTTTTTAATTATGTAATTGTGATAGGAATTGTGGTTTTTAATGTGTTTAGCTACAACTATTGTTGTTTTCCTGGTGTTTTTAATGCTTTTATTCATTCTTTTTATTGTTTTTATTACTTGTACACAGCTTTGGGCAACCATGTGGTATTAAATGTGCTATATAAATACATTTAAATTGAATTTGAATTGGTGTCATTGGAATGTGCGCTTCACAGAGCTGTAAGAAACCCCACATCTGAACTGATTTTAAGATTATATTAGATTGTATAGTTACATTTTAAAGGCGTACAGATCTAAGGAAATTTTGGACTTTTACTTTTTTCAGTTTTATTTGTTTTGGGTTTTTTATTTTAAAAAAAAGATGCGACTGTGGCTCAGTGGAAAGAGTACTTATCTTGCAATCTGAAAGTTGTGGGCTTGATTTCAGCTTCTTTCTACCATATATCAATTGACCCCTGGGCGAGGCACCTAAAGCCAAGATGACTGATCTGCCTATCTGTGTATCAGTGTAACATATGGGAGTGTGATTGGGTAAATAAGGCTTTTGTGTAAAGCACTCTGATTGGTCAGTATGACCTAAAAACCACAATATATTTCAGTCCATTTAATAATTAGGTTCTTGCAGTACAGTGGGGCAAAATTGTATTTGGCAGCCACCGATTGTGCAAGTTTTCAAACTTAAAAAGATGAGAGAGGTCTGTAAGTTTCATCATAGGTACACTTCAACTGTGAGAAACGTTTCAGGAAATTACACTGTATGATTTTTAAAGAATTTTTTTGTTTAACGGTGAAGAAAATAAGTATTTGGTCAATAACAACAGTTCACCAATCCTTTGTAATGCAACCTTCATTGGCAATGACAGAGGTCAAATGTTTCCCACCAGGTTTCCACACATCGTAGCTGGTATTTTGACCCATTCCTCCATGCAGATCTTCTCTAGAGGTGGGATGTTTTGGGGCTGTCTCTGGGCAACACAGACTTTCACCTCCACAGATTCTCTTTTAGATTGAGGTCTTAAGACTGGCTAGGCCACTCCTGAACCTTGAAATGCTTTTTATGTAGTTACTCCTTTGTTGCCCAGCCGATGTGTTCAGATCATTGTCATGATGGAAGATCCAGCCATGTTTCATCTTCAATGCTCTCACCAATGGGAGGTTGTCATCCAAAATCTCATGATACATGGCCCCATTCATCCTTTCTGTCTAAACGACATCAAGCAATGGATTTCCATCAACTTTCTTAAATTAAATGATTTAAAAACTGAGATCCTCGCTTTTGATAACTCTGACTTAGTGAACGGCGTCGTGAGCCCCCTTGGTTCTTGCTCCTTGTTTTTAAAACCCTGTGTAAAAAAATCTCTGAGTTTTTTAAGACAGTTCCTTTAAGCTTAACAAACAGGTTAGTGCAGTTGTTCAGTCCGGCTTCTACCACCTTAGGCTACTAGCTAAGGTTAAACCATATCTCCCTGCTGGAGTCTTTGAGCATGTTATTCATTTGTTTGTGTCCTGCCGGTTGGATTACTGCAACTCTCTTTTTGTTGGTCTGGATCAGTCTTCCTTGCATCGTCTGCAAATGGTTCAGAATGCAGCAGCTCGCCTGCTGACTGGCACCAGCAGGCGGGAACATATAACCCCTGTTCTGGCCTCCCTTCATTGGCTTCCGGTTACCTAGGATCCATTTTAAAATATTACTTTTTGTTTTTAAATCTTTGTGTGGTCTTGCTCCCTCTTACATCTCTGAACTGCTGACAGTTTACTCTCCTGCCACACGGTTGAGGTCTAGCTCTAAAGTGCTTCTGGTAGTCCCAGAAACTCGCTTAAAGACTCGGGGTGATAGAGCGTATTCGGTGGCTGGCCCGAGGATGTGGAACAGTCTACCTCCTAATTAAAAAATTTCCTGGAGCTTAGAGCACTTCAAGTCTCAACTAAAAACATATCTCTTTGACTTGGCGTTTAATACAGGATGACTGAGAACCCAATTGGTTATAGGTTGTTTTTATGGACTAAATTGTTTCTACTTGTGCTTTTTTTTTTTTTTTTTTTAACTTTGTGTGTTGTCTGTCTATTTGTATCTGCAGTATCCTATGTTATTGCTGTCATAATTGTGATATGTTGTTCAGCACTTTGGGGCAGCATTGACTGCTATAAATGTGCTATACAAATAATTTGACCTTGACCTTGACCTTTCCTTAAAACAGATCAGTCCTCCTGTCTACTTCACAGAAAAGCAACCCCAAAGCATAATGTTTCCACCCCCATGCTTCACAGTGGGTATGGTGTTCTTGGGATGCAACTCAGCATTCTTCCCCCTCCAAACACGGCGAGTGGCATTTATACCAAAGAGTTCTATTTTGGTCTCATTTCACCACATGACATTCTCCCAATCCTCCTCTGGATCATCCAGGTGGTTTCTGGCCAACTTTAGACAGACCTGGACATGTGCTGGCTTAAAGTGTAACTGAACCCCCTGACAAATCATAACCCCGCCCCCAGACAACATTTGAAAATTCTACAAAGTGGGTGGTGCCAGGAAGAACGGAGGGGTATGTCTGTGAGACCATGCCTGTGACACAGTCAATGCCTGTGATGTAAAAATGTACCGCTCTCCACCAATCACAAAATTCAAATGCAGTAGCCACCCTTCAACCCTAAGGGGGCAGCACTGAGGCGTTTTTAGACCAAAAAGTGTAGAATTAAACAAGTTTACACCAAAATGTAAAAAAAATCCCAGAAACTGAAAGATTGCATTGGTAAATACCCATTTATACAGTTGAGAAGCAAAAAAAAAGTTGTTTTGGGGTTTAGTTACTCTTTAAGCAGGTGGACCTGTCAAGAGCTGCAGGATTTTATTCCATGATGATGTAATGTGTTACTAATAGTAACCTTTGTTACTGTGGTCCCAGCTCTCTTCGGGTCATTGACAAGTTTCCCCCGAGTAGTTCTGGGCTGGTTCCTCACCGTTCTCTAGATCATGTGTACCCCATGAGGTGAGATCTTGCATGGAGCCCCAGGTTAAAGGGAGATTGACAGTGATCTTTGTTCCATTTTCTAATAATTGCTCCAACAGTTAATCTCTCCTCACCAAGCTGCTTGCCTATTGTAGATTGGCTCATCCCAGTCCTGTGCTGTAGAATCTTGCCCCTGGTTTCCTTGGACAGCTCTCTGGTCTTGGTCATGGTGAAAGTTGGAGTCTGACTGTTTAAAGGTGTAGACAGGTGTCTTTTATACTGATAACGAGTTCAAACAGGTGCCATTAATACAGGTAATGAGTGAGAAAGAGAAGATCTTCTTAAAAAAGAAGTAATAGGTCTGTGAGGGCCAGAATTCTTGCTTGGTTGTAAGTGCTAAATACTTATTTTCTGCTCCGTTATACATACAAATTGTTTAAAAATCATACAATGTCATTTACTGAATTAGTTTTTACATTCTGCATCTCACAGTTGAATTGTACCCATGATGAAAATGACAGACCTCTCTCATCTTTTTAAGTGGGACAACTTGCACAATATGTGGCTGCCAAATACTTTTTTGCTTCACTGAATGTATTAGGCAAGTATGTAGCTTACTCCAGGGTATTTGTCAATTTTATTATACTGTTTTATGAAAGGACCAGATTTTCTGTTTGCACTTTGCAGTTGAGTTTTTATTTTTTCGTGGAAAGCACATCACTTTATTCATGAACTACTTTATAATAAATAAAGTTACCTGGACGTGATAGGAACTACTGCATATTTTCCATTGATTTCTGACATTTATAAATCCTGCCTAAAATAGCTTGTGCAGCTCCTTATGTACACATCTGTTTTGAAATGTTCAGTGACATAATCATGTGTCTCGGAGCTGCTTCTCTGACTGTGAAAACCCAAACCCTATCTCTGGTGTCTTTTTATCCAACTAGAATAGACCTTTCTCTAGTCTTGTTTCTGGTCAAGCAGTGAAACCATATTTAGGTTTCATTAATGCAATAAAAATTTCATCACTTGACTGTATGTTTTCATTTAACATCCCAATTTAAAGGATGACATTTTTTTCATTTTTACAGAGCAAACACTCTCCATTATTATTATGCAAACACTGTGCCTTACGGTTGTCAAAGGCAAATTTAAAACATATGCTTTTTCAGCAATAGGTTGGAATTAAAGTGACAATGAAATATGCAGACCTCAGTAAATCAACCAGCATGATTCATTTTAATACATTCTGCCGTGGAGAGGAACATTTAGGTATAAAAACTATCAGGTGATAAGGGAAACAAAGAGAAGTCCCACTTTAATCAGTATATGTCCTCAGTCCCCCCCTAAGTCTTTTTACTCATACTATTAATCATTGGACTGACTGTTTCTAAAATATTTCAAAAGTGGGATTATGACAGATTTTCTACTCTTTTGATTCCTTTATTTTTACATTTATGCACTATGTTGGTGGCTTTAAATTGAAACCAGTATTATCCTTTTCCTACATGCTATATAGTAATGGTTTCATGATAATTTCCCACCAGTTATTAAGGTTTTCCTTTTAATGCTCCTTTTTAAGTCAAAGTCACTAAGTGTAAGGATAAGACAGTACATTGTGGGAGGAAGTGAAACATTTGGCTTGAGAGAGGTTCAGGAAGGCAATGTCATCTTAAATAACTCAAAAGTTTCAATTTAGGATCACCGTGTGGCCATCAATTCACCTGTGTAGATGAAGCTCTTGATATGACTTTAAATAACACTCACATTGAAATTCTAAAGCCTGGGGTGAGGGAATAATAAAGGGCGCAAAGAAATTTATCTCGGCAATGAAAATTGAGCCCCGGTGATCCAGGATAAAATTTCAGGAGTGCAAAAAGCGTTTTTTCTGCTATATTCAATGGACTAAAGTCAACAACTATCTGTGTTTACTATGCTGTATGAAATTTACTGTATATTAAAACTGATATTGGTATACCTTTATATGAATAACGCTGATCTCACTCCACTGCCAATTTTTTGTGTGCTTTCCACTGGAGGCATTTTTCTGATACCATTAAGGAGATTCCCAACCACAACGTAATACGACGCTATCAGCCTGCCATTTACTAAATTTATTCACCTCTCGCTATCATCTGCATATGTTTGGAGGCATCTACACTGTATATCTCCACTATCTCTCTACCCCCCCGTTCCCTCCGTGCTCCTGCTCTCTCTCCCTTACTGCACCAGTGAAGCAGATGCCTTTGATGCCATGCTACAAATCACACATTTAGCTTTTCATCAATATTTCATCTATCCATCCTTGGCTATGCTCTTTCTAGCTCTGTAAATCAGCACCGGCTATGGAGGGAAGCGTGAGGATGTTGGAAGTCGTTTGATTGAGGAAATCCAAAGCAGGCTGAGGTCAAACCCTTTGCTTATAAAAGCTGGATTGGGGGATGCACACTGATATGTAGGGTCCTTAAAAGACCTGACAGAGTGGGACAAAGCAGGTCAACAAGCTATACCAGTTTCAGTTTAAATCGACAGAGTGGCATATAGGCAGCCTTTGATTTGTTTTATATTAGAGTGTCTTGGAAAATGTTGACACATTTTCAAAAATATCCACATTTTGTTGGGCTACAACCACAAAGTCCAATTCCATTTTGATTTTATGATAAGAGAAAAGAAAAACAAAGCATAATTGTTGAGAGGGAGCAATATGATCGTCTTCAAGTTTTTTGTTAATGAAGATCTGTCAAGTACAACATGTTTTCATATTCAACCCCTTTACCCTGACACCCCTAATAAGATCAAATGCAAATATTTACCTTCAGATTTCACCCAATTAGAATCCACCCAAAGGTAATTTAATCCTCATTCTAAATCCGTCTGTTTTATGAAGGCCTGAGAGGTTTGTTAGGGAATGAACAGCGTCATGAAAAACCAAGGAACACAGCAGACAGGTCAAAATGTGGAGAAGTTTAAGGGAGGGTTATATAATAAACAGGGCCGTACAGAGACCTTTAGAGGGGCAGGTGCCCAAAGTTCAGAAGGGGCACATAGAGCAAGATTTTAAAAGGGTGCACACACCATAACTTATAGTACACCACCTTGAATAACAACAACTGATATTCATAGAGAATTGCAACATAATATATCAACATCATCCGATGGGGACCATGCAAAGCAAAAGTAGCCCCTTTTTCATCTGAAGGGGTACTATGTTGGTGTTGAGACTCTGCTGCTGGGCTGTGTTGATCAAACACCTTAAACAATAAAAAGACCATTGGAGAGCTGGCAGCTGATTAGTATAAGTATTATAAAGAACATTATGGAATAATTTCACTTGCTGCTGTGTCTCATTAAATAGACCCTAATATCTGACTGATTAACCTCGACAGCAACTCAGCTGCAGACAGCTGTAAAGATCAAAACAGCTCAGAGGGGCCAACTCTACTAATCTATAGTACTGTTTGCACCTCTGAGAGATTTAGATTTTTAATGTCAAGAAATTAAATAAATTCATGGTATCTTTGGCACACAGCAATGAGGTAAAAATATTAACATTTCAAATAATTTAAATATAAATATAATAAATATTTATTTGGATAAGAATAGATTAATTTATTTGACAAAAGCATGTAATTTTTTATCAAAATATTTACATGTATAAATATCAATTTTGGGACATTTTGAATTGTGGCACGTCTGGCTTTCCATGCCTGCTGCAGTCTGAATTGTTGGTACAGTAGGCTATTTTCGGCCACTGTTTATGTGATGATTTTAGATGTAAGCTGCAAAGGCTATGGACCCAACCTTTCTGGCTAAGGGTCTGCAGCAGAAACTTTATTTCATTCACAGCCGTTCACCTCCAGCCTCCAGCAGTGAGGATGCACCGGGTAACGTTAGGTGAACGGTAGACTGCACCTGCACTTTGAGGTGTGTTCCTCAGGTGAAAGTCGCGGTGCCGTTTCTTTATATGAAAGTGGTGGAGACTACATGACTCAGAACGGAGGGACCGACTGAAGCTCTGTTAATTTTTCTCCCAGCCTGTCTGAAGTCTGAAGCTTTCTCTGCGACCAAACCACTTCTGTGTTTGGGGATGGGGGATCTGAAACCATTACTGCAAGTATAGTATACAGTATAAAGTAATTTAAACTCCTGTAGCTCTTATCATGTCCACCCTACTTACCAACAGCCTCACTCACAAAGCTAAGCAGCTGAGGTGTGAAGGCAGAGGCATTGGTTAATGGCCACCATGTGACTGACTGCAGTCAAATCATTTTATTTAGCTAAATTGTTGTTAAATTAATAGTAGTTACATGTTGATGTTGAGAGGCACAGCCAGGCACACACCTGCATATTCCAGAAGAAAATACTTTTTTGGGGGGGCAGCATAGAGGACAGTTGCAGGTGCCCAAGCCCCCTGACTCCCCCCCGCCCCATCCCCACCCCCCCTGTACGCACCTGACAATAAAAAAAGCTGTCCACGTTTCACACTGTGCCGTTCAATTAATTCTCCAAAAATGGAAAGAGTAGAATTATGAACCTAGAAAGACTAACTAGGGTAACTTTGGAGAAACTGCACAGATCAGGTGGTAAAATCTGTTGAGAAGACAACTATTAGTCAGGTCCTTCATAAGTCTTCCCTTCATGCAACAGTAGCAAGAAGAAAGGCGTGCATTAAAAAGAAGGAGAGAAAAGACAGCCATAAAATGTCCCCTTTGCAGTTTGTCACAAACCATGTGAGGACACAGTAACCATAGGGTAAAAAGGGCTCTGATCAAATGAAACCAAAACAGAAACCATCTGGCCTATATGCAAAGTACCTCATGTAGTGAAAAAAACTTGAACCATTTCCACAGTGAAACATGGTGGTTGTACAGTCATGCTGTGGGGATACTTTTCTTAAGCAGGGACTGGGAAGCTGCTTGGAGTTGATGAGAACATAGATGGAGCTAAATACAGGACTGTCATGAAAGAAAGCGTGTCAGAGAAGTCCTGAGACATACAGCCAGAGTGACATCGGAAAAGTTTAGACCTAAGAATATTCATGTGTATGAATGGCCCAGTTAAAGTCCAGATCTAAGCTGAATCTGTGGCAAGACCTTGAAGATTGATGTTCACACATCATTTTTTTAGTTTTTACAGGAAAGAATGGGCAGAAAATACAAATGTGTTAACAGATGTGCAAAGTCGGTAGAGACTGACTCAAACAGATCGCATCACAAAGTATTGATTCAGTGGAGCTGTGCATGACAACATGTCACACTTTTCTGATTCTTTTTGAAAACATTTGGAATAAAAAAAAAACTTTTTCATTCCACTTCACAACCATTCTCTAAATTGTCATGATTTTTCATATAAAATCCCAACAAAATATTGTCAAGTTTGTAGTAACAACTAAAATAGACAACTTTTGGAAAAAAAATAGGGAAAATGAATACAAGACATCATAAATGTAAATATATTTTACATTTCTGCAAAATTTTACTTAATTTGACTCTGGAAGCAATACAGTATTTTTGAATTTCAATATGAAAATGTGAAACAAACTGAAAGTTTTTAGTTTTTTAATTTGACAAAATGGTTAAAATTTTATAAAAGATTAGCTTGTTGCAGCAAGTAATAGCGAAGAAACTGACTACTCTTTTTTTAATGAAGCTGAGACAAATATCTTACTTTAAATGAAAGACTAAACATAAACTTGTTTTTGGAAAATGTATTTTTCTCTGTAGATCACCTTGTGTGAGCAGAGGAAGGAGATGATACCATTTCAAAATGAATCACCAAAGGCTTTTTGGAAAGAAAGAGGAAGAAAGAGGGGATAATAAAGCCCACAGCAAAAGAGATATGAAGTGGAAATTTCAACAAGAGGGAGCTACTTGTTATTATAACAAAAGTAAAATAAAAACCAGCAACAACAGTCTTGCTGTTTTTCTCATTTTCATTCTTAACTTCCCCACCTTTTGGGCGTATTTATTTGTTGTTCTTTCGTAGGTTGCGGTTTACACCCCTTGAAAGCTCATTTGTGCTACCCTGATATCACAGAGATTGGCAGTAGGTCAGGATTTGGTCAAATGCTTCACCATTAATTGTTGCAGCTGTACACATTTGCATGAATTTACTGATAATATATGAGAAAACAAAACGAATAATAACAAATAAGAACATATGTTCTCCATAACAAGGATAGTATAAAGATCAAATACAGAATTGCTATCTGTACATCATAAAATAAATTAACAAGTCAGTGTTAGTTAATTTCAACATATCATGTTTCAGTGAGCATGTGCAGAAATGACATGTCCACACTTACTTCACCTATCACATTAGGCTTGAGAATTATCCAATAAATAAAAGAAATTCAGCAGACTGCAGTTGTGTCTGTTTCATATTACATAAGCTGCTGGAAGGTAACTTAAAAATGGTGACACAAGTCATCCAGCTTAACTCAATCAGAGGTGTCTAAACTGTGACAAACATGTCATTATAAAAGGCTGTTATCTTTTATGTTTTAACAGCTTTTTAAATTCAGAGTAGCATAAGAGTTGACCAGCGAAAATAAAAAAATAAAAACATGCCAATAAGTGATTTTAACAGAAAAAAAAAAAAAAAAACTAACTCCTCAGTATTATTGGTCTTGACTCCAATATTCTACATTTCAAGCATCCCAGTGGAAGAGATGATAGAGAGAACTATTTTAGGAAAAGTCATGAAGTATGAGCCGCGGGCACTTTAACTTTCAGAGTTGAAAATGACTGCAACTGACTCCATGCTAGTTCAATTCATTTCAGTTGATTTATATAGCACCAATTAACAACACATGTCACCTCAAGGCACTTTACAAGTTATTTCAATTCAATCCATTCACACATACATTCCAATCAGTTTAAAAGTGTTTTATCCAAGGTTAAAGGAAATATTAGCAAATACTAAGGAAGGGTATGTGAAGTTCTGTAAAAAAAAAAAAAATCTCTCACTGTCAATAGAAGCAATTTGGTAATCCTAACTGGCCTTGAAATAGGAATGGTTTAGTCCTATCTAATATCATCTAGCAAGGAAAGAAGTCGTATGCCTTTTTCTTTTTCATTGTTTGCAAAAATCTGGCTTCGTCTGTATCTGCAAGACATTTGGTGCTCTACCCATTAGGTCCAGAGATCTTTGTGAGAAATTATCTTATGCAGAAATATAGGAACAAAATAGAACCACCAATCAGCATTTTTTAAACTGTTCCAGGAAGCAAGAGTACCCAGAAAAACCCTTGTATGCATGCGGAGAGTCAGACAGATGATTCTAACCTGTAATTTATTTTCATTTTATATACTCTCTTCAAACGCAGTCATTTTTTAAACGCAGTCATCTTACTACTCATTGGATCACTTTATACAGTGCTGTGAAAAAAATGGCTGACAGATTTCCCCGGCTTGAGCATTTGAGCCTGTTGTGATTAATCAAATTATGATGATCATGAATTATTTGGTTATGGGTAGTTATTTAGGTCAGGTAAAATCGAATTATCTGTCTTTTTAAAGGAAACACATGCCTCTATGGTCTGTACAAAACATGTTGATGAAGTTCTTTGCACAAAATCACTCTCACATAAAGCGATCTCAGCAGCGCAATTCTTCACAATTTCAGTCCCTTTCACAACGAGCTGTTTAGAGGACTCTGTATCTTTTATGCAAATTAGCAGATGCAGACCACACCCATACATCTTGTTACTGGGCACCAGGTTTGCCACACATGAAAATAGCATGGAAGTGGATTATTGGTTTGACGAGTGCAAATTCAGCTCATTGTGACATCACAATAAGGCACCTTTTCAAATGGCTTGTGGAAGGCCAAGATTTCTGACAGCAGAAATTAGCAAAAAAATGGATGGATGATTTTTATACATGTTTGGAGTGTTTATAGAGGCAGCAGAGACCCAAAAGGCAACACAGAAGGAAGAAAAAAGTCACATTTGCATATGTCTAACCACAATTCTCGGTTGAAACACCCAGGCCTGATTACTGCCAGACCTATTAAATCAAGAAATCACTAAAACAGAATTTGTCTGGTGTTATGAAGCAGGTTAAAAGTTTCTCAAAAAGCAACACAACCCTAATGTAATATACCAGTCTGTAAAGTGTTAAAGGGCCATTCCCAAGGCTTTGGGGCTCCACTGCATGAGCCACAATAGGTGTGTTTCCACCATTGGAACTTTGGGATAATTTAACCAGATATTTTTCTGACGGGGTAAATCAGTTGGCCCAGTTCTCTCAGCCATCTTGTCTCCATACAAAATTGGCCTTTTAAGCAATTTGCTAAGACGTCTGCATACAACGATGATTTTGGCACTGATCAGCATCAAAATGTGCCCACAGCAGCAGAGAACAACAAGAGATCAACAATGGAAGAAGCAGGGATGGTTGCTGTGTTTCGGTTTGTTATAAACTGCTTTGCCAGCAACTCTTCCAATTTCTCAAAGCTGGTGGTTTGGCAACGTCTGCTGAGTAAATTTCCCTCTGAGTTACAACCAATCAGCATGACTTTACCACAGCTCCCACCCAGCAACTTTACCGGGCCATATCCGAGTTCCTGGTGAAATGGAGACACGTGCATACCTTGAAGTTCCGATAGTGGAAACGCGCCATTAGCCACTAATGGCGACAACATGGGTCAGTGGTGAACCTTGTCTTACTTTTAAGTGCGGATTGATGAGTTTTGCAAGAAAAGAACCCAAAACAACTGACACTTGTTCAGTGTTAACAAATCAATGAAAAAGGAAGGCATCCATAGGAGAGATCCAAAGTGAAACCCACTGCAGATCAAAAGGGCCAACCATGGCACATCTGTTAATAAGGTTTGAAGGGTGATTTGTTTGGATAACTTTTTCCTTTCATAAATAACATCAAGATTGGAAAAAATATGCAGTTTGTGTTCATCTCAGGTTCTCTCTGACATGCTTCGGCTGCATGGCTGCACAGTTGGTAGAACTGTTGCCTTGCAAGAAGTTCTGGGTTTGAATTCCAGCCTGGGATCTTGCTGCATGAAGTTTGTATGTTCTCCCAAATGCATTTATGAATTCTCTCTGGGTACTCCAGCTTTCTCCCATAGTTCAAAAACTGTTTGGTTAATTGGTCACTATAAATTCCCCTTAGGAATGAGTGTGTGTGTTGTGTGTTTCTCTGTGGTGCACTGGCGACCTGTCCAGGGCCTACCCTGCCTCTCGCCCAATGACCGCTTGAGATAGGCACCAGCCTCCCTATGACCCTGCAAAGATAAGCGGGTATAGAGAATGGATGGATGGATCTCTGACATTAAGGGTGCGTTCACACTGTTCTTTCTCAAATGAACCAAAGCTTTAGAGCAACGCGTTTACCTCGGTTCATTTCAACCGAGCCAAGACCTTCAGGGCAAACGAACTACAGTTCAATCAAAGCGGACTAAACAGAGATGGTGTAAATACACCCTAAGATTCGTTTGATGGTCTGAAAATTTTAAGTGGACAAAATTGTAAAAACAGAGAAAACTTGAAAGGAGGCAAATACTTTTTAATGTAACTATATCTCTAGTTGTTTAGTTATCTGATGAATGACCTTTCAAAACAAAGCATCATTTATCCTTCCTTACAGAGATGCAATTATCACAACTTTGTATCGTTAACTTATTCAGACAGTTTCTTTGGCAGTATGTGGGCTAGAGTTTAATAAAACAACCTTTTATCCTCTAACGGACCACCACTCACCCCTCCTTACAGTTCTATCTTCATCAATACATACTGCCCATCATAGATTTTATTCACCATGAGAAAATTCTAGAAAGCTTGAAAAACTATATCTTTTTTTAAAGATATGGTAATGTGTGCACAGACTTTTAAACTGAAATATAATTATAAACGTAATTAAAAAGTTAAGTTCTAATGATATGAAAATACATAAATAAGGAGAAATCTCGCAGAACTATAATGTGAAAATAAAGAATATGAACAATAAATAATGATTAAAATTATTTAAGCCACAAGAGGATTTTTGTTGACATTCTAGGATGTACAGCCCCACTTCTAATGGGAAGGATGTAACAGACAGTAGCTCTCATGCATTCACATGGAAAAAAAGCATGAGCTGCTGCTCCATGGTAAAGAGTTGCTGTGTAATTGACTGCACAAATAGATTTTTGAAAGAACTGAGGCAGAAGTTTTTACAGACCGCTGAAGGGCAAACAAAACAATATGTCGAGAAACAATGTCTTCAAAGAGTTATTCAGAAATCTGAACACTTTCTGGTTTATTCGTGTCAGCTCGAAGCACATGTTTCTCTGTGGGTCTGATGACAAAGACAAACTCGGAGATAAAATGATGCAAATCGCTACATTCTATGGCATGGCCCCCACATAGAGAGCCCATATGCCACAACGCTGTCCCCACAGGGATGGGAAAATGTTTTAGCCTGTCTCTTCGGCTTTCCTTCCATCACAAATTGTTAATATCACACAAAGATGTTCTAAATAAATACAAAATGCTGTTTTCAAATGATGATAGACTGTGAATTTATGATGAGGAGTTCTAAATTAATTGTCCATTTGTTGGATGGCTGAGTTAAAGTCTTCTTACTCAACATTATGCCTGGTTATCACATGACATGCAGAATAAAGAAGTCCCTTAATCCGAACCTGCCTGATAACCTGGAGTAAATCAGAATATGGTATTATACAAAAAAAAGTGGAGAAGAATAAAATGAAATCTAACAGTCTGGAAAGGGTTGCTAAGCCATGTAAGGTTTTGGGACCTCAGCAAAACGAAGGGAGTTCACTTATTTAGCAGTCGACAAAGCATGGAATAGTGTTAACCATGGTCAGGACTGGTTGGTCTATCAAACTAAATCCAAGACAACTCATCCAGGAGCTAACAAAAGAACCTAAAACAAGATTTAAACCTTTCCAGACCTCACTTTCTTCAGTCTAGGTCGGTGTTCATGATTCAACGATAAGAAAGAGAGTAGGTTAAATGAACCACAGTGGACCACAGCCTATTCAAGGTTCAGTATTTGCAGATTCACCTATTCGAAGATTTTTCCCTGGATCAAAGTTCCAAATTACTGTATTTGCAGAAAAATTGCCTATTTGCTGAATTTTCGTAGAGCATGTTTAACCGTCTCATTCACTCATTTTTTTCAATAGATTTGCTGTAGTCTCTAGCATGAATGAATGCCTTGTGAGTCGTTTTCCGTGCTCTCTCACTCCTGTTGCATTTTAACAAATGCAACACAGATGTCTATGTCCACAAATAACACAAGCCTGAATGTGTTACACCATGTTGTGCAGTTGCCAATGGTTAGCTTCCACTAGCATAGATGAGCTCTGCTCTCTCCCAGCCGCAAAATCAAGACCATGAATACTCATTTTCTCTGTGAGGTAGAAGGGACTGGCTTTTTCGGTCGTATTTGCTATCGATTTCCTTTCTGGGGCTAATGCAGGCAATGGGGGTTGGATAAAATGTTCATGTGCAGCATGCATATGCAGTTCAGAGTGACAGAATTTAAAAACAATAGAAGTAATGCATGGTTTCTCAGTGAACGAGACCTTTGAAGTATTTGAAAGACAATGCTGTTTGGGGAGCTGAAACACCTAAATGTAACGTTACTTGATAAGCTATTGGCTGGCATTTGCAAGCAGTCAATCCAGAAGCATTCTGAATGGCTGTAACCCCAAGAGTGAAGATACAGAAGACCAAGGATGGTAGCTTCTTCAATAGTGCTAAGGCAGTTTCACTGTGCATATTAATGCACATTAAGGTATATTTTGTGTATGAATTATTAAAATAGGAAGTTATAAAATACCTTTAGAGGAGTTTTCACAGATTTTAGATTTCCACTGACGGTTGTGGTTGCTAAGCCTCATCAACACCTGAGCTCTCTCAATTGAAGGGATTTTTATTTAGAAAAAAGACATTTCAGGCAATAGGGGCTTAAGTTTAAATGCAGTTAGGATATGCATCAGGACAATGATCAAAAATGTCAATCTCTGAGTGGCAAACTAACATAGGGTTGAAATGCTGCAGATTATTTTTAAACAGTTTTTTTTTTCATTTTCAAAAACAGATCAGTTTTGCTGAATTAAAACAAACCTTCGGGAAGAATGGCAAGAAATCCTCCACAGTGGTGAAATAGACTCATTGTCAGTTATCACAAATGCTCAATTGCACAACCAGCTGTTAATCACTTTTTCACATTAGCTTGAATAGTGTTTTTTTCCCTTTACAAAAAAAAATAATTTAAAAAACAATTTTTTTCTTGTATTTACTCAGGGTTTTTTTTATGTGTTTGATGATCTAAAAGAAGTGCCAAAAAAACAAAAACAGAAGAAATCTGTAAGGGGGCAAATACTTCTTCACAGCATCGTATGTCCTGTTTCCACTGACTACTCGCTGCATCTAAAGAAACATTAAAGAATTAAAATAAATAAATAAATTGAATGCATGTAAATAGACTTGACTTTACATGCAGTAACTGGGTGCCTTTATTCCAGTTAAAATGGTTCTTCCATTTCCTGTAGTACCAGCTATAGCATCAACCGTCTCTTTGCATGCTCACAGGTAAGATACCTTCAAAAGACCTCTTATCCTGGGAGTTGTCTTCAAAGCATAGGCTTTGTTCACAAAAACGTGTCCCACACCCAGTTAGCTGCTGCTTAAATGTGAACCACCTGTGAAATGGATCTGAGTGTTCGCATTCGTGCTTATTATTCAGTCATTAATTTGAGTTTGCTACCATAATGTTTCTAGATAATTATTGACACACTGACTGGATGACAAATCCTTCCCATCCATCTTCAGACAGGCTTGGCAGCTCAGCACTTCCTCCACTGATCTACAGATATTACAAGAAGTGTCTATGAATCAGATGAGTTTTTTCTGCTTTTATCAAAACTTTGTTCGGCTCCAAATCCGGACTGTTGCATTGGACCATTGTGAGGGTACCATTTTTAATACAGATCTTAAAGGTCTCATTCACTTGTTTTTTTTCAATACATTTGCTGTGGTCTCCAGTTTGAATGAATGACTTGTGAGTCATTTTCTGTGGAAAAAATGCTGTGGCGCTCCTTTCAGGAGGTGGAAGTTATGAGTCTTGCTCATTAATATTCAGGATATGCAAACATCTCTCCTCTGATTGGCTAAAAGCAATGTGACTCTTATGCTGCTTTTGAACAAATAACTAACTTAACTTACTTCACTGGTGGTGCTCCAAAGACAAATTCCAACAGTTTCTTCCTCAGCTCCGCTTTCTTGGGTAAAAAAACACAACGCTGATGTGGTATGTCCACAAATAGCAGAACCCCGACCGTGTTCCGCCATGTTGTGGAGTTGCTAGCATTTAGCTTCTAATAGCGGAGCTCTGCTCTCTCCAGGCTGCAAAATCAATCTAGCCTTCCCATGGGTCGAAAGCCAAGGTGGGCGAGGCCATGATTACTAATTTTCTCTGTGAAGGAGAAAAGGCCGACTTTTTCCTACTCGCTCGTTACTACGCTGGGGTTTGGAGAAAATGTTCACGTGCAGCATTTCAAAAAGAACAAGTATTGCACAGTTTCTCAGTGAACGAGACCTTTAATACTACCATTCTATCTAACAAGCTTAAAATATTGTGACACTGATCGGACTAAACAATAAAGTCTTTTAATGCTGCGTTCTGATGACCTCAGAGGTCAGAAGTTGGATCTTGAAATGTCTTCAGGCCTTATTTAACCTTTTACTACTGCAAGGCAGGAAACCTGTAGGATTTGTAACCATCTTAAAAGCTCAAGTATTAGTTGAACTATGACCCCAAAGCCCAGAGGAGCCCTTCATGGATGAAGAGCAGGAGTAAAGAGCAGAGAGAAAAGAAGGAAGTTCAAACCATCTCTTCCATTCATCATTCTAACAATTCTGTCAGACAGAGATTTAAAGAGCTGAAGCAAAAGAAGATGAGGTGGATTAGCAGTGCCTGCCAAAAAAGTTATGATGTCTTTCATGACACGTTGCTATGGAATATCAATCCTGCAGCCCAGATATATTGAGCTGTTAGCGTGTCATTACAGTCATGAGTCTGTCATACAGCAACAGTCTTCAGTCAGGGGCCTCTTCAGATTTGTTGCAAGACTAACTGCTACCAGAGATCCTTCAAGCCCAGATCATCAATATCCATGATGATTCATTGAAGATACTTGGATGATATGAGTTACAATAATATTTAATTTCCCTTCAGGATATATAAAGTATCAAACTGAATCAAATTGAGTTGAATGATTGCACCTGTCACTTTGATTATCTTATTTCAGGCGACAGCCAAAATCTGACGTTTTTTTACTTGATGTGTGATCAGAGTTTTTGTATTACGATCTAAACAGCACTAATCATTTTTGTTCCAAATCAGAACCAGGTCACATTAATATGTGTAGATTTACTGTATATGGTTTTCAAACAAACTTTCCTCTGTAGGTATTTAACATCATTGCTTGTGACAGACTCAGAGTTGTGCCCCCAATGAGACAAGAATCAGCAGGGCCAAATGAAAACGATGGATGAAAAAAGCTTGGCAGATTTTGTGACTGTTGCTATGGTAATAACTGCCCGCTCACGCCGCTGTTTGGAGGGTACAGGTTTAACATGTCCATGCGGTAAAACGTTACACCTGAAATGCCAACAAGACAGGACATGTGGAAAAACAACAACAACAAAACAGTATGGACGTAAATCCGTGTGAAGCTAATCACATCGTCAGGCTAATGAAATCGACATATGCTACTTCCTGCTAGTAGACTCGGTCTCCTACAAAATAAAGTTCTCTCTGTAACAGCGTTTAAGAACATTACGGCAAACACCAATCAGCCAAATTTTGTCTGTTCCAATTGAACCACAGCTTCAGAGCTGATAGACACATGTTGATATGTGTGGCATCCATGTTTACTTCCTTAAACTCAGGATGCTGCGGGTGACATCACATCTTCTTCTCCACAAGCAGGTCACACCATGGCTTTGGACTGTTTATGCTTTATGTGCTTTATGTGAACAGCTGCAAAGGACTGGATCTCTGCAAAAACTCTTTAGGTCCCGCAATGTGAATGTATCTTGCGCTTTATATGTAGGGCAGCCATGTTGGATAATAAAATCTGAGTTGGGAAAGAACCTATGTCCTCTGAAGACCTTCTAGCTGTATTGAAATAGAATGCACAACATGTGAGTCCTGCCATTGTTGTAAAATAGTATGTAGCTATAATCCTTGCCTCTTTTGAAGCATCCTTACACACTGCAAAATGTAAATGAACAAATGATATTTGGTTGAAAAGACAAAATATGGAAGATATAAAGTAAATGTTGGAATGTATTTTTCCATGCATTTTATCTCTCCTAAGAAAATGGTTTCTAAGTTAAGTTTGTTCCTGTAAACCATAAATATTTGTGTTTCTATGACAATTATTTTGATTCCTAAACTCAAACCATAAGATGTCCTTAAAGTGCCAGCTCATAGTTACATTATTCCCATTCTAACATCTGTTGTGAATTGGCACTATATAAATAAACTGAATTGAATTGAAATTCTAACAAACCTCCCTTGCATAGTGCAGCTGTCTATATAGGCACAGTAGGAAAGCTAACAACATACGAGTCAGGCATTTCCCATAACATGGTCAAATTTTAAGAAGTCTCAGTCATTGAACACTCTTCATAACTGTGATCAGCTTCGCTAATTGGATGTGATCGCTACTATTACCCATACAACTGAGGCATTAATTTGGCATTCAGCTTCCTACTGCAACTGGCTTTCTTCTTTGTGACTAATGGTTAGAGCTGCTCGTTCTGGCAATTTAGTGAGAAAATCTTTGCTTGGGTGGTAAAAAGGTTTCAGTGCAGCCTGAAACCTAATCCCTGCCTGTTGTTTGTACTTCAGTCAATAGCGTCAGCAGAGAGGTCTGACTAATTCATCTCTTTTCTTCTACGTCGGCTGCAGGGTCAGTGAGCACAGTTACAGCAGCAATACCTCATCAATCAAATACTTTGCCTTTAATCTTCTGCCATATTAAATTGTTAGAGTGCTTGACAAAAAATTGTCCTGTTCCGAGGGATTAGCTTTGCTGGTTATTGTGGAAAAAGTGCTAGTTTTGTGTTCTAAATCATAATCATGAGAAAAACAAAAACCAAATCAAGACATTCCATCAAGTTGTGTACCAAGTAATTTTTAATTAATCTACAAGAAATAAAAGGAAAGTGTCTTGACTTCGAATTGATTCTAATTACTAAATTACTAAATAATTACTAAATAAAGTAATTACTAAATAAAAAATAATAAAAAATTTTAGTTTATGACCTAAGTCGGAATTTCTTTAAACCCTAACCTTGATTTAGTCATTGCAAATAGGAAGAAAATATGTATTCATTAAAAAGGTAAAGGTCAGAGAAAAGGGTTAAAACCACTCAGATTTACTATTATCATTTTTACCAAAAAGCTGGTTTAAAATACAGAAATGTAAATAGATCAAACCCCTGCAAAAGAAAAAAAGCTGTGCCGGCTCTATATCAGGGGTCTGAAACCTGTGGCTCTTTGGACCAGCGATGGGGGTTCTTAATAACTTTTGCAAAAAAAAAATTATTTTTTTAATATTATATAAAGATTTTTTGTGAAATAATTGCTTTAGATTTCCGCGACGGAATGACACTAAGAGTATTATTTTTTCAGATCTACTTTTCTTTTTTCGTCCTTTTTCTCGCTATAATTTCCCACAAAGATCAACTTCCCATAGAGAAAATGTATCTATCATCTTTTTGGCAAAATTTTAAAATAGCAAGTAGTGGTTTATTAAAAAGAACAACAAACTTCCAGTAGTACATGTATAAAAAATTATACGTTGCCTTTTATTCAAAGGTCAGGTAACATTTGTGGCTCTAAACGACTTTGATTCAGTTGGACTGAGGGCAAAAATGGCTCTTTGGATTGGAAAGGTTGCAGCTCCCTGCCTTATAACATACCATTGAAAATATTCGATGGTGGCCCAAAACACTTGTTTCCTGTCTCTGCAGCTGGAGAGCTTAAGTTAGGTAGGGCTATATATAGTCTATCGTGAAATACGAATATTCCTATTAGCTTAGCAAGCACGCACAATTTTTGAGGTCTAAATGTGTCACTTTTCAGAGTCAAAACAAACTCCTCTGCTGTCGACCTATCCACATTTCATATTAGTCGGTCCTACACCTACACCCACCTATGCTCTATCCCGTTGTGCCTCATTTAGCTAGTGGTCAAACATCCCACTGCAAAATGCAACATTATTTATGATTCCAATATTCCATCAGATGCTGCCAGTTCCTTATATATTCAGATACAAAGTCCTTTGGCATATAAACAGAGCATTCAGCAGATGTTATGATTCAGCAGTTTTTTGTTCTAGTGACAATTTGAACCTTCTTTTAAGTGAATTATAGATGTTATCAAACATATATAATACATCAGATTACAATTTATAATAGTTATTGTGATAATGAATTGTTTGTACTTTAAAAATGTAATACTTTTAAAAATATTTTTACGTTTGTTAAGGATAATAAGAAGTGATGCTTCACATAATACATCAGGGTACGTCAAAGTAGACATTAAACTGTCTAAACTGTGTAAAAGCTGTCACTCTTGTGGGTGTATTTAAATGTGGAGCTCATAATCATGAGAATAAAAAACCCCGGAAAGGACTCCCAGCTATCACTACACTGCTATTTGAGAATATTAATGGTTTCTCATGCAGGTACAATAGAAAAAGAAAGATGGACCGAACCAGAACTTTGTCAGTAAACACATCTTTCAACAGCAAAAAGGTCCATTACTCGCTCTGCACATAACGGAATGACTCACCTGGAACAATGTCAGGCTGAATGTAAACATAACTGATACTAGAGAAAAACCAGCTGACGTCCCCATGGCTACCAATAGCATCCAATCAGCCCAAACTACTTATTTTCTATAAAACAAGTTGGCGGAATCCAAGTTGATGAGAAGGGGTTTTTTTTTTCCAACAGCTGCCCACGCTGCATTCAAGTACAACTGGGAGACTAGGCTGTAAATATAAAAAAAAAACTCCAAAGTGATTTAAGCATAATTTATTGTTTTCAGGTGATTATTTTGTTTTCAACTGCAAGTCAAGGACTTGATGCAATCTGCTGGGATTCCTAAAATGGAAAACCTTTAAACTAACTGGAGTGTCTGTATGATTTAATTGAAATGACTTTTCTTGTAAAGTGCCTTGAGATCACATCTGTTGTGAATCGGTGCTACATGAATAAACTGAATTTAATTTAATTTTCTACTCTGGCTATGTCTGCTTGTACAATTTTTTTATTTAAAAAAAATCATCTCTACACTTTTTACTTTTTTAAGTTATAGAACATAATTAAATCAAATTAATTTCAGGAATTGAAAGGAGGGAATTCAGGGAAAATATTGATTTGTTTAATGCAGATCAGAGTGGTGGTCTAACTACCTTATTAAGGAACCAAGCTTGTCCCTGAACTTGCTCCATTGCTCAGGCACTCATGGGAAAGAGAACAGGCTTAATGTGCAAAATCCACATATTGAAAACTACTCTAGTATGAATTTACGGAAACAAAACCGTTGTGCAAAAAACGGATTTCTGGTAGAGTTGTACCTCTATTCAAGCACTCATACAGAAGGTTAGGGATTTTTTTTCCAGATTCCCTTGGTGGAAAAAAAAGAACAACAAAAAGAAAAGAACCCCCTTTACACCATAGGTAACCTACATTTGTAAGTGAAATATCCGTGCAAGGATAAGCACGAGGACTACGACAACAAAACAGCAGAATGACACAGTTTCTTTCCCCTGTCAGCTCCATTTACAGGCACTTTGGTGTTTGTCTTGTCTCTTTACCAATATGTACTCTGAACGCTCCCTGGACATACAAACTCTGTTGAGAGAGATAAAAAGACATTTGGCGCATGGAGGCAAGAACACAAGGTCTGTGAGAAAGAGAGAGAGATAGAGAGACAGCAGTGAGGAGGAAGAGAGAGGTGGTGATAAAAAAAAGGTGAGGATGGGAGAAAAGAGAAAGAGTAAGGTTGTGAAACAATGAGGATGATGAAGTGAGAAATGACAAGGTGAGGACTCGGCAGAGTGAAGTGCAGAAGATTACAGAGAGCTGTACAGAGAGACGGAGTGGCAGGAGCTCACCTGATGGAAAGCTGGCTGCGCCTGTCGATTTTTATCTGTTTACTCTAGAAAAAATCTAGAGGCCTTCAAAGTCCAAAGCTTTTATCTAGGCGGCTAAAGGTTGTTATAAAGGAGAAAGAAAACAAATAATATATATATGAGGAGTCCAAATTAGTGATAAAAATGGTAAATAACAATACACAAACATCCACAGCCCACAATTAATTCCTTGTACCCTTGAGGTTTTTCATTCTAGACATCATTAAATGAAGTAATGAACTGTAATCGTGGACTTAAATGATGGTTTCAGGTCTAATATTGAGCTACTCAGTATTGTTAAGAAAAAGCAAGAGCACTCTCAGCAGATAGAAATACATTGTGCTGAAAGTCATAGATTAGATTTTAAAGATCTTCCCTGCTGATCAAGATCTAAAAAAAACAAGCAGGAGGTATTCCCAAGTCAGGCTACTGGATCGGAAGGAAGTTGTAAGTAAAGCTTTAAAATGCAAAAGGAAGAAAAAGTAGCAAGAGACAAAAATGTAGAGAAGGCAAAGTATTGAACACGGCATTAAAGGTTAACAACCTGTTAAAGGCTCCAGCTGCAAAAAAACAAACAAAAACAGAACTAAAAGTAAAAAAAAAAAAAACTGGTCAGTTGTGAGCAGTCTCACCCTCCTTGTTGATCGCTTCAGAAACTCATTTAGGCAAGCTTGATGGAAGTGTTTCCACTCGGCTGGTGGGAACTTTGCTCTGTGATGCACAGGTGGCCTGGAACTATCACATGTTGTAAACTATCTCTGCCATCCGTCTTCAAACATTTTCAATGGGTTTTCTATCAGTAGAAGATGCAGGATGGTCCCCAAAAAGGACCTTATTGTCCTGGAAGAAGCCCATCCGTCTTCAAACACACTGGCTCTGTGAACTGCAGCACTGTTCTGTTTAAAGACCCAGTCGAAGGCCCTCAGTCATGAGGGTTGCCTGCTCCTGCTGCAAACTCTCCAAAACAGCTCAACTTTCTGGTCATATTCATCACAATCTTTTAATAAGCATGAAATGCTGTCTTATTGTCTCAAGTTTTGCCAGTTTTACTATTGTTCTTGTTTATTGTTTTGAAGCCCAACCTACATGATGTGATCTACCAGGACAACAATATATATGATATATAATAGTTCTACTATTGGAACATAAGGCAAATTTTACTGGATTTTCAATGGACTTTCTGGTAAATCAGTTGGACCGCTCCTCTCAGCCGTCGTGTCTCCATACAAAACTGGCCCTTTAAGAAATTTGTAAAGACGGCCACATATCACAACCATTTCAGCTGTGAGCTGCCCTGATCGACGCCAAAAGGCGCCAACAGCAGCAGAGAATGACAAACACATCAACATGGAAGAAGCAGGATTTGCTGCTGTGTTTCTGTGTCCTGTGCATTTATAAACTGCTTCGCCAGCAACTTTTCCTATTTAACAAAGCCAGTTGTTTGACCTCCGCTCATTTCCCTCTGAGCTACAACCAATCAGCAGGAGTTAACCACAGCTCCTACCCAGCGACTCTACCAGGACATTCCTTTAGTACAGACCCCAAGGCTGGTACTGAAGTGGAGAAATGTGCATACCATAAAGGTCCAGTGAAATTACCCTCAAGGTCCAATAGTGAACCAAAAAAGCAAACTCTGGTCCAACTAAAAACGTAAAAGTCTTGGTTCGGTAGAAGTAAACACTGATGCGGTTTGATTGCATATGTGAATGCCTAGCGGACTGGGACCGCTCCGCAGGGTAGGGCTGGGCAATGTAGCCTCAAACAAAAGTTTAGAATGCCATTTAAAGAACATTTATTATGCAAAATGCATTTAAAAATATTGAAATCTTTTATTCCAAAAAATGCAATACAAAAATTCTAACAAAATAAAGGTGAATATATTTTAATTAAATTAAAAGCTAAATGTTATTTTTTTAAACACAAAGTTCAAAATTGTCCGCTTTCCTGGTTATTTATTTATTTATAAATGTAATATCGCACAAAAATAAAACTGCACATATTTGAATTGAAAATGCTTCACATTAAACTGTTTTTTTTTCAGTGGAATGGAAAACAACACACCATAAACTTCTACATGTTTAAGATGTGTTGCACTGTAAAGACGAACACTGAACATCAATATTTATCCTCCATGATGACAGCTTGATGACATCATCAAAATGCGCAATCACGATATGCAGTATAGTCAAAATCTCTACCTTTGGCTAAATTTATTTAATTTCTACCTTATACCTTTTATATTGTGCACCACTAGCGCAGGGGATTCTGGGTAAATAAAACCAAAACAACTGTACAACAACGACCCTGCCTCGTTCTCTGCTCATGCTGAGCCCATTGCTGCAACGTATTTCTCTGGAACATTTACCGAAGACAACACAGTAACCCTAAAACGGCAAAAATCTGATGCCACTCCATGTTTGTTTACATTTTACGGAACAGGAAGTGTCAGTCAAGGCAACACTTCTTGGTGCACCACAGCGCCACCACAGGCAGGAAGGTAAACATGTTGCTAAATAACTTCGGTTCATTTGATAAACTGCAGTGTGAAAGCGAACCGCACCAGCTAAAAAAAAACAAAACAAACAAAAGCAACAATGTGGCAGTTTTGGTCCCCAATCAAACCGAGTCTACCAGACTATCGGGTGTGAAAACGACCAAACAAACCAAATTATTGTTGTTAAATAGCAAGAAGGGAATGAACTGCAGGAACAGGGTTCATGGTACTTCACAACCCAAAATGTGCATCTCTCACCATTCCTTTTTACTCTGTACGCCTCAGACTTCCAGTTCAAGTCAGAGACCTGTCATTTGTAGAAATACTCAGATGACTGCAGCTGTCAGACTAATACCCTATGTACATATTAAATATTGATTTAAACACTGTTTTTCAGGTCTCCTGGTAACAACCAGACCAGAGATTTGCTGTTTGGGATAGTGAAGCGTTTAAGCAGAATACCGATACTGAGAAAAATACCAGATACCTGATCCTATTTTCAATTGTGTTGCAGTCTTTCTGTAGCCGCAGGGTTGTTGTACCTTCAAATACAACCAGTTACAGTATGGTAACAATATTAATGTCTTCACTAGGGCAACACTAAGTAGAAAGCAATCCAGAACCCTCTTGGAAAAAACAAACATACATCATTTGGTCCATACAACACATTCTCAGCGTGTAAACAAGGATCTGGCCCATTGTAATGTATCAGCAGCAGAACTGTTCTATTACTGTATTTCTGATCATTTTGCATCATCATCTTTTCAGAAATGAGCAACTAGAGTAAGCAGTGTAGTTTGCTACTGGTTCTGATTAGCTTCTGTTCTAACTGTGAGGGACTACCACAGCATTTCCCTTGTGTTTAAATCCAATTCAGTTTCTTTCTATAGCGCCGATTCACAACAGATGGCATCTTAAGGCACTTTACACGAAAAGTTATTTCAGTACAATCAGTTTAAAGGTTTAGTTATTTTTCTATATAGGGTGTCCCATCAGATTGCATGGACTCATTGACTAGCAGTCGCGCCCTGTTGATGCAGACTTCCAACCACAGCAATCCTTCAGCAATCCCTCATACTGAGGAAGCATGTAGTGACAGTAGAGGAAAAACTCCCCTTTAACAGGAAGAAACCTCAAACAGAACCAGGCTCAGTAGGAGCGGCCATCTGCCACGACCGTCTGGGGGTTTGAGAAGACAGAGCAGAAACACAGAAGGAACAAAAGATCTGATATAAGAGAACTTTCTATGTTACAGAAAGTAAAAAGTTGATAACAGGACACAGGGGATGCCCAGTTACAGGGAGCTTCATCCCAGCTGATGCCTCCTGTCCAACAGGGCATTGTAGCTAAGCATTAAGGAGGACTTTGATTGGGCCATTTAACATCTGATTTTAGTAGCCAGTTTTATTTTATGATTCTACTCATAAACAGAGCGGATATTTTCATTTATAATTCACTGGTATAATTCAGAATTCGTTGTTCCATTAATTACGGCAAGCTGTCCTGGCCCAGATGCAGCTGAATAGGGCCAAACTATTTTAGCAGCAGCACGTGTTTCACAGATGGGCTCATGCTCTCCTGCTGGAATGCAGTGTTTTCTTCAAACCGTGGACTTTTTATGGAAACAGTGTCTGCATCCTTCTCATCAACACTCAGCATTCTGAAGCATCAACAGCAGGTTTTTACATGAAAAGCTCTAAAACAGAGTGATGCCAAATCCATCTTCAACAGTGATGAAGTATCTTTCAAGAATCTTTCACAAAACAAAACCTAGAACCTGTTTTCGATATCCCGAAACAAGCTGACTGAATGAAAAGCTTAGCTGAACAACTGGAATTCCATTTTAGCTTAGACCGAGATAAAGCTGACTGGTAAAATGAACTATTGCTTAAAAGATATTGCATTCTTAACCGCCGTGGATCGATCAGAATTCATTTCTTTTTCTTGCATTACTTTGACAGACTATGAACATTGCATCAGATTTGGCCAGGCTGTGTACTTTGGGGGGATTTTCGTGTTTTTTCTTTTCTGTTTGTTTTTTTACCCACATCTTAAATATGCCCTTAAACTAAATGGAGCAACCTGTCTCCCTTCATTCTGCTGTGTACTTGAATTCAAAACACATTACATTTAGATTCATTTTTTCCTTTTTCATTCCCTTGTGTTGAAATTTCTTCAGAATTTAATGTGTTGTTTTTTTTCAGCTAGGAAGATATTTTTCGTGTGCTGTAAATCTGGAAATGGAAAATAGTTTTAAAAAAGGATAAAATTATATGCTTTTTTTAAAAAGGAAATTTTATCAGAAGTTTTGACAGTCACAGGAGCAGGATATACTAGAAAAAAAGGAAGGAAAAGAAATACATGAATACTTGTGTATATTTTCAAAAAGGAAGTTAAAGAGGGCTATCATAAAATATTTTTATATTTAAAAATATTTGTATTTCTCTGGTAAACAAATATTTTTCCCCTTCTGAAGGAAGATTTATTTATATATATGACATTTCCGATCAATTATTATTTATTGTTCATCAATAAATAATAATTGATCGGAAATGTAATATATTGGATGGGGTCGGGGGGGGACTGCTTTTTATGTTTTTTCTAAAAACAGTTACATAATCAACTTATTTCTAAAATCTAGAAGCACAAGATTTCTGACAGCAAAAATTAGCAAAATAAAAATGGATGGATGGTTTTTATTTGTGTTTGGAGTGTTTATAAAGGGCGGCAGAGCCACAAATGGCAACACACAAGGATGAAAAAAAAAACATTGATATAATATATCTGCTTATAACGACAACTTTCCTGTCTAAGGGAATAGAACTGGAACACAAAATGAAGTTACCCTAGAAACTTAAGAACAATTAAATGAGTGTGGACGTGATGTTGTTTTTACTTAAGTTATTTATTTTGTAAAAAAAAAAAAAAAAAAAAACATCTACTACTTTTTTACTTTATTTGCTCTCACTTGTAATGTTGTGAGCTTTAGATTTTTCCACCCCTCTCCTCCTTCACACCCTCCTCCTCTTCTTCTCCTATTTGTCTGTCTCTTTTTTGATGACCTGAGAGGCAGTGGCCAATGAAAGACAAAAGGTAAAATGGCTATGGATTTTTCTCACTCAGCCAACCATCCCTTAGATGATTAAGTAGTTCATCAGGCAGAAATATAGAATTCTTCCCGGCGTGCTCATCGACCTGTCCTATAGATACATTAAAATGTCGGCAGGAAATCGTTGCAGAATGCACCGCACTACAGATAGACTGCGAGCTTCTCGGCTTCGATTGATCTCTGTTGCATCTTTTTGTGCCTGTGTGTTGAGTGTGGCAACCCCAGGAGCTTTGCTCAACACACACGGGGCATCGCACACATACAAAATCAAGACTGATGGTGGAGGCTATGGAACGTGTTGTTACAGGGGAATCTCTTTTTTTCTACTGCAGTTCGAAGTGGTTTGGTTTCTCTTAAACCAACAATTAGATAACTGTTCTTTCAAAAAGAAAAAAAAAGTAAAAATCTGGTACATAATATCCTAATTTCCACACTGTTCTGGGAAAGTTGTACAATTTGTGCATTTAATCAGGTGAATGATATTATATATGATTTCCTATCTGCTGAGGCTGCTGTGCCATACATCATCAATGGAAGTACTTAACCCAGTTCCAACATACAGCATATATACATTACGTACTGTAAGTATTAGTTCCATACCTTTTTTTATTGAAAAAAAAGTTTGATAGCATGTTTGTCATGCTTGAATTTGTTATTTTTTTAATATGTTAATAATTTGTATTAATTTAGTCTTTACTATACTAGAATTTACACATAGCAATAATTGTGTCAGTCTGATGACATCATGTTGAAATATTACACCAAATGTTATGATGAAATTGTTACTCTGTTAAGTAGTCTTTTGGTCAAATACTTTTTTACTCTTTAGTAATTTCTTCAATAGCTACTTTTTACTCTTACTTGAGTAATAATATGTTGAAGTACTACTCTTACTTGACATCTAAAGACCTAAGGGGTGTTAGGGGTTGGGTAAATCCCCTGAGGCCTGTGCTTTCTAACTGCTTTAGGGGTTCCTGTTGGTATGGTGTTGTTTGTGTAGGCCATGTCACTGGTGACCTACATCTCTCAGAGATGTGCTGGGTCGACTGTGGGCTGCTGGGACTTAGCCGGGTCCTGGTGGGGACCCCGCTGCCTTGACCTCCCTGGGGCTGTCCAACTGGGCTGGATGGCCAGGTGCCTGTTCACCAGGTTGACCAGGTTCCTTACATGGCATACACTAGAGGATGTGGCGATAGGGTTAGGTCAGGGTTTCTTGGATTCCTGCATTTTGTGGGCTGCTACGTCTCGGCTTCGGTGCCTATTTAATTAATGCTAACCATCCAAAAGAAATACAAAAACTTTAATGAAGACAATATTCGACATCACAGGCCTGTCTAGGTAAACGGTACTACAGTATACCTTGATATTGCTTTAAGAATTAGACTGACATTTACACTGCAATTTTAATAGTCATCTATGTTACCTTAGCCACAATATTATACAATGCAGCTCATATTGTGTAAAGAGAATTTTAAGAATTAAAAAGTAAATAACATCTGTATTTCCCACTTCCGCTTTTCCAACACACATATTTTAGGGTTTAAAGGATGTACAAAGTTTTTTCCAAACAAACATGGTTATTTTACTAAATGTAGCTTTTCCTTCGCATCCTGTTCCTATGCAAACAGTTAATATTAAAATCATTTTTTCAGAGTGGACATTTTGAGCGCCCGGTGAATTGTGTGCAAAGAATGTGAAATAGTTCCAGCCTGGCCCATGGTCTAATGAATATTCAGGAAACCCAGAGATCCTGAGGACGGTCATAATTCCAAACCTTCAACCACAACTCGCTGCATAATCTCTGCAGACCTAACACCTTGTGCTGTATATCAGCTAAATATATTGGTGTGCTCATGGATCAGGAGTTAGAGCACCAACTGGAAGGTAGGCGGATCAATTCCCAGTCACTCCATGTGTAAAGTGTCCTTGGGCAAACACCGAATCTCACAATACCCCTGATGTGCTTACCCTTGTGTGAATGTGTGTGTAAAAACAGAGTGAAAAGGGTCTATTAATATAAGCAAGTGCCAAATCTAATGCATGCTGGATGGTGTATATGAATGACATTTCTAAGTTCTGTGTTTGTTTAGTCCAAGGTTATAAAGGCTTTACAACCTGGCAGGTGAAGTCATTTTAAGGAAGCCTTGCTGAAGCTTGTTAACAGCAAGAAGCCGGTTTGAGGAAAACAGTTTGTGTCAGGAAACTCTCAAAGATCTGAGCCGGAAAAGACATCAGAAGAAGAATCATAGCAGAGCACTAATTGTTTAGGGACTTCTTGCTCAGCTGCATTTTGCATGACATATGATGTTTACCCAAACGTGTCATGCAAAAATTAACAAATAAATCTCAGAAGAGTAAAAAAAAATTCAACACACTATGTTCTTAGAAACACACCAAATCAAAGCATACAGATAGGTTTGATTGTGTAATCTACCGGTTCTCTGTCGTATACACTGTATTTTTCTCTTTTGATTAATGGAGATAAAAGAAAAAATGGAGCCCAGATTTATGGTGTTGAATCAACCTCAGAACATTGATGTTATGAAATCGTTTCAGACTTATGTTCTGCTGAACCTCGTTAGAGTTTTTTTTTCTCACTGTAATCATCAGAGGCAGTTAATGAAGACTTAGTGCAAGAGGATAGTCTGTGTCAGTGAGAAATACATCTAATAAGTGAGTAATAATGGGGTTTTAACAGCTTACAGGATATCCAGGCGCTTGAATGGAACTCTAAACAAGGAGGAGAAGAATCAAGAACTAAGCATGGGTGATTATCTGTTAAGGTATAGAAACAAAATTATGGCTAGAATCTGATTCTGATCTTTAACATGCGATTACCCAACTCGGTGTAGTCCACAGTGAAAAACACAGCACAGTCTAAAGCTTAACATTTGAAGTTCAAAGAACTTGACTAGAGGTTGTAAAGTACAATTGGTTCCCATTAAAGAGTTTATATTAGAGATGTCCTGATCTATAATTGAGATCAGATCAGGACATCCTGCTCATGGCAGTTTCTAAAAGTAGAACTCTTCCAGTTATTAGGCTCTTCTTCTTCTCTGAAACCAGCCGAAACTTTTAGAGCAATCCACACACTTGGCCTGCTTTTCAGACTAGGCTTCTAGGCAAAAGTTTTTCTTTTTGATTAAACCTAAAGTTAGAATGGTGAAGGTAATCCTGAGCAGTCGCTATAGGTATTCTGCTATAGGCCTTCCCCTACTTTCCACCGGGAGCGTTTTAGTCGCGTATCACCTGTGAGTGCATTCCACCCAGCTGGTCCCAGGAGATCATGAAATCATAGGACAATTGCAAATGCATAACTGACAGGGTAGTAAGCAAAAAAATAAAAATTCTATTTTAAGTATCATAAACTACCCATACAGTCCGAAAACTGCAGATATTTCTGTCAATGCTTTCTCCTTTTTCATGTTGTCCCTGTAAAAATGATCACTGGTATTATATAAACTGGGTGATTCTCTACTTCAAGGATTAACTTTTCGTCATCCATGATGAAAACCAACAAATTGTCATGGGTGTAACGTTTCGTATGGAAGACCCAAATGCAGCAAAGGTCAAATTAAGTGATTTAATAGTCATACAACAAAGAACAAGGAAATTACAGAAACTCGGGAGGATCAAAAATGTAGAAACAGGGACCAGACGGGCGACAGGGAAGTCAGGAACCAGGAAGGGAAATAAGATGACGAACCAGCGAGTTGTGACTGAGGACTGTATATATATTGAGGGGAGAGTGAGGATGTGAACAGAGAAAGAGCTGAGAACTAATTAAGAGAAACGGTTGCAGCTGAGAGGTAGAGAGCAGGTGGAAATAACTAGTAGCTGGGAAGGAAGGCAGAATGGCTAGAGAAACTGGGAGGAAGACCAGGAGCAAAACATAAGGACTAGACAGAGGATAATAGAGGAGAGGAATTAAATATAACTAAACTAACTGGGACTAATAAAGGATAAGTGTCAATGGGAACTAGGGAAAATAAAGAGATGAACACAGACCAGGGCAACCAAACACAAGAGCACCAGAGGTAGAAAAAAACGCAGTGGAAGAAAAAACTCAAACCCAAAGCCCAAACACCCAAGGAACCCAACACAAATTAGACCAACAGACCAACCAACTTCAAACCTGGTGTTTTGTTTTTTTTCTCGTGGTTGAGCGATCTGAAATTTGCATGTGACTTTTATTTTGGACTTTATCGGAGGCTTTACACTGCTACTACTTTTGTGGTTAACCATGTCACTTTCCTGTGCTGGCCTGAGCTATTACTGCCAATACTTCATGTTCCCTCTCTATAGATGATGCAGTTTGGCCAATCTTTCTGTGTTTAATCCCGTCTCTTCTGGACAATGCCATTAAAGCTTTTGATCCCATAGTTTTTTACAAAACCTCCTTTCCACTGTCGCCAAGAGTTCACTCAGGACAATGATTACTGCAAGTCAGTGACAATTGAACTCTGATAGAAAACTTTGTATCAGGTAGCCCTATTAACTGGATTGAATTGTTTTGCGTTATAAGTAGGATTGGGAGGACATCTGTTGTGAATCAGCACTCTAAAAACAAACAGAATTCAATTGGAGGATTGGTGTTCCTGCTAAAACTCAAATCATGGTACCTGGTGTTGGTGCTTTGCCTGTGATTGTGATTGCCACTCGTCAATGATCCGTGAAGCTGGAACTTACCAGACCAGTTCTAGAATTCACAGCCTATATTCATGTCCACAGCTTGCCAAACTAAATTTAGAAATGGAACATAGAAATATGCTTTACTGTCCCACAGAGGGGGAGTTCAGGTGTAACAGCAGCATGGAAAAGGTAAGTGGGAGCATGCAGATTCATATGAAGGTAAAAAATATAGGAAAATAAGAATAAGATTAAAAGATTAATAGTACTGTACAGTTAATGTACTATAATAAAACTGTATGCTCAGATTCACTACAAATATACAGATGAGTAGGGTAACTTAAAGAAAGAAAACTGTACAATGTGTCCATGTATAGACAGTGGGACAAAAAGTATTTGACAGCCACTGATTGTGCAAGTTGTGCACTTAAAAAGATGAGAGGTCTGTAGTTTTAATCATAGATACAATTCAATTGTGAGAGACAGAATGTAAAAGAATAATCCAGGACATCACATAATATGATTTTTAAATAATTGATTTTTATAATGGTGCAGAAAATAAGTATCTAGCGCCTACAAACAAGTAAGAATTTGACCCTCTTCAACTTATTTAAGAAGCTCTTCTATCCTCCACTTGTTACCTGTATCAGTGATACCTGATTTAACTGGCCAGAGAGCTGTCCAAGGACACCAGGGACAAGATTGTACACCTGCACAATAATGGGATGAGCCAATCTACAATTGGCAAGCAGCTTGGTAAGAAATGTTCATCTGTTTGAGCAATTATTAGAAAATGGAATAAATACAAGATCACTGACAATCTCCCTCAACCTGGGGCTCCATGCAAGATCTCACCTCATGGGGTACAGATGATCTTCAGAACGGTGGGGAAACAGCCCAGAACTACACGGGGAACTGGTCAATGACCTGAAGAGAGCTGGGACCACAGTAACAAAGGTTACTATTAATAACATACAACATTGTCATGGATTAAAATCCTGCAGTGGTTGAAAGGTCCCCCTACTTAAGCCATCATATATCAAGGCCTGTCTAAAGTTTTCCAGAGACCATCTGGATGATCCAGAGGAGGATGGGGAGAATGTCATGTGGTCAGATGAGACCAACATAGAACTCTTTGGTATAAATGCCACTCGCCATGTTTGGAGGGGGAAGAATGCTGAGTTGCATCCCAAGAACACCAAACCCACTGTGAAGCATGGGGGTGGCAGCATTATGCTTTGGGGCTGGTTTTCTGCAAAGGGGACAGGACGACTGATCTGTATAAAGGAAAGGATGAATGGAGCCATGTATGGTGAGATTTTGGACAACAACCTCCTTCCATCAGTGAGAGCACTGAAGATGAAACATGGCTGGATCTCCCAACATGACAATGATCCCAAACACATCGCCAAGTATTGAGGTGAACTTATGTTATTTACCAAATATTTATTTTCTGCACAATTAAACAAATAAAACTCTTTAAAAATCATACAATGTGATTTCCTGAATTATATATTTTTTTTTACATTCTGTTGAAGTGTACCTATGATAACAATTACAAACAATTAGTGGCTGCTAAATAATCTTATCCCCCACTGCATATGAGCATAAATAATAACAGACCATTTACAAGAAGGGAAAAAATACTGATGTGCAAAAAAATGGGAATGATGTTTAAAATGAGAAAAACAGCAGGGAGCAGTGTTGTTGGGAGCAGTGATGGTGATAAAGTTCTACAGCTGCTGGAAGCAAGGACCTGTGGTAACGCTCCTTTGTGGACCTAGGATGCTCCTTCAGCCTGTCGCATGCATGGGGTGGGAGACACAGTCCATTAGTGATTTATTTTTGGCCTTCTGTCTCCCACCATCTGCACTGGATTCAGGGGGCATTGTAGGACAGAGCAGGCCTTCCTGATGAACTTTTCCTCTCATAAGCTGCTGCTCCAACATACTACATCACAAAAGTACTCTATGGGCCATAACCGTTATTTTGTCGATCTGTTTTTCACACTATAAAATTATGTTGACATTAAAAAAGAGAAACTGTATAGGTTGGTGCTCATATCTTTTCCAATCCTAGAATGGTACACTAGTAGAGATGTGTGAAAATATTAATCTTACATTTAGATAATAATTGGAGATAATAGTTGGACTTAATATAATTTGTTAACCCCTAAAGGAACACAAATAGACCATATTTGTTGTCATTCTAGAGCTACAAATGTTCACCAGTTTACAGTACATCTTTTATGGAGTCAGTATGGAATTCCTTCTTCAACATCAGTTGAAAAATACAAACTCTATTTGAAATGATGACTAGAATACATGATATTTACTAAATAACCATAGCCAGCCAACTTGTCAGATATTTTTCTATCTTCATTACTTGCAGATCAAAACAGATGTGACTAAATCAGAAATGGTGAAAAATGTGTAAATCTAATCTTTTGATCTTCTAAAAGTAAGAACAATTGTTAATATTCCATATTAACAGTAATATGCCAGATGTGTATACCAAAGCAAAGAATGCCACCAATAGGAGTTAAGAAGTTTTTTGTTTCAGTTTTTGTTTTGTCCATGATTTAGTTTTTTTTAAATAGTTACATTTATTTGAGGTATCAAATAACATTTTTTCAAGACAGTTAGTTTTCAGGGAAAGGGAATCCTTATGTTGAGATACATTGTTACAGTTAACAACTTATCACATTGAACTGAAATATACAAATTGATTGCACTGATATATTCTTTCTGAAAACTAACTGGCTCTGAGTTGTATCAGCCTCTCTGTATCTCTATCACATTATCTTATAAGTAAGAAATACAGATTCCAGAAAGCTAAGCTATAGTAAAACTTTAAGAGAAGAAAGTAGTAGAAAAGGTAATGCATTCATCCATTATCTAAACCCGCTTCTCCTTGCAGGATCTGGCTGGTGCCTTACTCCATCGGTCTTTAGGGGAAAGGCATGGAGCGCCCTGGACACGTTGCCAGTCCATCACAGAATAATAAAGACACGCAGTTGTCCTGCGACACCAAGCATCAGCGCAATCACTCCTAGGGGCAATTTAGAGAGATGAATTAACCTCAGAGTCATATTTGTGAACTGGGTGGGAGGTGCTGGACTTCCAGAGAGAGCCCACGTGCGCACAAGGAGAGCATGCAAACTCAAAGAGATACGCTGAAAGAACCCCAGGGCGTGCTTTTACCCAGGACCTTCTCGCCGCAAGGCAATAGTGGAACCAGCTGTAGCCCTAAAGTAGCCCTAAAAAAAATCTGCATGACATATTTTAGATCTAACCTGTGAACAGTTGAGAAACACTGACAGCAGAACTTTATAGAGTTATGAAACAGCGTCCAGACTCCATAGTCTTTTCTGGATTCAAATTCTACTTTGAAACCATATTGCACCTGCTTATCTTTCTAATAAAGTTATGAACGTATCCTCCTCTCACTGTGTCGGCCAGTGAAAAGTGAAGTGTGAGACCAAATAACTATGTATGGTGACAGCAACTTAAAGTCAGGAGTTCCAGCAAAGGTCTAAAAACAAGTCCTGAAAGATTCGAGGCATTAAAAGCTGTCTCTTGTCTGCCAAACTGTTATCTTTGGGATTTTTCATTAATGCAACAAAGAAACAAGAAATAATGCTGGTTCATCACCAAACTATTCATAGGTAGGAGATAGGTTTCCTAAAAAATATCTCTAAAAAACTTCTCTATACATGGCCGCGTACTAAACTAAAAACAACCATACCAAAAGTAGTAAAAAATGCAACTATTGTCCAAGGAACAACTCTATAACATCTTGTAAAATGTTTAACAGATATGGACACAGCTAGGCATGGGCCAGTTAGCAGTATACAGAGATTATTAAAAAGTGTGGTTTTAAAACCATAAATATTGTCAGTCTTACAGATCCTAAAATTTTAATGGATAATTAAAAGTCTAAACCAAATCTAATTTTTGTGGAAATCCTGTGAAACTGGTGTTTGTTTGTTTTTTAACCACAGCTATAATAGCATGGGAATCTCTTACTATGTCTAGTAACTTTCAAGGTCTACAATTCTTACAGTTACGTATATTAAAAAGGTTATAAATACAGTGATCAATATAGAACTAAATATGCAAAATGCAGTAATTTACACACATTATTCCTCTTTTCTATTTAGCCCAGTTTTGTTTATTTTCTAAGGTTCATTTTTACTAAACTCAGTTTGGTCTCCATTTTCTAGCTGAGCCAGGCCTTCAAAGGATAGGCTGCTGAAACACTGTTGCCTTAAACTTGTTGACTTTCCTGACCTCTGCCAGACTGAATGGTTGAATATTGGACTGCCTTACTTTAGGCCGCCTCCCGATGGGACTGAAGGCCAGTGTTAGATTTCGTGTATGTCTGCAGACTCTCACATCTCATTTTCATACCTGCCTTGGAACAATAATCACCGGTGAACAAAGGCAGAAGAGGCATTGCTGCTGATTGCAATAGCCTCATTATGTTAACCTTTTTAAAGTATCGCCTTTATTCACTGACTTTGTTAGGCTTACAATTCTATCAGTGTAATTATAGACAAGATGTCCTCTCATCTCTCAACTGTGTCCTCATCCTCTCCAGGGGTCAAATCCATTGACAGTTAATGTGTATATTTAATCATTAACTCTGGGTCAGTTGTTTCACATCTTAATTCTTTAATATATGCTGCTGATAAAGAGGGGAATTTCTGTGGACACTGTTATGCATAATCTTTTATGCTTATAACACGGCTAGACAGCCATATCTTCAGATGTTCTTGAATGTGTTTTGGGCATTGTGTCCAAGTTTTGTTCCTTAGTATCAGAATTGGAGCATAAGTCCTTTACCAAAAAGAAAAAAATATATACTCTATTGCATTATAAAGTGGTAGCATCTGGTGTTAATCCATATTTAGTAAAAGACTGGGAAATAAGAAATACAGTGATAGCACTCAGGAAAAAAAGTATAGTATTGTCATGTCAAAAGGACAGCTGAAGTTTATGATTCCATCTGAATTCTGGACCTGGTCATGCTATTGTGGTACCATGCTGGAATCCACTGAGCCATTATTTCACAGATATTTGTAGTAGCAGTCTGTACATCTATAGGTGCTGGATTATATACATCTGTGACCATGGAGGTGATGGGAAGACCTGATGATTGGTGCGGTGAGTGAATACCGTTGGCAATACAATCTATGTTGCAACCGACAAGTTTTTTGGATCAGAACTTAAAGATAAGAGTTTTAGCGAACAAGGCTTAAGGACATCAAAGACTGTGCAGCAGGCATCCTTTGGTGGCAACAGTCCACCAATGGTTTTTGCCTTTGGCAACATGTATTATTACATCAGAAAAATGACTTACCATCATTCTAATCTACTTTGAATTGATGGAATAAGAAAATACTTTAAATTGTCCAGGTGTGTGTTTCCTGGGGAATTGTCTTCCACTTGACATGCAACTCAATTTGTGTTTTCCTCAGCGGACATCTCTACAGTACATGTCTAACCGGGATGGCACCCAACAAATGTTCCAGCATCATCTCCTCAACCAATGCAGAGTCCGGATTCATCGCCATATCCCTGCAACCTTACCCAAACATTCAGTTCAGTTTCTGTCTACTTGTCTTTCATTTGTTTAGGTGTGTACTCAACATTTTTAAGGTATATCGTTAAAAGGTATAT
The DNA here is from genome assembly GCA_963556495.2 of Valencia hispanica. NCBI lineage: Eukaryota > Metazoa > Chordata > Actinopteri > Cyprinodontiformes > Valenciidae > Valencia > Valencia hispanica. Next base: position 5,174,621 of record OY747705.1, on the reverse strand, counting down.
TGGTAAGGTATATAAGGTATATTGTTTTGCATCACGATTCACTAACGTTTTCCAACATTCTGATTTTGATTAGAATTGCTCCAAATGAGAGACCCAGCTGACTGATAGCAACCCTCTCTGGCATTGTTTATATGTTCTGAATTATTGTATGTAAGCTATCTGATAAGATAACTGTTTGAGCCTCATAATAACATTTATTTTCTTCTTATTTATATATAGGCACAGGATGTTTCAACCTAATGGTGAATCCTAATTAAAAAACTCATCCAACTGAACTTAATAACAACAGACACATTTTAAAGACATTTTCTAGCCATGTCTGCTCTGGCAGGTTATTTTCGGTGTAGTTTCTGACTCATCCTACACACACCTTCACTTGCATGTATTTCATACCTCTCCCATCTCACCTTAAGCCTCCCAAGCCTTGCGGATTTAGAGCACAACTCTCTTTTCTCCAGCTCCTAATTCAAACCTTTAATAAAGCGCTAAGCAGTGTATTAGGCTTCATCCATGCAGTTAAGAGCGCTGTCAGAGTGTTATCCAGCTTTTAATTTTTCTGTTCAGGTGGTTGAGGCAGACAGAAACGCATGGGGCTGAAGGAGACAATAACCACCGTGTGGTAACAGATCATAACGCCTTTAAAGCTCGGTGGCTCTGTCTGTACGATCCCTAAAATGGGTCATAGTGCTCACAGGAGCAAGAGAGCGTATGGGCACAAATGCATGTCACACAAACTAAATGTTACTCTCAGTGCTAACAGCTGTTAAGGGAAGGGAAGGAAAAACTCTGACAGTGGGTTCAAGATGAAAAGTAAAAAAAACAAAGGAAAAAGCTAAAGTAAAAAGCAGAGGTGAAATATTGGAGAAAAGAGAAAAAAATGCTAGGAAGTTGTGATTGGGTGCAGAAGAGGATGAAAATGAGACAGACGGAAGGGAGAGACCGAGAGAGCCATCATCTTAAGTAACAAGGGTTCTTGTCTTTTCCCTTCCTTACACACACACACCTCCTCCTTCCTAGTGACTCAGTCACCACGGCAACAGAGCAGAGGGTAAATCGCCACAGCAATTGCCCTAGGACGTGTCATGCATGGGAATGCTGGGTCCCTGCTGCCACCACAGTGTAGAATGCAAGCATCTGTGCACACACAGATATGCAGACACACACACACACACACGCACGCACACCTGCACACACACATCAGCATTAGTCGTCATGAACAACCCTTCTGGATCAACACAATGACCTCAATCACAACTGATATACGCATAAACTAAACTTGACGTTGGGCCTATATATATATATATATATATATATATATATATATATATATATATATATATATATATATATATATATATATATATATATATATATATACTTGCTTGACACAAAGCCATTTAATATTCCTCGTCCTCCCTGCTTGTCAGTTGTCAGATTGTCCTCCGGACGTTGCTCCATATTTATTGATTGCATTAGATGGAATGCATCATCTTGTGTTTAAGCACTAATTTGTCTTAAAAGCTGTGCCAGACAGGTTGACACATCGGAGGCGGATAGCTTGAAAAGTTCGAAAAGTTTACAGCCCACAAATCTTTTAAAATGACGCCAGTAGATTAACCCCCTCCCCCCTTTTTTTTCAATGTGTTAGAAGATGGATACAATAAACAAGAATACATCTATGGAATAACAATATTAAGCAGTCTACTGCTGAAAAACTGATAAGCATGAACTGCTTAGCCAACAAATAATACTACATTACCTGAGCCATTTGTTAGTTGTACCTAGTATAAGGTTCATAGTAATTAGTGGGTTACGTATTGTCTACTGAGACGTGATGATGAGTACCAGAACTGATAAGAAAGACTAAATTGATTTCTGAATGTAGTTTTTTGTTCTATTGCTTCCTGAGAGATAACGTATCCCAGTAGAGAAACCAGCAGATCCCATCCCAGTCTATCACCTAAAAACAAACATCTTTTGCCCATGATTCTCCTTTCCTGTGTCTGCTCTGTGCTCGAGCTCCCTTTGAATGGTAGTTGTATCATAGCTGTCTGTGCCAGCGAGATCACAAAAATCTGGGCTGCAATCAAAGATCTTTGGAGTTTTAGTGGACCCTAGTGAGCGTAGTGGTTCAGATGATGAAATTTGCAACACACACAAACTTTGTGATCAAGTGTACAGTAATAGTGGAATGTATTTACATCCTACTGTGAATTATGCAAGGACAGAATTGAGATGGGTTAACCCACCACTGTTAAGTCTGAGCTATCAGGGGATGCAATCACAGAGCTTAGTTTGCTGAGTGGTTGGGTGCACTTGTAGCATTTCCATGTAACAAACAAATCTGCTGTCATCGGCTGACTCTACAGTCAGTGCGTTTACATGCAGTACGAGAAAACCGAATAATTATTTGACCAAATTCGGGCTTTTGAAATGCATGTACACAGCTTAGTCCTGCTGGAGTCGTACTGGCCTACTCCTAATCAAGCTAACACACCTAGATATCATGGTTAGAAAGATAAATTTATCTGCATGTAAACACCAACACAGCTAAGTCGAGTTATTAGCAGCCTGGCCACTAACCCTTCAGGAAGTGACCAGACCGCGGAAGCAGGAATAACATTCGTACGACAACAACAGAGCGGCAGTAACGAGTGTAACAATCAAACAGTACAGTACTTATTAAATATATTGTTCTGCAACGTTGTTGTCGTCCATTTCTTCGCTCATTGTCCATACCCTGGTTTTACTCCGTCTGCTTCACTGCTTCCAACATCTGTTTACTATCTGTGTCACGCTCTAGACCAACATTAGAAATCCAACGTGAAAAGGCGCATGTACCACCTAGCATCGCAGAGTCGAACACATTTCATTCAATAAGTCGATTTTTCTGACTGACATGTAAACTGGGATAAAGGCTACCTTTCTGGTTAAGCTCGTAGCTCGAAATTTGCCATAGCTCGATTTAGAAGCACATGTAAACGCACTGAATGCCATCTTCACTTCTCTAAGCACATATTGCAAACTTAAAAGTAAAGCAGTTAAGTACATCGGTGCCAAGTCATTAAATCTTCCAATGCATCCATACAAATTGAGTATGCCATCTGGATCACTCCCCTGAATCTAATAACTTGTTCCTGGTCCCACTGTGGACATCTCCTGAAAGTGCCATCAAAATCCACCAACACATTTTTGAGTTATGTCTGCTAACAGACAACCAAACAAAACAAATAGCATAGCATTTTTGTTTTGTTATTTTGCCCTTACTGTACACTATAAAATCTTAAATCAGTTTTTTTATGTTTTATATTTTAATCTATGTGTGTAGGACCATAAAGGACATTTCTTTTCTATTCTATTCTATTCCAGAACTTTTTCTTCTCAGACTGAGTTTACTTTGGGTTCTTAGCATATCTAAAAGTTCTATAGATGTTATCAGTAATCAGGGTTATGGGCTATTATTCTGCTGTTTCTAGATGTTTCCAAATATTCAATACAACTTTTTTCTTCCAAGCATTTTACGATATTCTATTATTATTAGTACCATTTTGATGGAACTGAACTGTCTGTGAATGGTTTGAAGTGAAGCATCTTTGTCTGACAGGATTATCTTTGTTTCAGAATGAATCGGGCTGAATGAAAGGAATTCGAACTGAACTGGTTATGATCTGGGCCTGTCTTGTTCTGTGAAGTGCCTGAACATGGCTTGTATTTTGATTTGGGACTATATTAAGAAACAGAATAGAACTTAACTGTGCCATGTACAAGAGTGACATTTTTGGTCAGTTAAGTTAAAAATCCTTTGATGTGAAACTACTGAAAATCTAATGGTAACTAAGGTGATGGTGTATATTCAGCGTAGAGGCAAAAAGGCGTTAAGTTGAATAACATATCGAGAAGAGCAATATTCATGTTCTTTGAGAAACAAACACAAAAGAGACATCGTCTTCAAAGCGAACAGTAGATAAGAGCTCTTTGGGCCTTGAGGGAATTGCCTCAACTCACAAACAGCATGACAGGCTCTGTGCCGAAGACTAAACAGGTGTCTTCCTCTCAACGATGTCTCTAAAGCTCTATGCTCCTGATACTCTTTGTCGTCTTAAGCCTCGGCTGTTTGGGAAACCTTTGCCTTTTATGAAGCACAGTAGAAGCTTCATCATATCTAGCAATGGGACTTATGGGTCTTTGAAGGGAGCAGTTGATTCAGGAACCCTTCACCTCAAAGAGCCATTCAAAAGTCTGGCTCTTTTATGTTTTTTGTATTATTTTGAAAGAACAATGTTTCAATCATAACATTAACACTGAGATGAGTGATGGGTTACATGTTAAAGGTGTTTAACTGGTGACTCCTTCTCTCTCACCAGCACCTCAGGCCACTCACTCTCACTCTTCTCCGATTGCGGTGACTCCTCTCCACCTCATGACTCGCTCACTGGCTGCTGTCCCGTCCTCCTACACTCCTCTCCCGCTCAGTCTTCTTCTTCTAATACATTTCAGACAGACCGGGCATTGCTGCCTTTCGCTGGCGAGGAGGGGTTACTGCCCCACTCCCGCTGCATCATCTCTCTGTGGCTTGTTTTGTTTCGCCATGAAATGAAACTCGTAGTTGCAAAGCAGGCATTTGTAGTAGTGCCCACTGCTCGAACACCCGCCTCCTCCATGACGCTCCCCTAGATAATAGGAATAAAAAAGATGAACGCTCTCTACAAAGACTCACTTCTCATTGTTCACAGTGAAGAGTTGTTCAAAAGATTCAGTTTGTTTGTGAACTGAATGAATGAATCTTCACGCTCAACTATTTAAGTGACCATTCGACTGACAGACACCGTTCTATGGAGGTTTTGTGTGTGTGTATATGTGGCACTGAGTCTCCTGATTTAAACTTTTGTTGCTTTTTCTGGCCTGAAGGCATTGGTGTAATAGATCTAAAAGTAAATCCTCTGAGCAAGAGAAATCACACTTAACTGTACCTCAACTGCCGAGGAAAAACATATAGAAGAGAGCCAGATATTACATGCTGGGAAACAGAGGTTTACACAGTCTCATCACTGGGGGCACAGACCTGACCTTTAACAACTGGTCCTCAACAATAGCATTTCTTTTGAGGTGCAATGTAATTCAGATGATATTTTTTTCTAAAGTGTCTGTCTTCATCATAATAAACTGAAATCAAACAAGCTCAAAGCACCGTTTTGTTCTAAGCGGTGTTTACCTCTGACTTTATGCCCGCCTTGCATTAAAGAACCAGCTATATCTGGACCCTTCGTCCTTGTCGCTTCTTATTAAAGCTCTGCCTTTTCAGGTGACCAAGAATCAATTCATTATCGCTTAGACACAATTAGTTTCAGCAACTCTCCTCCGAGCAGGAAAACAATCATCACTGCTAAGGCTTCATTAGTGGACTATTTTTTAAAGATTTTTTCCCCCCTCGGATACCATTTAAATTAGTAATAATAAGTGGAGTGCGGAAGACCCCCCTCAGCTTTTAATTGTGTCAATTTGATTAGGAGAGGGGTAAAAAACATGATTAAGGTTTCTTTACCCTAAAAGCCCTCAGAAATGATCAACAACCAAATATTAGTAGACTGCACAAAAAAGGTAATATATTCACAGTGATGGTAAGAACAGCTCATTTAGATTTTACTTTTTCTACATACGATGCAGTAAAAAAAAGGCCTTTTAACATATTTCAGTCTCATTCATTCGTCCTTTATATACATTTGCTGTGGTCTCCAGTATGAGTGAATGGCTTGTGAGCTGTTTTCAGTGAAAAACATGCTCTCTCGCTTCTGTTTAAGGAGGCTGAAATCGCTTGGAGGTGTGGGTGGAGGGAAACGACAGGATTATGAGTCTAACTCATTCATATTTATGATATGCAAACATCTCACCTCTGACTGGCTAACAGTAATGTGACTCTTATGCTGTCTTAACTTACTCTGCTGGTAGTTTTCCAAAGACAAATTCTGATTCAGCTCCTATTTCCTAGGTCACAAATGCAATGCTGATGTGTTATGTCCATGAATAAGCCAGAATGTGTTCCGCCATAATGTGGAGTTGTTAACGGTTAGCTCCAGCTGCAAAATCAATAAAGCCTCCCATGGGCGGCTGCTAGCCAAGGTAGGCGTGACCATGAATAGTAATTTTCCCTTTGACATAGAAGGGACTGGCTTTTACTGACCTGTTCGTATTTCCTAAAGCAGGCAGCATGCATGTGCAGCTCAGAGTGACCGATCGTATTTCAAAAAGAACAAGTATTACACAGTTTCTCAGAGAACAAGACCTGTAAATGTGTCAGATCATCAAACTAATTTTAACCTATATAAATATAAAGCAAGTTATCAGATGATGATTTCATAGGTTCATTCTTGAAGGGAAAAATCTATCCAAATAAAACGAACCCTGTGTGGAAAGATACTTGTCCTCTAAAAATATTATCCGGATGGCTTGTGAATGTGCTCTTGGAGTAATTTTAGGAGGCTGGTCTCTCCTGGTTCACCTATGTTGTCCATGTGTTCTTCATTTGTAGATAATAGGTCTAACTGAGGTCCCCTTGAGTTCCAAAGCCTTAAAAATGTTTGTGCAACCCTTTCCAGACTTCATCTTCCTTTTTGAAGATCTTTTACTGTACTTCATGTTGTTAGAGAGGTTCACTTTGACAGAAGTCTTCATTGTACAGGTTCAACAGTAATCATGCCAGCTTGTGGCGTTTAGGGTTTACCTTATTACAACTGACAAAAAACAATTCCACTCCATCCTGAGCACCTGAAAGGATTTGGCTAGTCATTTTTTTAAACGTATTCAAACTAGAGCTGGGTATGTAAATGATTGAATTTAGAAGGAACTGGCAGCCCTAGAAAAGCACCCGAGGGAATGAGTGGTTGTATCACAGCTAAAGTGACAGACAGGTGCTGAAACATTAGGCATTCAGTCAAAGTCCGAAGTGATTGTAACCAGACACAGGGGATACATCTTATAGGCATGCATGGATGGAGTACTCCAGTCCTGGACTCAGACTCCAGTCCTGACTCGAGTCACTTTTAAAGGAGTCATAACCTAGTATTACCTTGGATACCTATGTTATAGTCTTTCAGGCCCTTCTAAAGAAAAGTGAAAAAAAGTGAGAAAAAAAATGAACACAGAGCTCCTCTGACCCTTTTTCAGAAGGATTATTTTCTCACGAGATCTGATGCGATATTTTGGCTGTTGTGGACGGTTATTGTAATAATGCAAAGGAGGGACGCATTGATTGGTGGCAGGAAGGAAGGGGGTAACTCTGACTGTCTTGCTCAGTTAGCGCAAAATCAATTGTAACTGCATTCTAGGTCATTTGTTGTTTGCAAAGTAGCAGCCATTACCCATGTTCTCCTTGAAGCTACTACCCCCGCTAGCATACAATAGCTGCATTAGCAGTTAGCTGCTGTTTGTTACACACTGTAGAGCAATAAAAACACAGCCTTACCGTTTCAATTGCAGGCAAGTCTCTGATTGTTGGAATGGCCCCTTTTTCCAATCGGAGCTCGAGTTCGTACTTCAAATCGGAATTAAGTAATGGCGGCGCCATATGAAGGGGAGAGGGGCAGGGCGCGCTTCCTGCAGCATAGGTCTGCGATCCCCTAATTAATTTGGCCGACTTGACATCAAGTCGGCCAAAAATTTAAAATTGCGTATTTGAGTGCGTGGGCTGGTTGACGAACCCAAGGGTAAACAAACGCTTCAAACAAACCCTATCGGCATCCTGGCCAGTGAATAATCGTTAGGTAATCATAACATACATTTTTTCTCATGAAAAAGTGAAAATTACAGGTCATGACTCCTTTAAGGGACCTGTGACTTGACTCGAGCAGTACACCGATGACTTGAACTTGGACTCAGACTTGCAACGTTAGGACTTAAAGTTGGACTGCGGCATGTGAATTGTTATCGTTGGAATTAACATGTAGCCGATGCTAATGTTACCTTGTTGTATTAGCTCAGATTACTGGACAAACTTAATTGAAAACTTTCTAAATTCTTTGAGTGTATGGGTCAGATGTTGATTACTTATTATTTTCAAATGTATTTAAAGCATGCTTTATTATTTTTCACATGCTGCTGTGTTGGGATGGTAACAGCCTGAGGGCATTGAGTGCATTTTCTTAAAAATTAAGTAAAACATGTATAGCTGCCATTATTCTAGCCTTCACATCTATACCCTGCTCTCTTATTTTTGACTTGCTCTCAGGTGATGATGATTTGACATGGACTGGAAGACTCTTTTTGGGACTTGGACTCGGACTCTGAGCTAGCAGCTTGACTTAGACCAATCCTAGCTGAATTGGACTTGCTCTTGGAATCAAACACTCAGGAGCCAAGTGTGACTTGGACTCGAAAGATGGTGACTTGACTATAACACTGTAGGTGTGAAACAGCATTAACAGTGGAGATGTATGTTTTAATTGCTAATCATGCGGAGAGTACTTTTTACAACACTATGCAGTATGAGAGCCTGTGTGGGTGCCCTCAAGAACCCATTGATCAGGTCACTGTAATATCTGGATTTCCCACATAGAAACCAGGCTAAAAATAAACCAGAGAGGAAGAAACTAAAGGACATTTTGATGTGTTTCACAGAAATTTCAAATCTTTTAGACTATGTTCTCTTTATTTTCAAGATTGAAGCTGTGATATCAATACCTGAAGAAACCATCAGACTAGCAGTAAATATTTCACTCACTCAAAAAAAAGAACCAAAATAACAGTAAAGGGTAAAACTAGGACTGTCAAAATTAACGCCTTAACCAAGGGCGATTAATTCGTAGAATTAATGCAATTCATTTTTTTAACGCAATTAATGCATGCATAGATAGATTGCCCTGTTCATTCCACATTTCAACCTGTGCCGTTTTCAGTACTCAGTACTCGCTCGTCACGTAAACAGCATGACAGACCCAAACTGCATCTATGGTTCCATGTGAAAGTCTCTCTCCGCAGACAGACAAGCATGAACTAGGCTTTAGGGATTTTCGGTCTATGTTACTCTCTGCTCTGCTGCACATGTCGTCTGCAAAACTGTGAAGCCACTGAAGAAACTCTTGTGTAGGATAGTCCCATGAAGACGATGCTCTCGGTTGTCGAATAATAAGAAGAAACGGTCAGCTTTACATTCAGAAAGTGTTAACCAGTTAGTCTGCTTTAGCAACTGACTAAAAGATTAATAAGTTAACCCTTGTATTGTGTTAGAAAGCTGTTTACACCTGTGGTGTTAGCGGGTCCATTTGGACCCATGATTTAAAAATGCTTGAAAATGCTTAAAATCACCAGTTTTCTTCAAATGTTGTTTTTCAGCTAATTGCTGGCTTAGTATGTATTCATATAAATGGAACCAGTGTGTGAATTGTTTAGTTGGCTCCACAGACACAGTATTTTAAAATATACCACTCGTTTTTGATTGCAAAAACTGTTTAAATTCACTAAATATATTTCTTTTTCTTATAGAATGAGTAATAATAAACTATAAATGTGTTATAGACTAATATTAGAGTACACCTACCAAAATTATTATTATTATTTTTTTTTTTATTATTTAACATTATTAACAATAGTGACATCTTTGGTGTTTCGGGTCAAAACGGACCCGCATAGATAAATGGTAGGATAAAGACAACAAGTCAATTTTTTTTCCATAAAACCAACTTTTATTTACCCATACCAATTAACCAAACAATTTAACCATAAAATGAATAATTTTCAATTTCAATTCAGTTTATTTATTTAGTGCCAATTCACAACAGATGTCATCTCAAGGCACTTAACAAGAAGTCGTTTCAATACATTTATACAAACATTCCAATCAGAAAGTTTCCTATTTAAGGAATCCCAGCAGATTGCGTCAGTCATTGGCGTGAGGTTGGGCCCCGTTGATGCAGACTTTCCAACCACAGCAATCCTCCAGCAATCCCTCATACTGAGCAAGCATGTAGCGATGGTGGAGAGGAAAAACTCCCCTTTAACAGGAAGAAACCTCCAACAGAACCAGGCTCAGTAGGAGCGGCCATCTGCCACGACTGTCTGGGGGTTTGAGAAGACAGAGCAGAGACACAGAAGGAACAGAAGATCTGGTATAAGAGAACTTTCTATGTTACAGAAAGTAAAAAGTTGATAACAGGACACAGTGGATGTTCAGCCACTGGGAGCACCATCCCAGTCGATGCCCCCCGTCCAACAGGGCATTGCAGCCAAGCAGGATACCAGACCAGGTATATCTTCTATGGAGAGAAAAACACTGAGAGAAAACAAAGTTAACAGTCAAAATAACAAAATGTACTGTAATACAACTGGAGAGTCGTAGGAGAAAAGGAAGTAGCAGAGTGAAGAAAATTGGTACGTCTGTCCTCCAGCAGTCTAAGCCTATAGCAGCATAACTACAGAGATAGCTCAGGATGACCTTAGCCACTCTAACTATAAGCTTTATCAAAAAGGAAAGTTTTAAGCCTGGCCTTAAAAGTAAACAGAGTGTCTGCCTCACGGACTAAAGCTGGGAGCTGGTTCCACAGGAGAGGAGCCTGATAACTAAAAGATCTGCCTCCCATTCTACTTTTAGAAATCCTAGGAACTACAAGTAAACCTGCCGTCTGAGAGCAAAGTGCTCTGTTGGGAACATAAGAAACAATTAGATCTCTGATGTATGATGGAGCTTGATTATTAAGGGCTTTATATGTAAGAAGAAGGATCTTAGATTCTATTCTGGATTTAACAGGGAGCCAATGAAGGGAAGCTAAAACAGGAGAAATGTGATCTCTCTTTTTAATATTCATCAGAACTCTTGCTGCCGTATTTTGGATCAACTGAAGGCTTTTAATGGCATTTTGTGGACTACCTGATAGTAAAGAATTACAGTAGTCCAGCCTTGAGGTAACAAATGCATGGACTAGTTTCTCAGCATCACTCCTGGACAGGATGTTTCTAATTTTAGCAATATTCCGGAGGTGAAAGAAAGAAATCCTAGAAACCTGTTTAATATGGGATTTAAATGTCAAGTCTCGGTCAAAAATAACGCAGAGGTTCTTTATGTTATTACTGGGGGCCAATTTGATGCCATCCAGATGAAATGATTGACTAATCAGTTTCCTTTTTAGAACTTCTGGTCCAAAGATGGAAACTTCTGTCTTGTCAGAATTTAAAAGCAAAAAGTTTAGATTCATCCGTGTTTTTATGTCTTCCAGACATGCCTGTAATCTACATAACTGACTGGGTTCATCAGGATTTATAACAATGATAAACAACACTGTGTGTGTGGTTGTGTTCGCGCGCATGCACCTGCATTGTCCATAAACTGAACATTGAAAATAATATGGTATTAGCGCAGGTATGTTGTACTGAATTAACCATAATCTAAACAATGGAAACAATGAAAAAAAACATAATTTGAACTGTGTGTGCGTGTGTGTGTGTGTGTGTGTGTGTGTGTGTGTGTGTGTGTGTGTGTTCAAATACATGAATCACAGTATTTGATGGTTACCGTGTGCTCCTTGCAAATGATTTTCTTGCATGTGTGGCAAGTGGTGTTGGATTTCCTGTCCTTGTTGGCGGGGCAGGACTGGCACCTCTTTCTCTTCCTCCTGGAATCTTCTCCCTGGTTCTTATCAGAGGATGATGGTGTGGGTGTTGGCTGAAGCTCTCTCACCAAACAAACAGACGCTTCGGTTCGGGGCAGCCGCTCTCGTCTTTGAATGAAGGGAGACACCAGAGACTTGCCCAACTCCTCCAGAAAAAGCCTCCTCTTGAAGGTTTTTTCTCCATTCCATCCTGGATCTATTTCAGTCCACACCTCAAATGCGTTGTATGCAGACACATCCAGTATGTTGTAAAACACAACCATTGGCCACCTTTTTGTCCCCCGCTTGCATGTATACGTGCCTGTGACCTTGTCCAGGTTGTCAACGCCGCCTTTGTTCTTATTGTAGTCCAGAATTATGTCTGGCTTCTTGTCCTCCCTACTGCTCACACCAGCATCCCTGTGGAGAGTGGACATCACTAGTAGATTTTTGTTTTTTTGGGGACCGTGGGAGACAATTGTGGTCCTTTCTGTGAATGCGAACTTTGATGAGAGAGGAGCCCTGTCTTTTGTTCCTAGAAGAGCTAGGGGAAGCTCAGGTTTGTTCTTCCTGACTGTTCCCACCATCGTCAGCTTCCTCTTTAGAAGCGAGGTCATGGGAAGTGAAAAAATTATCACAGGTTATGTTGTGGCCCCGAAGACCCTTGGTCATGTCCAGGATGACCCGCTTGCCTTGGTTCTTCTCTGGCACTTCGCTGGCAGGTTTTCCGGTATATATTTGCATATTCCATGCATAGGCAGTTTTTGCATCACATGCTGCCCAGACTTTGATACCGTATTTTCCTGGCTTTTTTGGCATGTACTGCCTGAAGGGACACTCCTCTGAAAGGGACTAGCCGTTCATCCACTGTCACCTCTGGCCCAGGATTGTACACAAAGGGTAAATTTTCCACCCATTTGTCCCAAACCTCCCTGATGGGAGCAAGCTTGTCATTATCACGACGAGCAACTCTTGTCTCCCTGTTGTCAAAACGTAGCACTCTTGATAATACATGAAAGGATTGAAGCGACATTGTGGCACGAAAAATAGGGCGTCCTGACTCACTATCCCATAAGCTGGCCGTAGCTTCATTACAGGATCTGTATACCCCCGCAAGAAGCAACAGTCCCATGTAGCCATCGAGCTGTGTTTTGTCCATCTCTTTCCAGCTATCACCAAACACTCTTCTTCCTTCCATGTTGGACATCTCAAGTAGGATATTCTGAATAGGTCGTGGAAAGAACAGTTCAAATGCTGACTTGATGTCTTGGGCGTGTGACACAGCGTATCTAGTAGGCCCTGGAGTCATTCTGAGGATGTTCTCTGTCGGTGCCCTGGATTGGGTTTGAAGAGGGCTTGATAACCATGAAATGTCACCTTTTCTTGACTTGAAAACCTCTTTTTGATCATCTGTGACATCTGGGTCCTCCTCATCGGATGTTTGGTCTTGTTCAGGGTCATACTGAACGTCATCCTTATCCTCAGACACATCCTCCTCAGCTTCACTTTGCCCTCTATCCTCAGGATCACCATCATTACCAAAGATATGATCCAGCGCCTCATGAACAGTATACCTTTTGCTCATGTTGACTGATACTCCTACAGAATTCAACTGATAATATCCCACCCAAACCCTCTTTATATGTGCCAATGTTTATAAACAATGTATCAGTATGCTGCGAGAAAGTTTGAGTTCACATGGGGGGTGGTGTGTGTGCACCTGTATGCATGTGTTTCTGTGGGTCTCTGTCTGTGCCTGTGGATGTGAAAGAGGCCTGTGTGTGTGTATGTGTGTGTGTGTGTGTGTGTGTGTGTGTGTGTGTGTGTGTGTGTGTGTGTGTGTGTGTGTGTGTGTGTGTGTGTGTGTGTGTGTGTGTGTGTTGGTGATGTGGGCCATAACTGTGCACATTGGGCCATAATTGATCCTCAGAGCAACCCGTAGCTTTTAAGTGATGCATACAACAGCCAGTTTTCTCTGCCGGGTCATTTCGGACCCGTAACACCACAGATGTAACTTTTAATTTTTTGACACCTTTAGAATTTACTACAATTGTGAAATTTTACTGCATTTAATTAGGTGTGTCTGAGGATTAGATGAAGCCTCATTCCAGGACAAAAAAGGAAAATGTACTTTTTACACAGTTAAACTTGAAAACGGGTCAATTTTGACCCTAACACAACAGAAGGGTTAAAAGGGCCATGTGTAAAAATGTGATAGTGGAGTTCTAAACAAAAGTTCCATGGATCTCTCCTGTATTTCCTTAAAAAAGAGCAACAGCATCCTGTTTTGTCCTTTATTTACACCACAAATGGTACATTTTCAGTCATATTCAGTAATGGTAATTAACCGTAATTAATTCACAGCTACCCTGTGATTAATTAGATTAAAATGTTTAAGCGTTTGACAGCCCTACGAAAAACCAAACTGGGGGGTATGAGCTCACCCCAAAAGGACTGGCCAAGTGTAATTCAGTGTTAAAAGTGTGGAATGAAAAGCTTGAGAATATATACAGGCAAAAAAATGGTTTATTGTATCTTCAGTTGATTTTTTTTTTTCTTTCTTGATCAAAAAAGCCAAAATGCATGTGAGTCAGCCGTGTTTGTTAAGGGCCCTAAGAAATAAATGGGGTGTCTGTGGCTCAGGTGCCAAAGCAGGTGGCTGCTAATCACAGGGTTGTTTGATAACCGCTTAGTCCTGTCCACACACAAGACCCCCAGTTGTTCCTGATGGCAGGAGAGTGCCTTGAGAGGTCTGACATGATTTGTGTGTGTGTGTGTGTGCATAAACACTAACACTCAACTAAAAACAACTAAAAGCAGCAATTTTACAATGATGCCTTATTTTTTAGAAGAATTTTAGTTTGTATTAGGTTTTCTTTTAATGTACCATAAATTGGTTGTAGATGACTGAAAAAACAAATTATTCAAAAAAAGAAAAAGAAAAAGCCAAAGAACAGTGAAGAAGTGTTCAAAACGTCCAGTTTTTTTTCTACTTTTTTTCTCATTTAGGCTGCAGTTTTTATGTAGGATTAAGGTGATGCGATGAAGAAAGGTACCTCTACAAGTTTCCAACATGGAGGAGCAAAGAGAAGTTTGGCTTTTTTCAGCTACAGCTTCTTTCTAGGAGCTTTAGATTGAAGGAGCGCAGAGGGAAGAAAGAATAAACGGGGCTTGCTCAGACTAATTGCCTAAGCTGTAGATCAATATCTTATCTAAGAAGGAAAGACCAAAGCTCTGTGATTAAAGAGCCAATAGATCCCACGAGTTTGAACCTTCCCTTGGGTTTAAATTTGTCATTCTTAAAGGAGCAGTGAAGTCAGAACATCTGCTGAGAAAAAGGGTTCAGTATGTCCCCCATCAGGTGACATCAACACTGGTTGATGTCAACCAGTACAGTCAACTCATTTTCAAGAAACTAGTTTGAGATGATCCGAGGTTTGTATTTTAAAGCTACAAGTTGAGCTCTGAGCCTATGAAGCCTTCACAAGATGTGGTCATAACCAGATATCAATGTTCAGCAACAATACTCAGATTTTAAACATTTTATCACTGCTAAGGGGACCGAAACGTGAAAATATCTCCCATACCGTTACACCACCAGCTGCAGCCTGAACGTCTGATCAGACAAGACTGATCTATGCTTCCATAATGTTTATTGCAAATTTTGATACTACAATCTGAATATCACAGCTGAAATTAAGACTGATTGGTTCAGTCAATGTTTTATCAGCCTGGTATAGCTTAGCCTTGGTGAGCCTGTCCAAACTGTAGCCGGAGTTTGCTGTTCCTTTCTGACAGACTTGGTCTTCTGTTGCTGTAGCCCATCTACTTCACTGTTGGAAGTTCTTTGCTTTCAGTGATGTTAAATTCTGCATGTGTGTTGGTCACAAGTGTGTATTTGAGTACTGTAACTGCTTGTGTTCTATCATCTTAAATCAGTCCGTTTATTCTCCTATGGCATTGACAAGACATTTCCCTCCACAAAGCTGCTGGTAAAAATAGATAGTTTAGTTAACATTCTCTGAAGAATGGTTTGCATGAAAATCCCAATAGATCAGTAGATTGTTGGCTTGTCTGTATGTTTACTGAAAAACACAGACAAACCAACAAGCATGTGACGTTACAGCCATGTGATTAGCTGAGTCATTATATGTGCTAACCGTTGAAAAACTGTAACCAATAGAGTAGCTAGTGGGAGTGACAACACTTTAAAATAGGATCTAGTCCATGTGCAGTCCTTTTTTGTGATGGGAGGTTTAAAAACTGTTCCACTAAGGACCTCCAAGGAAGAGCACTGTGAGTTTCATTCAGTGGTTTAGTGATATGTATTTTTGAAACCACATGTCACAGAACATGGCTCAAGTGGCTGACTTATGAAAGGCTGGGGCGACTCAGAGAAGGGTTCATCTTTGCACGGGACAGACTCATCTAAAGGTTGTATTTCTCAGCAATTGTTTGTGCAAGTTTTTTTGTTTCTCTTAATTCCCATGTAAAGCACTGTTCCACCGGTTGTTGTACAACTTTTAAGCAATGACTAATTGAATAAAAACACTGAAGGATAAGGAGTAGGGAGAGGTTGTGATCGAGTTTCTAACATCAAGCTTCAAAAGTCATACCTGCAGAAACGCTTTAACTCTGCTACTACAGGGTGCTAAGCAGTGTTCATACAAGATAGCAGGTTGTCATGGTAACATTAGATTCTTCTGGAACTGGTACCTGCAGCCATTTAGGAAAAAATCTTTAAGAAATGTTGCCATAAAATTTGACTTTTACTGAGGTATCAAGAAACCTCTTTAGGTCAACAGGTACAGCTTTGTGTTTGTTTGAAAAAAGTCAAAACCTAGCAAAGAGTTTCTCTTGGTTTATAACGAAGCTTTATTGAAAAGCACTCGACTTACTGTGTCTTCTACCTAATACAAAAAGCCCTTTTCAGCAATAATGGATAACTGGTAGAATGGAAGTTATCAATGAAAACCGAAGTGAATTTTGTTTTTTGCATTTCATTCACCATGATCTGAAGACCATTTAGTTCAAAGCAACATCCTGCCACTTGTCCAATTATTTATTTCTGAATAAAAATTTAAAAAAGAATTCATCAGCAACAGAAAAAAACTGTGTGGAGAGTGACTGGTGTGCGCTATTAAACAGAACACGGCACAAAGAAAAATCCACAGGTAGCAGTCTAGAGAATGGAGGTAAAAATAGCATCTTTGCTTCTTTAAAAAAAATAACTTCATGTTCACATTTGTTCTTTGTCGGTGTTGTTTTCATTGTGATATTTATCTAAATGAAGTATAACATTTGGTGAGAGCATGTGGTGTGTGTGGGCAGATCGGTCTTCACAAATGCTCCAAAAAGGCTCAGTGGGGACGATTTTGCAGTCCAAAAACGATGATTCCAAGAACTCTAGTTTCAACACAAACACAGGAACAAACACAATTCCTTCACTAAAATCGGGTTTGTGTTTATAGACATATCCCATCAGAGCATAGACTTCAGGAAAATCAGATTCCACAGAAACTTTAAGTCCTCCACACAAAGAAAATAGCATCAAATCAGATGGGTTTTATTCCTGCAGTCAAAGTTTAGTGACAGTGGGAAGATTTGGACGGATTTTTGCTGGACACTGGTGGCAGTGGGTATGGTGGAGATCGTGACTGTGGGCAGAGCAGGGTAAACGTCCCTGCAGACTAATTGCCCAGAAGATGGCAGGGTCATAAAGTGACAAGGCGAGCAGAGTGGCAGTGAAAAGGATCCGCTCATAGCAACATCATAAAAGCTAATTACCGTCATACAAAGAGACGCCCCGACCATTGTGTCATTTGGAAAGGAGCAGAGAGAAAAACAGCGAGACAGAATGAGAGAGGGAGGAAGAGCAAGAGAATAAGTGAAAGGACCTGCAGCAATAAAGACTTAACCATTAACAATTAGTCTCCAGCGCTGCTAATGAGAAAGCCGAGATAAAATGGGGGGCTAAATTTAAACATAAGGGTTTCCATAGCGTCTCTCCACGGTTCAGTGCTCTCCCTCGGTAATAATGGAAATGTCCTACTAGCCCCAAATGTAAGCTATAGAATGAGGCAGAGGCGCTAATGCTTCCCATGGCCTCTCAGGGTAATAAAGTCTTGAGCTTTAGTGGCCTGTGGCAACGGATAAGCTAGCTGTTGCATGGTGGATGGATTATCTCTGGAGAGAGAAGGTGAAGAGTAGTTAAACGGCCAAAACAAATGCCCCACAGCTACAACATATTATGTGTATACATCATGGTGAGAATTTATCACACACTTACTTAGCAAACAGGGCATCCAGATGGATTCCTTAATGCTGGTAGTTAGAAAACAACAGGGTTTCTCTACGAGCCACAAATATAGTGGCTTTAAAAAGATCTCCACCCCGCTGTTAAAATACCAGGTCATATTCAGCTTTTAGTCTTCTTCATAATTAGCTTCTGACGTCTAGATTTTTATCCAGTCTACCTTACAACTGTTCTTTAAATATATCATGTTGTGAATACACCTCTTGTCCATAGACCTCCAATGACTCCTGAGGTTTTCTATTAAAATCAGTTCTCGACTCCTGCAAGTCCCGTCCCAAAACTTTCACAGTCCCTTTTTTGTGGATGTGGATGTGTGCTTGGACTCACTGTGGTCTTGAAAAATGAAACGTACCTTCAGCTTTCTCACAGACAACTTTCAGATTTCGTCTCAACAGTGACTGGTGACTGGTACCAGTGACTGGTAAGTGTTCCTTCTTTCTCTACCTTGACAAAACCACCAGTTTCATCTTAATTCTTATTCTTATTTCTTGTAGACTTTTAAGAGCTACTGCAGATGGAATGACATTGTAAATCCTTCTGATCTAGGAACATTATTTCTTGATGTAAATAAAACGAAGGAAAACATCTTACCCAGTAACTTTCCATCAGCTAGTCACTAAGGAAGTTTAGGGAATATTATGTCACTAATTAAGGAGATAGATTTGATTGGTCCAGTCAAATATGGTGGTAGGTTATCCTGCATTTAAATTTATCCACTGAGCTGACTTCAGCTTTGCTTTTTAATAGACAATCTTAAAGTGAAATTGGTTTCAGACAGGGGAAATTAAGGACAAGACACTTTCATTAGTATGGATCCCTGCCTAATTAAAAAAAATCAAGCTAAAACATTTCAAGCTTAGCTCTAAAAAAATTTCCCTCTCTTTCTTAACCAAATTTATTTTGGGTAATGATAAAAATCCAACTGGTTTTGACACCTTTGGAGAAAATGAGGTGGGGGAAACATTGGAAAAGTGGAAATATGAAAGGTATGGCAGAGTCACACACGGTTACATGCCTTTTCCTCCTCAGTAAAACCATAACACAAAGAAATGTTTCAGAGAAGGCCTAAGGAGTCTACCTGCATCCAGCAGTGAGCAAGCAAATTCTTTGATGGTGACACCTTGGAGAGATGGAAGGAAGAAGCAATTTTCAGCAGACCTTGGCTGCAATGTAAGGGCAATGAGGTTTGAAGTTGCTCATTAGCAACACCTACAGCAGCGCATAAGTAAGGCTGACAGCTGCCAAAGCGGAAAGGATCGAGAGGGCACCTCAACAGGTGGTAAAAGCAGTGGAAGGAACAAATGAAGGCCAGGAATAGATATCTCCACTAGTATTTCACTCTTATTATTTTTGTTATAGCTGATTAGAAATTCTTGTCATTTTAATGGGGCAGTGAAATGGATATGTTGATACACTAAAACCAGTTCCACCAATGCAAACTCTGAACCTAGCTGTGGAGAACGGGTTCTAACCCATCACCAGCACCAGTTGGCTAATGCACCAGAGTAAAGAAGCACTTTCATCAGGAGCCAGAGGCGGCTTTATGGGGAACAGCAGCCAATCAAAACATTGTGAGCACTGTGTCATTTGTGAAGTGTTCACAAGCACCCCTTGTTGGTTAAAACAGTGTTGATAAATTAAGGTGGTGAAATTAGAGCTTCTATTTACAGGGATACTACGATAAATAATAGTTTTTGTGTGCTTTAAGTTGTCTTCATGTATTAAAATCCTTCACAAAACCACAGACTAAAGCTACGGGACGATCAAACAATTCCATAACAAAACTTTTATTATGACATGGTGGGGAAAATGCCAACTGGTTCTTTTACAGAACCAGTTAAAAACCAGCTCTAGCATCAGGCCCCATTAGGAACTTTTCTGCAGGAAAAGAAGTATACCAGGGCTACAACAGCTTTATTGATAATTAAAAAACACATTGTAAACTAAATGCTAAAGTGGGAGCCTTAATTTTCTCAGAAACCCTGACCTTGCACAAAGCATACAATGAAGACGGTTTGTCGTTTTCAAGGTGAAAGAATCCCTGAATCATCACTTAGATTCTCATGAAAGATTAATCTTTGACTAATTAAGGTTAGCATAGACTAATGAGGTTAGCATTAGCTGAGAAAGAGGTGACCAAAGCAGTCCTTTCAAGACAAGGAGATAAATCATTCTCTATCAACATGGAGGAACTTAATCAACAAACATTGTTACACTTATTGAAGGGCGGAAACTGCTGTATAAGTGTCAGAAATGAGAAGAGCATAAACCAGTGGTGGACAGTGCTGTCTGACTGTCTGTCACATCTGTCACTAACACAATAACTTTATAGATTAATAGTTCAATTATTGGGATTCACGGATTGCAAAAGATCCGGTTTATAAATGCATTACAATCTTCCAGTTTACTGTAGCCATTTTAAGAAAGTTATAGAAAGTTTGAGAGTTACAGTTATAATGGCAGAGTTGGGTAGAAACTAGTTACTTGAGTAACTTTGCGGAAAAATGTACTTTTAGGAGTAGTTACTACATCACATGTTTAACTTTTGAGTAATGTTATAATGAAGTATTGCTCCCCTTACTTGAGTCAAATCTCTGTCTTCTCTATTCACTGAAGAAAGGACAAGCATGTTTAAACCAACTCACTGTCATTGAGTAAAAATATGTTGACACAGCGCTGTTCCAGTTTTTGGTTCAATTTTTGGCTACTCTACCCACTTCTATATAAAGGTGATGCCTTTAGAAAGTACAGTCGCCATGCTAAGACACTTGTAGAGATGCTTGTTTATGTATGTATGTAGCTGACAGCAGGTTTGCTACATGAACAAATAGTTATCCAGCTAGATGTAGCTTGTTAGACTCACGGTGTTACTCTTGTGCAATAATCATGTTCACTTAAAGCCCCACTCCGATCATAATTTGAGCTTTTTTTAACATTCTCAGTTGTCTTTAAATTATGATTATGCCGTTTTTAGCCAAAATCACAAAACATGTGCCGTTTTCTGCGACTTTGCTTCAGCAGAGCTGCAGTAGCTCATTAGCAATTCGCCTCTGGGTTGTGGGCGGAGCCGTTGGCTCTGTGAAAAAATGAACAGACATGTATTACTATGACTACATCTTATAGTCCAGGGGTCAATACACATCCGGTGACACTATTTCATAATAATAAGTGACATTCACATATTCAGTACGTCGTCAGAGTCAATTTATTGTCTCTGACGAGCGATCATCATCATCAGAGGGCAAATCGTCTCCTTCTGAATCATGATCGGCAAAGATCGGTGCACGCACCTCATCCGCACTGTAAAGTCATCTGGGCATTTTGTTTTGGGTTATAAAAATCGCTATCTGTCTCTCTATCCGTCTCTATCGCTTTTCTCTCCCGCTCACGCTCAGCAGCTGGGCGCACTGAAAGCTGGTGTCGGGTTTCAAAACTTTTTTTCTCCGATTTCTTTCATAGAAACACACCCACAAATGATGCCAGTATTGAAGCTACATGTAACGGACATCTAGTAGTACCAAGCAGTAACATCACAAGGCAGTAGATTTAAAGAAAGGGGCTGTTTTATTCAGCAATGTATTGCCACCCGCTACAGCACATAGCTGTTGATCCGCCATCGTCTTCATTACTCCTCAGAACCTGAGCGGGCGGGGCAAAGTGAAGTAGGAGCTTGTGGCCCCGCCCAGTGGAGTTACTATGTAACAACTCCAGTCTATTTTAGCCGGCATTTTAACGTCTGCTACTGATTTACAGCCATTTAAATGCAGAAGTACTCAGAAATACAACTTTGAGCTTAATTTTCTCAAGATATGTCCTCTAGCATGAGGAAAATTCCAGAGGAACATGTTAACA
This sequence comes from Valencia hispanica, assembly GCA_963556495.2. Classification (NCBI taxonomy): domain Eukaryota; kingdom Metazoa; phylum Chordata; class Actinopteri; order Cyprinodontiformes; family Valenciidae; genus Valencia; species Valencia hispanica. The sequence goes on along the minus strand of OY747705.1, from coordinate 5,152,880 downwards.
CCTAGAAAAACATGATTTTCATCGGAGTGGGTCTTTAAGAACTTGGACTAACACCAGTGTGCATGTTCATTCTACATTTTCCTTGAGCCTTCCACTTCTGCACAAATGAATAAATATGAAATTATGAGTAATACGTTTGTGAACATGGTTTATTCTTTGGATTTACTACTGCTGTTTTAGCCCCCGACCCCCCTCCCCGTTTCATACTTCTATACCTTCAACTACTGAAAAATGTGGTCAAATATGTCTTCAGGAAACCAGTAAACACTTCTCTGGCTTCACTGAAAGGGAATAAATACACTCCTGTTCAAGCCCATCTGACCTCTGGCCTTTACCATCATGTCAAATTCATGTGGTTCAAATTGCTGGGCTCCATTAATAACAATGGTGAACATGCTTTCACACATACACCCATATTAATAACATAAAATAATAGTTTTTATTTCTACATTTACCAATTTCCTCTATTCAATTTCCCATTAATCTCACTCACCCTCATGTAATCAAAACTTGCCAAATGCCTCAGAACATAGTTGTTCCATTTCCTGTAACACACGCATGCACACACACACACACGCAAACAGACGTACACTCACAATCATTAACAAATATGTTCTTGTAACACAAGCTTGACGTTGCCACGTCCGCAAACCACCAGGGTAATTGACTCTTGACTGAGAACTCGCAGAGTGAGATCTTGCTAATTACCTGTGTCTGCAGCCACATTAACGAGAACAAGTGTGCACACACACACACACACACACACACACACACACACCCACACCCACACACACACACAGACAAATTGGGTTCCAAAGACATTTGTATTCAGGATCAAAAATAGCTGGAGAGGTTGGGTGCAGCAACACAGAGAGTTGTCTGCTGTTCCGCATCTTCTTAATTAACCATCATAGCAGTGGTACAGAAGGATGACAGAGTAACAGATGTTACATGGAAACAAGTTCTTCCCTGTGACCCAACTGAAAGGACACGGCAACAGGAAAAGAAGATCGAGAATTGACTCATTTTTTTATTTGTGCATTCTCACAAATGTTAATCTAAATCTGTGTTTTCATGATTTTCTTCTTTCAATCTTGACACAAGTAAGACAAAACAGAAATATTTTTTGTTTGCAATAGAGGAAATCTAATTGCAGAATGGTAGGATAGGTGGATAGTATTTTTGCACCAAAAGTAATAGGCTGCAAGGTGGCACCGTTGGTTTGAATGAAGGACCTTCTGCATGGACTTTGCATGTTTCCTGAATATGCGAGTGTTTTAGCCGAATACTTTGCCATCCTGCGCAGTCTAAAATCATGCATATTAGGTTAACTGTTTTTTCTAAATTGTCCTTAGGTCTGAGTTCATGCTTGCATGGTTGTTTGTCCTGTGAATCTCTGTGTTACCCTGTGACGGACTGGTGCCCTCTCCTGGCTGTATGCGCCTCTCACCCAATAGAGATAGGCACCAACCACCCCTGTGACCCTTACAAGGTACAATTAGGTATAAAAGATGGACGGACGGCTGGATAACATTAAAATAATTCCAATAGGACATCCCAATGACATACAAAGGCTGGTAGGGTCTAATGATAGACAGACCTATTAAATAAGTGTACAGTTCAAGAACTACACACCACTACTGAATCTTTCATTTTTTTCCAATCTATGTATGAATGAAAGACTCTCATCAAGGCAAATAACACAACTAAAAACAATGTTCAGTTTATTATCTGAAGCAAGCTTAAGTAAACTGCTAAACTGTAACAGTATCAGCCATACAGTATATAGGCCATATATGTCCATCCAGTATGACCTTTGTAAGACTTCCCAGAGGTAATCAATGAAACCAGTGACATTTTGTGGACTGAGATTGAAAGGTCTTGCCTGTTTCCAACCCCATATCCACTTACAGATATCAAGGATAAACTATAACTCCGAATGCATATAATAAAAAATGAGACATGTTGTCATAAATATAAGAAAATACTAAGGATCAGTCATTACATGTTTACCCAAAAACTAAATCCATCCTTCTTTCCGTTTTGGTGACTGTCCATACACTCAGTCCTTCATTCCCCAAACATTTCATTGTGACCATTGCCCCATCGTAGGGCTGGGCAATATATTGATTATATAGATTTATCGATTTTTTTCTATTTATGAAGATTGAATATTTGGAATATCATGAATATTTAGAGAAAACAAATTCACCAATGTATGTCTTGGGTATCCATCGCTCAAAGTGATGTCAGCCTGCCCAAGGCCTACCATCTTGTCTTACAAGCATGTGTTACATAGTGTATTTATTTGCACTTTAAATTTAGGTCAACTCAGAGAGGGGATAATTGAAATAAAAACAAGTATAACAAAATATATCTTGTAATTTTTTATTTCTTTTTAAGGATATAAATAGAAAAAAAAATGTATTCATATCAATAAACGAATTTGGCATGAAACAAATAGCAGATTTTTATTTTTAATCAATACCACCCAGCTCTAACCTTCTTTATTTTGTTCTAAACAGTTGTATAATATACGATGACATATTAAGATTTTGAAAATAAATCTTTAAATGCAAAATAACTTTCTGATATCTTCGTAATGTACCAGGGAATGTTCAATATTTCCAAAAATAGGGATTTGATGTATATTGGGATATATATCAATGTCAGCTCATAAAAAATTTTTTTGTGATATAATTTTTTTTTTCCATATCACCCAGCCCTACTGTTATATCTGACTAGAATGATATATAAAAATCTACATCTGAACACATGGAACACCCTGGACATGTGAAGCCCACTGATTTAAAAAAAATGTAAACCGGATTGTTTGATCTGAACCAGGAACCAGAATACAGTAATCAAAACCGTCCAAGCATTTTCTAACTACTACTACTACTACTTTAAATACCTTGAAGGATATTTACTATTTGAGATTAATAAAAACATGAATATGTTTCTATATTTTTTTTCACCAAATGCAAACATCAAATGAGAGAAACCCAGCACCTTTGTCACCTAACCGTACTGAAAATTTATAAAAACTGTGTATAAAGCGCCTCTTTGTTTGTTTTCATATCTTGTGTATGATTCACATATTAGACACAGCCCTTGGAATAACAAACACTATATTTCACGACAGTCCACTGCAACATAATTAATGTCTAACGCTTTATGTTCCTAGGTGCTGCAGAACATTAGCACAGGATGATTAAAATTCTTTCCACATGTAAACACCAGATAAAGAAAACAAACTCTTAAGGTTCAATTTAATATCCAGGAGAGCTTGCTTGGTTCCTTTTTCTCCTGGATGAGGAATGTAGAAAAAAGTCTTTAAAATGAATCACAGTGTGTCATACAGAACAGCTCCTTCACTCAGAGGTTTTTCACTACTGTGCCTTTCAACACATTCAATTATTTGTTTCTCATCAGCCAATTACAGCGCATAAATTCACGGCTGTTGCCTCTAACTCCTACGCTGTAACATGTTAAATGAGTGACAGACCAGTCCAAACAAATGCACATGTCACCGCGGTCCCTGAGAGAATTCCCAGGGACATGAACGGTTGCCAGTGAGAGACATGAAGCCTCCTTGCAGGATGTTTGCTAACTGAAATCAATGGCATCTGCTGAATCAAACAGGCATAGAGAGAGGTTCTTTTATTTCCTTTTTATTCGTTTTTACCTGCTTTGAATGTTTTATGTCCTTCACAGCATAGATAGTACCAGGTAAATCTTTTGCAGAACAAGAAACGGCACCAACATGAAACACATTCTCCCTTCATCTAATGGAGAAAGAACTTTCCCTTTCCGACCCAGACAGAACGCCAAAATTGGCCGTGCTGCTCTACCTCTCTTACCTTGCTGTCATGCTGACACGTTCAAGTGAGTGAACACAAAGGTAGATCAAAGCAAACACATCTATGTACACGCTTATCCAGCAGAGCTGCATGTATGCATCCGCACATAAACATAAGCAGACTTCCTTCACTGCCTTTAGCCATGTTGCCTCCAACCATGAACTTTCACGCTAGGCTGGTTTCCCAAGTCTGTCCCCCGACTCTTGACTTGGAACAAATGCATTAGAGGATGGGACACTCTGAGACAGCAGCATGCATGCTAGGTATTGAATAGAATTTAGGAATTGAAAATGTTTTGCTGTATTTTTACACAGGCCTCAGATGGACAAACTTATTAAAGGATTGATTGATAGAACTTTAATTCGATAGAACATGGAATAATGTCTGGAAATGTAAATATTTTCCTTTTTTTTTTTCGTTCGAGAACGTGGATTCAGCCTCTGGAACCACACCTACAGCTTCATGAGAACTCATCTGTCCGAGGCAAAAATCCAAATCCTCATGACAATAACCTCTGCAGCAATCCCAATATTTGACTCAGCACAAGTGATTGTGCATTTCAGTTCCATGTGAAGCAGGAAGAATTTGTGAGACTGTGCGTTCAGGCCACAAAGTTGCAATCGCTTCACTTCATTTTTTTATATCTCATCTTTTTGAATGGAACAACTTGCACAATCGGTGGCTGCTAAATACTTTTTTTGTCCCCTCTGTAAATAGCTTTCCAACATCATCTTTCTACGCATCTGATGCCGAGCAACAAAAGTGGTGTTGAAAACATGAAACATGAAAATGTAATTTAAAAAAAGAACCAGTAGTGTGACGTAAAAGGGATGAAACTGTTCCAGATTTGGCACGGTTCCTTATAAGGAACATAAAAACATAGCCCCCTGCCTTCTGACTAAACTTTGTGTTTCATTAAGACTTGATGTGCCATCAATCAGTTCAGTGGAGGGAAATAAATATTAAGATAAGGAAATGAGAGCTTCTAAGTGTCAGCATTTAACAATCATTTGGCAGAATGAAATGCTCTGTGCCCTGCTGTCCACCTCTCCACTTTGTCCGTCCTCCTCCCATTCATCTATCTCCTGTCATCTGTCCCTTGTACCACCCTGTCCTTCTCAAGGTCTGCTACCTTGTTAATCATCATTCCACCATCAAATTCTTTCTCTCAACAGCACGCAAATGCACGCACACATCTGGCACCTCATGCTAATCACTCACTTGCAACACAGTGCACTGACTATAATTACTCAAAGATGTCAGATCTTTTATTGCTGCTCTTGTTGTGCTGGAAGATGACCGTCCCTAAAAACATGAGATGCGCTCCCACTGTCCATCATTAGGACTTAAAGTCAAATCTTAAAGGCACATTAAACATTTTCACTCAATACCAGCGTGTTAAACATAGTTTCATGTCTGGTGCACAACAGGAAAGAATCCATTTGAACCCAGTGAATTAGAAATGAATGCAAATGACAAATTAGCTTTTTCTAAATTTTACAGAGTGAGAATATTCCAATACAATAAAAATGTTTAATTTAAAGCTTTCCAGGGCATGTACATGTGTAGCAGGGTTTCTGTAAAACCAAATGTCCTCACCACCTCCATTGAAACCTAACCACGTCAGTGTGGCAGCATTCTGGGCACTAGGTTGAACAAAGAACTGTTGACTGAGTGATGGATAAGTTAGTTATAAGTATTATCAGTATAAAGTGACCGATTTATCATCAACCGCTGTTGACGGTAAAGTTGGCATCTGCTTCCATTGCCTTCCATTGCGCTGTATTCGATCCTCTCTAGTTTAATATCTGAAACACAAATAACTCCAGTGTTGAGAACACATAAAAGTTGTATTTCTTTATTTATTTGCAATATGACCATTCTAGAATTAGACGAGCATAAAAATCACAACATATTGAATTGTTAAAACTGGACTGGAAAAATCTAGAGTTTAATTTTTTTTACAGTTGTGTTTTCCCCACTAAGAAAATGGGAAAAAGTAGCTCCTCTTGCCCCATTATTCAGACACCTATGACCCCAAGTGGTTATAATAGCAGGGGTGCTGTAAGTCCACCGAAAAAAATTGAAATACACCTCTGTAAGATTATGGGGGTTGGTGGTAACTAGCTACATTTCCTCAATTACATTTACTAGAGTAACGTTTTTGGGGGGGAGGGGGAGTACTTCTAGTAGTAGTTTTACTACACCTTACTTTTTATTTGAGGAAAGATTATGAAGTATCGCTACTCTTACTTTTTTGTTTCCGCTTTTTTATCCTCTACCCATCATATATATATATATATAATTTTTTTTTCATTTTGGTGTTTAAAATACCAGAATTTGTACATAACTTTATATTTCTGTCTGTTTGATGACATCATTTATAAACAGTAAATCAGATCTTATGATCAGTTACTCAGCACTTGAATAGATCTTTTACCGAATACTTTTTAATAAATATATTGAAGTAGTGCTACGCTAAGTGCAGAACATTTTTTGGCTACTTTACCCAACTCTGTTAGATTGGCCAGTTACAGTAAGGTCATTTGTCTAACCACTATGACGACGCCACAGATTTGATTCTTTATCGCTTCTAAATGACATTATATTTTAAACACATACAGAGAATCGACACGCTGACTGTTTCATCAACAGTTCACAGCTTAAAAACCCCCGTTTGGTAAAACTGCTGTGTATAAAAAGCGACCACGTGTAAAAGTTACTAAAAAGTGGTTTGTCATCACATTCCAGTGAAGTGAATAATTCTCACTACTTAGTGTGATGATGTTTTTATGGCGCATCATGTCCCGCTGTGAAAGAGTGCCATGCAGTGGCTGTGTTGAACAGGATGTGGCCTATTTTCTGTTTGGAGGAGACCGAGAGAATCAGTATTCCCAGCCAAATCCCATGTGACAGGCAGACATGTCAGCAGGCCCAGATGTGCTGGAGGGGGGGGTGCTGCGTGGCGTTTCCTCTCACGTTTCTTGTCTGTCTCTCCTTTTATTTCTCATCTACTCATCTGCCTCTCTCTCATTCTATTTTTCCACCTACCTAGAGCTGTGTCTCCTCTGTCTCCTCACCTTTTGTTGAACATCAAAATATTTTAGACAGAAATATAAACAGCTGTTTTTTTCCCAACTTTTCTTCCCTAACGCTCTACCATTTTGCTACCTGGGTGCATGTTCTCCATTCAGCAATGGAAGTGTAAACTTTGATTTGACAAAAGGTAAATCTCACAGTGTAATCTTTTTTACATTTTCCCATGCTTGTAGAAAGATTTACTGAGCGACCAGATGAAAAAAAAGAGAATCATTTGTAGAGGCCTTACACATCTACAGATCTCAATTTTCTTTAAATAAAAAGGTCAATATTTCTATTCAATTTAAATTTTTCAGTCTCAGAAATCCATGTTCAACATGTAAATTTACGGGTGAGTTTAGGTCAAGGTTGTTATCGTTACTGAAAACTAACGGGGGGGAAAAACAGAAGTTAATAAACATTTTTGCCAAAATAAAAAACAAGACTTTGCAACAAAAGGAAAACTAACTGAAAATGTGTTCACAAAACTTACTAAAATCAACAGAATTTGTGGAGAGAATTTGCTTACTTTTGGTTTCTGTGTCTCATGCATTAGTATAGGGCTGGGTGACATGGCCTCAAATCAATATTCTGATATAATCTGAAGCACCTGCGGTAACAATATTTATTGTGATATCTTCGTTTCTTCTGTTTTTATCTGTCAGAATTACTGTTTTTGAACATTCTCACATACCAGCAGAACAACTTTAAAAAACTAAAGAATGCAAGGTAAATAACATTCATTGTGCAAAATCCAATACTAACCCTTTTCCCAAAAAATGCAACACAAAAATGATTATAACAAAAACATGAAGATAAAATGAATACATTTACATTTTTAATAACAATTAAATACAAGCAAAAAATGATACACATTTTAAATTTTAAACAATATCTAGTGTAAATATGAACACTAAACATCAGTATTTATCCTCCATGCATACCTGGTACAAAGTATGTATGCACAACTTGATGGCATCTTTAATATGTGCAATGGCGGTAGACTGGTAAAAAACAAAATCCCTACCGTTGGCTAAATTTATGTCATTTCTACCTTGTACCATTTTTATCACCCACTACTAAAAGGCAACAACAAGGTCATTCTTCTGTCACCTGAAGAGCATTTCTAGGATTAAAGAACTGATGTTGCTACAGGACCTCGAAAAACTCATCCATGCGTTTATCTTTAGTCAGATTGATTACTGCAACAGTGTCTTCACAGGTCTGCCTAAAAAGTCAATCAGACAGCTGCAGCTGATCCAGAACGTTGTTGCTCGTGTTCCTCACTAGAACCAGGAAAGTAGAGCACATCACCCCAGTTCTAAAGTCCTTACACTGGCTCCCTGTAGCTCAGAGAATAGACTTCAAAATACTTTTACTAGTTTATGAATCATTCAATGGCCTAGCACCAAAGTATATTGAAGATCTACTGTTACTATACCAACCCACCAGAACACTCAGGTCCTCTAATTCCAGTCTACTCAACATCCCTAGAATCAGAACCAAACATGGAGAAGCAGCTTTCAGTTTCTATGCTCCTCTAATCTGGAACAAACTTCCAGACAACTGCAAAACTGCTGAAGCACTGAGTTCTTTTAAATCACAACTAAAAATGTATCTCTTTAAAGCTGCCTTTAGTAATGTTTTCATGTATCATATGTTTTGTGTGTGCTTCTTGCTTTCTTGCTGTTTTTACTTGATATGCTGTGTCTGTGTTTTACTGCTATTTTTATTTTATCCCCTAATCATGTAAAGCACCTTGAATTACCTTGTTGTTGAAAGTGTGCTATACACATAAAATAGCCTTGCCTTACTTCATTAGTCTAGAGGGATTATCAGTCACTCCCTGCTCTACTGCGCATGTCGTCTGCATAAAGAGACGGAATCACGTCTTGTTGTGCTGTCGGTTGTACAAATCACTTTAATACAACCAACAAAACGCGCAACTTCCAAATAATTCCTTTGACTCGCACCCCTTTTAAGCCAAACAAAAGACATCTTTGGTTGCAAGCTATCAGAAGAAGCGATCGGAAGGAGCAGATAATTAAACATGCAACAATCTGCAGCGATCAATTCATATCAAGGAAGACTTGGCTAACAAACAAGCTAACATCGCTAAACAACGCTGCAACTGCAAGATAACCACAAATAATAACAGTGGGAACCAGAGCTATGTGAAGGGCCGGTGTAGGATGGGGGGCATCCACTCTGCTGATGAACAGTTAATCCTTCTCTAGTTTCTGGTTGTTGTATGTTTTACTCACTGAACCGCATTATGTCAACAGACGGCAGATACAGTCGAGTTGTCTGTGCTGGCGGGGTCCATCCACACCTAGTGTCATGTAAGCAAAGGTTGGGAGAAAGCGCCAGAGTCCAATCTACGATTACTTACTATAGAATATATAATAAAAGCATTGCTGTACTCATGATGGCTTGGTTTTTGCTTTGTAGTGTAGGCAGTCCGTTTTTTCAGAACTGGCGTACCTGCATTTATTGTTGGGCTTTCTAATGTACAGGGTCTGTTATTGCGTTTACAGAATTTTTTTTATTTATTCTGCCATAAATCTTTTTTACTTGCCTGATATATATAATTGTTCATCTGCCAAAAGTCAATACATTAAAAAAAAAGTATAATCATTTTTTGGGGGATTAACACATTTCTTTTTTCAGTCTTGCCCCTGGTATGTAACTCCTCTGCAGGGTTGCGGGGGGCTGGTGCGTATCTTAAGCAGTCATCGGGCGAGAGGCGGGGTTCACCCTGGACAGGTCGCCACAGGGCAACACAGAGACAAACAGCCCTGCACACACACACTCACACCTAAGGGCAATTCAGAGTAACCAGGATTTGAACCTGGGACCTTCTTGCTGCAAGGCAACAGTGCTACCAACTGCGCCATGTATGTAACTTATACTACAACAAAGACCAAAACTATAACTAAAACTAATCAAAGCTAAACTGAAGCGAAGCATTTTCAAAGAATTACAACTTGACTAAACTAACAAATGGTAAAAACAAATTAAAACTATAATAGAATTGAAAATCTAGAGTCAAAACTAAATAATAATAAAAATTTTAAAAGTATTTAAACCTTGGTTTTTATTTTACCTCAGCAACAGTTTTAGTTCACTAAAGTTCATAATGTCACCTGCATGCTTATTTCAATGAGACGTGAAGAGGCACAGCACTTTGATGCTATAGCTGTGGCCCCTACCCTACCACTACCATGGAGTGTATCATCATTATGTGAGTGGTGGAAAAACTTTGGGTGTACAACAAATGCATGCATGTCTCTATGGGAAATTCAGTGTAACATCTTTGTTGGTGAATTTGTACTACATACAACTTTCTCAACTCCAAACTATACCCTTTTCCTAATAGAGAGCACGGCCTTGGACATTCCAACAACAACATATGTCAGAGAGGCTAGCCAATCCGAATTTGACCTATTCAGTGTTTGATCATGCAGCTGCTGTTACAGTATGAAAAATGTCAGTGTGATAGGAATAGCAAGGCATGTGGAATAAATCTAAGCCTTGTGCAATGGCATGGACATAGAACACTAAGTTAAATAGTGGAACATTTTGATTATTTTTTCATCAAATCATACACGTGTATTGCAATATTACTTTTTCTGTGCCACTTTGTTTTCTTTTATTTCTCTCCGTACGTACAGAGTGACAGTACCCACAGTGTCTGTCAATTTTTTTCCCCCCTAGCGATTCATCTACAAAAGCTCAAAGCTCCTAGAAAGTGTCAGGTTTTCATCCATGAAGAAAAGCCTTGGCTTCTGTTAGGGCTGCACATTTTCAGACGTTGTAAAATGACCCGAGTTGCTGAGTTTGGGCCCTTGACAATATGACTCGTGCAGCCCACGGAGGTCCTTGTAAACCACACTGTAAAACTGGACAAATGAGATTACAAATAATATCACTACAAAGGCTATTTTCACAAAGCCAAGCCAAATCCGCTGTGGGTTGGTGGTTGGACTCTCACAGCTGTTTTCTTTCTTACACCATGTTTGATCTTCATTTTAACAGCACAAGCAAAAAGAAATGCAAGGATGCAGAGAGGTAGGTCCCTGGTGCATAGACTGCTTTGCATCCCTAAATTCAACAGCTAATTAGGTCCATGTATGTTCAGCAGCAGGAAGCGCAGACATGAAAGATGTTGGGTTATTAAGAAAGTATGATCACTGGTAGAGACGTCACGACTTTCATTTGAGGCACTTAAAGTAAAACATCGCATTTACCCAATAAACTGAAAGGAAAAGAAGATTAGTTTGATAAAGTGTTTTAAACAGTAAAGGATAAATCTGAAGGCCATCGGTCAATTTGACGGGATATTTTCAACTTTATGCACAGAGTTCATGTAACTAATCAATCAAAAAAAGATTTCCATGAGAACATCTGAGCATCATCTCAGACCTGGACACCATAATCAATGCATAGCGCTATCCAAGACATGACAACACTTTGAAGAGTTACGGAGGCTTTGGTGTCCATCTGTGACTTCACCGGACAAAGACCGGCGGTGACAGATCGCAGTTTAACCACTGATGCAAAAACAGCGCATGCTGCAGGATTTGCTCCTGCTGAAGTGATAAGAAAAGCCATCAATCAGAGACTCTTTCTGAATTCTGATCACTTCAATTGAAGTATTGTTCCCTGCTTTCAAAACTTGGCTGAAGTGGTGCTCGTAATTCCTGTCTCCAGTGTGTTGTAACAACAATTCACTATGTAGTATTCCTTCATTTGATCATTTCTATCATAGTCATTTAAAATCTAAAATATTCTACAGCATTTTCTCATAAGTACAGAACAACATAGAAATAAGGAAGAAGTAGTAAAACCCCAAGATAAAACTGTGACCTTGTAAATAAAATAAATAAAACTACAATCATAGTGTCTCTCTGAGTTAAAGAACAGAAAGTGAAAGTGTGAGAGTTAAAGACGAGGGATGAAGTGTGTCATTCGTAAATATAGGTTGGTGTTGGCCTTAATTCAGCGTTGGTTAGTTGATATTTTTAAAGTGATATTTAAATACATTTGTGTGTTACAAAGACAGTCACTATGATGATAATTTGTATGTCAGTGCCTTCTAAACAACTTCTGTCATGAGAGAGTTGAAGCCTAAAACTGTTCTATGCTGTCTTGAGGAGCATGTCTTTGTCCCGAGATTATCAATTCTTTCATACCAGAATAGCAGCAATTTCTACACATTCTCTACACATGCTTAATTGGTGATTCTACTTCGACAGTCCACAGTCTATCCCGTCTCTTGTCTGTTGACAGGTGTGGTCGATTGACCAAGCAGCTGCCCTGAGATTTTAGACAAACATTTGACCTCACATGTCTTCTGAACGCATTAAGAACTCCTTTAGGTAAAACTCAACAGTCTGGTAACGTAGCAAACCCTGGGCCTTGTTTAAAAGACAAATGGGATAGAAAAAAAGGATAAATACTCTCATGCAAGTTTTAGATGGATCCCTGCTCCAACACAGCTTAAGGAAATGATTTAACTACAGCTTCGGCTTGCCATCAAGTTTGGCAAAGACCTGGTAGCGACCTATTCATTTGATTCAGCTGTGTTGAAGCAGGGATGCATTTAAAACCTGCTGTACAGTCAATCTCGAGGACCAGGGTTGGAGACCACTGGTTTAGATCAAAAGTTTAGTAACCTCGTCAAAACAAATGATAATATATTAAGAGATTTGTATATCAATGTTCACATCTAATTTTACTGATCTTAAGTTGTTTTGTAAAGAAGAATGGACAAAAAAAAATACATCTCTAGATGTAAAACCTGTGTTGATCTATCACATCAAATTTTAAAGAAAAATGTTCAAGCTTGTGGTTGTAATGTGTCAATACGAAAAAGTAGAAGTGATATGAAAACTTTTGCAAGGCAATGCATTTGTCTTCTTTTCATCACTTCGATCTGTTTTAGGGTTTTTTCTCTTCTTTACACTCTACACCCACATCTCTCTCTCCTCTCTTAGTGTTTTTTACTGATGGTCTCTTAATCAACCGTCTCCTCCGCCTCCATCAACTCCATACTATCAATCACCTTTGCTTTTGTCTGTCAGCATGCCCCCCCCCCCAACCCCCAACCACCACCACCACCACTGCACACACACACGCTCCAAACCAACACTTATCCCTGGGTGTTACATTTTGTTTGCGTGGGCTTTATCAAACACACACAAAACAGCTTGGAAGTTAAATGGGCCTTGAACAAACAAAAATAGCACAAAAATCACAGACCAAGCAAGATAGAAGAACACACAAGCAGCAGAGTTGATAGAATGCCAATAAGCTTAATGAAGGGAGTGATGAGTTATTGACAGCTGCTGTGCATCTAAAGGTGCTGAGGCGTCTATTGGTGTCTCTTGTGTGCTGACACACTCACACACACGCACACAAACAGAAACACACACACACACACAGGTGGCCCTGAAATTTTTTATCTAATGTCCAATATAGCATCCCAAGCAAAACAGTTGTGGTCTATAGGCCTATAGTGAATAGATACTGGGTGCATCATCTTTGCCTACATTGGTCAATTATGGCTATTTATCTTGTGGTAAGCCTTGGTGTGTGTGTGTGTGTGTGTGTGTGGGTGTGTGTGTGTGTGTGTGTTTAGGTGTGTGTGTGTGTTGGAAAACATGCAGCTTCATAAAGGTTTCAACGCCTATACCATATTAGTCTGAGTTCTGTATGTGTGCTTTAGTTTCTCTCTGAGAATGAAAATGAGGTAGGTGGGTAAAATCAGTTTTAGGGTCAAATTGGAGCCAGCGACTCAAAGCACAGTTTGAGACTAAATACTGGATTTACAGTAAAATATTGAGCACAAGTACACAAATGCAATTGCTTCAGCACCACACCCACAGAGACATGCTGCAGCCAATCTGTGGTAGTGATAGTTGGCATGTAGCCCTCGTGCCACTGGAAGGTTTGGGCTTTCATTCCAGCTTCCTGACCAGCCAGTCAATGTGAGAGGAGGAAGCTGGAATCAAACCTGCAACCTTCTGATTGCATGACGACTACTCCACCCACTGAGCCACATCAGTGATTTTCACAAGTCATTTTCTACAAGTCCAACGCAAATCACAGGTCTTTCACATCAATTCAGAGCCATGTTTTAGTACTTTAATGTCTGAAAACAAACTTTTTCTCATCAAATCTGCAGTATCTAGGCCAACGATTCCAAAGTTGTACTTTTCCCTAATATTTATAATTGAACAGGAAAGAAAAATAACAGCAATAATAGCAAACCTGTTAATGTTGAATTTTTAAATGAATCAAACAGAGGGCCTGATTTATCAAGGGTTTTTGCATGTCAAAACATGCGTAAACTTCACAGCGGGCTCAAAAACATGCGACAGGTGATTTACTAAGCAGGTTCAGGGAGGACTGCGCCTGTTAAACCCGCATCAAGCTGAGCGCCATCCATTTAGTGCTTTGGCCCTTAATGAATATGCAATCTGGGCGTTTCTGTCAGAAGGCACAAAATATTGGGAGGAGAACATCCATATAAGTAGACGTTGCACAAGCAGTGTGATTTATCAAACATGAAACTGTTTGTGGCAGCTGTTTTAGCATCTATTTTTATCGCTTCTGAAAGGGATGTCTTAACTTTGTGCCTCCAAGATTTATTTTCTTTTAAACTGTCAAACACATTTCTAATGTTTCTACAGTATTCTTAAACAATTTGAATCTGTGTTTTGGTTTTTGAATTACTGAGTAAATATACTCTATTAGAAATGTCACCTTTCACGATTTTGGGGAAGCAGCAGCTAGATTAGATTCGTAGAATAGCTAGATTTAGATTCCCCTATGCAGTCCTATGAGATCTATGTGCTGAACTGGGCCCAGTGTTAGATCTACCGACCTGCTGGAACCGTGCATCCTGTTCCCCTGAGCACATTTCTAGGGAGAGTGAGATTTATAAGTGTGTGTAGCTATCCATACTCAAAGTTTGATACTGTAGAGCTGAAAATTACTTAAGGATTCTATGCAAAGTTTTATATATAAGACCCCAGGTACTTAACGTGCACAATTTTGTTCACAGGTGTTTAAAAGGTTGTTCCAGGAAAACCCTGAACTCAGTATTTATCAAAACAATATTAGTAATTAATCAAGCAGCACATGGATAGGATAGAAAATTGTACTGTTAAAGTCCCATTTGTCAGGACCTTTGTGGTTAGAAAAGTTTCCGACAGGACGGTATTTTAGGATTTAGATAGCTTTACCTTTAATACATAATACATAGTACATAATGGGCACAAAGGACTGATAACCTTTAATTCACAGTTTTCCCCGTACGTTAAAACAAAATGGAAAAAGGGGTGAGGACTTACCAAAATGGAAGAAAAGAGTACAACAATTTGGACATATAACAGGAAAGTTAGGAAAGTGGTTAGGAAAGTGGAGGGAGTTTGGCTGAAAATGTCTGAGAATATACTTTATTAAACATCTACCAACTCACTCACTTTGGACGGAACTCTCCAGCCTGTTGGAGAAATTAGGGAAATATAAATGCAAATCTTGTTTTCTGTGATTGTCATTGTATTGAAATGAACAAGAAGCGTAGAGATGCAATAAAGAATAGCTTTGGATGTTTCTCGCCCCTTGAAAGCAAAAATGTAATTATGAGACTTGTATTCGAAAGATGGCCAAAATATGAACAAACTATATTGTCGGTGGGGTAGACAAATATGTATGAAAAAACAACCACGTCTCACCCTGTATTGGCAATGTTCATGTTGTCTGTATTTGCTGTATTTGTTCTTAAAAATAACTAAAAGAAACATTCAGACAGATTTACAGTGACTAACATGTAAAGTGGATCTACATATTACATTTCTCCTGAATATCAATAAAAAGCACATTAAAAATTGATAGAAATAATAAGTCAGCGTCTCATCTACATTTTGTTGAATTTTTGTAAAATAAGTGATTATTTGACACAATTAACTCAAGGCTTTTTCTCAGCTGCAGGACAACACACTTGCAGCCTTTCCAGGAAAATCTGTATACTCCCTTCTTTTCTTCAGCCGTTACCAAGCAACAGTTTAGACCCTTTTTCTACATTTATCTACTTCTTCTCCCATTATGTCTCTTTTTTTAATCAATTTAAATTAGTTGGATGAGACGTTTTATACCCTAACAGAGATAATTAATTTTGAAATAAAAGTCAGCTGCAACTTTGTTATTACGAAATTAAGCGCAAGAGAGGGCTGCTGGTTATTATACAGTATGGGCTTTTTAATGCTTTTTAGTGAAGATAACTGCTGCTCTGCTGCAAACTCTTTTCAAAGGAATTCCATAAGTGCTCATCATAACTCCTCTATTTATGCATTTACTAACATACATGACTCAAACACTGGAAAACCTTCCAGGTCAGGAAAACAGAATGATCCTAGCCTTCAAAAAGTGTACAAGGGCACTGTAATGCTATGATAGCAGACGATTGAAATAAAGAAAGACATTCCTTAAATTCAATTCATCCACTGCAGCAGACACTTGCAAAGAAAACGGAGCAGGACTTTAAATAATTTATGCATAGGTACAACCGCACATTAGATCCAATGACTTCCCATTATGCCATAAAGTGTTGTGTCTTTCTGCTGTTTTTGTTAGTACAGCACATTAATATTACAGATGAGAGTCACGGTAGCTGTCTCTGAAGGAGAGAAGGGCTTCTTATCAGCGCAACTGTGAGCAAAGGAGCTCAGGCTGGAAGAAATAAAGTCAAGACAGTGATTCAGAAGGTTTCAGTAGGCTTAGCCTCGTCCAGTGATGCTAATCTCTTGTATATTCACACTGAAATGACACTAATGGAAGCAATTTAGTCCCATTCAAAAGTCACTTACCTAAATTTATTCCCAAAATCTTTTGCATTATATTATGTTGAACCTTTTTCTTGTCAGAGGTAGGTAGAGTACCACAAATTCTACTCAAGTAAGAGTAGCAGTACTTTAACATATTTTCACTCAAGTAAAAGTAAAAAGTAACTATTAAAGAAATTACTTGATTAATATTTGATTAAAATGCTACTTACTTACTAACACCTCATATAATGTTTAAAAATGATGCCATCAGAATGACAACTAGATTAAGTTTTGTGCAAATTCTGGTATTTTTAAGACTAATTAAAAAACTTAAACTTAAGAAACTAAAACAGCAGGTAATGTATTATAAACATTCTGTATGTTAGAGCAGGGTAAAGTGCTTCCATTGATGATGTTTGGTGTTTACTGTATATTTACAATCTCCAAATGTCTCAGCAGGCTCAGCAGATATAAAATAGCATTAGCTATAACTAAGCTAGTGTGAAAACAAGAGGTTTCACTGTAACATAAACTGTAAGTGTCTCCGTCTGATGCTTTTTTGGTTAAAACATGTTTTTCTTAAATGACTGAAGTTACCCATCAAGGGTAGAGCATCCAGAAATTTTACTCAAGTAAGAGTAGCGATCCTTCATAATAACATATTACGCAAGTAAAAGTAAAAAGTATAGTATAGTCATTCTCTAATTTGTATCCACATTAAGCCTTTATTTAGACCAGCGTTATTAGAGACAACATTATCTTATTATATTGCACAGTCAGACCTTTGACACAATTGATGCCTTCTGTTCAGAGTTTTTGAAATAAAATTGACTGAACAGTCATAACCTGGAAAGATAACATATCCTCTTTCCTTTTTCTCTTTATTCAATTATCTTCGTTTTAATTTGAATTGTAAAAAATCTAAGTAGAATTTTGCACTTTCAGATTGGGAAGTACTGCAGTAATGTCAGCAGCTAACAAGACAAGTTGTGATCAAATGCCAACTGGCACTTGGTGAAATTAAAACAGCAGAACAAATCTCTTTCTGACTAAATATATTGGAGTTTTCCATATTCTTCCTTTGAAATTTTCATGCACCGGTGCACCTTAAAATATGCTTAGGAGGTTACAGAGATGAAGCGGGGTTGTTGCAGGACTGTTTTGCAGGAGATACCCAACATCTATTGCTGATTATGATAATTATTTAATTAGTATTTAACTAATTACCTGTTTTTGTATAAGTAACAACCAGCACAGTAGGTCATGTTGGAAAACAAAGGCTGCTGTTCATCATGTCTCTAGGGAGTGGTGCAGGATCACCAGGTGACAAACATCAGAGCGGCAATAAGGTCCATAACACGCTCTGCACTGAACTGAATGACTCACCTGAAACAATGTCAAGCTGTCCCTATATATATATATATATATATATATATATATACATATAGATAGATAGGCGATTCTGTGGAGCATCAGGTTCTGTCACGTGTCACGTGCACTCCTGTTTTTTGTACTGTGTGTGTCTGTTGGGGGGTTTAAAGTTGAAAGCTCTGAGAGTGTCTTTAAGATGTCCACTACATATTAGCTAAATTGGTTTAATTTAAGTGTTCTTCATGCAGAAGTGAGTAAATCATCATCGGTGCAGACGGAGTGTTTGCAAAGCATAGCATGAGATTAAGTAAAAAAGTTTTTTGCTCATTACTAAATCCCTTACTGGTTTAGCGTAAAATCAAATTATGTACGCTACAGTGTGAAAATGTATAGGAAAACAATTCTGGAGCTTTATGATTGGGGTACAAGAATGCTGCACATATAAGTAACAGTGATTACACTAGTTTTGACACAAAAACAAGAATCACAACACTGTTATGCTACTAGGCTGTAAAACTAAGGATTCAATGTACCATTAGGGGAAGGAAACTATCTGTATGTATGATTACAATGAATCTTGGCACAAGGCCAGCTTTCCAGTGTGCAACCTGCTCTATTCATCCACACCCAATTTAATATCACAGCATAATTAAGGACTTGGCAGCTCTGCAGTGCATATATAATCGAGGGGAGCCTGCATTTGACTGGAGGTTATTGAAGGGGACACCAGGATTACATAAAACACAAGAAATACAAATATAGAACCAGAGCGGGGTGTGTGCACATTTCCATTAATACAATAATTAGCCAATTTTGTAAAGACCCTGCTCTAGGTTTATAATGTGTTTGGCTGGGTTTACATTTTACTTCAATTGGGAAAAGGAAGCAACAAGATGTCAATAAAAAAGATTTACTAATGTTTTTCCTTCCTCTTGGATGCACACATGGCCATCAGTGCACGTGACTGCTACAGTATATCAATGTATTTAAAGGGTTTTAGAGATATTGTTTCTAAATAACTACCTGCTATGAGAAGAACAGTGCAGTATACCGTTTATGTATTACTTTCTCTTTGACAGATTGCTGTTTTGGTAAACCAGTCATTGTCATCTTTTGCTGGTGATCAGGAAACAACTCACCTGATTTGTTATGGAGGACTGATTCGGCCAAAATTGAAAATAAATAACTGAAAATAAATAGATGAATAAATTTGGAAACACAATTGGAAATAAATAAATGTGTAAATAAATAAACAAAATGTGTAACTAAAATTGGAAGTAAATTATATGTATAAAATTACAATTAAATAAATAAACATGCTAATTTTGCAGGAAAGCCATTTTCTCATGAGCTACCGTGCGGGCAGTACTTAACTCCATGAGAAGGTCCAGGTAGGCCACAGCCAGAAGCTTTGAATATCTGGGAGCTGATTGACGGACACTGATTCCTGTAGCTGACCAATGATGGTTAGGCCAGTGGTAGAAACAGCTACATTATTACCATACACTTGGAGGAAAAAAAGGTGTTTGGAAAAGTAAAAATAAATGCAATAATAATAGCTAAATAAATATGGGAATAAATACTTATATGTGGGGAAAAAAGAACATTGGAAATAAGTACATGAATGTGGAAACATATATTTTTTATTTCCACATATATTTATTAATTTTCCATTTTATTTCCTCATATTTACTTCCTATCTTATTCACACATTTATTCATTTATTTCCAAATTATTTTTTATTTTTTAATTTCTGACAAAATTTACCTATTTTCTATTTTGGTAGTAGTAGTCCTCCATACTGCCAGCCTTTGTAGGGAATGGAGCCAACCACCAACTTAAATACTACAAGCTTTTGGTGAGAGGCTTGTAGTATTTGAATAATGTTGCAGGTGGGATAATCATCCAACGTCTCTGGAGGACAGAATCAGTAAAAATATCCAGTTATTTAGTGAGTTCACCCTGGTATATATCCTAAATTATTAAAGCCTTGCTTTATTTGCCACTCAAATCTGACACAAAATCCATTGGTTCTTTACTGGATGGCTTGAAGGACATTAAACAACGGATCTCTGTCATCTTCCTCCTGAGCTTTTAAACGTTGTTGCTAGTCCTCATGGACCTTGTTCTTGTTTTTTAAAAACCCTCTGTTAAAAACCTTGGATTGTTTTAGATGGTTCTTTTAAGTTTCATAGACAGGTGAGTGCAGTAGTCCAATCAGGTTTTTATCATTTAAGCCAGTTAGCCAAGGTGAAGCCATACCTTCCTGCTAATGTCCTTGAGTATGTTATCCATCTGAGGTTCCTGCCGGTTGGACTACTGCTACTCCCTCTACCTTGGTCTGGACCAGTCCTGCTTGCATCGTCTTCAGCTGGTCCAGAATGCGGCGGCCCGCTTGCTGACTGGCACCAATAGGCGTGAACACATAACCCCAGTTCTGGTCTCTCTCCATTGGATTCCTGTTTCCTACAGGATCCGTTTTAAAAATGTTACTTTTTGTTTTTAAATCCCTTCATTCTCTGGCCCCATTTGATATTTCTGAGCTGTGGACTGTTTATGCTCCTGCCAGAAACATGAGGTCCAGCTCTCAGTCTTTATTAACAGTTCCTAAACTTGTTTAAAAACCTGCGGTGACCAAGGTTTTTCGGTGGCTTGTCCTAGGTTATGGAACAGCCTACCGCCTCAAATAAGGACCACACATCGGTTAGAGCATTTCAAATCCCTACTTAAGAAACACCTATTTGATCTGAATTTTAATGCAGGTTGACTTGAGCATCTTAATAGTTCTAATACAGTATCGTTATTAATTGATTCATAACTTATCTTGTTTTATCTATTACTGTGCTTGTATCTTCATTTTATTTCTTCTTTATTGATTGTTATTATTTGTGTTCTATGTCTTGTTCAGGACTTTGGGGCAACTTGTGCTTCTGTAAATGTGCTAAATAAATAAATTTGACCTTGACCTTTGCATCTTTAATCACCTCAGTGCAAGTATGCCAGTTTTCCGTGGATTACCAGAAAAGTTTGCTTGTTGTCACTTAGCATCAGTTGGGCCTTATTTCCACTCTGTGAGACACCGAAGACGGTATGTAGCATTTACATAGCAGCCGTCCTGGACACTTATCAACTGATTGTGACTAATGTAATCACCTCACTTGGCAGGCAGGCTCTGTTCTGTTGCCTTCCTCCACAGAGTTCTCATTAACCTCCAAAAACAACAAGGTCAGAGGCAGATTATCAGCAATGAAACCTTACTGAAGGGAACGGCTCAGTTGTTAAGATCTACAGTAGAAAGTCTGTATATAGATCTTTTTGATAGTTAGAGCTGTTTCGATAAAATTACAAATACTCATTCATTTCCATTTGCCCGCAGTGACTTCATGTTTAGGAGAGATTGTACAGTATAAACATTTTTCTAGAGTTTTGCTAAACCTGTACCTACTGCAAAAATCTGAGCTGCTGCCCAACTTGGAACTATTTGAACTTCTGGCTCTCTGTGATTTCTTTTGGGCACCTCAAATCAAAGATTATCCAGCTGGTGTCCAAAAAGATTAAGACTGAAGAGAAGCTGGCAATGTCTTGATATAAGGAGCTGTTGACATAGGATTTAGGATATATCGGCTGCCTTCCTGCTATAATATGTACAATATGTGTGCTTCTCCACTTTACCAGGCCAGGCCGATACGGCCCATTTCAGGAACCAAACGACTACCAGCCTTGGGGTATTTACTCAGAAATGACCCGGTAGAGTCGCTGGGCGGGAGCTGTGGATAAGTCTTTTTGATTGTTTGTAACTCAGAGGGAAATTATATCAACAGACGTCGCCAAACAACCAGCTTTGTAAAATTAGAAGAGTTGCTGGCGAAGCAGTTTATAACAACACAGCAAACAGAAACCCTGTTTCTCATGTCTATCTCTTGTTATTCTCTGCTGCTCTGGGTGTCTTTTGGCGCTGATCAGTGACGCCACTCACTGCTGAAACGGTGGCAATATGCTGACGCCTTAGCAAATGCCTTAATGGGCCAATTTTGTATGAAGAAACGACGGCTGAGCGGAGCGGTGGACTGATTTACCCCTCCAGATTTTCCCTCACAAAAACGTCCCAGAACTCGTCTAGTGGAAACGGGCCGGTTGAGAACCTAAACAAAAAGCTGGATACATATTTACTAAGTTTGCAGAAAAAGGCGAGTTTAAAAAGAGATGAACATGAATGTGATGTTTTATGTACATATATGACAAACTGTTAAGTAATACAAAAATCAATCACAATGAATTTGGTCTAGTACCATGAGACGGTCTATTCCGATACTGATGCTCTCATTCAAATATTTGGACCCTTGTTTGATTCTATGGCAATCTGGTTGTAGTAAAAACATTACACTGATAATTAAATTGTTTAAAGACTTTTCCATTTTTTTTCTTTTCAGTAGAATAATAGATAAGTATAATAAATGGATTCATAGATTCTGCTTATTTACCAGGAAATGATATATACTATATGTACCGAAAAACAAATCTTGGCACAACATGAGCATAGAAGATTTGGTTTATGGACAGTTAGGCTGCTGAAAACTGAGGAAACTGAAGAAAATGAGGTCAAGGATCAATATTAGTTACATAAAATAACCTTGAATATGTTCTATTGGAGCTCAGAAGAACCAGAAGATGGGTGGCCTGGGTTTTCCTCCCTGTTGAACATCGCTGCAGTCAGTGCATTGATCTTCTTATGGATCTTGATGTCTATGGCCCAGATACTTTCATGAATGAGCTCTGCAGATATTTAGCGACTCAGTATGTCCTTGGCACAAAGCAAAAATGACCCAAAACTCATCAGGTGTTGAGCAAATAAAGGGACCAGGACTGGGGCGTAAAATGGCAGGTGTGTGGAAATACAAATATGGTTGGAGTGCCACATGCAGCCTGTGGACAGCAGTGCTCCTGATTATTGGATGTGTTTAAAAAGGTTATTTTCCAATATACACTATTAATCTCCAACAGCTTTTTTCACATCTCTCATAAATTGTTTCTGTTTTTCATAGCAGGAAAAAAAGGTAACTTTGTCACTTTTAAATTTCTTCTGACATGACTCCTTCTGGTGGATTTAAGGGTTGTTGGAAAGCTGAACATTCTACTGAGGCTACAAAGTCTGACAAAACAATAAAGTGAAAGATATCTGAACTTTGTCTGGAGCTCTTTAGCCTCAGCCTATGATGTACTGTGTTCTTGAAGAAACTATAAAGTTTGCCCCCTCTGGTTTTCCCAAAAGAAAACCATTTTCTTGTATTGATTAGTAATAATTTATTACTAGATGTTCACCACTTTGTTGTTGCTTCCTTCCTTCCTTCATCCATCCATCCATCCATCCATCCATCCATCCATCCATCCATCCATCCATCCATCCATCCATCATCTGTACCCGTCCATCCTATGCAGGGTTGTGGGGTGCTTCCTTCATAATTACTCCTAATGTGTATATTGGTATTATATTGGTATATTGTAGAATCAAGTTCATAATTTGTTCAATGCCTTTAATTGGGTTCCCACCTAATATTTGTGTGCAGTTAATAATATAATAGTCTAAATACAGCTCTTAACTGCCCTTTAGATGCACCATTACAGACATGTACAACCATTGTGGAAAGGCTCCCAATAAATAATGATGAGTGAAACAGAAGTTATGAGAAACAATGTTTTCCACATTGCTATTTCTCACAGTTTACTTTTTAAGAAACAGTTTTAGGATAAAACTTGTTCTTCTCAGGGTGAAAGTTGGCTCCAACCCCTTGCCAAACGGGTAAATTTGATCTTCTCACAGTGACGAGTTTGGAATTTGAACTAGAAGTTCAACAATTGGCCTGAAGGGGGCAGTAAGATGCCTGAGCTGGCAGTGGACTGCATTGACATCATTGGTAGAAGAACTGAATAGAAATCCCGCATTTACATCCCCAGTGTAACATAACTGAAAGAAACACACCAAACCTTCTCAAGAGGTGAAGAGACATTAATATAAAGTTAAAAATATTTTTTTTTATGATAAGTGCAAATGAACTGAATTATGGGACTAGCTAGTTTTTATACTAGAGTAACTATTCTGCGTCCTGCTCCCAATGGCAGCATGGGGTGCTGGACATTATGCCTTTTTCGGCTTTTCCCCTTTTGGATCGTTTTGTGACTTGTTGTACTTGCTTTAGTTGTTTATGGTAATTTTCAACAACTTTTCTATTTTTCTAAATCTATTACAAGAAGAAATTTCTCCTGTAAATAATATTTGTCAGTAAACGGTCGCTCAGATGTTTTGCAATCATCAGACATCATAACTTCTTATATATTTAAAAAGTCAACTAGCGGAAAAAGGGAGAAAATTTCAGTTCAACGGTAAGTAATGTACAGCTAATTGAAATCATAAACAAGATATTAGTAGTTTGTTACCATTTATTTTCAGAATTCATCTACAGTCAAATTTAATAAATTAGAATATGCTTTCTGATGTTGCTCATTTGTCAGATTAAAAACACCTTTTAAAAATATATATATATTAAGCAAGTAATAAACAGACTTTTCATTAAGCTCACAAGATTGCATTAGAATTATATTATATTGGTCTGATTTAATATTCTATTGTTAAATGGCATGTTTTAATTAGCTATAAGCAGAAAATCATCGTAATTAACATAAATACGGCTTTAAAACATCAGTCTGTGTGGAATTGATTAAATATGACTGTATGTAGAGGAATAAAATGATAAACAGTGTCTGTTGTAGCTTACTGTCCCGTACAGCGTAGCCAAGGGGGATTCAATCAAGCAGCCAATGACTCAGAGTTTATTAGTTTTTACGTAGGCCATTTTTATTTCCTAAACTTTAATTAGAAAAACTATAATATTCAACCTGTAAAAACTCATAGTACTGTTATTAATTAGAACTATTAATATTTGTAATTATAGCTTAAAAAGTGGTGGTTGATGATTCTTCTAAGATCCGTAATACGTAGTTCACTATTTTTTGGGTTACAGGGGTTTAGTTTTTCATTTTTCTGCCCAGGGTGTTTTATCAGGTGTAGTCATATAAGAAATGATTCAAGTAAGAGTAAAAATACATAAAACAACTACTAAAGTACTGAGTAACTCATCAGATCAGTTCTATTGGTACTGATGTTTTAAAAAAGGATTTTATCAAACAGAAAACGATATAAAGTTGAGTCCAAATTCTGTTATTTTCCACACAATTTACAGTAAAAGTAAAATAATTAATATACTTACATGTATTCATTGTAATTGTAATTACAAAAAACAAAAACACATTTGAAGCATAAGAAACCTTTTTTCAATTCTGAATTTTCAACGTAATACCTTCAATAGGAAATGTTTCTTTGTTAGAACAAGGTGAAGTGCTTTCAACAACAATAAATAGTGTTTATCATATATTCAACTGATCTCTAAATGACTCAGCAGATAGGAAATCACATTAGAACAACAAAGCTTATATAAAACAAGAGGTCTCACTTTAGCATAAACAGTAGGTTTGTGTCATTGTCTGATGCATTATTTGGTTAAAACAATGCTTGTTTTGATTCTGTGAAAGTACTCGCAGTAGGGAGAGTATCTGGAACATTTACTCAAGTCAGAATAGTGATTCTTACTAACAATATTACTTAAGTAAAAGTATAAAACAGAACTAAGAAAATATGACCATAACATTGTTTTTAATTATGGCCAATATTACAGGCAACAGCTGACTACAGCAGGTGATGCTGTTATTTTCTACCCCAGCGCATCCTACGTTGGTTTAAATCAGTTCGCTCTTGAAAATGAGAGCTTGTATGTCCATTAGATCTACCTGTCTATAGAGGTGAAACAAAAAAAGGAATGAAGCATTAAACACAAAAAAGCTGTACAGTAACAAAATATTGTTATTATTTCATAAGATGAATCCCAGAGATAAAGGTAATGCTTGGACATTTGCATCGCTGCCTTATTGTACGATAGTGCTTCATACTGACACTGTGTCAGAGCTTTACATGTCCTTCTTATGATATTCAGGCAATAAAAAAAATTCTTATTCTTTTATTGTGAAACAAGCACCATGAATATGTATAAGCCATTATCAGTGCTGTCACCTTGTACAGAGTTGCTTGCATTGACTGTCTGTGTGTGTGTGTGCAGGTCTGAGTTACGGTGGGTGGATGTGGATGAGAGTGGAGCTATTTAGGAAAACAAAAAGATTAGAAAACAGGTCGGACAAGCTGCCAAGGTCATTCATGCTTGTGTC
Source organism: Valencia hispanica (assembly GCA_963556495.2). Taxonomy (NCBI): domain Eukaryota; kingdom Metazoa; phylum Chordata; class Actinopteri; order Cyprinodontiformes; family Valenciidae; genus Valencia; species Valencia hispanica. The sequence continues at coordinate 5,126,464 of OY747705.1, read as the reverse complement.
TTGAATTTTTTACCTGAATAAAAAGCCAACATTAGCAGCACAGTGACATACATCAGCTGAATGAATTTACTTCGTTGCAACACAAACCATGGGTCTGTAGTATATTGTAACATAGTATTTTATCTGCCACCTCCAATAAAGGCTTTAGGTAAACCAAAAGGATTCAAAGCATCAGACTCCATTTTACTTTTCTTACAATAAAATCAAACTGTGGAAGAATTTTGTACTTCAATCCAAAAGTGCATAAAGTGAAAGTATGGTCTTTAGGTTGGACCCGATTGAACTATAGGCCATTATGTAGAACTTTTATAGTTTTATGTTAATGGGGGAAAAAAATATGTTAAAAGGTTGACTTAAATTAATAGTTTTAGGAAAACATTAGGAGTGACAGTAATTCAAAACTTAAAGTATAAAAAGCTGCTTTGAAATATTCTTTACCAGGACTACTGGTTGATGAGTCCAACTCCATTGGCCAAAAATCACCCATAAAATCTGTTGGACACACAGTATGCACAGCTTGCTAACATCCAAAAGAGGTAAATTACACGCAAATGTAGAGACGTGGAGGTCTTTCAGGGTCACCATTGTATTAGCCATTTCCCTCACATGTATGTCAAGTCTTATTTAGCTTGATTTGTTTTGGTTGTTTTTACGTTTCCTTTAAGAACATAAAATCACAAAACCGTTCAGAAAAACATTGACACTCATAAAAGCATCATATACACACACAAAAAAAAGAAATAGCAGAAAGGAGTTAGGTGAAGAGTGGACATGACAGAGATTCTCAAGGGAAGCCTAAACATAAGAAGGTTCATGCCTTTCTCTTTCTTGCATTTCCCCTCTCCAAGTGTGTGTCTGCGCGCGCACACACACACACACACACACACACACACACACACACACACACACACACACACACACGAGTGTGCCACCTCCCATAGGAACTTCCTTCAACAACTGCAAAACTAGGACGAAGCCTGAGGAAGAAGAAAAAAGACAAAGGCAAGACAAAGGCACGTGGGAAGAAACTGAGATGGTTGGTTGAAAAGTCAAAATGGACAGCCAGAGGAAACACATGGGAAAAGGCCAACTGGTACAAAGGCTGATCAAGATAGATGTAAGGAAGGAGAGGAAAAATGAAGCAACATGTTGTAAAAATATCCGGAAAATGTCAGAATATTTGGGAACAGCTTCTATTCTCCTCTGGAGTAGGAACCGTACAATTCCAGAATAATGTCAGAAGGTAAAATAGGTCTAGAATTCACGGCAAAGGTAGACATAAAGGATCCTATCCTTTCAGTGTCTGTCAAATAGGGTTGTTCCCTGCTATATGCATTTCCAGAGACATTATCCATCACCCTCAGTGTACTCTTTAAATACAGTACAGAGTAGGTTGCCATGACAACCCACAGTGTACGCCCAAGATTCCACCATGTCCTGTGTCTCACTCTGGCACAATTCTCATCAAGATGCAGCAATCTGTTAAGAGATGAAAACGCACTAACATGACCCTACCAAGACTTTGCTCCACTTTTAATTCTAAATGCACAAGTTAATCCCTGCCACTGCCGCCATCAAGCTCCGCCCCAGACATCAATATGCAGTGCAACCACTGTGCAGCATTATGCAGGAGTGTCACTGCAATATTTATGTTTCTACTTCACACAATTATTGCACCAATAAGCACAATTGCTGTATAATCTGAAGCCGTACATAAGAACATAATTTGGTAGAAGTCTTAAATGCAACATTGTCATTCAGATTTTCACTTTAATTTTCAGTTCAGGGGTGGGGGTGGGGGTGGGGGTGGGGGCTGACTGTTGGTAGTGGGTTCGTATGTGTGCACAGCTTTACAAGTCTGAAAACGTGGCTTAAATTCACAATTTTGCCATCTCACCGGCTGCGTTGCCAGTGTCCTCCGTGTCCAAAATGTGCGTAAGCAAGGTCGTTAGTGCGCTTCAAGATGCGCACATTTTTCTGCCACGTTTTTTTATAAATCCCAACCTTGCCACAGAAAGTTACTTATGTAGTTTTCAGCCCCCGTTTTGTGCATAAGCAAGCTTTATAAATGATACTACTGGTCATTAACCATTCATTTGATTCAGGTGTGTTGAAGCGGGGATGCATCTAAAAGTTGCAGGACAGTGATAACTCCAGGACTGGGGTTCAGACCCCTGCCCTAGGTCCTTGCTACAGTGGGTTTAAGCTTGCATGCTTAAACCCAAAAAGAACTCTTATGGTGTGGGGCTGTTTTTTCAACCGCTGAGTTCCATTGAAGCAAATTCTTTTTGGAGACTTGCATGCTCCCAACTTCAAAGGAACAGTTCGGGACGGCCCCTTCCTGGTAAAACATGACTGCACACCTGTGTACAAAGTAAGGTGCAAGAAGACAAGAATGACCAAGTTTGGTGTGGAAGACCATGACTGACAGGCGGAAAGTCTTGACCTCAACCTGGTAGAACACCTTCAGAATTAGTCAAGAGTACAGGCTTTGAACCAGGCCTTCTCCTCCTACATCAGTGCCTGACCTCACAAATGTGAGTCTGGAAGATTATTCAAAAATTCCAGAAAACCAACTACTAAAGCTTAAGAAAAGCATTCCCAGAATAATTAAAGCTGTTCTAGCTGTAATGGGTGAGTTCATATGAACCTGCTTATTTAGAATGAAATGCTACTGAAGTTCTAATGACTTTAAAAGTAGTTGTGCTAATCCTATTGGCAATGTAATGTATAACAGGCGTTTTAGACTAAGACTCCCATGGTATAACTGAGAATGAATTTATTTCTGTTCTTTTGCGAAATATGTAAGAAAACAACTATATGAGGTTTGAGTTCGTTCTTATTTTTAAAGCTGGTAAGACAGTAGTATTTGAGAGGTGTACAAACTATTTTTATTAGATTTTATTGACATTTTTTTAATAATGTGTCCTATAAACACTTAAACTCTGCATGTCTTGTTGGACTCAACTTCTGTTTGATGTTAACTTATGCCCATCATGTTGACATGCTGTGACATCTGTCATGTTGTATTTCACATGTTTAATCAATGTTTTAATGCTCATGTACAGTTAGCTCATGGAGTGGAAAGCTTTGCCCTTAGCGGTTTTTGCTGCCCTTGTCTGTTACACAAAACCAAAAGGTAGAGTAGCACAGGAAGCACTCTGAGGACAGAATGCAATCCTTTCTCAGGGTTTTTTTTTCCTGTGCAGAATAAACTCATGAGATGTAAGGATTTTATCCCACTGCATACACGAGTATAAAAAAAGTCCTCAAAATGAGCTTCATCTGTTTGACAGAAAGTTAATTTTGGTGTTTAGAGGGGTGACCAATAATCAGCAAGAGTCCATGAATCTATGTGGGTAAAGAAGAAATGCTAAACTGGGTTAAATACGTTCAGATGGATTAATCTATGTATATAAAAACAGTTGGCTGCAAGCAATGAAAGAAACACAATTCAACAATGACAATCAAGGATTTTTGCTAAAATTAGAAACTTTTATTTTAAAGTCATATAAACAGCCTGATTAAGATCATCAACCTAAAGTTAAATGTCTTTATTTGCTTTTTTTTTAAAGAAATTGGTTTGAAACCACCCATCAACATGGTGGAAGGCTTTCAGTCAGACTGAATGGGTTCAATAGCTGCTAAAACTGAAAAGCTGTGAGGTGCATTTTAGACTATGAACTGACAACAAAGCAGCAGTCTGAGAACGAACTGCTAAAGTGTCTCGAAACTGATTGTTTAGGGAAAAACAGCTCTATTAGTCTGACACAACTCTTCCCCAATACTGTCAGTTTGGACAGCCGCGATTGTTCACCATCTCTTATCTACTTCTATATAAATTTGTGTTTCTATTACCCATGTTGTCTGGTGACAATGCACAGAGCCTGCTGGGGTCTAGGCTGGGAGAGAAGTACCAAAATGCCACAAGCAAGACAAAAATGGAAAGCCAGCTTTACTGTGGCAGAGGGGATATGTCTGCACCGGGTTGCCAAGGTGGCACAACACCTTGTTGGGATGGAAGTCCCACATCTGCACTCAGTCTATGCTACCAGGTAGGGCTGGCCGAAATGGAGAAAAAAAATTATATCACGATAATATTTTTCATATCAGTAGATATCAATATGTATCACGATATAAAACAAATCACTACTTTTGGCAATATGTAACTTTCCCTGGTACTATTTGAAGATATCAGAAGGTTATTTGTGATTTAAACATTTTTTTTCAAAAGTTGAACATGTCATCAGATATTATACAATTGTTTTGGAAAAATGAAAGAAGGTTAGGGCTGGGCTATATGGATTAAAAATAAAATCTTCTAGTTTTTTCATGCCAGATTCGATTTTTGAAATGAATCCATTTATTTTCCTCTCTCTGTTCTTAAAAAGAAATCACAAATGACAGAAAATATTTGTTAATAAAAACTAGTTTTTATTTCAATCATCCCTTCTCTGAATTGACCTCAATTCAAAGTCAAAATAAATACATGCCTTAAAACATGCTTGTAAAACAAGATGGAAGGCCGTGGGAGGGCTGACTGCCCTTTGAACTATGGTAACATTTTTCTTTTTATATTCTTGATATTCAATGTTCATAAATAGAAAATTCTACATAATCGGTATATTGCCCAGCCCTACAACCAGAGTAAAGAAGAAAGGAAAATGTTATACTCAGGATACATTTATAAATACAACATTTTTTTTGGTATCTTTTAAATCTTTTATCCTGATTTTTTTTATTATAATTATTATTGCTAATTAGCCATTGTGTGGACAACAAAGGAAGAACTTCATTGGAACAGGAAATTCTTATTCTGTTGCAAATGTCAATAAACTTGATTGATTGATTGATTGATTGATTGATTGACCGTAAACTGAACTCGGTAGATACACATCCAACATGGCAACAGAGCTGTGGCTGCTGTATCTATTGTCTGTTTGTCTAATTCTATAGTATAATTTTTTTTCTTGACAGATGGCCTCTCACATTTCACTCACCATGTACAATGATAACAAAGATGTGTTCATAGGAAGAAAAAAAAACAGCATCTAAACAATGTTAATTTCAGTATTGATTTGTACCTGCCAATCGATTTCAATCATACCAGTTGATATAGCTTAAGGTCTTCAAAAGAAAAATAAAGGAAAAACAACCACTGGGCTTTCTTCCTGGTCATCCACACATGAAACAGTCAGATCAAATATAAAGCTCCACTGTTCATTTCCTCCAGCTGAAATAGTGGATCTCCTTCCTAACTTCTGATTCTTTCCTTGTGTGAGCCGTTGCACTTTTTGGCCTCCTGGTTAGGATCCATGCATCTCTTCCTCACCTCTCCAAGCATCTTTGCTCTAAACCCACAGAGTTGATCAATTTGTTCTGTTTGTGATTCAGAACAGAGACTGCTCAAAAAACCCAGAGCCGAGGAAAACAGAACAACTGCACACGGCTTAGTTTGATGACACATCCACTACAGTGTGAGACCACTGGAGGTAAACTGAAATTTCAAGCGATTATTTTTCTTTCTGTGCTGTCTGTGGGTGTTGAAGTTAAGCCCAGGAAACAAAAACAAAAAAAGCCTTTACTGAAAAATGGCCTCAGCAGCAGAGCTGCCATCTTACTGTCCTTTTGCTGTCTAAGATATATTGTTTTCAAACCTAATCTCCTATCATGAAGTAAAGAGATAGAGGACACTGAATGGGTCTTGGTTTCTCAATAGTGATTTCCATGCTGTGTGACTAATATCGAGTGTAAGCTTCTGTAATCTCCCAATTTACGTCAATATCCCTCAGTGTGTGTGTGTGTGTGTGTGTGTGTGTGTGTGTGTGTGTGTGTGTGTGTGTGTGTGTGTGTGTGTGTGTGTGTGTGTGTGCCTGTGTGCGTGTGTGTGTGTGTGTGTGTGCGTGTATGCATATGTGTGTGTGTATGCATGTGTGTGTGTGTATGCATGTGTGTGCGCACTACGTTAGAGCAGATAAATGATGCTAGGAATTGAGAAGACCAGTGAGATTGCTTTGTATTTGTGTAATAAAAAGCTAAAGGATATACAATAAGTGACAATATGAGTCACTGCCAAGACAATGACATTAACACATAGACCCAATCAAGGACACTGTCAGCATCTCTTTGCTCTCACACACTCACGCTCCCAACGTGTCCTCGTATCCAGAAAGAGGGATTGCCTGAGAGACAGAAGGAGAGAGACACAGAGAGGCGGCGGAGGGCATTATCTTGATGAAACAGTGCTTGATACAGTGGCCCAAGCCAACGTGAACACAGCCCTGCTTTCTTTTAATGGAGATTACACACTCAAGGTCCCCCTTTAGCTCATCTTATTTTACACTGTGTGGAGCTACATCATCAGGGCTCTGTGTGTGTGTGTGTGTGTGTGTGTGTGTGTGTGTGTGTGTGTGTGTGTGTGTGTGTGTGTGTGTGTGTGTGTGTGTGTGTGTGTGTGTGTGTGTGTGTGTGTGTGTGTCTGTTATTGTTTGAGATTGCACTTCATGTAATATGCCATTATCCCATCACACGTCAACCACTATTACCACACACCTTCTGACCTCAGATCTGGCAGCCAATCAAATCTCCCTGCACTTTACCAAGCCTCGCTGTGCGACACACCTTTCAGTCATTCGATCATCAAAAGGTCGTCAAATTCCGTTCATGACTCAGGGCTTTAAGGTCTCATCAAACATGACCAATCAGAAAAATAATAATAATAATAATACTAATGTCTTTGAAATTTAATAACCATTCCTTAAATATGAAACTTTTTAACTGATTGGAATGTTTGTATAAATGTATTGAAATGACTTCTTGTTAAGTGCCTTGAGATGACATCCGTTGTGAATTGGCGCTATATAAATAAACTGAATTGAATTGAATTGAATTGAATTCTGGATAAGCCTGAAATATGTTCAGTCAGAATACTGGCTCGGACATCTTGACTTATGCAAAGATACGTTCTCTTGATGCCCTGAGTCATGCCCTGAACAATTTGTAGACCTCAGGCTTACAGCTCCGCCCTATACAGTGTGCCATACCGCACAATTCTTCCTTGTAGTCCCATACCTTTCCTTCGTCCTTCTGTGGCATAGTGAAGGTTGCATTTAGATTATACATACCTCCTTGTTTACATATTTTCTTGCCCGGTTTCCTGGCACATTCCTTGGATATTCTTTTGACTGTAAAATGAATAGAAAACTAAAGAATAACATGGAGCCCCTGGACGCGCAAAGCACACAGGAGCCGGCATGCACACGCACGCACATACTGATATACCCACACACACCTTGCACACAGAGGTGATTGACTGAAAGAGACTTAGAGAGGAAGGAGAGGAGAAACAAAGGAAGGGAGAGAAAGAAAGAATCATGGCAGCTCAATCAGAACAGCATTCAGTCTATCAGTCAGCCAGCCAGTCATTCAGTCAGCAAAATCAATCGGTGATGATCATGACAACGACTGTCTTGTTTAATGAACTGTGGCTTTTGTGGCAGAGCACAATACGTTATGATGAGGTACAGACATGAGAGAGGAGGGCTGGTGGGGTCTGTGGTGGAGGGTAACTAAGGCAATAAGGAGAAAGGATCAAGAAATGGGACAGGAAACGATGGGAGGGAGAATGTGGAGGAGCATAAAGGTCAGACAGGATGGAGGGTGAAGGTAAAAGACCGGGAATGCTGTGAATGGATGTTAAAGTTCTGTAAACACATGTGCACACTGCTTTCTCTTTTACAAATCACTTCCACATTCTCAGGTTGGATAAACACTGTCATGCACATTAAACATGCACAAGGTCATGCTTTTTCTCTGGTGGCAGACGGAGACGGAGATGCACTCTCACACTGAACACTCCCCAACAACACAAATGCTCTCTTAGCTACGGTTGTGGCTTTTTTTTTACTTTATCTCAACTCTTCCTCCCACCTTTACCACAACCGGCCTGTCCCCGGGCCTGCAGGCTTACTCACCATCCTCAGTGGGAACGTAGATGTTTAGATAAAGGCAGTCCTCACTCTGGTCCTGAACATAAGTGGAGATCACATCGATGCTGTTGGTGAACCAAACTGGCAGCATAACATCCGGCAGGCGGCCTTCCACAATGCTCTGAGGACACACCGGGGCAAAGTGTGTTGCATTGCGAATGTCCGACCACGACGCTGGCGGCTCTGGAGGCTGGAAGCGACGATCGCCGGTGGGCGGGGTGGCATAGGGGACGCCGAGAAACTGTACGACGGGTCCGAGAATCTCATTGTTGAGTTCCTTCTTGATGCCGCGCAGCCTGCCGTAGGCGGTTGTGACCACCGGGTCGTTCTCATCAAGTTTCTCGGCCAACACAGCAACCGGACACAGCAGAAGCGAGAGTCCAAGCCATGTTAGTGTGATCACCCAACAGCCCATGCCCAATGAACTTCTGAGTCGTTCATATCCCATCCCCCTGCCTCTGCTCCTGGCAGTCTGAAAGAGAGCACTCCAAGTTTCTGACTGGTGCCTCCACTGAGACATGATTGCCAGTTCTCAGCTTGGTTTTTATCCTTATGAAAATCTGTTCAGTCTACTCTACCTCTCACTTATGCCATGTAGATGCAAACACAAACGAAACCCAGGGCAACTCTTGTGCCGATGCCGGTTGCATTTGCTAACAGCCCTTTTTTTTTTTAAACCCAGTTAACTCCAACCATCCAGAGGAAAGGTAGCAGCCGGTCATTTTCTTCCTGCACATCTAAGAAATATTCTTCACTAGATGGAAAACACTCCACAAAAAGGTCCTGTCAGCATCCTCCAAAGGAAAGATGAACACTCTCATTTTCAAACATCAATTCTCAGGGGGTGGAGCCGCCATTCACTGAAGAGTGTCCGTCATTCTGAATTGTAGACGTCGTTGTAGCAGTGTAGTGGTTGTGGTGGTTTAAAGGTTGATTATGTAGAGTGAAGTCTGCCCTCTGCAACGCAAAAGAAAAAAAGAGCACCAGTCAGCATACACATGAAGAAAGATAATCACATTGTCAGTTCAGTGCCCTTTGCATTTTACTTATTATTTATACCTTTTATTGGGCATTAAATAATAAACCATTAACATTAAATTTTATCTTATACACAAATGCACAGGCATCTATCAAATAAATAGGAGCCCTTTATTTATAGCACATCACCACATGATTAAACCTCGCAGTGGAAATGGTCTATTTGTATGCAGAGTTTGTCCAACAATTAGATTTTTATAAATCAAATACAGCATTAAACCACTGACAGCTTTAATGACTGTTCTGCTTGGGAACACTTGGTCCTTATAAACCTTGCGGATGTTACTTCAAAATGCGCAGCCTGACAGCCAAGGCCACCGATAAGCAGCGAGCACATCTCACTACACCACAAAACCATCTTAGAGACGGATTGAGACTCAGAGCTTTTTTATGTTCTTTCTTTCTTGAAGTTTTACTGTGGAGTTGAAAAGTGGAAGAACTGTTGAAGCTAGGCAAATAACTCCCTTCCTTGCAGGGATGTTGGCCAAGGTCTTGCTCAGAGTCCAAGAGAGGAGGAGACTTTTATTGAGGAATTAAAAGCCATGATTTTTAGCAATAAACTAAAACTGATGATTTTGTCATGCTGACTAATTTAAGTGAAAGGAGGGAATAAAGAGGATGAAAAGGTAAATAACCCCCCCCCCCCTGTTTTAGGTCATGTACACACATAGCAGGGTTTTTGTAAAACCGAATATCCTCACCACCTCATTTATAGAAAAAAAAACATCCACACCTAACCGCATAAGTGCAGTGTTAGGAACATTCATAGACATGCCAAACCTGTAGGAGGCAGTAGTTCCCCAAATCCTACCCAGTTAGAATCACTTTGTACTTTCTAACTTTAACATAGTTTGTGTTCAAACAACTTTCTTATAAAGTGCCTTGAGATGACATCTGTTGTGAATCACCGCTATATAAATAAACTGAATTGAACATAGAGCAGCAATTGAGCTTGTAAAAACAAGCAAGCAAAAAGCTCTTGGACAATCGATAATACCAACACAGCTCTGATCCACGCTGTTTCTGAGTGGAAACACAGCAGCACGCACATATTCTGTCACAGCATGTTTTGTCGCGTACAGTGACCGTTCAAAACCTAAAACTCCGGTTATTGATGTCCATAAGCAAACCTTTGCAATGGAGAAATCGCAAATCTTTACTTTGGTCGGAGATTTTTGACAGAAATGTTTTTGATGCCATAAAACTGCTTGTTCGTGCAGATGACAGGCCAAATCATAGAAAATTTTCAGATACCCTGCTATATGTGAACAAGGCCTTAGTCACAAGCCTCTGATTAGAGTATTTCACAGTGTTTACACTGTGAAACTGTGTTATAGTTACTTTAGATTCAGAGACGGTTGGTAACATTTATAGATCATTTATGAAGAAAGCTCGCCAAGCATTGCATTGGAGCATCAACCACAAACACTGCCTCATCTCTTAAAACTCTATTAAGGATCCCGAGAGGTTTTGACACAAAATTTAAATGGTTTGAAACCATAGAAGGAAGAAAGAATGTATTCCTGCTTTCTCAGTCAGTTGAATCAATTACCTGATTGATTCACAGACTGACCTTGATGGGGTCCTTGATCAGTGTTGAAATGAAACCTTAGTGAATGTGTTTTTACACTCGAGAATGCAGTTAAAATGCAGGATGTAATAATGACTACAGTTAACTACCCTTGATCCTGGAAAAGGAACAAGGGTTGTGAAATTGCCTAATCTCATTACCAAACTGATTTTCCTTTTTTGAAATCAGTATCTCCTTGTCAGCATTGGCTAGCTTTAAAAGAAAATGCAGCCATCTCCACTTTGTGTAAACGTGAGCTCATATATACGAAACTATGCTAAGAACATTACAGCTGAAGGAACAGTTTTCATGTTGTCACCAGATGAGTAATGACCATGAATCCTGTGCCATGTCAAAAGTTAAGAATCCTGATATAATTCATGTGTGTGTTCACTTATTATGTAAGGGAGTAAGCCTACTCACAATTCTTCCTTAGAACACTTCCATAAATGTAGATCCTGAGCTATCTTTAGTTATACTGCCACAGGCCTAGACAGCTGGAGGTCAGGCTGACCAGCAGGGCCGTGTTGAGACCTTTAGAGGGGCAGGTGCTCAAAGTAAAAAAGAGGCACAAGCACAATTTTAAAACGGCTTACACAACATAACTTATAGCATACCATCCTAAGTAACAACAACCGATATTCATCAAGAATCTAATAGGGAATCGCAACATAACATATCTTTATCAGATGGGGACCATGCAAAGCAAAAATCACCTCTTTTTCATCTGATGGGGTAATATGTTGGTGTTGAGACGCTGGTGCTGGGCTGTGTTGATCTGAGACTGTAGAAAATGAAAAGACCATTGGAGAGCTGGCAGCTGATTAGTATAAGTATTATAAAGAACATTATGGAATAATTTCACTTGCTGCTGTGTCTCATTAAATAGACCCTAATATCTGACTGATTAACCTCGACAGCAACTCAGCTGCAGACAGCTGTAAAGATCAAAACAGCTCAGAGGGGCCAACTCTACTAATCTATAGTACTGTTTGCACCTCTGAGAGATTTCGATTTTTAAAGTGTAGAAATAAAAAAAATTTAATCTTCAGCACACAACACTATGAGGTAAAAAAATATGAATAAAATGCAAAAAAAATTATACATATTTACTTATTTATTGGGATAACAATAAATTAATTTGGCAAATCCATTTAAAGTTTTATAAAAATTTACATATGTATAAATATCAGTTTTTGGACATTTTGATTATTCTTTAAATGAAAGTGATGTAGGCTACCTGTCTCAGAATGGAGGGACCGACTGAGGCTGTGTTATTTTTCTCTCCCAGCCTGTAGTGGACTGAGCAGTATGTAGCTACAGTGTTGAAGCAGACTAATAGACTGAACCTCTGGAGTTTCTTTGCAGCCAAACCACTTCTGTGTTTGGGGAGGGGGTGAGGGAGATCTGAAACCAGTACTGCAAGCACGATGGGGAAGAAAAAAAGCAAATAAAAACGGTTTATATATACTCAAAATTAGGACTATATTTTCCTTCACAAAAAGGTCTATATAAAAAAAAGATTCTTGGCTAAAATTTAATAGTTGGAGAGCCCAAGTTTCCTCAGCAAGTGCCTGCTGACCACTTTTCTTCACTCTGCTACTTTTGTCTTCTACTACTCTCCAATTTGTATCATTTGATGTTATTTCAGCTGTTAACTTTTCTCAGTGTTTTTCTCTCCATACACCTGATACTTACGTGCAGCTAAGTATCCTGCTTAGCTGCAATGCCCTGTTGGACGGGGGGCATCATCCCTGTCAATGCTCCCAGTAACTGAGCCTTCTCCCTCTCCTTTTATCAACTTTTTACTTTCTTCAAGATAGAAAGTAGCTCTACATCAGTTCTTTTGTTCTTTCTGTGTCTCTGCTCTGTCTTCTCAAACCCCCAGTCGGTTGTGGCAGATGGCGGCTCGTACTGAGCCTGGTTCTGGTTCTGCTGATGGTTTCTTCCTGTTAAAGGGGAGTTTTTCCTCTCCACTGTCGCAACATGCTTGCTTAGTATGAGGGATTGCTGTGAAGTCAACGACAACGCGGCCGAGTGTCTACTGTCGCTACATGTTGTTGCTGCAAATCAATGACTCAATGCAATCTGCTGCTATTCCTTACAAAGAAAACTTAAACTGATTGGAATATATGTATATATGACTGAATTGAAATAACTTTTCTTGTAAAATGTATTAAGATGACGTGTTGTGAATTGGTACTATAGAAATAAACTGAATTAAATTGAAGAGCGAGATCAAAAAGTCCTTCAAGAATAACTGTCAAAGGAAAATGTGGTGATGATTTTTGTATTTTCCAGCACAATAGAACACCATGTTGCAAGGTACAAGTTATAAAGTGGGTCAAAGATCAGAACATTGTGTCCATGAAACTTTACAGATCAGAACTCCACTGAGAACCTGCAGTCAGTTCTCTATAAGCAGGTTAGAGGACAGAAGCCAAAAAATTGACTAAGAACAGATAAGAAAAAAATGGACGACCAGTCAGGATTGGTGCCAGTACCAAATATCAAGGCAGTTCAAAATAAATAACAGACATTAGGAAGAAGAGGGATCAACTCTGGAAATATTGACTCTTTTCTCACATCTGCTAGAAAACTGTTGGTCATGAGCAAATACAAAATGTAAAACGTGAAGACAAGGAGAAGACTGGTTGCTGCATTCTGCTGTCAGTGTGTCATTACATTCTAGTGAAGAATTGACTTGGATGTATACTGCTAGCAGTAAAGATGTGTACAATAGATGCTCCATTTTCAATGCAAACATAACTGTGAATAATACTTCTGTTTAAGACTAAATTATTGACAAGACAATCTGAGAGAACCAGAAGAACCATGAAGAACCTGAAAAACAGATCGATAGGACCAGTTGGAGAACATGACTGGAATTACTTTTTATGCAAGTTTGTGTCTGACTACAGATGTAGAAACTGTAGATCTTATTTTCACCCAGCTTAGAAGCCAAAACTCCTCAAGAGGAATGATGATCCTAAAACTGGACACGGTTCCCATCTTCTCATGAAGCAAATGGGAGTACAAAAAAAATCAATTCAGACAGATGAGCCAGGAGAGAAATGGCAGAGAGAAACGAAAGAACTGGATCTGTATATGTAAAACATCAGTGGCTCGGGGATAATAATGAGAACGACGCAAATGAGAGAATGAAGATCAAACTACAGTGTGTGGCATAAACAGGAAGCTCAGCCCCTGTTTGTGTTCGCAAGGAAAGGTGTTTGATCATGACAACGTTAAAACTTCACAAAACTGGAGGAAAGTTGGCTCATGTAAACGAACACTTCCACCCAGAAATACAGGAAGACCAGAGTTTGTGTTCTGAGTAACATTTTCCACATAAACTACAGATTCACATTGAAGAACTTGAATTATGTTTATATATTCTGTGCAGTTTTTAATATCATTCCTATTCTATGCAGAAAATTTTTAATTTTGATGACAACACTGATTAACTTATATTTTTGTATGTTTTTCCCCCTTTATATTAGCAGTCTGCCAACACCATTACCTTAGCTACTACAAATATACAACAATTGTTAAAAAATAAGGGCATGAAGTCCATTAAACTAGTGTGATATAATATTAATATGCAGAACATGTCACTTTATGACAAATTATTTTAATTGTTATGCCAACAAACAATAGGTCCAGACCGACACACTCGATGCCACCTGGATCATGCTGCATCCAGCCTCAATGTTCCTAATAGCAGGTGCTTGGCTCCCGTGGAGGCTGCATCCCGAGGTTTCGTTGACCTGAGCCTGGTTTGGTCCACCAGGCACTCACCAATGAACTCCCCTTTCATCCTTAGCTCTAGAAGTATTTCCTGCTAATCTGTGATCTGGGCTTGTTAATGTGGCTTGCAATCATAAAAATCCATGATTTTTTGTTGGTCTGACTCCTCTCCTGAGGCCAATACAATAGAGAGTCAGGAGACAAAGCCTCACCACCAGGCACTTGCCAGTGAGCTCCCCCTCTCATGTCTAGCTTCAGAAGGCTGCCCAGGTCTCTCTGATTTAGCTCAGGTTAGCCTGTTATTGTCGTTTGCTATCATCAAGATCAATGAATTGCTCTTGGTGGGACCCCTTCCCCTGTGGCCAAAGTACCCTGAGAGGGTGTACCATGAGTGGAAGGCTGGGACAACAAACTTCTTGGATCATATTGGTAGTAATGCTCCTTCACAATGTTAAAGCTGTGGTCCATAGCGTGGCATCATCAAGGAGAGGAGGAGGTGATAATGCAATTAGAAAAACTCTGGGGAGCCTAAGTCATGGCCATCTACTTCTGGTGTATGGGTCACAAACTGTCAAAATATTTTTACCTGAGAGTCAATGAAGCAATAAAAGTAATTTTCTGATCCCGTTTGAAATGTACTATTGATTTAACATTTGATGTCCGTGAATTTTAAAGACAATTTGATGCAGAGAAAGCGCTAATTTTCGACAGGCGGCAAAAGTTACTTTAGGTTTTGTGTGAAGACCCATAGTGGACTACAACTTAAAAAGAATTAGAAAAATTGCAGTGAGTTTAACAATTTTCACATCCTTCTACCAGGACAAAGAAAGGAGCATTAAACGTGGAGAAAACCACTACAAACCTGGACATGGACATGGACTGGAAAGTGGAGCTGTGCTGGGGGAGAAACAGTCGGTCGAGTGAGAACTAGCATGCGGGACGAACTCTACAAGGCCTCGGTGAGTGTTTCAAGAGATAGCTAGTGCTAGCTTACGTGACATCATATGTGACTTCTGATTTGTTGTCATTTTTACAAACAAATAAATTACATGACAAACACACTTGAAACTTACATCATTAGTTATCATTTAAATTGAGGTACAGCATATGTATGATTCGTCCTGAATTATTGGCCTGAGGCAAAGAGGACCAGAAAATAACTTTTCTTGCTCCAATGACTTTCATTATTTATTTATTTTTTTCGGTCAGGGGACCCATGGATCAACAGGAAGGGGAGGAGACTTAGGCTCCTCATAGCTCCCGCCCCTGTTCCCCCTCCCCTTTTGGAAGGAGTTGATAGCCACACCTCATGCCGAGGACATGAAGGACTTTTAAACTCTTAAAATGTTCTTTGAGAAGTAGAAGGCAGTCAATTCAATTCAATTCAATTCAAAAATACTTTATTGATCCCAGAGGGAAATTAAGTGTTGGTATAGCTCATATAATTAATTCTTTAAGGAGTTGTTGTAGATGATGATGGCTGTGGGCAAGAAGGATTTCCTGTAGCGGTCTGTATTGCAGCGAAACTAAAGAAGCCTCCGACTGAAGACGCTCTGTTGTTGTATGACTGTCTCATGAAGAGGATGCTCAGGGTTGTCCATAATTTTTTTGATTTTATGAAGAATCCTTCTTTGCATCATCATCTCCAGATGTTCCACAGTTGTCCCAAGAACAGAACCTGCCTTCTTTATCAGGTTGTTTAGCCTATTTAAGTCCCTGGCTCTGATGCTGCAACCCCAACAGATGACGGCTGAAGAGATTACACTCTCCACAATAGACTTGTAGAAGATCTCCAGCATCTTGCTGCTAACCTTGAAGGACCTAAGCTTCCTCAAGAAGTACAGTCTGCTCTGTCCCTTCTTGTAGACGGCTTCACTGTTGCGCCTCCAGTCCATTCTGTTGTCAAGGTGAACTCCGGGGTATTTATATTCCTCAACCACCTCCACTTCTTCTCCCATGATGGAAACAGTGTTCGACTTATCCCTGTTTCTTCTGAAATCTACAATCATCTCCTTTGTTTTGTTCACATTCAAGGTGAGACGATTGTTTCCACACCATTTCACAAAGCGGTCCACCAGCTCTCTTTATTCTGCTTCTTGTCCATCTCTGATACACCTGACAATTGCAGAGTCATCTGAGTATTTCTGCAGATGACAGGTCTCTGATTTGTACTGGAAGTCTGAGGTGTACAGAGTCAAAAGGAATGGTGAGAATACGGTCCCCTGTGGTGCTCCTGCGCTGCTGACCACCTGGTTTGACACACAATTCTTCAGTCTCACAAATTGTGGTCTGTTGGTCAGGTAGTCATTGATCCAGGCGATTGTTGAGGGCTCCACCTGTGTCTTGGTTGAAGTAGGTGGATGATGGCATCTTCAACTCCAACTCCACAGCGATAAGCAAACTGCAGTGGGTCCTGATACGTTCTTGTTTGCTTACTCAGGGGTGCCAACAGGAGTCTCTCCAGGACCTTCATGATGTGGGATGTCAGGGCAACGGGTCTATAGTCATTGATGACTGATGGGTGAGTTCTTTTGGGTACTGGAACAAGGCAGGATGTCTTCCACAACACTGGTTAGGCTCAGGTTGATGATGTGCTGCAGAATCCCACAGAGCTGCTCTGCACAGGCCTTCAGGACTCTGGGGCTGACACCATCTGGACCTGCAGCCTTGTTCCGGTTCAGTTTCTCCAGCTGCCTCTTCACCTGACCTTTGGAAACAGACAAGTGGGAGGGGGAAGCAAAGGGGGTAGCAGCATTTCCTGACTTGGTTGAAGTCAAACTTGTGGAGTTAGAAGAGTCCATGGCTGAGGTGAAGGATAAAACATCCGAAGTGTAACAGGAAAGCTGTTGATCAGAGGAGAGTGGGATGTCTGTTTGGCTGGGAACAGGGGAGGGGGATGCTGAGCTAGTTCCTGAACTGAACCTGTTGAAGAATATGTTCAGTTCATTGGCTCTGTCCAGACTTCCATCTATCCAATCATTCCTGTCCTTATAACCTGTGATCTTTCTCATTCCTGACCAGACATCTCTGATATTGTTCCTCTGTAGTTTGTTCTCCAGCTTCTTCAAGATTGTGATCCGATTGTCCCAGAGGAGGTCTTGGTTTGGACATGTATGAATCCTTTACATTTGCATAAAACAAATCCAAGGTCCTGTTTTCTCTTGTAGAGCAGCTGACAAACTGTTGAAATGTTGGAAGTGTAGTAGAGAGCGAGGCATGATTAAAATCACCAGATATTGCCACAAATGCATTGGGGTGCTGTGTCTGTAGCTTAGCAACCACGGAACTGATGACATCACATGCATTGTCGGCAACGGCTGAAGGTTGAATGTAAACAACTGCCAAAATTACACTGGTGAACTCTCTTGGTAAATAATATGGCCGAAAACTCACTGCTAAGAGTTCGACATCTGGGCTGCAGAGACGACAATTTACAGTAACATGTCCTGGATGACACCATCTGTTGTTTACAAGCACTGCTACTCCACCACCTTTCCTTTTTCTGCTCGTCTTCAGATCTCTGTCTGCTCGTACAGTCAGGAAGCCTGGCAGACAGACGTTGGAGTCGGGGATATGATCCAGCAGCCACGTCTCCGTAAAACACATAACACTGCATTCACGGTACTCTGGCTGAGTCCTTGTAAGGGCTTGGAGTTCATCCATCTTGTTAGCCATTATGATCGTTGGAAGAGATGGCTTGAACTTCTTCTTTCTCTGTCTCCTTTTTGCTCATGCTCTGCATCCACGTCTCCTCCTTATCAACTCATCAGGGATTTGTGGCTTCATATGAGGTATTATTTCAGCTTTTAGCGATGTTAATCAGCTGCTCCCGGCTGTAAACCACATTGTTGTCATGGTTACGCATCATAACAAATTGTCAAAAAGGGAAAAATTTACAGCAAAAATCCTTCCAGCTTCACAGCACCAAAAACTAGAAAGTATACAGGTCAAAAAAATGCAATCTTCTTTAAGAAAAAAGAGGAACCAATGTACAAAAAAGCAAAACTTAATATGTAGCCAACAGAGCCACTCCAACATGCAGCCACCCAGAGCAGCGCAATTCTAGAATTCAAGTGGAGGAATCTGTAACTTTTTTAACTTGTTTTGGTTGCTCCATTGTAAATCTCAAGCTTCTTCTTCGTTGGTGTGCTAAGCTGACTGAGGAGCGTCTCGCTGGGGAACGGGGCACATTCTTGTTGATTGACAGCTCCCTCTTGTAGATACGCAAATCTATTGGTCAACACTAAATGATTTCCTTTGCTGTAGAGGCCAGGGGAAGGACTCTATATAAAGATTACTTTAAATTGTAGAACGGGGTCAGATAGCCAAATGTAAGCATTTTTAAGTTACTTACGTACCCCAGTTTACAGGTGTCAAGTCAACAGCAGGGAGAGGGATGGAATTATGAGATCCTGTTGTGATCCGAGGGTGTTTCAGGTTTGAGGTTCTGTTCTGATCCTTCTGTCCTTGTTCTTTGTTTAGATATTTTTGATCATGCCATGTTAGTTCATTTTTTTACATGTAGTTCCTTCAGTGACCTGTACATACTGTTCTTTGTGCTTTTGGATTTTGTTTTGTTTGTGTTAGTGTTATCCTTTTCACCTTCATTTTTAACTTATTTGAGTTGTTGTCCAGCCCCTCTGTGCTTATTATTCACCTTCCCTCCGCCTGCCAGCTTGTTCCCTGCCTCAGCTGTTCCCAATCACCTGATTTCCTAACCTGCATCCAATGTCATTCTTCCCTCTGATCAGTATACAGTACAGCTCAACAGTTTGATTGTTCATTGCTGGATCTTCTGTTATATTCCCTACCATTCTGCTTCTGTTTGGTGTCCTCCTGAGTTATCATAAGTGTTTTCGGTTTATCAATAAATTCATCATCATCTTTTGACTAGCTCTGTCCTGCTGGTTATGGGTCCTCCACAAACCACCAAACATGACACATACTGGATACAAATGGCTAAAATGTGCTTCTTCCTTTGAGTAGCTAGCCTTAGAGACAAGGAATAGTGTGTCCAAGGAAGGTTTGGAGTAGAGCCCCTGCTCCTCTGAATAGAAAAAAGTAAATGGACTGAACATTCTTCTAGTTATACAGACCCCTCAAAGCCCTTTACACTGGAGATACATTGACCCATTCACAAACACACACACATTCATACACTGATCAGTAGGGAACCTTGGGTTAAGTGCCTTGCCCCGGGGCAGATCAACATGTGACAGAAGGAAGCTGGAATCAAACCCACAACCTTCCGATTTGCAGACTACTCTACCTACTGAGCCACAGTCAGTCAGTTGAATTCGTTTGGAAATCTGATTAGGATACACTTTGCTTTGGAGGTTTTCTGGGCTTGTCTATTTGGGAGGAGACTCCAATGAAGACCTGGAACTTGGTGGCCCAGGAATGCCTTGAGAGAGGGATGTCTCCGTTTCCCTACAGGACCTGTTGTTAATTCTACAACCTGATCTTCAATTAGACAGACAGACACTCCCTTATTTCTGACATCCTCCTATTAAAACTCACACATTGCAATATTTTGTATATTTAAGTACCTCACACTGCCATAAGGATGACAACAACCAAGTACCCACATTTTAGTCAACTCAAGTCTCAGTTTCTAATTGTAATTTGGCCGTGACTAAGACGTAAATTTTATTTACTTGTCTTCTCTAGCTGATCATGAACCAATGGTTGGTTCTAGAGAAAAAGAAACAAAGACATCCATCAGTCAGCTGTGTTAAGAAAGAGCCAGATTCCTTACTCAGTATCAAAGAGCTAATCAGATCCTTTAAAACTTCGATAAAGAAAGCAGTCTTTAATTCTCTTTCTAATGACCTGCACGCATTACTTTTTCCAGCAAAATATCTGTGTTCTGTTTCCAAATTTCCCATTCTTTATGTGTTGATGAACATCTTTTAATATACACATATTGTTAAAAAGAAGTTGAAGGAAATTTGTAAAGAAGCTACAATGTGTCCAATAGCAATATAATATCTGCCACCTGCTAATACACCACACACAGCAGCCCTGAACTCCATAAACTACTACAAGTCTTTTAATTTCCTGTGCTTTGTCTCTTTTCTCCGGGCTTCTCATCAATCATTTTCTTGACCTGTATGTACACAACCACAACCACCAGACACACACGCGTTCACGCACGCACACACACATAAGCTAAGGCTATGGTATCTTAAAAGCCACTTTAATTTTTGAATTTGATTAGAGCATACGTAAGATCATTAGTTTAGTCCCATAGTTAGGTGGCAAGACAAAATGGTCAGAAACAACACGTGTTTCCTATGAGAGCTGTGTTTTAGTCATCTCATAATAATGCCATAATATGGTAACTGTCATGTTGATGCTGGGGATAAACTGCTTTGTTAGCTGCCTTTAAAAGTCAGCAGTTTTGTTATTTGTTCTGGGACATGAGAATTGCTAACTAAAGCCCTTTTACTTTAAGGAAAACTAATGTATGCTAAATGGTCCCTTTGGCGCCTGCCAAAAACAGAAATGTGGAATTCACATATTTTTAGCCTAAAGATAGCAAATAACAGTAGAGGTAAGCAGATTCTGACTATTCTCTCTCTCATTTGACAGTAAGACTTCCGATCAAAAATTTTTAAATCAGCTTTTCCAGCTAATTTGTCAACAGTGCTGTTTATGTGTCTGCATTTTCATATAAACCCATGGCTCTCTTGAAAAGCAGAGAATGGCCATACCCATCAATGTTAATATTGCTGTAAATTAAAAATGAAAAACGCTTGTAACTGCCTATATTAAATGTTCAAACACCTAATACATGTAATATGTATTAATATGCCCATGGAAACTGTCTTGGCAATAACACAGAAGCTAACTTCTACAGTCTTCCTTATTTCCACGCCAAAAAATGTGAACAGCACTCCTGGTTTGGCTGCTTTGCAAATACCAGCCGATAGCGTGTCAAGTAGCTTTGTGTCTAAGTATTTCAGATTCCCAAGCTAAATTCTCTTGAAATTTTTTTTTATTTTACAACTGCCCTGTCTGGCAGTGTGGCGCTCAGAATTGGTGTCTCAGTACCAAGTAGAAGCCCAACAGATTTACTTTCACAAGTGGAGCATTACGGCTTTGCTATAGTACTCTGCTTGATATATATGTGTAAGAAATCTTTATTAGAAATTTCTGTGGTTTTTTTTTCCTGATATTATGGAGACAGAGATGGAAAATAAAGGGGAAAAAAGAAAGAAGATGAAGAGAGCTAGGAAAAAAAGGCTAAGAAGGAAAAGGTAAGCTGGAGATACAAGAGGGAAAGCGGAACAAAGAAAACATCCCAGTCCCCCTCCACACCTGCAGGACGGCAGGGACGGGGGAACATCCTGCAGCTACAATGCAGGGGCCTTGGGAGCCGCAGCGACAAGCCCACAGGCTCTGCCGGCAACCGGGTACGCCATGGCGGATCCAGCCATAGGCCCAGAGCCCCGGGGTAAATTCTAGATATATCTTCCAGTAAAGTTTTCAAATAGGGGAAGTGTCCACAAATCATTTGGAATTACGGTCCACAGAAAAATATGATAATAAGTGAATTCACAAATAGGCAGGGTTCCACTGTACATCTTATCGTAAAAATTGCAAACATCATCCATCCAGTTTCTAAAGCCTCTATATGTTAACAATTTTTCCAATAAAAAGAATGTGAGATTTTCAAGGTTAAAAGAAGAATATATTCAGTCTTCCCCTGTTAATCGAAGCTGAAGTGTAAACCCACAGACCACAGTGTCCATGAACTAGTCCTATTTATCAAAGAAAGATAAAGTCAAAATTGAAGGTTTGTGAAAACATAATCAAACCCCCAAAACCCTACAAATATGTGCAAAATCCAAGTATTTAAAGGGGGTTTACGTGTCTTACTTTGAGATTGCATCAAAAGTTGCTTTAGTTTATGATGATTAACCAAATTATGAATGACGAATCTTTCAGTATATACATTGGGGCAAAAAGGTATTTGGCAGCCACTGATTATACAAGTTGTCCCACTTAAAAACATGAGGTCTGTAATTTTCATCATAGGTACACTTCAACTGTGAGAATGTTAAAAAAAATCTAGTTAATCACATGGTATGATTTTTAAAGAATTGACTTGTGCAATGGTGCAGAAAATAAGTATTTGGTCAATAACAAAAGTTCACTTCAATAATGTAAAGTAACCTTGGTTGGCAATGACAGAGGTCAAACATGTCCTTTAGGTCTTTACACACACTGTAGCTGGTATTTTGGTCCATTCCTCCATGCAGATCTTCTCTAGAGGTGTGGTGTTTTGGGCTGTTGCTGGGCAACACAGACTTTTATCTCCCTCCACAGATTCTCTATTGGATTGAGGTCTGGAGACTGGCTAGAATACCCCAGAACCTTGACATGGTTTTTATGTAGCCAGTCTTTCATTGCCCGGGTGATGTGTTTGGGATCATTGTCATGCTGGAAGATCCAGCCATGTTTCACCTTCAATCCTCTCACTGATGGGAGGTTGTTGTCCAAAATCTCACCATACATGGCCCCATTCATCCTTTCGTTAATACAGATCAGTCGTCCTGTCCTCTTTGCAGGTTTGCTTCATCATCTCTCATCATAAACCTAAACAATTTTGAAGAGGCTACACAGAAATAACCATTTGTTTTGCCAGAGAAATTAAAGACACAATAAATTACTTCTTTGTGTATATCTAATTAGTTACAGTTTATGCCAGACTATTTTCACCGGCCTCTTGGATTTGTTTTCACTGTAGCTTCGTTCAAGGCATGCAGCAGCAGGTCAGGAGGAGGAAACGTCCCAATAAAAGTGAAGCATCAAGACAGGAAATACCGTCAGTTTCCTGTCAATCCTTATTTTCCCTTTGAAACATCTGTTAAGTCATATGTGAGTTCCACATGCAAGGCCTTTATCCAACCAGAGAAACAGAAATGTTAAACTAAGAGGCATCTACTCAGTCCTTCCTGTCCAAACAGCCACACTTTCAGCTACAATTCTTCCTCCTCCTCCTCCTAAAAAGGCCATAATTCTACATGAATCCCTGCTTATTTACACAGTGGCACACAATGATGTGCACACAAATAAATGTTAAACATCTTCAACACTTCCCGAATAATAGCAAGCAGACAGAAAAGAGGCAGCGTGAGTGCTGTGAAGGAATCCGTCCTCATTGATTGTTCAGTTATTTTGTTAATGAACCAGTAAAAATAGCAACATTTTTCCCACCACAATACTGAAGCAAGTAAAATGACATGATGCTCATTAGGAACACATGAGCTGGTGGAGGACACAATTAACAAGCAAAGTACTTATCAATTTAGGAGCAAGCCATAAATAATAGGCATTTTATCCCACTCACACATAGCACACCAATACCACTGTCTGGTATGGTTTGATTTTGATTTTTTGTAACTGTTTTCTATTTCATTGTGACTGGCCCACTAACTGGGAAACTGGATTTTCTGATTTCTTTATATATATATATATATATATATATATATATATATATATATATATATATATATATATATATATATATATATATATATATATATATATATATACACACACACACATATATATACACATATATATACACACACACTCTCCGGTCAGTGAAAAAAATAAAAATATCAACAAAAAAAGCACCTTGAATTAACCTGATGTTGAAAGTGTGCAAATTGCCTTCCCTTGCCTAAAAACAGTGGCCTAAGCCCACATACACACAGACATCATACATGCACATACTGATAATGCATTTCACCCAGATATCACAGTGTCTATTGTTTTTTAGCAGCATTTAGACAGGATATTGTAGTTGGATAAAAGCTGTGTTTGAGTCTAAGCTGCATTTGAGCGTTGCAGGTCTTCCAGTGAGAGGAGAGGGAAGCCAACAATCCTTTGGGCGATGTTAATGACCCTCTGGAGTTTTTTCCTCTGAGCTGCTGAACAGCTAGTATACCAGATACATATGCAGTATGTTAGTATGCTTTCGATGGATGCTCTGTAGAAGGACACCAGCGGTCTTTGTGTGATGTTTTTACTCCTGAGTTTTCTCAGGAAATACGGTCTCTGTTGGGCCTTTTCAGCAGCTCAGAGGTGTTTATGCTCCAAAATAGGTTCTCCCAATAGCAACTGAAGCAAGGTGCATAAAAGGAGGATCTGACAAGAAACAAATAAATCAGGAAAGAGGATTAGAGTATGGAAAACAAGTGAGTGATTACAGCTGGGCTGCAGCAGTGATGAAGTAGGAGCGGAACCACGGGTTGTGCAGCATTTCTTCCTCAGTGAGTATACTGGGGCTTAGTTTGCACATTTCCAACAGCACATTGACCAGTGCATGCCTCTGTGCCACTGGAGAGATGGTTGAATGTCCATTTTAACCACCTAATTGACATAAACATAACAGACATGTTTCCATGCAGAAATAAAAATGTCTGACATAGGAATAAGTTAATTCATCAACATATATATCTTATTATTACATACTTACGTTATTAGCGGATGATGCTATGAATCAGCATTAATTTAATAAACTGAATTGAATTCAAATTGAATTGAATTGATACAGTAAAGTCCACGTGGGAGCTCCTCCCACACCACACCAGGAATGCTACATAAGGAAACACAGAGACCCCAAAACTAAAGACACCAAAACAAAAAAAGGGAATAACACAAAAACTCTTGACACAATAGTTAGCTAAAATACAAAAGTTACACACTTAAAAATTTAAAAGATAACATCTTTATCGAGCATTACCAAGCTTTAAAACTCTTGGAGAACACACTAACAAACTGGTTTCAGCAGATTGACTGAAAGACCAGAGACCAGAATATAGGATTTATCAGGTCACCTAAAGTTAGCAGAATGGATCATGTCCTCACAGGACCAACAGCTTAAAGTTTAAACTAACACACTAGTTGGTGGATGTAATGCACATATATAACTGGTTGACAACCGACAATAAAACATTGAGGAGAGAAACGTGTAATTAGATATAAACATACAGAACTGTGTCCAGATTTGGCTCCAAAAAATGTGAATGTTGGCTTGGCTGGTTCAGAGGTTCAGTCTGGTCTTTTCCCCTTCACATGCTAACATGTTTGTGCCAGCTATCATTGTTTACTGTCCTTAAATAGTGAAGACTAATGCAGGCTTCAAACAACTGGGGCAAAAAAAGCTCTCATCATGTCCTCAGCTGGATAAAAGTGCTATCTGTCCTTTCATTTAATTGCATGAAATAGTCACCAGGTGAACTTTTCTGAGAAAACACAACCCTGCTGCCTGTGTTTGCAGTAATATTTCCACTCAGAGATAAAGTATTTCGTAAAAATAACAATTACCAAGTTTCTCTGAACTAACATTGAAGATGGGGGTTCAATAGAAAAAGAAGAAAAACTTGTATCTTAAAAGCTCTCTCCAAGGTTTAGCAAATGCAACAAAAAGCACTTTTCATGAAAGAAATTCGAGGACTGAAAAGCAGGATTTTTTTCACACAGAAAACGGATGAATTCAAAATTTTACAAATGAAATAACATCCACTGTAAATCCAATTGTAGTGGAATATGTAAATAGGAAGGTGTGGTCTAATGAATCTGGGCTTTCATCAGACTACACCTCACAATGATGTTCACAAGGATCAATTTTTCTAACACAGCCATCTGGTGTATATAAAGGAGCAACAATAATGACTGAATAGGAAAAGGCTCTCAGCATACTAAATTATTGCTATATTTAAATTCTGGTATGCTAAAGTCTAAATTAATACAAATAAATAACATAATTACAAAATAACAATTTCAAGCATGACAGGCATGCAATTAAACATTTTTGAAACTAATACTTGCAGTAGATATATATATATATATATATATATATATATATATATATATATATATATATATATATATATATATAAACATACACTACATGTTAGAACATGATAAATACTTCCATTGATGATGTATGGTGTTTACTGTATATTCAATATCTCAAAATGGCACAAAAGTCTCAGCAGATTGGAAATAATATTAGAACAACGCTTGTGTACAAACAAGAGATGTCACTTTAAAATACTGTAAACGGTAGGTGTGTTTCTGTGTCTCATGCATTTTTGATTAAAATGTGTTTGTTCTTCCTTCACTGAAGTTACTGGTGTTGGGTAGAGTATCCAGACATTTTACTCAAGTAAGAGTAGCAATATTTCATAATAATATTACTCAAGTAAAAGTAATAGGTATGGTATAGTAAACTACTCAGAACATTTTTTCCACAGTTACTTACGTAAATGTAACTAGTTACTATCCACCTCTGGTAGACGCCAGTTGTTATCTGGGGCCAACGTTTTATGTGCCTCATTTTCTAAACTTCTAAAACAGAAGCAGCGCTCTGGCACTGGAATTTTACTGGTGCTATAATTTACAAGTACAGTATTTCTTCAAGAGCTCACTTCTATATGTCAGAGAGAGGAAAATGGACTTGTATTGTATTTGCTTGTCTGTTTTGTTGACAGTCTCTATGTTATATGCCACATGTCTCCGCTTTGATCCATAAATCTACCCCTTAGAATAGGTAGTCCCTACATTTAGGGAAAAGCTGCTAAGTAGTAAAGCTGTTTAAAGCTGTTGCTTTAAAAAAATCATATTTGGGTCACAACATCAGCTCAATAACTGGCTTATACTATTATATTTCCATGTGAGTTTTGTGTGTGGTTTCCTTTTTAAAGCTTGAAAGTTGCAATGCGTAGCTTTTTTAAAAATTTTACTAAACATCGGGGTTATCTGGGCCTTGTGATTGCTACTGTATTCAAGGCACGGACAGAAAAATGAATGCTCTCTTCCAGAAAGGAGCTCTGCTTCCGATAATATCAAAATACAGCACTCCTTCAGTTCTTCTTTTTCTTAGATTTTAGCCTTATCTGCCAAGCTTAGATTTCATGTTGGAACTGTTTTTACATTATGATGCACCTTTTCAGCACATCCAGGTACTAGCTCATACACAACATCCACATCTCGTTTTAAAAGACAGAGACGGTGCGTTTAAAGACAGCTCGGAAAAACAGGTAAATGCATATTAACGGATTAATCAGCTGTAATGGATGAAAAAAAGTGTGGGCGACATCTCCCCACCCCACATCTGTTACCTTTAACACAGGTTTACTTGAGCATTTTAAACAGTTGTTTTTATTTTTATTATATTTCTTTTTTTGTTTTTTGTGTTGTCTTATACTGCTGTTAATTATCTGCACATCATTCTTATTGTCACTTTTATTGTTGTGTTTTGTTCAGCACTTTGGGCCAGTTTGCGCTGCCGGAAATGTGCTACACAAATACATTTGACCTTGACCTTGACCTTGTTATGCCCATGGTTCTAGGTGCTTAGATATGATAACACACCGTCTATTCTGTTCACTTATTGGCAATTAGAATAACATTGAAGTAACAAAAGGTTTGTAACTTCAGACTGATTCCGTCAAAGTGCATAAACAACTTGAAGTTCATTGAAGTATTGAGATAGGATGCCCTCCTGCTGGGGTTGTTTTTCTGCTTCGGTGGAGCCAGGCTGAAGTGCCAGACGTCACACTAAAGTCTTTCCATATAATTTTACCAATCAGAGGTCAGAGAAGTGTCGTTTAATTGTTTGGTTTTCTCAAATAATAGTCAAAAATCCAAACTATACAAAACCCCATGTTTGCCGTTTTTGAGCTTTTATTGCATCAAACACCCTGGAAGTTATTGTTTCGATGCAATCATTGGATTCACTCCCATTCATGCTGTAGCATCTACTTTTCCCCAAAAGGGGGCGCAACCATTTGAGGAAGAAGGAGGTTACGCGACTCTCAACCTACATCACTCCTGTAACTAACCAACCTAACATACCAATAAACCCATTGGCTCTCTTGCCTTTATACACATCTGAACTTTAACAACATAGATTTTTTAATACAAAAAGGTATAAAATTATGTTGTCTTCTATCAGATTAAGCTCTGGACTCTGAGCACACAAGTCAACTTCCTCAACATCATTTTCACTCATCCTTGTCTTTATGGATCTTGATTTATGAATTTGTTTGCAGTCATACTGGAAAAAAGAAGGAGCCATCCGTAAACTGTCCCCACAAACTTTGAAGCATGAATTTGTTCAAAGTTTCTTTGTACCTCGAAACGTTGAGTTCTTTCCACTGGAACTAAAGGACTGAACCAAAATACTGACAAAAAAACAACTAAAAACTGTAGCCAAACACCTAACCGACTTTTACCCTTTACACAGAGCCAAACAGAGAGGCATAATTTAATTAATTTTAATATCTTCGTACTTTTTCAAATGTTCGGGGATTCGGTCTTTATATTACCGATGACACCAATGTTCCGGATATTTACATCCTATCAAATCAATATTAAAAATCAAATTTAGTCATGTGGCTTGTTTTTTAATTTTGTATTTTTCATCCAAAACTAAAATTTTAAATATAAAAAACAACACTTTGTGTTTTGTATCTGATTTAAAAACAAATGTAAAAAAATCTAACTTAAAATTTTTTATTTTGTTTATCAAATCAAAAATGGAAAGGACGAATGATACATGAATTTGCCATAATACAGTCTCCACCGCTCTAGACTCAAATGGTGGCGTGCGTTACGCAACTGGATCCAACACTTTACATTGCACTTTGTAACATAAGGCTTGTGTGCAGCTTTTTGGCCATGGAAACCCATTCCTTGAATCTCTGTGTACAGCCCTTGATCTAGTCAAAGGCCACATGAAGCTTGGAGGTCTGTATCGATTGAATCCGAAGAAAGATGGCAACCTTTGCTAAGAATAGCATCACATGACCCCGATCTGTGATTGTACATGTCTTATGTAGTGGCTGAGTATCCATCATTCCCGATTATTTCCAGTGTTTTAACACCACTAATTGTGGAAGGTCATGATTGGACTTATTGCACAGGTGGTATCTTATCCTGGTACCAAGATGAAATTTACTGAATCCATGAGAGCAATCCGTTGTTTGACAAATGTTTTCAGAAGCGGTCTGCATGTGTAAGTAAATGAAAAAGAAACTACATTACACATCCATAGAGAACATAAGATAATAAGATTTTTACTCACATTGCTCAACATCCAAGCTGGAGTACAACTGTGTAAATTAGTAAAGAATTTGGTCCTGGGACTGTGTGAAGATTGGAGAGTAGATAATGCATGTAATGTCATTGCACCTGATTGTTCCATGGTCGACCAACACAAACGAATCGTACATCCACATGGAAAACACAGCGGAAATGCTTAAAGAGCAGCTGTGCAACAGAGCGCACAAACACATTCAGGAACTATTTATGCAAGCATATTGCATTTTTTTTGTGCAGAATGCTGAAGGCAATGAAGAGAGGAGAGAACAGCATGAACAGATTACTTCCACACAGCTGAGCAGGCTGACATCACACGGTTAGCTTGATAATGTAATATACCATTAAAAGTGTAGCCCTTTGCTGTTTTGGTGGCACAGTCGCACTGGCGGTGCACCACTCTAGCACGCCTCCTGCTAAAATGTAAATAAAATGTGCTGGATTATAATTCCATGAGAGGAGCACAGATTAGTCAGTGCTGGAGGAGCATGCAGCTTCAGTCGGCGGCACTTTGCTCTGAGATCATGCTGTGTGTGTACGTGTGTGGCTGCCAATTGCTCTCATCGTTCCCCGTCTGCCCTTTATCAAATCGTTCTCTAAAAGCCAATAACTCTATCTATCTATCTATCTATCTATCTATCTATCTATCTATCTATCTATCTATCTATCTATCTATCTGTCTATCTGTCTGTCTGTCTGTCTGTCTGTCTGTCTGTCTGTCTGTCTGTCTGTCTGTCTGTCTGTCTATCTATCTATCTATCTATTGACGAGATAAAAATTCTGTAAATGTTGTATGAGGGTTTAATTCTGTAGTGCATGTGGCAACACTTAGAAATAGTGAACAATCAAGAGGAATGTGGTACATCATGTGTGCCTTGTGTGAAGAAGCTGTGACCATTCTGTGAACGAAGATCTATGTGGGAGGAGTTTCATGGAAACTCTTGTTTCAAATAAAAAGTCTATGCTGAAGTAGATCTGGGCTCAGTTACTAGAACTGAGTCCAGCGAACGACGTCTTGCCGTTAAAATATATAATTGTTGTTTGTTGTTCTTATTGCTCCTTTTTACAGAAATGAACGAGCACGCTGGAAGGTGAAATAGGAGCCCGAGAGAGCCCAGGGTCATAAAATTAAATGGGTGTCTGTTCCTTTAAGAGAGGCTTTAGATTAGAGTGAAAACACCTTTCCAACACTATCTATCTATCTATCTCCATCCATCCATCCATCCATGATACACTTTTCTGTATTCCATTGTAAGCTAGATTATTTTTTATTATTATTAAAAATGTTATCAATGCGTACTTCGCTTTTCATTTTCCTTTCTCGTTCTCCCCCTTTCCTTCTCTTCTCCTCCCAATCTTGCTTCAACTGACTGCTGATTGAACGCGACTGGGTGTGCGAGGCAAATTTCACACGTGGCCGGGACCGGGAACTGGATGGAAAATCCCTGCTCAATCTTCACCGTCCGTCTTGACTCCATTTCCTCACCTCTCTGTTCTTCATCCTCACTTGCATCTCCTTATTTCTCAGCTATTTCTTCCTTCCTAAGCTTTAATTTCGAGCTCAACTTTCTGGCACCCTGCTGTGCTTCCTTCTCAGCCTGAACATTTAACGCAGTGCTTCTAATATTAAAGATGTTGTTTTACACCTGGCACAGTCCTCACATTACTGATATCAAAGTGAAGCTAAGATTTTAAAAAATGTTACAAGTTTAAAACAACTAAAATGTTCCATCATGCCATTTTATATGAGTTTTATGCTAGAGAAAGAATGCCTGTAGAACACCTTCTGCAGTGTATTACTGATCAGTGGGCTGACTGAGGGTTGTAGCACACAACTGATCCTGTTCAATAATATATCAGTTCAAAAGTCTTGGCATGGAAACTAAAGGAGCTACATCTACTACTCTGTTTTTTTTTTTTAAAGCTGCAGTACAAATATGTCACATTCTCCACATTAAGCATTTTTACGTACAAACACCATATCACATTTAGCAGGTCATATTTCTTGAATAATATAACTTTAATAATCAATATTTTATGTTATTTTTCAGTACTACAAGTAATTGTTCAGATAAAATATAGAACACGTATAATAGTTTTGGTATAAATACTTGTATACCAAAAAATCTCATACCAACTATTCCCTATACTTTAGCCGCTGCAATATGCATGTTTGCCTATAGTCTTTGCCGAGCTGTGAATAAGTATTTGCTCCTTTACAGATTTCTTTCAAATGTTTCAAATCAACTTAATTTTAATGTCTGACAAAGCAAATTGAAAAAAATAATTCATTAAAGTTTGTCTTTATAAAGGAAAGTGTTTCTCTCTGAAAGGAAAAAAAAAATGTGTACAAACTAACCAGGGAGTGAGTAATAAAACGTTTCCACTAGAGAGCAGAATTCATGTTCCCATCAACAAAAGCCGTCCAGGTTCTAAAAAAGTAAGCAGCCCCACACCTTAACATGATCACAACCAAGTTTGATTGTTGGTACACAGTGGACCCCTTCCTATTCGCCGATTCAACTGTTTGTTGTTGTTTTTTTTAAGAACGCGACTACAAAGTATTCATGAAAAATCTGCCTATTTCTGGATTTTTCTGTAGAGCATATTTTAAATATTTAAAAGAAAATGCAACTTGGGAGCTGAAATACATATATACAATGCTACCTGACATGCCTTTGGCTGTTAATTGCAAAGTAGCCAATCCAGGAGCTTCATTCATTTTCACTGGGTCGGTTTGGATGTACCACCAAGAGTGGAGAGAAGGAAGGCTGAAGATTTTAGCTTCAATGGTAGAACCAATATAGTTTCCACTGTGCTTATTAATGCATAGTAAGGTATATTTGGTGTCTGAACTATAAAAATAGGCTATAATAAGCGTCTCTAAAAGCGGTCTTAAGTATTTGTGAATTTTAAGAATTTGAGGGCGGAAGTAGTTTCTAACCGTCAATTATAATGTTCTTTTTCAGAAATGGCATATAGTTATTTTGTTAAAACGATGGGTTTTTTGTGATGTCCTGGACGAGTCGTCAATGGGCTTTGAATGAATTCTGATAGGCAGGCCCCTCATGGGAAGGCTAACCACTGTTTTCCATGTTGCCTTATTGGTGTCTCTACCTGTGGTTTGTTAGAATCCCAACGCTTTCCTAAATGTCTTGATAATTCTTTGCAGACTGATAGATGTCATTGACAGATGTTTCTCTTCTATTGGTCAAACTGAACTCTTACCTCAAAATATGGTTAATTGAATTTTATTAAAATTAATTCCTGACTTATCAAGTTGGCATTTAATGCCTCCCACATCCAGGTTGGTTTAGATATTTAGATATCTTTTTTACTTTAATAAATTAAATTATAATTTGAAAACTGGATTCACCTTTGTTGGATTTTTTTTATATATTTTTTTTATTAACTGCAGCACTTACATTTGGGGGAAAAAAAAGAAGAGATTTATGATAGGAGAAAAACTTTTTCATGGTTCTCCATGAGTATTCCATTGGCCACTGATCACCAACTCATTTTCTGTCTTAGAAACTCCTCTATGGCTTTGTCTGCTTTATGTGCATAGATTCCATTAAGCAAGACTTATAAAATGGAAGTTGTACATAATGGTCACCTCTAGTCATGTGAGGTTTGTTGTTTTATAAACTGTTTTTGTCTGCTGTTCAGAAATCAATACTTTTTTTGCAGCTCCCACTCAGCAGTCCGTTCTAATACCTCCCATATTCTAAGACCCTGCCTGCGTCCACCTAACAGCCATTTCCTTCTTCTCTCACTTCTTCACTTTGCAGCTCTTCATTACCTCTTAATATGTTTTCGCATATTCTTCAGAAAATTTCATTATCACATTTAAAATTGAATGGCTGTTCATCATCTTCGCTTTCTTGCCATTTCTCCTTTGTCCACATTCCTCCTCCTGACCAATCGGTCTAAACTTCTCGGCTTTGTCAGCTCCACCCTGCCTTTCTTTGACACCTCTCTTTCATCAGGCTCTTCCCGTTGCTCTCAATTTCCTCCTGCTCTGCTCCCCTAACCTCACGTCCGTCTCCTCACAGCTTCTCATCATTCTCTTCGTCTCTCCTAATTTCAACTCCTGGCCGGGGCAGGAGTGGTGGAGCAGCGTAACAAATCCCTGCTGAATGGCCTCCGCCTGACTCACCGCTCTAATGAGCTAAGATCAGCCGCTGCGGCCCGCAGCCATACTGCTGCCATTTCACTTACGCTCAGTGACACTCTTTAAAGTGACGTGTGTGTGTGTGTGTGTGTGTGAGTGTTTTTCGTGTGTGTTTGCTGTGTGTCACAGGGTTATAATTCTGTTTACACAATTCCAGACGTGTGGGGACAAACAGCAAGTCCCCATGAAGACTCCATGTTGCGGCTGGAGTAGGAGAACAGAGCTCATGATAAACCTGTGGAATGTTTAGATGTCTGCTAATCTTTTCAAAATAAATCTTGGGTTTCCTGAAAATTTTTATCATATTAGATAGAAATAAAGGGGCATCGCGTGGAGTAGCAGTAGAGCAGGCTACCCACATGTGGAGGCTATAGTCCTCCACGTGGCTGACCCTGGAATCTGTCAGGCAACTGTCCAACAAAGGCCACTTGTGCCAAAAAAAAAAAAATCTCTAAAAGAAAGAAAGAATAAAACATGTATGAAGCAATAATAAAAACAATCAGGAACATTTGCTCTTATAAAGTTATATTCCTTTATCTATGCATCTATGATAAAAAGTGTGCTAATGGGCAGTCATCATTTCAGACAAAAGGATCCTGAGATATGAAACACCCCCGATTTATAGATAGGATGGCTATGAGAGATGGAGTTTCTGTCAGCTCAGTGCCACCTATTGGTAGACATGGGATGGCAAATAAGGACTAATAGGGACAATGACCATTATTGTTCGTTATCAGACTGGATACATCTGACACCATGACAACCAACATGTTCCTTTTTTTGTTTTTCTTTTCTGAAGAAAGAAACATAACCTTACCTAACCGTTAACATAACATTTTTATTCATATTTCTGATCATCTTTAATTGCAATTCCTTAAAAATCATCTAGAAATTAAAAAAGGACAGAACAGCTGACATTTATAAGAAAATCCCCCCGATTCATTAAATGGGCTATTATCTGAAAACTAATTTATATCATTATGTGTAATCAAGGCAAAAGGTTTTGCAGAGACACTTTTTTCAAAAAAAAATTCTGCAAATAAAATATACAGCGAGGAAAATGCACTATGATCCTCCCTAACTTTTTTATATTGGCTCCTGAATGTTCTTAAATGAATTCTAAAGATTATATTGTGCACCAACATACTGTTAACAAAACAGGAAGCATGCCTCAAATGTAGCTCTTTAATAGGTAGTGAGTGGATAAGAGCAGGAATTTGATTGGTTGACAATGTGTAGAAATTCAAATTAATTAAGACAAGTTTGAAATGACCAATAATTCAATTCAATTCAATTCAAAATTACTTTATTAATCCCAACGGGAAATTAAATGTTGTTGTAACTCATTATGCAAGTTCCTTCAAAGATTTGTTGTAGATGCTGATGGCTGTAGGTAGGGATGATCTCCTGTAGCGCTCTGCAGATCTGAAGAAACCTCTGACTGAAGACGCTCTGTAGTTGTATGACAGTCTGATGTAGAGGATGCTCTGGATCTATGGCGTCTTCTTTTCAACTCATCAAGGTTTTGTGGCTGTAGTTGAGGTATTATTTGAGCTTTTGTGATGTTAATCAGCTGCTGCCAGTTGTAAACCACCTTGTTGCCATGGTTATGCATCATAACAAATGTCCAAAATAAAAAGTATCAGCAAAAATCCTTCCAGCTGCACAGCATTCAAAACCAGAGAGAGCAGTTGTCCACAAAAACAATGTTTCTACCAGAAATGGAAGAATTAAAGTTTAAAAAAAAATATGAACCAAAGTAACAGAGCTACTCCAACATGCTGCCACCTTGAGCGGCGCAATTCCGGAATGGTGTGCATGCATACATGACATGTTTGCTTTATACTTTATTGTTAATGTTGACAATATATATCTGAAAGTTAAACTTTGTTATTTTTCTTTTCCATTTTAATTAAGAAGGCGGGTTCTGAAAGGTGGACTGCTGGACTTGGCAGAGAGAGATGGTTGGGTTCCAACCAGAAGAATGCTAACAGGAAGGCGCACATGTCACCACCTACCGTTACGGAGTAAAACACACTTCATTCAATGATTCAACTTACTTACACAACATGTAAACTCAAATAAAGACTCCTGTTCATGTTAAGGTATTAGCTCGATTATTTCCATAGCTTAATTTAGGTGTGCTAGTATGCACGCACTGACTGTTGTTGGAAAAAACGGTGAAGAACCTTACTTAATTGGCAAGAGCCACACATTAATGGTATGGTCACCTTGAAGTTCTTGGTGATCCATAACACTGTTGTTCTCGGTGCAATATTGTCAGCAGTACAAGTATGTTAGGGTTTTGAGGAAAATCTGATGGTGAATGAGCGAATTTTATTGCTAACACAAGAACACAATGGTTTCAAGTACAACTGTCTCTCTGTTATAGCAATTAGTCTGCTAATTAGATTCATTAAGTCACTGCAAGTGGCAGATGCACAGTTGAACAGTTGTTAGCACTGTTGCCTTGTATGAAAAAGATCATTGGGTCTTTCTACAACAAGCTCTAAAAACATTAAGATAACTGGTTTACTCTGTAGCCAGACCTCTGCCAATGTTTCTCTCTGGCAGTTTGGGCTTCAGAGCTCCTGTACTGTAATCACCACTGTGACTCTAACATTCTATGACTTTTGGATTACAACTATTAGTTCTCATTTCTAAAAACATCTGTCTAACTTATTTGTCATCTCCAGATCATTAGCCATATACATAAAATGTATACAGTATATAAATCCAGATTAACCCAGTTTACAGTGGTTGGCCAACTTCTGGACCCACAGTTACCCAAAGTCAGCTGAAGAGTAAAATACATTAATCTGTATTTATCTTTATTCTAAATTATTGAAAATGATTTTTATCTATGGTTGTCAAGCTGCAATACAGGCACGAGTTGTGGTATATGGGATGCCCTTAGTGGTAATGGTCACCTGTATCCAAATATTAATATATAAAGTATAAACATAGAGCTAATACGTGCCAACAGCCAAAAAGGGAGTATTCATATTTTCTCCATCAGAAGCTTCAGTGGATTGGAGAAAATTTCAAGAACCCAAAGTGAGAACTTAAATTGATGAGTGTCAACAAAGAATCAGTGTGAAATCAAAGAATCTGTTAAATGTCCATATGAATTCAAAACTCGGATCTCGGAATGACATCAAACTCAACCCACTCGAGTTCCAATCACATTTAAGTTAGTTAAAGGGGCTACATGCAATTTTCTGAAATATTAACTCGCGACTGACCCCATGTGGCCAAAAACAGAACTGCTCTTCCTTTCTGCTCGCTCTCGCAGCACGCGCTCGTACACCGGTCACTCTTAATCTCTGATTTTTTACGGGCACTTGTCAGGCGTTTAACTTTCTTAGTCTTATGTGGAGTTGCTGTTGGTGTCAGAGTTGTCCTTGGTCTCTTCTGTGTATTCGCACAATCCATTGAACTGCTTGCGAGTGCTGACTAGCGGTGGTGGCAGAGTGATCTGAAACATTTCACATGAACGCGCTTGATGTCACATCCGCAGACAGCGCGGGAAATATCCGACCCGACAGAAAATAGAAAAAATTGGATACGGGCTTATAGGTACACCCACTGTGAGCTGACAAGGTGTCAGTATGCTCATCAGGAGATGTTTGAGTCATAAATGGTCAAATAAAAAGGCTATTGTTACGTTTATTTTGGGAAAAAAGTTGCAAATAGCCTCTTTAAGAATATAACTGCTACAAAAGTTTCTATATTACAATGATTTGAAATGTTGTGAATATCAGTCAAAGCAGTGAGACCCAGTCCCACTCAACCACAGTGAAAGATTGCTTTTAATAAAGTGGAGTCAGAATGTGGTGACATCCAGTGGGTGTAGTGATTATCTGAGAGGGCAGTCGGGGAAAAACTAAGGGCCAATCATTTCCTTCTGGCTTGTCCACCCATAGAACATGTTGTTATTTTAAACAAAGGAAGGGAGAAGGAGAGAACAGTTAAAGGGAAAGAGATGGGATAAGGGCTCACAGGAGACTTATGGCTTAGTCAGTCACTCAGCTAAACACTCTATCAGCCTGCACTGTAGACGGTCTCATCCATATCCATATTCTATTTTCCATCATCCATCTATATACAGCTCTCCTCCAGCTGCTATGCTGTGATAAAACTTCGCCATCCCAGCATTTTTGCCATCCCTCCATCCCATTGTCTTAGCCTGTTTTAAGCATCTCATCTCACCTCCGCCTACAATATGACAAACTCCCTCTCTCTCTCTCTCTCTCTCTCTCTCTCTCTCTCACACACACACACACACACACACACACACACACACACACACGCACACACACACACACACACACACGCACACACGCACACACACACACCAGGGATTATAGAAGGGATTTATTGAGGAGGTGCTTATGACCCTCGGCGGGATGCCTTGCAGGTCTAACCGGATTCCACTTTCCTGCTCTGGGAGAACCAGTTGGTCTGACTATATTAGACTTGAAATGTGAGAGTTTTCTGTATGTCAGGGCTTTCTACCAACATGTAGCTGACTTTGCAAACAGAGCTTTCCATCCCATAGATGAATAAAGCCACTTGAGCTAAACTAACCTGAGAATACAGAGACTATAAAGTTTATTTGTTACATAAAGGGTATGGTATCAATGTGAAATTTTGGTCAGTGTTTTGTTCTGCACACAAACTGTGTTTAATGTTTTTTAATAATCCCCCCCAATTGGCTCCTGGGTCTTGGTCTTTGTGCGGGGAGCTGGGGTCGGGCATTTGGCCGGGTTCGGTCGGACTTGCGGGTGGACTGGCCGGGTGATGGGCGTGCAGGGCAGGTGGGTGGGGCGCTGGGTTTGGTCTCCTGCTGGGCCGTTGAGCAGCAGTGGTCGCTCCACAAGGAATGGGGCTGGTGGATGTCGGCCTGGTGGGTCGGCCGCCCGGCTCATCGGTTTGCTCCTGGTCTGGGCACTTAAGTCGCTGTGGTTCGGGCTGCGGGGGCCTCCGGTGTGCAGGTGGCGCTGGGGGCCTCTATTGCTGGCGGGGAGGCTGTTGCTGTGTAGCGACATGTGCTCTCCCCCTACAAGGGCATTTGGACGGGGGGGAGGGGGGGGCGGGTGGGGGGGGGGGCGAACTCAACCTGGGTGTCTAGTGTCTTTTGTGTTTTTGAGAGTAGAACAAATGTCAGGGTGGGTTTAGTTCCCCTTCTGGGATGGGGCTGGGGGGACTGCCTTGGGGTCCGTGGGGCTTTGTGGTGCTGTGGCCATGGGCCCCTGGTCAAATGTGCCATGGCCTCCCTCCCCTGGTGGATCCCGGTGAACAGCGGTGCCTATTGGGGTCAGTGGGGGAGCTGGCTCCCTGGGAAGACATTTTGTCTCCCAGTCCTTCCCTCCCCATCCCTGGACACCTCTGTCCACCCGCTCCATCACTTTACCACTCATATAGGGTCTTGGGGCATGGGCACATCACTGGGGTGCGAGGAGGGGCTTACCTCCTCGCAATCCTGGGTCCCAATTTTAATATACAACTTAGACACTCCCACTTATAACATTCTCACTCGACACATATGTAGGGACTTTGGGGTGGGCACACTTTTCGGCATCCAGAGGGGGAGCAGTTTAATCAGCTTCACCTCTGGAGCCGGTGCCCACTGTTAAACCACATATAGTCACTGAGGGCTCGGGGTGGGGGTTGGGGGATGTGTGGCTGCCTTCCCCACATCCCACCCCTCTGTTTTAAATGCACATTATAACAACATGCATCAACACCATACTCGAGCGGGAGGATGGAGGCTAGGGGTCTTTTCACACCCCTGTTCACTACGGGCCATCAGGGGTTGGGGTCCGGAGGAAGAACAGAGGGTCTGGTCGGGGTCCTGGGCTTTCTGGCTGCTTTGCCACTGTGGGGCCCTTGGCGGTCTGTTTGTCTCCGTCCTAGAAGGTAGGGGGTCCATCTCCCGGGTCCGGGGGCTGGTGGCTCTACTGGGGCATCGGTACCTGGACCTGGGAGCATAAGGTGTGTATGGGGTGTGTGAGTGAGGGTACAGCGTCATTTTTTTGGGTGTCTTGGTGAGTCAGTGAAAATGTATGTGTTTAAGAGGGAGGGAACGTATGACTGTCTGTATGTCTTTGTCTACCTGTCAGGTGGGATCTTGGTCTCCCCCCTCGCCTGGCGCACCTCAGGCCTTACAATTAATGGGGGGCCTATTTCCCCTCCATCACTCCCCGCCAGTGACGGGGGCCCCTGCCTGCCAGTGCATCGGTGGTCAATCCGGTTCGGACCTGGTGCGTGCCTGGCCGGGCCTGGGGGGGCCGGTGTGTCGGTCGGCCGATGCGCTGGGCCGATATCTTCCTTTGGTTGGTTGGGGCACCTCTTTTAAGGGAGCCAGGTTTGGGATTGTTGGGTGGTGCCTGCTCGGTGGCTCGGCGGGATGCGGATCCGGCGTCTCTGCTCATTCGATCACCTGTTCTGTGCGCACCGTGCGTGGTCGGTTCATTGGCGGGTTGGACCGGCCCTGGCCCTCGTTGGATGCCTGGTCTCGACACTCTGCGTTGCGGATCAGGACCCGGTAGCTGGTACAACTTGTTGTCCAGATGCTGGCTGAGCCCGGCCAGGGGATGCTGTTTTGTCCCCTGCGGCTATCGGTGGGGCACCCTGACGTAGGGCAGGGGTGGGGCGCTGGGATGTTGGCGGTGGGGATTGGCCTAGGGTGGTGGCGGCCGGCCGCGGCCCCTGCAGTGCCGGGGGTCCCTCGTCGGCCGGTCCCTTGTCGGGTCCCTGCTGGGGGGTGGGGTGCTCCTGGGTCCCGGCTCTCCCGGTCCATTGACTGGCCCGCCCTGGCGCAGCCGGTTGCCGGCGGGGCCCGTAGGCTCGTCACTGCTGCCCCCCGGGCCCCTGCATAGTAGCCACTGGACGTTCCCCTGGGGTTCTCCTTTGCTCCACTCTTGGGGGATGCGGTCAGGCTCTGGGGGTCCTTTGGACGTCTTTGCTCCGATCTCCTTCATGTCTGCATCGATTCCTGGGAAACGGATTGATGTCTGCTCACACCAACTATCGAACACTCTTATGGAGAAATCTTATATGCACCAGCATGCTAACACACACATGTGGGGTCTCTGGTGTTTAAGGATATATTCTTGGGCTGAGGTTATCATTACTAGAGCTTGATTAATCGGTACCATGAGTTTTTCTGTGACATTGTAGTATTTTTATATCTATTTTTGTGTGATGTGGTTGTGTAATTCTTAGTTCACAATCTTTGGTTTGTTTTGTTGATGTTCCTTTTTCGTGTTTTGTTTAGTTTTTTCCCCTCTCTCTGCCGTCCTGTGGGTATGGAGGCAGACTTCAATGTCTTCCTGTGTTTTCTTTGTTCCCCTTCCTCTCTTGTATTTTCAACTCACCCTCTCTCTTGACTTTTTGTTTCCTACCTCTCTTCTTCATCTTCCTTCTTTCTTCTCCTTAATTTTCCGTCTCCGTGTCCATAACATCAGGAAATAAAAACCCCAACAATTCATAATCAAGATTTTTCACACATATATCAAGTGGAGGACTATAGCAAAAGCTGTACTGCTCCGCTTGTGAAAGCAAATCTGTTGGGCTTCTACTTGGTACTCAGACACCAATTCTGAGCTCCACACTGCCAAACCCCCCCAATTTCTCATGTCAGTGTGGCTGTTATGGCAAAACATGTTCACATTAAGGCAAGGCAAGGCAAGTTTATTTGTATAGCATAATTTATGTTACAAGACCAAAGTGCTTTACATAAAACATCAAAAGCATTACAGCAGGGTGCAGAAAAAGTACAGGAATAAAAACCATGATTTAAAATGAAAAAGAATCTATCTTAAAAGACGCCGTGAAGATTTAAAACTTAGAATAAATACCTAATCAAAAGCAGCTGAGAACAGGTGGGTCTTTAACCTGGATTTAAATAAACTGAGTGTTTCAGCTGATCTGAGGCTTTCTGGGAGTTTGTTCCAGACATGTGGAGCATAGAAGCTGAACGCAGCTTCTCCATGTCTGGTTCTGACTCTGGGAACTGATAAAAGAGCAG
Source organism: Valencia hispanica (assembly GCA_963556495.2). Taxonomy (NCBI): domain Eukaryota; kingdom Metazoa; phylum Chordata; class Actinopteri; order Cyprinodontiformes; family Valenciidae; genus Valencia; species Valencia hispanica. The sequence goes on along the minus strand of OY747705.1, from coordinate 5,084,786 downwards.
ATCCAGATGACCTGAGGGGTCGAGTAGGTTCATACTGGGTCAGGAGATCACTGATGTATTTTGGTCCTAAACCATTCTGAGCTTTATAGACCAGCAGCAGAACTTTGAAGTCTATCCTCTGACAGACAGACAGCCAGTGTAAAGACCTCAGAGCTGGACTGATGTGGTCCACTTTTTTGGTCTTAGTGAGAACTCGAGCAGCAGAGTTCAGGATGAGCTGCAGTTTTCTAATTGATTTTTTAGGTAGACCTGTAAAGACACTGTTAAAATAATCAAGCCGACTAAAGATGAATGCATGGACTAGTTTTTCCAGGTCCTGCTGAGACATCAGATCTTTTATCCTTGAGATATTCTTAAAGTGATAGTAGGCTGATTTTGTGATTGCCTTAATGTGTTTTTCAAAGTTTAGGTCTGAGTCTCTCACTATACCCAGATTTCAGACGTGGTTGATGGTTTTTAGGTGTATGGACTGAAGCCCTGTGTTGACCTTCAATCTTTTCTCTTTAGCTCCAAAGACAATTACCTCCGTTTTGTTTTTGTTCAACTGCAGGAAATTGTGGCACATCCAGTCATTAATTTCCTCAATGCATTTGCCAAGAGCCTGTACAGGCCCTTGGTCTTCTGGTGACATTCTAATATATATCTGTGTGTCATCTGCGTAGCTATGGTAACTTATATTGTTGTTATTTATTACCTGTATATATATATATATATATATATATATATATATATATATAAAATTCTGGCATATGGTGCCACCCCAGAAAAATTCTTGCCCCTTTCTTGCCACCCCATAAATATTTTTCTCGATCCGCCACTGGATGCTGTAGATCAGGCTTCAGCTGTGTGTAGGCCACGCACACAGAGCGCTGAAGATAAAAGATCTATGAAAGATTGCCGTTACTACTAAAAAAGGTTTTTCCCATAGATTTATATGTATTCAAAAGTCCTGCAGGTCAGATCATAAGGGGGAAAAAAAGAAAAATAAGCAGAAAAATGCAAGCAGAAGGGAGAGCGAAGCAGCCGATTGCAGCGAAGCAGGAAGCAAGTGACAATTGATTAATATTAATAATTATTATTGGAGCACAGAAGCCATTACACTTCTGATCTAAGATGGCGCCGCTGTACATGACTTGCCGTCAGTCACTCTGGCTCTTCTCTATTTTTTCCCCCTGGTGTCTGATTGCTGCTCACAGAGTGCTTGCGCTCGCCTGACATATGACAGAGAAACTGTTTTGGAGCTGGCCATTGGCCATACATTATTCGCTCCCGACATGGATTATGATTATCGTTTCCCGCACCACACCCCCTTCTCTTCTAGATTACCTGAGCCTTTGTCTCGGTTGATGATCAGGCCTTGCGGGCGACGACGCCAGAGACGGCGTGGCAGAGACGGCTGTGTTGCCCGCTGCGCCATTACGCACGGTCGCTGCTTCGACCCCGAGGAGTTAACAGCAGGAACCTAAGACAGGTGTCTTGCCTTTCACATTTTGATCTTTTCTCAGACCTTGTTAGGCCAGTTTGAATTTTGTCTTTGGGAACTCGGCTCCTCCCATGTTTTGCTTGTTATACCGATTTATTGTCCCCCCAAATATAACTCGTCTTTTATTTTGGATTTCGTTGAATTCCTGGGGGGAATAAGGACAAAATATCAACATGTACTTTTGATTGGTGATTTTAATATACACATTTGCTGCCCATCAAAATCCCTGGCCAAAGACTTCTTGAATGTTATTGACTCTTTTAATTTTTGCCTGCATGTCAATAACCCTACTCATACTGGAGGACATATCTTGGACCTAGTGCTCACCTTTGGCCTACCTATTGCGACCCAAAAAATTGGCAATGATATTCTTTCAGATCATAAGCCTGTTTTATTTGAGTTTAGTAATCTTTCTACTCCTGGGGTGCTGTTTGAACCAGCTAGAAGGTGGCGGTGTATCAGCCAATTCTCAGCCGCTGAATTTTCATTACTTTTCAAATCTTCTGTATGTCTTAATGCCTGCTCTAACTTAGATGAGTTTTTCCTGCAATTTAATTCTCTCTGTGAGTCTCTCTTGGACCTTGTCACTCCGGCTCATCTAAGGCCGCCTAAACGCCGTGCAGAGCCATGGAGGAATTGCACTATAAGGGCTCTTAGACAAGAATGCAGGAGAGCGGAGCGTAAGTGGAAAAAAGACAGGCTACAGGTCTCTCGCCAAATCTTAAAGGACTGCTGGGCTCGCTATCAGCATGGCACAATGTTGGCTAGGTCTAACTACCTAGCCAACATTATTGACTCCAATCCTCGGAACCTTCGTACCCTGTTCAGAACTTTGAACTCTGTGCTGGACGTCCTGGACGCTTGGGCGTCAGAGGCCTCTGCTGATAAATGTAATGACTTTCTCAAATTCTTTGTTGGCAAAGTGGCAAGAGGTGAGCATTGATTCAGGCTCCAGCCTATGACTCTACCACCTGTACGCCACCATCTGTTACTTTCTCAACCTTTTATACAGTATCCCTATCTGCCCTGGAAAAGGTCATTTCCAGCATGAGGCCATCTGGCTCCCCAGATGATGTGCTACCTGTCCAGTTTTTTAAGGATGTTTTCCCCTCAATTGGTCCCTGTGTTTTAACTATAATTAATAATAGCTTAGAGTCTGGTTGTGTCCCACTCCCTCTCAAGCATGCTGCAGTTACCCCAATTCTTAAAAAATCTGGGCTGGATCCATCCGACCCAGCAAATTTTAGGCCTATTTCCCAATTACCCTTTCTTGGTAAAGCCCTAGAGAAACTGGTGTACAACCAGCTGATGGATTTTTTAAACGTACAAGGCTGTTTGGAGCCTTTCCAATCTGGATTCTGGGCGGGTCATAGTACTGAGTCTGCGCTTTTAAAAATGTTAAATGATGTGTTCATAGCTAACGATCGAGGGGATGCTGTGTTGCTTCTACTACTTGACTTATCTGCTGCATTCGATACAGTCGACCATGCCATCCTGCTAACCCGCCTAGAGCAGTGGGTAGGGATGTCTGGCCTTGCTCTGGACTGGGTTAGGTCTTACTTAACTGGTAGAAGCTTCCATGTGAAGATTGGTGACTCCTCATCAGCTTCATCCGACCTGTCCTGGGGTGTACCACAAGGTTCTATCCTTGGCCCCTTTCTCTTCTCTCTTTACCTATTACCCTTAGGTGTAATATTTCGTAAGCATAAGGTTAGTTTTCACCTATACGCTGATGACTGCCAAATTTACTGCCCTTTGACAAAGAGTTCTGACAGTGCTGTTAAAACCTTCTTAGCTTGCCTAGAGGACGTAAATGCTTGGTTGGCTAACAGCTTCCTGAACCTGAACGAAGACAATACAGAGGCTATTGTCTTTCATCCTAATACTAGATGCTCAGGCCAACGGGCTCTAGACCTTGACCAGCTGGCTGTTTTTTCAGAAAGACCTGGTCACCAATCTTGGGGTCAAACTGGACTCAGGTCTTAAGTTTGATGCCCATATTAACGGTATTGTTAAGTCGTGTTTCTTTCATCTTCGTCGCCTGGCGAAAATTAAGCGTTTGTTGTCCCGTGCCCACCTGGAAACAGTTGTCCATGCTTTTGTTACTTCTCGCCTGGACTACTGTAATTCCTTATACAGTGGTCTTAATCAGGCTTCGCTTAATCGGCTCCAGGTTGTGCAGAATTCTGCTGCCAGATTTTTAACAGGCACTATGAGCATATCACACCAGTCCTGGCCTCCCTCCACTGGCTGCCCATTTCTTACAGGACTCAATTAACAATTTTTGTTTTTGTTTTTAACTGCTTCCAGGGCACTGCGCCATCATATTTGGTGGATCTCCTTGCACTGTATGCTCCCCCCCCCGTACGCTGCGCTCTAGTGACCACAATTTGTTAGTGGTCCCATGCATTAAATGCTCTTCAAAGGGGGGTCAAGCTTTCTCACATACGGCTCCCAGGCTCTGGAATGGGTTACCTCTCATTGTCAGGCGTGCGCCAACGCTGTCACTTTTCAAGAAGCAGCTAAAGACACACTTTTATACTATTGCCTTCGGGTCTACTCAATAAATTTCAATCTGTTTTTTCTGTACATATTTCTGGTTTTATTCTGGATTTATAGGGGTTTTGTTGGTTTTTATTGTACTGTTCGCCATATCTGTATGGTTATGACGTGTTCAGCGCCATTTGGCCACTGAAAGCGCTATACAAATAAAGGATGATGATGATGATGAATTACTTGTTTCAAACATACCCATGTCAGTAACAGTAAGAGCACAGCACACTTTGTGATATTAGGTATTTTTTTGTAATTTTGGATAGTGATGAAGAATGCCAAAGTGGTTTGTAGAGTCAGATTTTCCTTACAAGAAAATTTAATATTTCCATAAAAATTCACATTAGACTACCAAGCAGGAAGATGGTGTAAAACGCTGGTAGTGAAATGGATCGGTGGAAAATATCACAATGCCCGATGTTAAAGGTTCTTGAATAGTTGGAGTATCACAAGCTTTTTGTTGATTTAATCAAAGGGAGTCAGTTTTAAAGAAATTATCTGCAAATATCGATCAGTCCTTTTGCTGTTGTGTTTTTACTTTTAATGTTGTGTTGTTGCTTTTTAATTGTGGCTTTTTTTGTTGTGGCTTTCTCGTTATTTGTTGTTTTATTTTTTTTTTACATGCCCTGTTTGGCAGTGTGGAGCTCAGAATTGGTGTCTGAGTACCAAGTAGAAGCCCAACAGATTAACTGTCAGTGGAGCATTACGGCTTTGCTATAGTACTCCGCTTGATATATATGTGTAAGAAATCTTTTTTATGAATTGCTGGGGGTTTAATTTTCTGATGTTATGGACATGGAGATGGAAAATAAAGGGGAAGAAAGAAAGAAGATGAAGAAGAGAGGTAGGAAACAAAAAGTCAAGAGAGAGGGTGAGTAGAAAATACAGGAGAGGAAGGGGAACAAAGAAAACACAGGAAGACCATTGAAGTCTGCCTCCATACCCACAGGATGGCAGAGAGAGGAAAAAAAAAGGGAACATCGACAAAACAAACCAGGCATTGTGAACTAAAAACTACACAACCACATCACACAAAAATAGATATAAAAATACAGCAACAATGTCACAGAAAAACTCATGGTACCGATTGATCAAGATCTAGTAATGATAACCTCAGCCCAAGAATATATCTGTAAACACCGGAGACCCCACATCTATGTGTGTGTGTTAGCATGCTGGTGCATATAAGGTTTCTCCATAAGAGTGTTCGATAGCTGGTGTGAGAAGACATCAATCCGTCTCCCAGGAATCGATGCAGACATGAAGGAGATCGGAGCCAAGATGTCCAAAGGACCCCCAGAGCCCCAGACGGACCCGGGCGGGGCCGACCGCATCCCCCAAGAGAGGAGCAGAGGAGAACCCCAGGGGAATGTGTGTTGTGGCTTTCAATGTTGTGCTGTTACTGTTATGTTGTGGTTTTTGTTGTGTATTTTGATAATGTGTTTGGGCTTTTGCTTAGTTGTTCCGTTCATTGTTGTGTTATTGCTTTTGCATTCTGATGACCCTTTTGGGCCACCGTAGCATAGTTTGGAAGAGACTGCAAAATGAAAGTTTAGACACTGCTGGTACTTATTTGATGATGCAATGCTCTGAAATCCTGTGGAAAGCACAAAGCATGCATTAATTAAGAGCCATGGCCACACCGTGTACCATTTGTTAATGTGACAGCATACAATTCAGAAGTCTGCCACACTGAAGGTCAGCTATAAATGTTACCATGTCTAAAGCTACTAAGTTGCTCTCAGAACACAATGCAGCAAAGCAACACAAAACTGAAACGAAAAAGAGAATAATTCCACAATGTGCTTGAAAAGTGCTTAAAAAATCTCTATACAAGTATTTTTGTTTAAATTAGGTCTATATGAAGTTGACACAATGGGGTTGCTCTGCAAAGGTTTAAAGGGAAAAACCTGTCTTTCTCTAACATTCAAAATCATAAAACTCAACCTTTTCCTGGTGATTTAAGAAATCCAGGCAATATAATATCAATATAGTAACAACCCCCCAACAGTTACACTGACTCAAAGATATGGACATAAACCTTTGCTTTATGATGAGAGACCTGGGCTTTCTCCATGTCTCAGCACCTTGGTACAAATTTCTCAGTGCAGCTGAATTATCTCAATGTCAATGCGGTTGTTTAGGAAATAATAAAACAAAAATTATAAAAAGTAATTTATGTTTTACTGTTAATGATATAGGGCTACACAGTGGCGCAGTTGCCTAGCAGCAAGAAAGCCCTAGGTTCAAATCCCAGCCTTTCTGCATAGAGTTTGCATGTTCTCCCTGTGCATGTGTGGGTTTTCTCCGAGTACTCCGGCTTCTTCCCACAGTCCAAAAACATTACTGTTAGGTTAATTGGTCTCTCTAAATTGCCCTTAGGTATGAGTGTTTGTGTGCATGGTTGTTTGTCCAGTATGTCTCTGTGTTGCCCTGTGATGGACCGGTGACCTGTCCAGGGTGAACCCTGCCTCTCGCCCCATGAGTGCTGGAGATAGGAACCAGCCCCCCCGCAACCCTGCACAGGAATGATGGGTACAGAAAATGGATGGAAGGATGGATGTTGATGATATAGGAAATGCCTCATTTGTGTAAGTTAGCCAAATAAATTTAAACAATACATGTTTGTGAAATGTTATTGCTTTAATAATTAATCAGGTTCACATATTTACTTACAGTATTACTCTTTCTTGTTTTATTCTGTTTCTTCAAATCCGGTTGCACTTTATTTACTCTAAGGTTAGTGAATCAAACGGCATTGTGACAGAGAAGTAAAACCGGGTTATGTTATCCCATCTATGTATCGAAAATTAATTAAATTATTCGCAGTACATTGCAATACATATCATATCGGCCAGTGACCAGAGAAGCCAACCCTACTGCCTCTTCTTTAAAAGTCTGAGCTACCAATTCAGTTTATGTCCTTATATAACTCCCTGAGGCATGCAGAACACTAGATCCCAACTTCTAAGAGTGTCTTCTAAAAAAAACGTTTAATGTGTGCTAGCTCAGAAGTTTCCTTTTTTTGAGCCAGATTTACAGTTGTGTTTTTCCACAAATGTAGACAATGATTTTCTTCCTCGAAAAGAAACTAGTTTAAAAAAAGTAACTCACACAAAATTCTTTGTGGAACACAATATGCATTCTGACTGATGAAAACATGTGGATTAAGTGACTATTTCATTATATTATCCAGATAAGGACTATGTAGAAAATCACTTAATTTAGCAGTGCAGCATTTCTACTACACACTAAAACACACGTTACACACCAACACATGTATAAAATATCATTTCAGGTAATACAATGCACAGGTTTTTCTCACCTTCTTCTGAAATTGGTTGATATTTTGCTTATCAACGAAGACATGAATGGAATTTTCTGACACATTCCAAGTAATGTTCTCAATCTCACAGAATAGGATGCAGAAAACCATATAAAATCATGTCTGAGGTTGTGTGAACATACATGGATTGGTCACACCTACAAATCATTCTGTTTAAGGTATCCAACATGTTTCTACCTACCAGCATAAAGGCAAAGAATGCTTTTACAGAAGCAGACACAGACCAGCGGACGGAGAATTATCAAACATCTGCATATACGTGGTTTATGCCTCCTCAGTTATTGATCCTACTACAACAACAAAGAAACAACAAGGTTTGCTTCAAGGTCTAAAACTACATCAATATATACCAGTGAAACATTAAAAACCTTTCTGTTGATTCAGAAGTGACACATAACAGGAGTAATATTTCACTGATAATTGACTTTTTAAGAGCAATTTTTGCTACAGTATATTTTGTGATGGTAAGGAGCACCTGGGGGTCTTTGTAGTAAAAAAAAAAGTGCTCCATAGTTTATTAGTTCTGCTGTTTAATTATCCTTCCCAGATACCTAGGGAGCCCCAAGACGTCAACATCACCTCTACACAAGGTTAACATCATGCTTCTTCTTTACAAACTAAACATTAAACTAATTTATACAAGATAGTCTCTGAAAAGGTTTCCCAAACTCATGCATTGTCCATCAGCTATCACTTGATGACTGATGATTCTTGTTACAGTAGCCTGTTTAATAAGACATACCATGGTGGCATATCAGGGTAATATTGACAGTGTGTCCTTTGAATGCGTCGTGGCGGAATGGCGAGATGAAAATATTACGGCATTCGTGCTGCAAAGCTTGATAGTAGTATTACTGCAAAATTGCCGCAACACTGGACTTCTGAATGAAGATTACGCCTTTGCGCAACAGAGGGTGAAAGACGTGAAAAGGAGTGGGGCTTCCCTCCTCGCTATCCCGTGGCGTCCTGGGTCCCAATTTTAATATACAACTTAGACACTCCCACTTATAACATTTTCATGCGACACACATGTAGGGACTTTGGGGTGGGCTCACTTTTCGGATTCCAGAGGGGGAGCGGTTCAATCAGCTTCACCTGTGGTGCCGGTGCCCACTGTTAAACCACATATAGACACTGAGGGCTCGGGGTGGGGGTTGGGGGATGTGTGGCTGCCTTCCCCACATCCCACCCCTCTGTTTTAAATGCACATTATAACAACACGCATCAACACCATACTCGAGCGGGAGGATAGAGGCTAGGGGTCTTCTCACACCCCTGTTCGCTACGGGCCATCAGGGGTTGGGGTCTAGAGGAGGAACAGGTGGTCTGGTCGGGGTCCTGGGCTGTCAGGCTGCCTCGCCACTGTGGGGCCCTTGGCGGTCTGCTTGTCTCCGTCCTAGAAGGTAGGGGGTCCATCTCCCGGGTCCTGGGGCTGGTGGCTCTACTGGGGCATCGGTACCCGGACCTGGGAGCATGTGTGTATGGGGTGTGTGAGTGAGGATACAGCTTCATTTCTTGGGTGTCTTGGTGAGTTAGTGAGAATGTATGTGTTTAAGAGGGAGGGAACGTATGACTGTGTCTGTATGTCTTTGTCTGCCTGTCAGGTTGGGTCTTGGGCTGCCCTCTCGCCTGGCACACATCAGGCCTTACACTTAATGGGGGGCCTATTTCCCCTCCGTCACTCCCCGCTGGTGACGGATGCCCCTGCCTACTGGTGCGCCTGGGGGGGCCGGTGTGTCGGTCTGCCGATATCTTCCTTTGGTTGGTTGGGGCACCTCTTTTAGGGGTGCCAGGTTTGGGATTGTTGGGTGGTGCCTGCTCGGTGGCTCGGCGGGATACGGATCCAGCGTCTCTGCTCATTCGATCACCTGTTCTGTGCGCGCCGTGCGTGGTCGGTTCATTGGCGGGTTGGACTGGCCCTGGCCTTTGTTGGATGCCTGGTCTCGGCGCTCTGCGTTGCGTGGGATCAGGACTCGGGGGCTGGTGCAACTTGGTGTCCAGGTGCTGGCTGAGCTTGGCCTGGGGATGCTGTCCATCCGCTGTGGCTATCGGTGGGGCGCCCCGACGTGGGGCAGGGGTGGGGTGCTGGGTGTTGGCGGTGGGGATTGGTCCAGGGTGGTGGTGGCGTGTGGCGGCTGGCGGGGCCCGTGGGCTCGTCACTGCAGCCCCCCTGGCCCCGCCATAGTAGCCGCTGGATGTTCCCCTGGGGTTCTCCTTTACTCCTCTCTTGGGGGATGCGGTCAACAAGTTAAACTAATTTTGAAGAATTCTACGAAGCAGAAGTCTGTGTGTCTGCAACAAGTGGCCAGGTGTTAGGAGCTGTGCATCGCCATATTGGGCTCCAGCCCCATAGTGCTTTTCAGTAATTTGGATGAAGAAAGTCCAGGAACTTCCAGCGGATGAAACAGCAGCAGGCGAGAACAAGTCATTGGATGACAGGGACGTTACCGAAGCAGAGAGAATAGGTCAAAAGAAAAGTCCTAATCCCCTCACACCCCCATATCCCGCTATCACGTAATCTTTTGTGAAAAAACACCTGATCGCACCAAATTGCCTCCACAGGCTGACCACTTATGAATGACCAAAGGCTCCCTCGGCTTTGTGGCAAATTGGATGATGAATGATATCATGCTCTGCTTTGCAAAAACATCCCAACAATATTTTGATTAGGTTTTTTTTAAACCACAACTTCATATTTCTTGCAAGTCATTTCTCCACAATTTACTGTTTTCTTCATCATGTCTTCTGCATCTCACCTCCCCTGTACATCATGTGTGTGACTGCATGTACAGTATAATGGGTTCATAATGTAATATATCAATTTCTCTGTGGCTTTTGGATTTTCATGAAGTTCTCACAAAACTTTCCCAAAGAAGATCCAGGCACAAACATTATATGTAGAAAGTTCTCTGTCACTTTCTTTTACACTTTCTGGGCGTAAATATTCTTCTTTTCAGGCTGTTTGCTGACTGTTGCTCCTGAGGCAGCATTGTCGTGAAAGAGGCTGACTGACTGTTGTTCAGGCTATTGACTGGGGAAAGCAGCCAGTGTTCTGGCCTGTCAGTCTGGATCAGTGTGCTGTGGGCCCTTGGCTCCTACAAGCAGAGTTTAACTCCAGCACAGAGCCCAGGGCACATCACACACAAAGCCCACGCAAGGACACAAACACACACACACATGCTAGCCTAGGGAATGGTAAGGTATATGAGTACAGACTGAATGTGTGCTGAGAGGATGCGCATGTTCTGCTCCCCATACCCCTGTCACTGTCTCGTAAGTCAGCCCGTCTTTTTCTTCCTTCATCCATCCTTGTAGCAAGAAAATACCATTTCTATCCACTCTACTATGCTATAGAATGGCCGTAACTAATAAACAGCTACTGTAGTTTCAAGTGTGTATTCTTTGTACATGCAATAACCTAATGTGATGGAGAAGATGAGTATAATAATCACCAATCTGCATGTATTTTATTCAGTTTTCATCATCTGTACTGAGTGGAATAAATGCCTGGATATTTTGTAGCTGTGCCACAGTCTGGAGGCGTCCATATTAAACAGGCTGGTTTGGTGAGTGCCGTCGCTTACATAAAGTGAAAAGTGACCGATGCTGTGTGTATGTGTGGGTGGTGGATGAGCCGAGCTTACTTCTGTTCACTTCACCTGGCAGATATTTTGTGCCTGGTTGCCAGGAAGGTCAATAGTGAAGCCGTGGGTTGGCGTGAAAGCGGCTTTCCTCACCACCACCATGTCAGTGTGAGACTCATCCCCTCAGGAAAGAGACACGAGCAAATGTGGAAGTACCTCCTGAGAGCTACCCCTCACTCATTCAAGCTTTAGACACAATCACACCAAAAATAAACATATTTATGAGCACAACATACTGAACTGTGAGCTATATTCTTTCTTTGCTTTTATAAATCATTCAAGTAATCTCACCAGTCTTTATTACAGTATATCTGGTCAGGCTTAAAGTCTGCTTCAAATTCCACAACAGTGCCACTAAAAAACTATTCCCACCTCTTCTCTTTTTCATATTTTGTTACAGTACAGACCAACTCTCAAATGGTTTTGATTAGAATTGTATTCACAGATCACAAAAAAAGTTCCATAAAGGCAAAGTGGAAACATGTTTTCAGATATGCTTTCATGGATTTCTGTAAATGTATATTAAACTTCATAAACCTTTCAGCATAATAGGAACACAACATTCACAACCAAGGCTTAATACGTTTTGAAGCACCTTTGGCAGCAATCACAGCCTCATGTCACAGCACTTCTGTTTCGAGGTATTTTCATTCTTATCTGCAGATTCTCTCTCAGACATGTTTCAAGGATTCAAGGGTCTTTCTTGTCCCAGTGGGGCAATTTGTTGGGTAGTCAGCAATAAAAGAAGAAAAAACAATCAAACATTATTCACTCTAAAGAACATATAAACAAAACAAAACAAAAGAAAAAAAGAACTGGAAAAATAAAAATGAGAAACTACTCATTTAGCAGGACAACAGCAAAATGGATTAAATAATTCCTATAAAGCTGTTTGTCCTGCATCTTTGCACGATGTATCGATGCCCCGATGGGAAGCAGCAGGAACTCATGCAGTAAAGGGTGGTTCTGGTGCTGCAGAATAGAGCGAGCCTTTATGAAGACGTACAAGGCTGATAGGTCATTCTTTGTGCACAGTTTTACAATCACCTGCAGTCTGTTTTTACTTTTGAGGAAAAGGTAAACTGGCCAGTGGTCATCACATAGCCCTTTATAGGTATTTCCGGAGATTTTTAATTGGTTTTGGGCTATCTATCATAGGGGCCGAATGGTTGGAGTGTTTTACCAATGGTTGACTTTCTGGATGTTTCTCTTATCTCCAAAGGAAACAATGAAGCTCAATTTATGGTTTATGGTCACCTCTCTGACCAAGGCTGTTTTTACCTAGTTACACATTTTGGTCTAGCGGAGATATTTATGGTCCTGGTGGTTCCAAACCCCTTCCATTTCCAACCAATGAAGACCTCAGTGGTGTTCAAGACAATTGATTCTGCCACATTATTTTGTACATTTCTCCAGATTTAGGCTTTGACCTAATCCAGTCTTGGAGTCTACAGATATACAGTATACCTTATCCACCCAGTATGTTTTTTTTCTGAATCACATTCAGTCAACTAAACAACAGCTGGACTCCAGTCAGGTGGCAGACGCAGCATAAGGGTGATGAGTGAAAGGCAGATACAGCTGGGACCAATTTTAGACTATAGAAAAAGATCCTGTGAATATTTGCAGTTTTATATATTGAGAAAAATGTCTATAAAACATGTTTTCAGTTCATAACGTGAAGGTCTCTGAAACCTTCTGGTGGTAATGTGTGTAAATAATTTATCTCGAATATGTTCAAACTCTTGAAGGATCTACTAAACAGATTAGAAGTCCACTTGGTCAATATAATAATCTCAAGTAAAATAAGTTTAGAAAGCAAAATACAAGATTGGAAAAAATAAATTATGTCCTTTTTCAATTCCAGTTTTTTATGTTATAGTAACAAATAGCCCTGGTATGTACCAGCAGGTAAAATTATTTAAATCCAGTGTCAAACACACCACATCCCCCAAAATGAAGCAACAATGAAGGAGCTGCCACTAAAGAAATATGCTCACACTTGCTCAGAATATTTACAGTATTAACATATTATCTGTGATGAAAGACGTCAGCAATGACCTTAGAGAATTAACTAAGACCTATGATGACGATAATGTTAAGAACATTTTTCTCATGTGCTAAAAGAGAACATTGAAACAGTTTGAGCTGCTTAGGTCTAGAACAAATAATCTCAGACTTTACAGACCTTAGTTAGCATGTTAAACACTAATGTTCCATCCATCCATTATCTAAACCAACTTGGACTTGTAGGGTTGTGGGGTGGAGGGGATGGTGCCTATCTCAAGCAGGCATTGGGCAAGAGCCTGGACAAGTTGCCAGTCCATCACAGACACACACAGAACAAACAACCATGCACAATTTAGAGAGATCAGTTAACCTAACAGTCATGTTTTTGGACTATGGCTGGAAACCAGAGGAACCGGAGGGAAGGAAGAACATGCAAACTCCATGCAGAAAGACAGTTGACACTGTTAACCATAATATCTTCCAGTCTAAATTTGCTCAGCTTAATTTTTCAAAGTTTACTTCTAATTGGTTAAAATCATATCTTAATAATTTAATTCAATGTGTTACAATACAAAATAAAAGATCTTCTTTCAAAGACCTTGTTACGGGTGTACCCCAAGGCTCAATCTTGTGTCCAATTCTTTTTAGTCTGTATATAAATTACTTGCCATCTGTGTGTCATTATGTATGCAGATGATGAGGTTAAAGGTAATGATCATTTTGAGGGTGTTGCACAGCTTACAAAGGTCATGGAAAATGTGTCAAACTGGTTGAATAATTGCCATTTACAACTGAAATTCTCTAAAACTGTTATGTTTTTTGCCAAAACACAAAAATCGCACATAGAACCAGATGTTTTTTTATCTCTGAACAGAGAAGTCAAAATAAAAATAAAAAATATAAATATCTAGGCATTATTTTAGACAGTAACTTGACTTTTAAGCTGCAAGTTCAAAAAGTGAGCAAACCATAAATTCTTGCCTTGCAAATTTTAGGCACCTTTGAATTCATACATCAGCAAAATGTACATGTTTTCTCTCATAATATGTCATATTAATTACTTTTTTTACTGACTTGGGCAACTATAAACTTAGGCACTCTAAATAAGGTAATAGCCCTCTACAAACAAGCTTTAAAAATTTTAGATAAAAAAGATAAGATTCTTCCACCATTGCACAATTCTCAACAAATATAGGCTCCTAAGCTGAAACAAGATTGTCATTTTTAAAAACTGCTGTGTAATTTACTAGATTTGACAGAATTTAGCGCCACCTCAACTCTGCAGTCTTATGCAAATTAGATCATCTGTAACAAGGGAAACTGTGTGATTCCATACAGGAAAGGTTCCTTTGGCCCGTCAGTCTTTTCTAATACGGCAGCTGGTAAGTGGAATACCATTCAACAAAACATATGAGACTCCATGTCACACAGCTCATAGAAAATAAAATTAAAGAAATGGCTAATTGATAACCAATTCTGTCAGCACTAGTTTAGGAATTCATAAGAGTGTCAATAGTGCTGAAGTGGATTGGATTGAGTTTGTTTAGGTATGTGGGAGGGTCTGTGTGTATGGAAGGGGTAACCTGGGTAATGTTGTTTTACTAATTGTATTTTAATTTTGTTGTTTTATGTAATTGATGCTTTTAATGCTGTGTATCATTGCCATGTAAATTAGCCTTTTGGCTATAATTGGGTACATTTACAATTTCTTGGTAAATGTTCATTAATGTACAATGTCCCTCTAAAACAAATATACGTTAAAAATAATGCAAACTCCGTAAAAAAGATCTCAGGCTGGGATTCGAATACAGTACCTGCTTGCTGCAAGGCAATAGTGCAAGCAACTCCGCCACTGTGCAGCCCTTTACTAATGATCATAACGGTAAAATAAAAAAGATTTAAATATGTCTATCTTGGAAGCGTTGCCAGGGGAAATGCTCTTCTCTCTAAAAACAAACAATATAGCAGCACTTTTCAGGTTAGCAAAGATGCATCCGAATGAGTCCTCAAGACCTCAGTAACAATGCTTTTGGTCAGATGACACAACATATCAATAAAAACTAATTATATCAGCTGTCAAGCATAGGGTGATGATTTTGGCTGGTTTTGCTGCAATACCTGGGTACCAGTTCAAGTCACTAAGGCCGCGTCTACACAGAGATGAAACCAGGTGTAGCAGCACCTTGAGTGGAGAAATCTCACAACACCGCTCAGTTGTCTCCATGATTCTGAGCTCTCTGGCATTTACTCTGAGTGGTTGGCGTCGCCGCTCCATTCCTATATCTAACACGCAAACAAACATGGCGCCGTACGGTGTTTTGGCCCTGATAAAGCAAATACTGACCTTATTATGAATCCTAGAATATGATTTACTGTCCCTCCTCTGTCACCAGCAGCAAAAAAGCCACAGAACCACAGAGACCACATGCTTTAGAATAAAGCTCTCATTTGAAACTAGATTTGTCGTGTTTGCCACCGGGTTGACTGCGCATGCTCATTGTTCTTTTCGGTGTTTCTCTGGCAGTGTCCCAGCGCCACTAGTAAGCCCGGCATATGTACTGCAGCATTTTAAGATCGTTTGCGTGAATCCATGTGGATCCACGTTTTTATTATTGTGGTGCCGTTTTTACAGACTCTGTTTTTGAAACTAGACTCATTTTGTCTGTGTAGAGCAGGCCTGAGTCAACCCTGAAATTATTTGTACACTACAGTATTTTAGAGTCAGATGTGACATCTTCTGAGGCTTGGCTAAAACTAAATCACCAAGGATTGCGAACGCAAAAACGTATCTACAGCAGAACGGTTAAAAAGAGAAAATAATCAAGGTCATTCAATGGCCCAGTCAAAGTCCAGTGTTGAACCTGATTTAAATGCTTTGCTGGTACCTTAATAGACCAGTGCAGAAACAAATGTTAGCGAACTGTAACAATGCTGTGAAGAAGGGTGGGCCGAGAAAAAGTCATGTAAAAACAGATTACTTGGTTATTGTTGCTAAATCTACTCCTAAAAGCCGTTTAATCTTAGCATGTACATAGTCTTTACACACATTGCTTTTCTATGATGCTTTATTTTCATTTTGTAAATAAAATGATAGATGAGATGGATGTGTTTTTACCCAATAAGGTTAGATCTAAATCAGATTAGAATCGACTAAATATTTATCGTCTTGACATACAATCCCTAGTACTAGGTGTGGTTTTCCCTTCATCATGTGATTTTGTAGCATGTACACAAAGCCACACTCTGCAGCCCTATAACCTTAACAGCCCTATAAGCCTCCCAGAACAGTCTGGGCCTTTTAGCTTCATTGTCTCAGGTGAGCTTTCAGCTGATAGGAACGTGTGAAACGATTTGAAGCCTTTAAAAAGTGACACCCCCGGAGGGGAAAATGCTGGACACAGAGGAGAGCAAAGAGCGTAACAGCCTCCTATTCTTAACATCAAAGCATTTGTAACACGCGTTAATTTCCAATGTCCATCCCTGGAAGAGGTTTAAAATCAAATATAAGTAAAAAATATGTACACATAGTACTTATTTAACATGTACAAACATGCAACTGGTTAATTTACTTTATGCTGTGCAAATTAAAGTTAATTTTTAGCACCCATGTAAAATGACCTGCATATGTGGCTTATATACTTGCTATAATCGATTTACAGTACATGTCAAAAACTCATAAATACCCAAACACCAGCCTACGTACACAGTCAAATTAAATACATGGTTTCTATTCAAGACCTGCATGGATCATTATATATATATATATATATATATATATATATATATATATATATATATATATATATAGAGAGAGAGAGAGAGAGAGAGAGAGGGAGAGTTTTACAGTTGACCTGTGTACATATTTTTACAGCTGTTTCCAGCAAAAGGCTAATTACTGTCTGCAATCATGTATTTACTCTAACGGTGCGTTCACACCAAAGCATCAAAAACACGCCGCACGCCAAAGACGCATGTCAAAATATACCATTTTGGTCAAGCCAGAAATATGCAATTTGTGGGAGGAGCTAGTGCCAGACGGTGTTTTTGCAAGATTGCAGCTGTTGATCTTGCTTTGGAGGAGAGAGTCTCCATTCTATACTTACTGTGGGGAGTACCCTGCGTAGGTTCGCAGGGTCAGTAACGTAAAAACTTTCAAAAGTGAAATGAACTTATCAGGTTGCCGTATCTCCTCACTTATATTCCTCCAAGCGAGCTCCTTTTTACTCCATTCTCAGTAGAGAAAGCAGCTGGTGTCGTATAGCTCGGGGTGATTACCTACGGCCGTTATCAGGATTTTCTCCATGTTGAATGAATGAATTTTGCCGGATCTGACCCCGTAAACGGGGTCACAGCATCACATGACACCACGTCACCAGGATACTGATTGGTTGACACGGCATGAATTGACGCCGAAGCTCAGATTTTTCAACTTCAGCGGCAGACGCAAAAACGCGTGTCACGCGCTAATGCACAAAATGCACCACATAAAATGACGCGCGTATTTTCTGATGCGCGTATTTTTCTGACGCGCTTCAAACGCTTTGTTTGCGCAACACAAAAACGTGTGACACGACGCAGAAACCCTGACACGCGTGACTTTACATTTAAACCTGATGCCTCTGATGCTTCAAACGCGTTCGGTGCGAACACAACGTTAGGCCTTCTTACTACCATTATGCATTCTTTGACTCGTTGTAAAATTGCAATGAATTGATACGTTTTTAAAATTATTTTTCTTTACAGCCTAAAAAGGCCACATGCGTTCTAACAGGGGGAGCTAACATCTTTAAACTTGCTGAGACAATGGCAAGCAAATTTCACTTTAATAATATTTTTTCAGAGGGAACCATAGAGGCATTATTATAAGGAGTGAGTAATTCTAAGAACACTAAAATGTGGAAATTTATTGACTCAGTATTCCTAAGTATTCCATTATGGAACAGAACATTTTTTTTTATATCAGAAAAGACCAGACTGGAAGCAGAAAAATGTTCATGCAGTAAGCTGAAAGTGTCAGCAAGCCTTCTCTCCAATAGACCTAGTTCCTTAGTAAGTTATCATATTCTAAATTATTAACCTTTTTTAAGGTGAAACCACGATTACTTACTGTGTCTGTGTGAAAGAAATAACTTACAATACAAATACAAATACCTGTAAGCGCCATAACTTGTTGCCAACATTTACTTTGATACTGCAAACTGGAAAGCTATATAAAAATTGTGATTTAATAATTTGGAAGGTGAAAATAAATTATGCTTAAGCTTTAAAACATTTTGCATCCTGCATGGGATTGCTATTTTTAAGCTTGGCCCTTCATACTTTAGACTTTTTAAATTATTTATATGCACTTGCTTTGCACCTCTTGTTACAAACTCAAAAGAATGATAACCGACTGAGTGCCTTGAACCTAACCTAACATGAAGGAACAACTAAGCTGATTATATAACAGATCATATCCTATACTATAACTCGTTTAATCTATTTTTAGTCTTCTTTACTAGAATATAATTTGACTTTAATTGTGTTTATCCTTATTATCGTCCAATAAAAACTACAGATTGAATGCAATCAGCAACAGTTTGGGACTAGAATTAAGGGAGAAACAAGTAATTTTCCTTCAGATCAAAGACAGAGTAGCTGAGTAAAAACATCTATGTCCTTCCTATCAATACCTAATTTATTTTTTGCTGTCTCAGTAAAGAAAGATGCAAATTTCAATTACTGTAATGGTTTCCTCACTGCCTGATTACAGTATAATTAGATCCTAAAATAAAGACCATTCAGCAGTGTTTATAGACCACTGATCCAAAACCCCACAATTTCAGCTTCAATCCTAAAAAGGAAACAAATACAAAGAAGTTTGAATTATCAAACCTAACTAAACTATTATTACGTACCTTTTAGTTAGATTGAATAGTAAAAAAATGTGTTTTTTTTAGAATACTGGTTTACACTTAATTCAACAAGAACTGCTGGACATTTGAACGAACCGTAAAATGACTAGAAGGTCCAGAAAAGGCTTTTGTTAGTCAAAAGGCCAAAAAGCAAAAGCTTTTTATTTGTATTTGGCCTCTAAAGCTGACGAGTTGAAAATAATCAAACGATGTTGATGAGCTCTGATGCAAGAAGAGCGACGGATGCAAACGTGAAACATATTAAAGAGAAGTGTGTTGAAAAGTAATGTAAAATAGTTGGTAAAGGGCCTTTTCTTCAATAATTTTCCTTTCAAGTAATCTGTTTTTATCCTGGTAAACACTTTTTCTGTTGGCCTGTAGAAAACAGCTTATATTGTTTTATAACAAAACAGTACTCTTGGCTACAAGTCAAATAATTGTGATCTTCATCCTCCAACAATGACAAGGTCATGGGTGTATTGTCTCATTTCTGACAAAAGAGTAAACAAATATCCCGTCTATGCATCATGACTGATTCTAATGCACAAGCAACCCTGAAGCCCTGGGGCTCGCAGGAGGTGGCCCTTTGGGGTCCGTGCCAATGACACACAAGCAGGAGCAGCAATAGCTCACACCAGAGGCAAATATTCTGGCAATGTGCAGAAGTGGTTGGGCTATAAACAAGCTACAGAGTGTATATACAGAGGGAAATGGGCTGATGATGGGATAAGTTGTGGGGCTAAGACCAGTGCTTTACCTTAAGGCTGCAATTCAAGGTTTATGTGACAATACTGTGGTTTTGTTCCCTATTACCTTTTTGGTTTGAGAGAAGGACCCGAACAGTTGGTTAAGTGAGGGAGGAGATCATAGTCTGGCTTAATATACAGCCTATTACAATGTTAATGCCGCACATTGAAAATGCAGTAAAGAGAAGCCAGCGTATTACAATTTGATGGCTGCTGGAGCTGACAGAGCAGCCGTATGTGACGAGCTGGAAGTAAAAGCGTGCACTCGGTGACACTGCATAAAGCTTATGGCCACCTCAGGTCTGCAAAAAGAGGCCACATCATCCACGATGATTGTTTTAGTCAGGAGGAACAGTGGCCACTAGAAATACCATGTCTTTATACGTCTTTGATAGGATAGGTAGGGAATGATTTACCAAAGCTATGGTAACCGTCACCGGTTGAAAACAGCCAGAAGGTCCTATGCGTGATGTATCGTAACAGCAAATTCACAAGCCAGCTATAAATACAGAGCAGCTTCAACCACAACAATAACAATAACACAATAGTAAAAAGGAAAGGGCTCTTCAGAAATAACAATAAACCACCATGAGTCAACTGGAAATGTATAATTTACAAAGCAGCACCATCCTAAGTATAGAAATGGTGGATAATGATTGGAGAGGGGAAGGGGAGGGAGAGCAAGGATCAGGGGAGCGCTAGCGTTTGGGGAACAAGTGAAACACATCGACAAGGAGAGCAGAGGTTTTCTTTGAGAGCTGAGAGATGTAGATCAGAGCCCCTGGGACAGACTGGGCCCTCCTTCCTTCCATCCATCCATCCATCCACACACAAACACACCAAGATCATCGAGATGGGATAAATAAAAAAGTAGAAGGAATGAAATAAAAATCAAAGTTCATTAGAAAGGTCAGTGGCAGATCTCGTCTTCGTCACACCGCCAGGAATAGCATTAATGTCACATGGTGTCATGGCTTTTAGGTCTTCGACGGAGGGCCCAACTCTTAATTGAACAGAATATTTCAGCTTTGAAGAAGTGGAGCGTTACTGCGGTTACCGCTTCAGCCTCCCTGTAAGAGCGTTATAGGTTCAAATCCAGGATTTCTCTTTGGAGTGTGAATGTTTTCCTCATTTTTGTTTCTTGTATTTTACTTTCTTTTTCACAGCAGGTCTGCTCCTGCCCCCAAACTGGATCCATGGTGTTGTTAGGCTACGTCTATGTTTATCTCCACACCAACGATTTAACAGTGAACTATTTCATCCAAAAATGAATACCGTCTTTTATTTTATAAAACATATGCTTTAACAGAATAACATTTCACCAAAATTGTAATAAGATATTGGCTGATTATTACGGTAAAACATAAAGAAAATCCTTTGAAAATGTAATGCCTACAGCTGATAATGTAATAACACACAAACAGGACTGCATTTACTGGGAATAAAAGCTGTTTCACAGTTTTTGTGCATTTTGCTTCTCAAAAATGATAGCTGCATAGTGCTCATGTTTATTCATCACAGATATGTAATAGCTACCCATCACTCACTCTCCTTAATTATGGTTGTAGGAGCCAGTTTTGAAAATTAGCTGCTATACAAAACGTTGTTTGGGGTTTGTTTAGAAGGCTGCTTATTTGTTTAGATATATACACTCATAGTTTAATGTAGGGAAATATTTTATTCATGTTTCATACATTTTTTGTTGTTGTTAAAATTGGTGCTTAGGTCTTTTAGCAGGGTCTGAGAATTCTAGAAAGTCTGAATTTCAGGAGGGTCATGTGACCCTGAATATATTACACAGTTATAATATTTTCAAATAATCTTTTTAATGCTAAAGCTGTAGGATTTTATAAATAACTGAATGGCAAAATGTTATGTTAGCAATTACAAAAAAACGTTTCAAAATTACTGGATGGTTACATTTTTTTAAAACTACAATGATTACATTTTTAAAAAGGAATTACGTTATTGTCTATTTTTAAATCCTTGGTTGCTACATTGTTATTTCTCTGTGGGTGTGTATCCACATAAGCACTGGGAAACATATTTAATTACTGAGCTTTTTAGAATGTCACAAAAACCTTTTATTTAATGGGATCCTGTCCTTAAAGAATGAATTTGGCAACAAGACATCCAAGCACCCGGAACCTTTCCATACTTCGTTTGTGTGTGTGACAGAAGTCGTTGAGGTGCCCACACACACTCTCACAACTACCGCATTCATCCAGTTTTATATGGTGATGGTGCCCCCGCAGTGGTCGACAGGCGCAACTTTCCTCCTCCCTCTTCTTAGTGGGGAAGAAGATAGAGAGACCTCTATAGTTACTCAGAACCCCCACCATCCTGACACCTCACAATAAGCCTGCTGGGAGCTTTGCCTTCATTGGAGCACAGATCCTGCATTTTGAAAATACATCTTTAAAGAGACATATTTTACTTAAATCCATATATTAAACAGATTATTCTCCAAGAAGGGTGGATAAAATCCAGTTTGAACAGAACCGGATCAGTGACTGAATAGTCCCACTCTGCAGGTGGTAAAGGACACACAATTATCGGAGTTCTGCATTTTGTACAATTGTAGTTGTGAGTGCGAACTCCCAGCAGAGCCTCTTCAGACCCACAGCTTGGTTTCCTAACGCGGCTGATTTGCGCAGCTCGCTCGGATAGAGTGCGCAACTCTGCGCGTCCAAGCGCTCGGAGCGCAGTGACAGGGAGTCAAAAGTGGTGGATAGAAGGGAAAAGAAGAGGTGCTTTTCTTTAGGGTTCTCAACAAGGACCGCCAAAAACACAGCCATGTGAATTTCCTTTTGGAAAGCCAGGCAGTGTTTATCTGAATTTACCGCTCACCAACACATCTCCAGGAGTATTCTACCTGAAAAATCCAGAACTAAACATCAGCCCACTCCATCGTAGTTGCTTGATTTCACTGGAAAATTAGCAGAGCCCCAAAGCCAAAATGACTTAACGCCTCACGGAGCTTACAGAATTGAGTCTAGACGTTTATTTACCGTTAGAAGAAGAATCCCATTCGTTGCGCTTTTTCTTCCCTCACACTATATTCCTCTTTGCGTTACGTCCCGTTAGGATAAGGTCCAGTCCTCCCAAAAGCCCCATAAGGAAAGACAATCCTGACGCTCCAGCGTTGGGAAATCAAGCTAGTGCACTTCTCACTCCAGAGGTAAAAACTCAGTTCAGATGCGGTCCAACACATTCAAACGCGTGGAAAGAAATTAAGGAGCCCCTTTTAGTCCAGAACAAGTGCGCCGTAAATCCAAAATGTGTTTTGTTCTTCACTAAGAACTGTTGTAAGAATGATATTCTCCTGTGACCAGCAGGCTCCGGGTTTCTTTACGCGCACCGGTCTACATCTTAATGAAGGTGATGTTGGAGGAAAGGAAACAGGAGAGGGATTTTTCCCCCCATCGTCCGCTCCTCACGATTCAGGCTGCACTTGGCTGATAAAACACCGTCCTCTCTCCCTCGCTCTCGCTTCCTCTCCCCCCCTCCTCCCCTCCACCTCTCCTCCAGCTCCACGGTCTCTGTCGCAGGCTTTCATGGAGCAGAGACGCGCCTAGCGGCCTCACAGAGAACACCACAGCCAGGAGATCCCCACCCCTCCCTCACCTTACAGAAACATCGAAGTGGGAGACTCATCATTTTCCCCTCTGCCTTTTGGGGACCAATTCGTGTAGTTACAATTAATGTGCAAAAACAAAATATTTAAAGGGGGGGGGGGGGAAGCAAGAAACAACGGTGTGTGTTATGGATGACAAAACTGAAAGTAAGTTCAGGGAAATTACAAGAAGGGAACATGATTAAAAAGACTAACCCCTGGCAGGGAGAATCTGATAATTAAACTATTAAACAGGATTTAAATTTTTATGTATTCATTTTTAAGTGGAATTTTACTACTAATTGCTGCCTTATAGAAGTAGGCTTGTTGGTTAAAATTAATTAAATAAATGAATATATTAATGCAGCAGCATTATCTCTTTCTGAAATCCATGTACATTTATTCAGAGGGACACAAATCATCTTAAGACATGGTGGCATCTGATTTGGATGCTGTGCAGGTGTAAGGATTTCTTCCTTTCCTTTTTTACTTTGGGACAGTTGCTATGATGCGTAACTGTGGAATAAAGGTATTAGTTTTACATCAGCACAAATCAGCTCTTTGATGTAAAACTAATACCTTTATTCCACAGTTACGCATCATAGCACAAATAATACTTGAACTACGACCATCGGATCACAGAGGAGTTGAGAAGGAGGCTTCATGGAGACAGAGCTGTACTAAAGAGCAGAGAGAGAAGAAGGTAGGTCAAACTATCTCTTCCATGCATCATACAGGTCCTTCTTAAAAAATTAGCATATTGTGATAAAGTTCATTCTTTTCCATAATGTTGTGATAAAAATTAAACTTTCATATATTTTAGATTCATTGCACACCAACTGAAATATTTCAGGTCTTTTATTGTTTTAAAACTGATGATTTTGGCATACAGCTCATGAAAACCCAAAATTCCTATCTCAAAAAATTAGCATATTTCATCCGACCAAAAAAAGAAAAGTGTTTTTAATACAAAAAAAGTCAACCTTCAAATAATTATGTTCAGTTATGCACTCAATACTTGGTGGGGAATCCTTTTGCAGAAACCACTGCTTCAATGCGGCGTGGCATGGAGGCAATCAGCCTGTGGCACTGCTGAGGTGTTATGGAGGCCCAGGATGCTTCGATAGCGGCCTTAAGCTCATCCAGAGTGTTGGGTCTTGCGTCTCTCAACTTCCTCTTCACAATATCCCACAGATTCTCTATGGGGTTCAGGTCAGGAGAGTTGGCAGGCCAATTGAGCACAGTAATACCATGGTCAGTAAACCATTTACCAGTGGTTTTGGCACTGTGAGCAGGTGCCAGGTCGTGCTGAAAAATGAAATCTTCATCTCCATAAAGCTTTTCAGCAGATGGAAGCATGAAGTGCTCCAAAATCTCCTGATAGCTAGCTGCATTGACCCTGCCCTTGATAAAACACAGTGGACCAACACCAGCAGCTGACATGGCACCCCAGACCATCACTGACTGTGGGTACTTGACACTGGACTTCAGGCATTTTGGCATTTCCTTCTCCCCAGTCTTCCTCCAGACTCTGGCACCTTGATTTCCGAATGACATGCAAGTACTTTGGACCACTGAGCAACAGTCCAGTGCTGCTTCTCTGTAGCCCAGGTCAGGCGCTTCTGCCGCTGTTTCTGGTTCAAAAGTGGCTTGTAGCCCATTTCCTGCACACGCCTGTGCACGGTGGCTCTGGATGTTTCTACTTCAGACTCAGTCCACTGCTTCCGCAGGTCCCCCAAGGTCTGGAATCGGTCCTTCTCCACAATCTTCCTCAGGGTCCGGTCACCTCTTCTCGTTGTGCAGCGTTTTCTGCCACACTTTTTCCTTCCCACAGACTTCCCACTGAGGTGCCTTGATACAGCACTCTGGGAACAGCCTATTCGTTCAGAAATGTCTTTCTGTGTCTTACCCTCTTGCTTGAGGGTGTCAATGATGGCCTTCTGGGCAGCAGTCAGGTCGGCAGCCTTACCCATGATTGTGGTTTTGAGTAATAAACAAGGCTGGGAGTTTTTAAAAGCCTCAGGAATCTTTTGCAGGTGTTTAGAGTTAATTAGTTGATTCAGATGATTAGGTTAATAGCTCGTTTAGAGAACCTTTTCATGATATGCTAATTTTTTGAGATAGTAATTTTGGGTTTTCATGCTGTATGCCAAAATCATCAGTTTTAAAACAATAAAAGACCTGAAATATTTCAGTTGGTGTGCAATGAATCTAAAATATATGAAAGTTTAATTTTTATCATTACATCATGGAAAAGAATGAACTTTATCACAATATGCTAATTTTTTGAGAAGGACCTGTAAGTGGCAAGGATCATATCCCTGACTCCAATGTCTCTCTGCCTGGCTTTCTAACCATACAGCCAGACAAAGCTTAAAAGAGGAGCGGTAAAACCAAAGGAGGTCGGTTAGCAGTGCTTACCAACAACTGATGGTCTTATCCAGGACATGTTTCTGTGGAATATCATCTCTGCTGCCTGGATATTGAGCTGTCAGCATGTTATGACAACAACAGCGTCTTCAATGAGCATTTCCAACACGTTTGCCTGGGCCAAGCCGACCCACACTCTGAATCGGACCGAGGCGACCCAACACACCCACCTATGGACTGACTGGTCCGGTAAAGGGATGTCACTCACACGCTTATCTACGTAGTGGTAGCCACTGATTGGCCTCCCGCTGTGCATTTGAAGTGATGTCACAGAATGGTGCCTGATCGGCACCACAAAAACAGCAGGTGTGGTGTAACACCGGTAACGATGGCACGTTATCATTACTTTTTCTTCTTTCAAGATGCCTGCACACAGGACTCCTTTGAGCAACGGCAAGGTGAAGGCCTATCTGTCCTTGCTTGCCTAGCAAGGACAGATAGGTCATCTCTTTCATAACCATAGGAAGGAAAGACCAAAAGAAGTGTTTTTCCTAGATGGTTGTTGAGGACCTGCTCACTGCATCCATTTAGGCTGAAATAATTTGCTGCCACATGAAGCATAATCATTACTGCATTAATTATCCAATGGGAGGCTTCTATCCATTTGCTTTGTTACATACTTTGTTAAATTGTTTTGGACAGTCATTGTATATTGAAATCTGCTTCATCCATTGTCAGAGCAAGAGGTGAGGTCACCAGCCTTATTTATCTGCACACCTAAAAAATGTTTCCAAATACAATATCTATATCTCATTTTACTGACATCCACAAATGATTTGTTTCAGATTCCTCTTTGTTTATAAAATTGCATCAAATGATCTGGTTGGTCTTAGAAAATGTAAATCTTGTCACTATAAACCAAATCATTTGGCATTCAAAGATAAGATGAGCAATTCTAACAAAATAAGTTATGTTGCAGTATAAAAGTAAAATTGCATTGTTTTCTGGCATCTCGGATTGTTCGGTAGAGTCTCTAGCACTTGTGGCATTTCTAAAGGCTGGCTATAAAATCAGTCAGAAGATCTGCACACAATTTTAGCACAGAACTAGAAAATTTATCAGGCCCAGCAGCTTACCTTACATTTACACTCAGCATGACTGACTACCCTTAGGTCTGTTGGGAATATTTATATTGGCAAATCATTTGCAGCAAGGGAGGACATTTATTTTGACTTTTTGTTACAGAGAAAAGTCAAACTTATCCAGCATTGTGGCCTCACAGTCTGGGAGTGCAGTGTGGATTCTCAGTGCAAACTTTCAGCTGTTTTGTTATGGTACATTTATTAGAGAAATTTCTAACTTTGTAAATTCCTCCAGCCACATTTTGGGATATACATACCAAACCTATCCTTATGGACTGATTGGTCGGGTAAAGTGATGTCAGTCACACGCCTACCTACGCAGTGGTAGCCAGTGATTGGTCTGGCGGAGTGCATGTGAAGTGCCAAAAGCTTTTCTTGGCGACGTCTTCTCGCATGCCGTGCACGAAGTTTCTTCTTCAGAAAGAACCACAGTCCGAGTAAGGAGTACAAAAACAAAGTCCTCCGTTGTTGTTTCTTCTTTATATCCATCTCTCATTGCCCACGTCCACATTTGTTTACTACTCTTGTGGTGATTACGAATGATATCACGGACCTTTAGCGCAACTTTAAGCTGAGCCCGCCCATGCCCTCACCTACGTCCGCATTCCTGAGAGAGTAATGGAAACACAACCAGCCCGTACTGGGTCGGGCTGACCAGACCCTAGTGGAAGAGGGGCATATGTATTATTTTTCTGTTTTTTTTTCTCTTTAAGGTGACCTTGGGTTTTGGAAAAGTGCCCTAAATAAAACGTTATTATTATTGATTCTGAATAGTCTTTACCTTCCACATCTTCCATACTGCCAGGGGACGGCCCTTGAGAGGGTGGTGTCAGGAGTCTGCGTTTTTGGTTAGTTTGGTGGTTTTGCTTTTGTGTCAGTTGCATTGATTCCACAATGGAGGGCACAGTGGAGGTACCAGGTCCTGCAACTCTTCTCAGTGGGTGGAAATTTGCAGGTGTGTTCTGGCACACTGCAAATCATCTGATAATCAGAAGGAGTATAAGAGCAGGTGGAGGGCCAATTATTCTTCGCCTATGTGGTTACCCTCATCTCATTGATTTTGCCTTCCTACTACAAATAAATATCTCATCAATTATCAGCACCATCTGCTGTCCAACAATATAGATGTCTCAGTTCATACTCAGTATCTTCTGGACTTAACTGCCTCTGAACCAGAAATCCACCTGATCAACCACCACTCTGACCACTACTCAGACTCCACTCATTCATCCCTGGCGTTTCCACATCTCCAGAACGGTAAGCATTAATCATCGCAGATTATTTCCTGTCTCCTACCAGAACTTATCTCTCATTTTACCTGCAGTGTTCCAGCCTCTGGTCCTGCAATCTTCAGATCCAGATGAATTCATATCTCATATCACTGTTTCCATAAACTGAAACCTTCTGAAATCTAAACTGTCTCCTGAGAGCAATGTGTATGTGGGTCAGGCAATTTCCTAAAGTAATGACAGGTGTTATTTAAGAGCCACTGTATGTGTATTATGAATTGGGCCCCATTTGAAGCTTTCACACCAAAAAAAGTAATCAAAAATATTTAACACTTAATAATTAGAAAAAACTTTTCTCAAGCATTTATTTTTTTGTTTGTCATTTATAGGTGACTTTGTAAAGTTTATCAGTGTATCTAGCGACTTATAAACAATAATCCACACTTAGTTTATTTTCCCTGGGATTTAGATAAAATTTGTAACAAATGCCCATTTCCTTCAACCACTGTTCAAAATCATGAAGCCAAAAAAACATGGTAAGCCAGATGTGTGTTGATCTTCATAAGTCTAATGGCTTCCTAAAAAATAGCTTTGCTGAAAGTGCCCGTATCTAAATTGAGAGCCAAACATAAAAGTTTAAAACAACCTGAACATGACAGACCAGGCTGGATGAGTAGTGTGGAACTCACTACCTCTTGATTTGAGACTAGTGGATTCCTTGGTCTCTTTAAAAGCCCAGGTTTTTTAAATTGCTTTCTCTTAATTGTTATGTTAATTTACTATTTCATGTATCTTGTTTGCCTTTTATTGTAAAGCACCTTGTGATATATATCTTGAAAGGTGTTCTATAAATAAAATTTTACTTACTTACTTTCTTATCCATGTTCATCCTCTCACCACACACAAAAGACAGAGTGGTACTGTAGGTAACGATAAAAGGACTAAACGTATATAGCACCACTCAAATGCTTTTACATTATTCAGGTGTATTGGAACAGGGATTCATCTAAAAGTTGCAGGACAGTTGTAAACCCCCGACCTAAAGTCTTATCCACTCATAAACTGATCATCACTAGTTAATTTGGGTTTTAGTGCCTTGACCAAGGGTACATTGGAATGTGGTCACGGGTAGTTGGAATAGAACTTACAACCTTTCAATTCACAGACAAGAAAAGTCTTGTGATTCCAATACAAGTATCTGAATGAGTGTTTAATGGTTCAACCTTAAATCAGATGTACTGTATCAGAGGAGGTACACATGCACACTTGCCTTACCAGAGCTCTTTGAGACTTGAGGACTGCAAACAAAACAGACAGAGCATATAAAACATGCTTTTCTTATATGGCTTTAGATTAAACACTGACTTCCTGATGTTATTTAAATGGAAGGGGTTTCCAGGGATGGGACACTTGTGAGTGGGCGACATGTCAAAACTTTCTTGTCATCCACTGCTTCTAGCACTTCGGTTGCTGTCAGACACGATCAGATTTATGTAATATAATCCCTGTTAGAGAACAACAACAGACACAACTGTTCAGATTATGTTTTTTAGTTGTCTGAGTCCTAATTTTCTTGAAAAGCACAATTTTGCAAGTGTCTTTAATTGAGAGTTGCATCTTTAAATAGTCAAATCTGGCGTGGTCAGTCAAACAAATGAGCTTCGCTTGGTTTATGCTGTTCTTATTATAAGCAGCAGCACACTGATTGCAAATTAGATTTTTATAAATATTTTATAGTTGTATTGTTTGTTTACATTTTTTCTTTCAATAACCCAACTCAGTACGGCTTTCAAAATTTAAGAGACTGGGTCATAAGGGAACTGTTTGATTGTGAATTAAATTTAAATTTCTCTAGTACAAATCACTACATACAAATTAACACCTTTTGTTTTCTTTGTGTAAATCTAAAAGGATGCTTTTGTTTTACTAATTAAGAGTAGGTTTCTTAAATGGATGATTATTTTTGCTTATTCCACATGGAAAAAGGCAGTTGAGTGTATTTCAGTACTCAGAGGTTGCCATATAAAATTTCAGGGGGAAAACAACTTCTTCATCTGGTCCTGAAATCTTGTGTTGTGCATTCTAGCAGCTGGGTGAACAGCAAGACATTCAATGTTTTACTCATATTAACCAAATTGAAGAACCAGCAGCCTGTATGTGATGGCAGAAAATAAATAAAGGATAAAAGATTCTGGAAAAACGGTTGTTGCAGACTATAAATGTGGGAAGATTTTTTTAGGTGACAAAGATAATCTAAAATCTTGCTTTAAATGTTTAGATACAGCAAAGAAAATAAGTATAAGACACATAAAGAACAAAATGAACAATGTAAGAGTACTTTCTATACTAAAGAAAGTAAAAGGCTGATAACAAGACAAAGAAAAAGAATCAGACAGGCAATTCATTTTAATAAGAAGCCGATTCCCTCCCGTCCAACAGGGCATTGCAGCTAAGCAGGATACCAGACCAGGTGTAGCTTCTATGGAGAGAGAAAACAAACTTAATCCGTCAAAATAACTGCAAAAAAAACAACTGGAGAGTAGTAGAAGAGAAAAGTAGCAGACTGAAGGAAGGTGGTCAGTCTGTCCTCCAGCAGTCTAAACATATAGCAGCATAAGTTCTAGGATTGTACTGCTCTGGGTGGCTGCATGTCGGAATGGCTCTGTTGGCTACATTTTAAGTTTTGTTTTTTTGGACATTTTGGACACTCTGTTTTCTTGAGGAAGATTTCATTTTTTTACCTGTATACGTTCTAGTTTTTGGTGCTGTGAAGCTGAAGGGATTTTTGCTGTTAATTCTTCACTTTTTGATAACTTGTTATGATGCGTAACCATGGCAACAATGTGGTTTACAGCCGGGAGCAGCTTGTTAACGTTGAAAAAGCTGAAATAATACCTTAACTGAAGCCACAAATCCCTGATGAGTTGATAAGGAGGAGACGTGGATGTAGAGCAGGAGCAAAAAGGAGACAGAGAAGGAGGAAGTTCAAGCCATCTTTTCCATTGATGATAATGGGCAACGTGAGATCACTGGCTAAGAAGATGGATGAACCCCAATCCCTTACAAGGACTCAGCCAGAGTATCGGGAATGTAGTGTTATGTGTTTTACTGAGACGTGGCTGCAGGATCATATCCCCGAGTCCAACGTCTCGCTGCCAGGCTTCCTGACTGTACAGGCAGACAGAGATCTGAAGACGACCAGAAAAAGAAAAGGTGGTGGAGTAGCAGTGCTTGTCAACAACAGATGGTATCATCCAGGACATGTTACTGTGAAGTGTCGTCTCTGCAGCCCAGATATTGAACTCTTGGCAGTAAGTTTTCGTCCATGTTATTTACCAAGAGAGTTCACCAGTGTTATTTTGGCAGTTGTTTACATTCCACCTTCAGCCGTTGCCGACAAGGCATGTGATGAAGATGAAGAAGTCCTGCAGGGTTGTTTTGCGACCACAGACTGAATGACTCTTTGCCAAGCACATGGAGAGGACATGAATGCCATGACTGATTGTGTGTGACTATATAAACTTCTGTGTGGACAACATTATCCCCACCAGAACAGTGAGATGCTTCCCTAATAAGAACCCTGGATCACCACTGACCTGAAGGAACTGCTAAACAAGATAAAAAGAACCTTCAGGGAAGGAGACAGGGAATTACTGAGGAGTACACAAAAGCAACTTAAGGTCGAGATCAGAGACAGCGGCAAGAAAGAGGCATACAGGAAGAAGCTGGAGAACAAACTACAGAGAAACAATATCTGAGATGTCTGCTTGGGAATGAAAAAGATCACAGGGTTTAAGGACAGGAAGGATTGGATAGATGGAAGTCTGAACAGAGCCAATGAACTGAACACATTCTTTAACAGGTTCAGTTCAGGAACTAGCTCAGCATCCTCCTCTCCTGTTCCCAGCCGAACAGACATCCCACTCTCCTCTTATCAAGAGCTTTCCTGTTACACCTCGGATGTTTTATCCTTCACCTCAGCCATGGACTCTTCTGATTCCACAAGTTTGACTTCAACCAAGTCAGGAAATACTGCTAACCCTTTTTGCCTAACTCAGGAGAAGGTTCCAGTGTTGTGGAAGACATCCTGCCCTGTTCCAGTACCAAATAGAACTCACTCATCAGTCATCAATGACTATAGACCTGTTGCCCTGACATCCCACATCATGAAGGTCCTGGAGAGACTCCTGTTGGCCCACCTGAGTAAGCAAACAAGAACATATCAGGACCCACTGCAATTTGCTTATCACTGTGGAGTTGGAGTTGAAGATGCCATCATCCACCTGCTTCAACCAACCCACTGTCATCTGGACAAAGCGGGCAGCACTGTAAGAATCATATTCTTTGATTTCTCCAGTGCATTTAACACAATTCAGCATGATTTGCTTTGTCAGAAACTTCTGAAAACACAGGTGGAGCCCTCAACAATCGCCTGGATCAATGACTACCTGACAAACTGAGGGTAAATGACAAACTCAGGTACATGACTACCTGTGTAACTGAAGAATTGTGTGTCAAACCAGGTGGTCAGCAGCACAGGATCACCACAGGGGACTGTACTCTCACCATTCCTTTTCACTCTGTACACCTCAGACTTCCAGTACAAATCAGAGACTTGTCATCTGCAGAAATACTCAGATGACGCTGCAATTTTTGGGTGTATCAGAGACGGACAAAAAGCTGAATACAGAGAGCTGGTGAAACGCTTTGTGACATGGTGTGGAAACAATCGTCTCACCCTGAATGTGAACAAAACAAAGAAGATGATTGTACATTTCAGAAGAAACAGGGATAAGTCAAACACTGTTTCCATCATGGGAGAAGAAGTGGAGGTGGTTGAGGAGTATAAATACCTCGAAGTTCCCCTTGACCAAAAGACTGGACTGGAGACTGAACAGTGAAACCGTCTACAAGGGACAAAGCAAACTGTACTTCTTGAGGAAGCGTAGGTCCTTCAAGGTTTGCAGCAAGATGCTGCAAATCTTATACAAGTCTGTTGTGGAGAGTGTAATCTCTTCAGCTATCATCTGTTGGGGTAGCAGCATCAGAGCCAGGGACTTAAAAAGGCTAAACAACCTGATTAAGAAGGTTGGTTCTGTTCTTGGGACAACTGTGGAACCTCTGGAGATGATGATGCAAAGAAGGATTCTTCATAAAATCAGAAAGATTATGGACAACCCTGAGCATCCTCTTCATACAACAACAGAGGGTCTTCAGTCGGAGGCTTCTTCAGTTTTGCTGCGATACAGACCGCTACAGGAAATCCTTCCTGCCCACAGGCATCATTATCTACAACAACTCCTTAAAGAGTTAATTGTATGAGCTATACCAATACTTAATTTCCCTCTGGGATAAATAAAGTATTTTTAAATTGAATTGAATAACTACAGAGATAGCTCAGAATGACCTTAGCCACTCCAACTATAAGCTTTATTAAAAAGGAAAGTTTTCAGCCTGGCCTTAAAAGTAGACAGAGGTTCTACCTCACTGACTAAAACTTGGAGCTTCTTTCTTGGGTAAAAAATGTTCAAGTGTTATCTCCACAAGTAACACAAGCCCAAATGTGTTCCGCCATGTTAGCAGTTGTTAATGCTTAGTTTCTAATGGCAGAGATGTGCTTTGCTCTCTCTTGGCCTTAAAATCAATACAGGCTTCCCGTCGGGGGTCATAAGCCAAGGTAAGCAAGACCATGAATTCAAATTTACCCTGTGACGTAGAAGGGATTGGCTTTTTCTGACACCCTCGTTTAGGCAGTCTATTTCCTTTCTGCGGCTGATGCAGGCAAGGGGTTTGGACAAAATGTTCACATGCAGCATGTACATGCAGCTCAGAGTGAACAATTGTTACAAAGTATTACACTGTTTCTCAGTGAACAAGATCTTTAAGAAACTAGTTCCATTCATTGCTCAGGAGAGGTTTTGATCGACTCTTCCTCAGAAACTGTGTTCAAATCATGATGGTTCCAACAGCCTTTTCTATCCTCATCTTTTCTGTAGATTTTCAACTGGACTCATGTGATTGACTCGAGCACTCCAGCTGTTTTATTGTTTTTCTTTTCGTTTTAGCCATCTGACAGTTTCCTTGACTGTGCTTGGGATTATTGTCAAGCTCAAAAATGTGAGCTTTGTTTCCATTTCCAAATTCCTATCTATCATATTTCAGCCTTTATCTGGTCGACTTCTGCTGCCTGCACTTCTCACTCAGCCTGGCTGAATGCACCTGCCCCCAATCACCTACAATTCCTCGGTCATTTATTGACTGTCTTCCCCTTTCTCCATGCCAGTTCGTCTTTGACTCTTGTAGCAAGTCTTCCAGCCCTTTCAAGTTTCTTATCTGGGGTATTTTAATCTCTCTCATATACTTTTTGACTCTGACTAGCCCAGTGATTCGGATACCTCTGCCTGTTTTGACTGACATCCGATGTACCAACCTTGGCTTTTAAAATTATCCTTTTGACCTTGGATCTTGTCAGAGTTGTGCATTTGAGTCCAGTCAGTCTAGTTCCTTTTTTTAGCATGAACTACATGGATTCATAAAGCTGGATTCTTTCCCGCACTCTGTTTCAACTCCATCACCAACAGATTCATATCCAGGAGAAGCAATGTCATTTGGACCTTCAGGCCATGGCGGAGAGACAATTATGGCCTCTGGATGAGCAACTTTGTTTGTTCTCAAATCATATGAAACAGCTTCATGTTAAAGGAAAAGCACTTACTACAGATCCTTATATATCTTTTTAAAAACTCTGCAGGGCCTTTTTGACACAGTGTAGCTTTCATTATTATTTTCCGCCATAACATAACGCAACTACGTGAATGTATTCCAATTTAGTATGCAAGCTAACATAGCTAAGCCAGCTCTAGCTCCATGTCCTGTTTACCTACGCCAAACTAAGAATTCACGGTTTGTGCACAAAAAGGGGTATGTGCAGAAGTGGAGGGACAGTGAGAGGGCAGATTGTTGAATAGATCAGGAGCCAAGGATTTAGAACGGACAAGGAAAATAATTGGATGTGGTTCATCCAAGATTATACATTTAAGGCAATTATAATTTTGTTTTTTTCAAACACATAATTTATTGGTTGCTATTGTTATGTGAAGATTATTTCATCCAATATAGCAAATAGTGTTCCAGAAAAAGATCACCTACTCCACCTTTAACTGTTTTTGTCAGTGCGTCCAATATGGATTTAACTTCAAAAACAAACAAACAAAAATTCTGTAACACTGATCTCCTTTCAATTCAATTCAATTCAGTTTATTCATATAGCGCCAATTCACAACAGATGTCATCTCAAGGCACTTAACAAGAAGTCATTTCAATACATTTATAAAAACATTCCAATCAGTTAAAAAGTTTCCTATTTAAGGAATCCCAGCAGATTGCGTCAGTCATTGGCGTGAGCTTGGGCCCCGTTGATGCAGACTTTCCAACCACAGCAATCCTTCAGCAATCCCTCATACTGAGCAAGCATGTAGCGATGGTGGAGAGGAAAAACTCCCCTTTAACAGGAAGAAACCTCCAACAAAACCAGGCTCAGTACGAGCGGCCATCTGCCATGACTGTCTGGGGGTTTGAGAAGACAGAGCAGAGACACAGAAGGAACAGAAGATCTGATATAAGAGAACTTTCTATGTTACAGAAAGTAAAAAGTTAATAACAGGACACAGTGGATGTTCAGTTACTGGGAGGATCATCCCAGTCGATGCCCCCCGTCCAACAGGGCATTGCAGCCAAGCAGGATACCAGACCAGGTATATCTTCTATGGAGAGAAAAACACTGAGAGAAAACAAAGTTAACAGTCGAAATAACAGAATGTACAGTAATACAACTGGAGAGTCGTAGGAGAAAAGAAAGTAGCAGAGTGAAGAAGTGGTCAGTCTGTCCTCCAGCAGTCTAAGCCTATAGCAGCATAACTACAGAGATAGTTCAGGATGACCTTAGCCACTCTATCTATAAGCTTTATCAAAAAGGAACGTTTTAAGCCTGGCCTTAAAAGTAAACAGAGTGTCTGCCTCACGGACTAAAGCTGGGAGCTGGTTCCACAGGAGAGGAGCCTGATAACTAAAAGATCTGCCTCCCATTCTACTTTTAGAAATCCTAGGAACTACAAGTAAACCTGCAGTCTGAGAGCGAAGGGCTCTGTTAGGAACATATGGAACAATTAGATCTCTGATGTATGATGGAGCTTGATTATTAAGGGCTTTGTATGTAAGAAAAAGGATCTTAAATTCTATTCTGGATTTAACAGGGAGCCAATGAAGGGAAGCTAAAACAGGAGAAATGTGATCTCTCTTTTTAATATTCATCAGAACTCTTGCTGCCGCATTTTGGATCAACTGAAGGCTTTTAATAGCATTTTGTGATAGTAAAGAATTACAGTAGTCCAGCCTTGAGGTAACAAATGCATGGACTAGATTCTCAACATCACTCCTGTACAGGATGTTTCTAATTTTAGCAATATTCCGGAGGTGAAAGAAGGAAATCCTAGAAACCTGTTTAATATGGGATTTAAATGTCAAGTCTTGGTCAAAAATAACGTCTGGGTTCTTTACGTTATTACTGGGGGCCAATTTAATGCCATCCAGATGAAGTGATTGACTAATCAGTTTCTGTTTAAGAACTTCTGATCCAAAGACAGCAACTTCTGTTTTGTCAGAATTTAAAAGCAAAAAGTTTAGGGTCATCCATGTTTTTATGTCTTCCAGACATGCCTGTAATCTACCTAATCTCCTTCAAATCAAAACTAAAACACCATTTGTTTTGAGCTGCCTTTAATAATAATAACTGGAACATCATTGATTGTAGTCTGGATTCTACGTTATTCCAACTTTTCCTTATTCCAACTTTCTTTCCTTTATTATGCCACTACAATGTAATGTTTTTTGTTTCATGTTTTCTTTATGTAGAGAACTTTAAATTGCCTTGTTGCTTAAATGTGCAATACAAATGTAACATTCCACCATCTCCCTCAGTTTGCCTGTTAGGAGATTTAAATGATGTCACCATGGACACAAAGTCAGTTCTAATGGTTCACATTGCCTTATGCATCGTTAAGAAAACTAACCTCCTGAATTGGAAAAATAAAAAGGCTCTTAATATTAATCAGTATAGAAATCTCTTGTTGGACCATATTGGTCTTGATACGGCCTCTGGCTCCATATCTGATCAATCTCTCTGGGCTCCTTTGATCGGCTCCATCACCTAGTAGGAGTGGGGGGCACTTGGTTTTGTCGTTTAGGATATTGTTGCTGATGTGGGGGTTTTTGGGGTTGGAGGCGTATGGGGGGATCCCTGGGGGTGGGATCACTGGGCGGACAGGGCGCTGGACGTCGTGGCCCCAACCTGGGGTTGGGCTTTGGTGGCTTTGGGTGGTAACTCCTGATGGCTGCATGCAGTGCCTTAGGGGGGTTGCACTGACGGACATGGGTTACTGGCCTGGCGGCCGTGCTGCACCTGGGTAGGGTCTGGGGTGGGCCTGGGGATTTGGGGCTCTGGGGAGCCGCGCCCCCTAGCTGTGGTTCTAGCCGGGGGTTGGCCGGCGTGGGGTCTCTGTTGCATGTGGGGGTCGGGGCCAGCCGGCATGTGCAGCCGCCTCTCACTTTTTCTCTGGGCCGATGGTCATCGCCGGTCCCTGTATGGCGTCTTGCCGTGTTTGCTGGTTGGGGTGCCTGGCTGCTGGTCGCGGCGGCTGGGTGGCATTTCTGGGCCTGATCAGTCCTTTTTCGCACTGGACTTAGCTCCTGGGTCTTGGTCTTTGTGCGCTGGGGGGCGCTGGGGTTGGGCATTTGCCCAGGTTCGGTCGGACGTGCGGGTGGACTGGCCGAGTAGTGGGCGTGCAGGGCAAGTGGGTGGGGTGGTGGGTTTGGTTGCCTGCCGGGCCATTGAGCAGCAGTGGTCGCTCCACAAGGGAATGGGGATGGTGGATGTCGGCCTGGTGGGTCGGCCGCCCGGTTCATCGGTTTGCTCCTGGTCTGTGCGGGTACGTCGCCGGGGTTTGGGCTGCGGGGGCCTCCGATGTGCAGGTGGCGCTGGGGGCCTCCTTTGCTGACGGGGAGGCTATTGCTAACTAGCGACAGGTGCTCGGCACTTGGACGGAGGGGGGGGGGTGTGCTGGAGGGGGGGGCGAACTCAACCTGGGTGTCTAGTGTCTTTTGTGTTCTGATAGTAGAGCGAATGTCAGGGTGGGGTTAGTTCTCCTTCTGGGATGGGGCTGAGGGGACTGCCTTGGGATCCGTGGGGCTTGGTGGTGCTGTGGCCGTGGGCCCCGGGTTGAACGTGCCATGGCCTCCCTCCCCTGGTGGATCCCGGTGAACAGCGGTGCCTATTGGGGTCAGTGGGGGAGCTGGCTCCCTGGGAAGACATTTTGTCTTCCAGTTCTTCCCTCCCCATCCCCCAAAACCTCTGTCCACCCGCTCCATCACTTTACCACTCATATAGTGTCTTGGGGCATGGGCACATCACTGGGGTGCGAGGAGGGGCTTACCTCCTCGCAATCCTGGGTCCCAATTTTAATATACAACTTAGACATTCCCACTTATAACATTTTCATGCGACACACATGTAGGGACTTTGGGGTGGGCACACTTTTCGGCATCCAGAAGGGGAGCGGTTCAATCAGCTTCACCTCTGGTGCCGGTGCCCACTGTTAAACCACATACAGACACTGAGGGCTCGGAGTTGGGGGATGTGTGGCTGCCTTCCCCACATCCCACCCCTCTGTTTTGAATGCACATTATTACAACACGCATCAACACCATACTCGAGTGGGAGGATAGAGGCTAGGGGTCTTCTTACACCCCTTTTCGCTACCGGCCATCAGGGGTTGGGGTCCTGAGGAAGAACAGATGGTCTGGTCAGGGTCCTGGGCTGTCGGGCTGCCTCGCCACTGTGGGGCCCTTGGCGGTCTGCTTGTCTCCGTCCTAGAAGGTAGGGGGTCCATCTCCTGGGTCCGGGGGCTGGTGGCTCTACTGGGGAATCGGTACCTGGACCTGGGAGCATGAAGTGTGTATGGGGTGTATGAGTGAGGGTACAGCGTCATTTTTGGGTGTCTTGGTGAGTTAGTGAGAATGTATGTGTTTAGGAGGGAGGGAACGTATGACTGTCTGTATGTCTTTGTCTGCCTGTCAGGTTGGGTCTTGGGCTGCCCTCTCGCCTGGCGCACCTCAGGCCTTACATTTAATGGGGGGCCTATTTCCCCTCCGTCACTCCCCGCCGGTGATGGATGCCCCTTCCTACTGGTGCGTCGGTGGTCAATCCGGTTTGGACCTGGCCTGGGGGGGCCGGTGTGTCGGTCTGCCGATGCGCTGGGCCGATATCTTCCTTTGGTTGGTTGGGGCACCTCTTTTAGGGGTGCCAGGTTTGGGATAGTTGGGTGGTGCCTGCTCGGTGGCTCGGTGGGACACGGATCCAGCGTCTCTGCTTGTTCGATCACCTGTTCTGTGCGCACCGTGCGTGGTCGGTTCATTGGCGGGTTGGACCGGCCCTGGCCTTTGTTGGATGCCTGGTCTCGGCGCTCTGCGTTGCGCAGGATCAGGACTCAGGAGCCCCGGCGCCCCGTCTCGGCTCCAATCTCCTTCATGTCTGCATCGATTCCTGGGAGACGGATTGATGCCTGCTCACACCAGCTATCGAACACTCTTATGGAGAAACCTTATATGCACCAGCATGCTCACACACACACATAGATGTGGGGTCTCTGGTGTTTACAGATATATTCTTGGGCTGAGGTTATCATTTTCTAGAGCTTGATTAATCGGTACCATGAGTTTTTCTGTGACGTTGTTGTATTTTTATATCCATTCTTGTGTGATGTGGTTGTGTAGTTCTTAGTTCACGATGTTAGGTTTGTTTTGTCAATGTTCCTTTTTCGTGTTTTGTTTTGTTTTTTCCCCTCTCTCTGCCGTCCTGTGGGTATGGAGGCAGACTTCAATGTTTTCCTGTGTTTTCTTTGTTCCCTTTCCTCTCTTGTATTTTCAACTCACCCTCTCTCATGACATTTTGTTTCCTACCTCTCTTCTTCATCTTCTTTCTTTCTTCCCCTTAATTTTCCGTCTCCGGGTCCATAACATCAGGAAATAAAAAACCCCGCAATTCATAATAAAGATTTTTCACACATATATCAAGTGGAGTACTATAGCAAAAGGTGTACTGCTCCGCTTGTGAAAGTAAATCTGTTGGGCTTCTACTTGGTACTCAGACACCAATTCTGAGCTCCACACTGCCAAACAGGACACGTTAAAAAAACAAAACAAAAAAACCAACAAAAAAAATTTTCAACACAATGTTTGTATTCTCATCTTGGTCCATCTCAGTCTACAGATGTTTACAGGAACGTTCTTATTCATTTGGTAACTTTGGTCAAAATTATCCTGATAAACTTCTAACAGGTGCCCCTCGAGGGTGTCATATCACTCCAGTGTTATTGGCACTCCATTGGCTTCTTGTAAAATTCAGGGTTGATTGTCAGATTTTAGTGCTGACTTTCATAGCTTTAAATGGTCAGGCCCCACAGTACATCCTGGACCTTTTGAGCCTGTACTCCTCTGGCTGCACTCTTTGATCGTCTGGCCAGAATCTGCTTGTAGTCCGCAAGACTCGTTACAAGACCTGAGGGGACCTGTCTTTTCAGTCTGTTGCTCCCAGACTGTGGAACGCCCTGCCCCTGTCTCTGCATCTGGCAGACTCAGTTGACTCTTTTAAAAAAAGATCTGAAGACTTGTATATTTAATAAAGTTTTTGGTTGATGGGTTCTCACTACCGTCACTTGGATTTTGCATATGTCTAAATATTTTTGTTTTGTTTTATCTATCTCTTGTACAGCACTTTTTGATTTTATCTGTGAAAAGCGCTTTATAAATAAACTTTATTTACTACTTACTTACTTACTTACTTACTATTTCCCATTCATTTACAATTGCTGCCAGTTTTTGATCGGGAAATTGTTGAACAAAAACAAAATATAGTCCACAGTCCCTGGACTAAGATGTTATCTCCATGTGCTCGATTCCACAGAGTTTGGAAATCTTCTGCCATGTTTTTATGTTGCGACCAGAGGCAAGTAGAGTACCCAAAATTGTATTTAAGTAATAGTAGCACTAAACAGTAGCCATCCAAGAATTTACTTGGTGGTGTCCAGCAAACGATGTGGGCTACATTGATAACTGGCAAACTTTTAGGGGAAAATCTGGTCTGATCCAGAGAGACGGCATCCATCCCACTTTGGATGGAGCAGCTCTTCTTTCTAGGAATATGGCCGAATTTATTAGTCCTCCAAAACACTGACAACCCAGGGTCCAGACCAGGAAGCAGAGTCGTAGTTTAACCCACCTCTCTGCTGCTTCTGTACTGTTACCCACCCATTACCCTATAGAAACAGTGTATTGCCCACGGCCAAAATAAAATGGATTAAAAGTTAAGCCAACAAAAGCAAATTATGGAAATCTCATAAAGATAAATACGACTTTGACTGAACAGAAAAATAAATCTATTAAATGTGGTTTATTAAACATAAGATCTCTCTCCTCAAAGACTTTGTTAGTAAATGACTTGATTTGTGATAATCACATTGATTTGCTTTGTCTCACAGAAACCTGGTTGCAGCAGGAGGATTATGTCAGTATAAATGAGTCAACTCCTTCCAGTCATTTAAATTTTCACATTCCTAGAAATACTGGGCAAGGAGGAGGAGTTGCAACCATTTTTCGTTCTGATTTACTAATCAGTCCCAGACCAATTGATAGCTACAGTTCTTTTGAACATCTTACCCTTAATTTTCCTCATCCAAGTTGCAAAACATTAAGACCATTTATGTTTGTGGTTTTGTATCATCCAACAGGCCCTTACTCTCAATTCTTGGATCAGATCTCACATTTTTTATCTGATTTAGTATTAAATACTGATAGGGTCATTATAGTGGGGGACTTCAATATTCATGTGGCTACTGAAAGTGCAGCCTTTAGTGCTATTTTAGATTCAATTGGCTTTACTCAAAAAGTACAGGGATCGTCCCACTCGGGCAAACACACTTTGGACCTTGTACTGACGTACGGTATTGAGTGTGAGGAAATAACAGTCCACCCACATAACCCGGTCCTGTCTGACCACTTCTTAATAACTTTTGAATTTACTTTAACTGACCATCTTAAATCTGAAAGAAAATTTCATTATAGTAGAGCTTTATCAGACAATGCTGTAACAATTTTTAAAGAATCTGTTCCATTCTTACTTTCCTCAGTGTCTCAGAGT
The DNA here is from genome assembly GCA_963556495.2 of Valencia hispanica. Taxonomy (NCBI): domain Eukaryota; kingdom Metazoa; phylum Chordata; class Actinopteri; order Cyprinodontiformes; family Valenciidae; genus Valencia; species Valencia hispanica. Next base: position 5,042,505 of record OY747705.1, on the reverse strand, counting down.
AACGCAGTGGATGGCAGCAATTCTATCTCTAACCCTTCAGAAATTGATGGTCTGGTTCACAGCATTACTTCCTCATTGCGTTTGGCATTGGATGGTGTGGCCCCCTTAAAAAAGAAAGTGACTAGCCATAGGAGGCTGACTCCTTGGTTTAACGCAAGTTGCGTACTTTAAAGCAGAATACTAGGAAGTTGGAGAGAAAATGGCGCTCTACACATCTAGAGGATTCCTATTTAACCTGGAATAACAGTCTACTGCTGTATATGAAGACCCTTCGACAAGCTAGAACAGCATATTTTTCATCATTAATAGAGGCGAATAAAATCAATCCTAGGTTTCTTTTTAGTACAGTTGCCAAACTTACACAGTCATAGCTCTGTTGAGCCAACTATTCCCCCAGCTCTTAGCAGTGATGATTTTATGGGATTCTTCATAAATAAAATTAATTCTATTAAAAATAAAATCATTGGCATCCTCCCAAACATGATTACTTCTTCCTCAGTAAATGAGGCAGCATTGGAAAGAACTGTAGAACCTCATTTGTGCTTAGGCTGTTTTGATTCAGTCGAGCTTTCGGAATTATCAAAAATATTAGCCTCATCTAAACCTTCAACTTGTATGTTCGACCCAATCCCAACCAAATTATTTAAAGAAGTGTTCCATTTGGTTCATGGCCCCATTTTGGATATGATGAATCTATCCTTAGTAAACAGATACGTACCACAAGAATTTAAAATAGCTATAATTAAACCTTTACTCAAGAAACCTTCCCTTGATCAAGATGACTTAGTGAATTACAGACCTATGTCTAACCTTCCTTTCTTATCCTTGAGAAAATTGTTGCTAATCAAGTCTGTGAGCATCTAAACAGTAACGAGATGTTTGAAGAGTTTCAGTCAGGTTTTAGAGCTCATCCTAGCACTGAAACAGCACTGGTGAAGGTTACTAATGATATTCTCATGGCCTCAGATAATGGACTGGTGTCTGTTCTGGTTTTGTTAGATCTCAGTGCTGCTTTTGACACAGTCGATCACAATATTCTCTTAGAAAGGCTTGAACATGTTGCAGGGATCAAAGGAACAGTACTAAGCTGGTTTAAATCATATTTGTCTGACAGATTCCAGTTTGTTCATCTAATTGATCAATCTTCTTCACTCTCAAGGGTTACTTGTGGAGTTCCACAGGGTTCTGTGCTTGGACAAATTCTTTTCACCATATATATACTTCCAATTGGTAGAATCATTAGACAGCATGGGATAAATTTCCACAGCTATGCCGATGATCCACAACTATATTTATCCATAAATCCTGATGAATCCAGTCAGTTGGGTAGATTACAGGCATGTCTGGAAGACATAAAAACATGGATGAATCTAAACTTTTTGCTTTTAAATTCTGACAAGACAGAAGTTGCTGTCTTTGGACCAGAAGTTCTAAAAAAGAAACTGATTAGTCAATCACTTAATCTAGATGGCATTAAATTGGCCCCCAGTAATAACGTAAAGAACCTCGGCGTTATTTTTGACCAAGACTTGACATTTAAATCCCATATTAAACAGGTTTCTAGGATTTCCTTCTTTCACCTCCGGAATATTGCTAAAATTAGAAACATCCTGTACAGGAGTGATGCTGAGAAACTAGTCCATGCATTTGTTACTTAATGGCTGGACTACTGTAATTCTTTACTATCAGGTAGTCCACAAAATGCCATTGAAAGCCTTTAGTTGATCCAAAATGCGGCAGCAAGAGTTCTGATGAATATTAAAAAGGGAGATCACATTTCTCCTGCTTTAGCTTTCCTTCATTGGCTCCCTGTTAAATACAGACATAGAATTTAAGATCCTTCTTCTTACATACAAAACCCTTAATAATCAAGCTCCATCATACATCAGAGATCTAATTGTTTCATATGTTCCCAACAGAGCACTTCGCTCTCAGACTGCAGGTTTACTTGTAGTTCCTAGGATTTCTAAAAGTAAAATGGGAGGCAGATATTTTAGTTATCAGGCTCCTCTCCTGTGGAACCAGCTCCCAGCTTTAGTCCGTGAGGCAGACACTCTGTTTACTTTTAAAGCCAGGCTTAAAACTTTCCTTTTTGATAAAGCTTATAGTTAGAGTGGCTTAGGTCATCCTGAGCTAGCTCTGTAGTTATGCTGCTATAGGCTTAGACTGCTGGAGGACAGACTTACCAATTTTCTTCACTCTGCTACTTCCTTTTCTACTACTACTCTCCAGTTGTATTACAGTACATTCTGCTATTTCGACTGTTAACTTTGTGTTCTCTCAGTGTTTTTCTCTCCATAGAAGATATACCTGGTCCGGTATCCTGCTTGGCTGCAATGCCCTGTTGGACGGGGGGCATCGACTGGGATGGTGCTCCCAGTGGCTGAACATCCACTCTGTCCTGTTATCAACTTTTTACTTTCTGTAACATAGAGAGTACTCTTATATCGGATCTTCTGTTCCTTCTGTGTCTCTGCTCTGTCTTCTCCAACCCCCAGATGGTCGTGGCAGATGGCCGCTCCTACTGAGCCTGGTTCTGTTGGAGGTTTCTTCCTGTTAAAAGGGATTTTTTCCTCTCCACCGTCACTACATGCCTGCTCAGTATGAGGGATTGCTGAACGATTGCTGTGGTTGGAAAGTCTGCCCAACCTCACGCCAATGACTGACGCAATCTGCTGGGATTCCTTAAATAGGAAACTTTTTAACTGATTGGAATGTTTGTATAAATGTATTGAAATGACTTCTTGTTAAGTGCCTTGTAATGACGGGTGTTTCTCAATGTCAAGGCGCCTCGCCTACCAAGGCAATGCCTCGGTAGGCGAGGCGCCTTGCTTATGAGGACACTGTCCTTCCTTGGTCAAAGAAAACAGTTAAATGGAACAGACTTACATCACGTGACCGCCCATTGTTATATTTTATACGTATAAGTTTCAATACAGATGTATAACGAGAGTTTTACTTTTTTAATTGTGCATATATTGGTTAAAACAAATGTGAAAGCGAGTTAGTACCTGAAGCTGCAACTTCGAAAATACTGCGATGTATTCTGGGAAATTTTTGACTGAGGGAAGGCATCAAGGAACCTCCCATGTATCCTTGGTCAGTTAGCTGAACGGCAGACAAACGGAGGACAGACGCCTCGGTAGCACATGAACATTGGAACACGCCTTGGCGGTCCCTGATGACGTGTCTCCTAGGCAACCGGGGCGGGACCAAGGTATCAAGGCGAGGTTCCTTGGCATTGAGAAACACCCGACATCTGTTGTGAATTGGCGCTATATAAATAAACTGAATTGAAAAATAAACTGAATTGAATAGTAGCACTAAACAGTAGCCATCCAAGAATTTACTTGAGTAAAAATCACAAAACTTCTACTCAAATACTGAATACCTGATCAGAACATCAAATCAGTTCTATTGGCACTGCTTATTTATGTTTTCATCAGGCATACAAAAAATATAAGTATCTGCAAATTCTGTTATTTTATAAAGTACTATAATTAAAACACAAATATAATTAACACATAAATTTAAAGCAGAAAAAAGAGTTTTTCAAATAATTTTTTTATTTTATAAAAAGTATTATATTAATTCTTACAATAGGTAATCTGAGAATGAACAGGGTATCAGTGACAATGTATAGTGTTTACCATATATTTAATTGATCTCCAAATGGCTCATCAGCTAGAAAATAACATTACAACATCAAGGCTTCAGTATAAACAAGAGGTTTCACTTTATCATAAACTGTAGGTTTGTGTCCTTGTCTGGTGCATTTTTTGTTAAAACATGTTTGTTTTGATTTTATGAAATTACTCGGAGTAAGTAGAGGATCCAGACATTTTACACAAGAAAGAGTATCGATACTTCATGATAATTGTACTCAAGTAAAAGTAAAAGGTTTGGTGCATTAAAACTTCTCCTAAAAGTAATTTCTTTTTTCAAAGAACTACTCGAGTAATAGACCCACCTCTGTTTGTGACAACATAAAACATATTATTAGCCTATAATTACCTTAAACATGTTATTGGTAGTGTAAAAACATTATTTTGTTGTTATACTACCAACATAAGTATTTTTGTAAAAATTGTGGTTTCTCTTGCATCCGTTGAGCAATCAGATAAAAAGCCTCTCCAACCAAGCTGCTGGGCTGAATTTCAACACCAGCCCACCCTTGTAGCTTACCATCACCAGTGGGTGAATGGATGACTGCCTGAATGTAGTGTGAAGCACTTTGGGGTCCTCAGGAGTGCTATACAAGTATACAGTGGGGCAAAGAGTATTTGGCAGTCACCGATTGTGCAAGTTGTTCCACTTAAAAAGATGAGAGAGGTTTGTCATTTTCATCATAGGTGCACTTCAACTGAGAGACAGAATGTAAAATAAATCTAGGAAATTACATTGTTTAAATTTTATAGAATTTATTTGTATTATGGTGAAGAAAATAATTACTACTTACAAAAGAGCAAGAATTCTGGCCCTCACAGACTTATTTATAAAGCTCTTCTATCCTCCACCTCTTACCTGTATTAATGACACCTGTTTGAACTCATTATCTGCATAAATGACATCTGTCCTCACCTTCAAACAGTCAGACTCCAACCTCCACCATGGCCAAGACCAGAGCTGTCTAAGGACACCAAGGACAAGATTGTACCCCTATATAAGACTGGGATGAGCCAATCTACAATAGACAAGCAGCTGGGTGAGAAGAGATCAACTGTTGGAGCAATTATTAGAACATTGAATAAATTCAAGATCACTGACACTCTCCCTCGACCTAGGGCTCCATGCAAGATATCACCTAGTGGGGAACACATGATTTAGATTGGTAAAGAAATAGAACTACACAGGGGGAACTGGTCAACAACCTGAAGAGAGCTGAGACCATAGTAACAAAGGTTACCATTAACATATTGCGTTGTCATGGATTAAAATCCTGCAGTCCTCAAAAGGTCCCCCTCCTTAAACCAGCACATGTCTGGGCCATGTAAAGTTTGCCAGAGACCATCTGGATGATTCAGAGGACTGGGAGAATGCCATGTGCTCAGATGAGACCAAAATAGAACTATCTTCTACGATTCTCTAATTGATTGATTAAATTATTTTATATCATTCATTAATAGTGTCTTACATTACATATTTTATTGAGGTTTGAGGAAATACTTATAAAACAAATACTAATTCTATATTTCAATTGCAAAAGAGCTATAAGAATCACTTGTAGGAAATCTTATTGTTAGCCAACAGCTCCAATTATTTACAAATCTTAACATTTTGAAGTTCAGGAACCGAGTTGCCAAAAACTTCCTTCCATCAGTAAAAGCATGGAAGATGAAACATGGCTGGATCTTCCAGTGTGACAATGATCCCAAACACATCGCCTGGGCAACGAAGGAGTGGCTGTGTTAAAAAGCATTTCAAAGTTCTGGAGTGGCCTAGCCAGTCAGCAGAACTCAATCCAAAAGAGAATCTGTGGAGGGGGTTGAAAATCTGTCTTGCCCACGAGCCAAAACATCCCAGCTCTAGAAAAGATCTGCATGGAAGAATGCACCAAAATACCAGCTACAGTGTGTCCAAACCTGGTCAAGACCTACAGGAAATATTTGACTTCTGTAATTGCCAACCAAGGTAACCATGAAAAAAATAAATTATTCAAAAATCATACAGTGTGTTTTTTGGATTTTTTTTTAACATTCTGTCTCTCACAGTTGAAGTGCACCTATGATGAAAATTACAGACCTCTCTCATCTTTTAAGTGGGACAACTTGCACAATCGGTGACTGCCAAATACTTTTTGCCCCCTCTGTAGGCCATTTAACAGTTGACAGCTCAAAGTAGGCACTAGCCCCTCCCCAACCCTGCAATAGATGGATGAATCCACCGCTGAAAATTCACAACTTGACATAACTTATGGTACCATTCAAGTATATAACAGTGTAGGTGTAAACACCTAGTTCATGGCAGCTCAGCTCAGCTAACTCTTGGATAGCAAAGCCTTCACGGGACATGTCTAAAGTCCATCTGTCCTCAGAAAGATCCAATGAAAATTTAACTCCACCGAAGGGTCAAAGCTGTTAAAATCTGAAGGCACAACATGATTACCAACTACGGTTAGCTCGGTAATGTGCTTATTGTAATAACAAATGCTGTTTTGGAATTGCATAAAATGAAAATAATAATGGCGTAATAACTGGGAGTGGGCACTGAAGTGTGAACTTTTTTTTTTTGTGTGCGATTAACAACTCAGTTGAGGGTTCTGAATCAAGTCAAGTTAATGCACCAATACTAAGTCTCTGACCCACCTCAGCAGGTGGTCACAGAGTCATGATGACAATGAGATGTAAGATTGTGTAAGCCCTGGCTCACGTTAAGTAGTCTAGGATAAATCAAAAGTAAAGACCAATTGCTAGGTTTTAACAGGATCACAATAGGAACTACGGTTAATGTGAAATCAAATGACTGGAGGCATGAAAGGAGAAAGAATAATAGTTATTTTGTTAAAAGAAAGAAGTGAGAATGAAAAAAATAAAAATATATATAATAACAAATATAACAGCAAGAACTAGCCAGCATATGAATATCAAAACCCCAGTCCTATTTAGCTCAATATTTCCGTTTGTCCTTTTGGTTGTTAGTCAAGTCAAAATGTATTTTTAGTTCGCTCTCTCTGTTCAGCGGTTTGAGTTTTTATCACTTTGGTCTTTGCTCTGGAGAAAAGATCGATGCTCTTTAAACAAAGGTTCAGTTTGGTGTGTTTGTTCCCCCGCATCATTGGCACCCACACCCTGGGTGGGCTTGGCGAAAGGGCCTTTCTGTGTGGAGTTTGCATGTTCTCCCGTGTTCCCTTGAGCACCTAATGTGAGCTACTCCAACAAAACATGAACTAGTCCTGGGGCTATATACTGCCTCCTCCTGGCCAGCCGGGGCGCCTGAAGGGTTGAGGAGAATCTGGCTGGAATAACGTGCTCCTTCCACACGCTACGTCCAGCCGGGGAAACCCCAGCCCATCAGGTGAAAAGAAGGGCCTGCTCACTCCCCAAGCATGAAGGAGGCTTGGGTTTCAGTGCGAGGCCATCCCGGGGCTGGCAGAGGGAGAGCAAAACCCCAGGACTGGACCCCTAGGGTAGGAGCACTGGGAGATACATAATGGGAAAAAAAACGTGAAAAAAAAAAAAAGGTTCAGTTTGGTTCTGGGCACAGCTTCACCATCTCATCAAGGGAGAATCCAATCTAGTTTTCTTCATTGGCAAGAAAAAACTTGACCAACATCAGCACAAACACAGCAGTGGACACAGCCACAAAGCCTCTGTTACTCATACTCCCATCAACAAGACAACCCATATAGTTCTGCACGAACATACAACATACTGTCACTCTCATTCTTAAATTGTAAAAGACAGTGAAGTCATACATGATTTGGTCCCCCACTTGGAAGGCAAGACTAAAATTTATGTTAACAAATGAGTCATTATCACCTACTGTGACCATGAGACAGGAAAATAAAGTAAGAAAGAGGATCCCACTTCCTGTTTTTGAAATGAACATTTTTCAAAATAAAAGTGTGAAAGAGCATTGATACAAATACAAGGAGATAAAAAGGGATGTTTTATCTACTGGGTTACAATTGGGTTTTGGAACTCTTGTGATATAAAGGTAAGACACAAAGCACAGATGTCACAGGTTGCACCAGGAAAGTGTGGAGTAGCAAATTAAGCAGAGACACTGGATGATCCTCCTGTGATCATCTTATTTAAAGGGGCAGTGGCACGTTTTCTTCAGGCAGACAGAACAATTCTATGGTACAGTACAGCCATAATATTACCGTCAATTGATCCGTAAGTTCAGTAAATAATATAAACTAACTTGAAATTAGCCGCATGTCTCTTTAAGAGCCTCAGACACTCACCCTTCGACATGCTGTCTTCAAGGTCATCACAACATTCTCCACATGGGCACAAAGCATTACCGTACAGCAGCATCTTGAAAAGTTGCAACTAAAGTTGCAATATTTTTATGTGTGATTTTGGTTTATGTTTTGCCAATCACTTGAAAATTAATTGGAAACTCGCCTTGAGGTTGGTCGAAACAGTTTTTAATCCTAAATAACTCAGCTGATCTAAAAAGTAATTGAAAGTACAGCTCCTGTCATTCACATAAAAACTGCTCTCCTGAAAACTTGCTGCTGGCTGCTGCCGTCTTTGCGTCCCTATTTACAGCTGATCATTTTCTCATACGACATACACGAATTACGTAGGTGACCCATTTTGGATTCAAAACGGCAAATTTCACCAACAGGTGATGGATTTTCATAGCTGGAATGAGGAAACTGTACCCCATAGCACCTACATTGGCAAAATGAAAATGTAACATGTTTCATTCTCCATCCCTCTCACATAAGAAACAGGGAGTGTACATGACATGCAATGCCGTCAAATGTAAGATAATGAAAGGGAGAGTCACAACTGGTAAAAGGTCCTGTAAAGTTGCGTTAATTGTATGAAATTTGCAAGAAGTTGGCTGTGAAGAAATACTGTTGAGAGTGGGGATTGCATCCTTCTTCAACGTCAACTTGCTTACTAATCCACAGTCAAATAAACTTTTGTTCTGGAAGCAATCTTCTGTGAAATGGCTGGCGAAAATTAAACAAATCTTTTTGGGAGGAGGATTGTTTCCAAAAACTAATTTCAACCATTTTTGACAAACAGCCTCATTTTTGGGAAAACTAAAAAGAGGGCTGTCGTCCTGGCATCCAAAGATACATTTTCTCCAAGAAGGCATTGTACAATTTGGAAAAGTAAATAGCTATATAGTAGTATTATCCACAGGTGCTAGCTGATTGCTGTTGACCTGCTGCTTTTCTGTTCGGGGAGTGGGGGAGGGAGGGCTTTGAAGAGACGTGGGCGGTAATCAAAATTAGGGGGCGTTGCAAGGTGGTTCAATTCAATTCAATTCAATTCAAAAATACTTTATTGATCCCAGAGGGAAATTAAGTGTTGGTATAGCTCATATAATCAATTCTTTAAGGAGTTGTTGTAGATAATGATGGCTGTGGGCAGGAAGGATTTCCTGTAGCGGTCTGTATTGCAGCGAAACTGAAGAAGCCTCCGACTGAAGATGCTCTGTTGTTGTGTGACTGTCTCATGAAGAGGATGCTCAGGGTTGTCCATAATTTTTTTGATTTTATGAAGAATCCTTCTTTGCATTATCATCTCCAGATTTTCCACAGTTGTCCCAAGAACAGAACCAGCCTTCTTTATCAGGTTGTTGAGCCTTTTTAAATCCCTGGCTCTGATGCTGCTACCCCAACAGATGACGGCTGAAGAGATTACACTCTCCACAACAGACTTGTAGAAGATCTGCAGCATCTTGCTGCAAACCTTGAAGGACCTAAGCTTCCTCAAGAAGTACAGTCTGCTCTGTCCCTTCTTGTAGACGGCTTCACTGTTGCGCCTCCAGTCCAGTCTGTTGTCAAGGTGAACTCCGAGGTATTTATACTCCTCAACCACCTCCACTTCTTCTCCCATGATGGAAACAGTGTTTGACTTATCCCTGTTTCTTCTGAAATCTACAATCATCTCCTTTGTTTTGTTCACATTCAAGGTGAGACGATTGTTTCCACACCATGTCACAAAGCGGTCCACCAACTCTCTGTATTCAGCTTCTTGTCCATCTCTGATACACCCGACAATTGCAGAGTCATCTGAGTATTTCTGCAGATGACAGGTCTCTGATTTGTACTGGAAGTCTGAGGTGTACAGAGTAAAAAGGAATGGTGAGAGTACGGTCCCCTGTGGTGCTCCTGTGCTGCTGGCCACCTGGTTTGACACACAATTCTTCAGTCTCACAAATTGTGGTCTGTTGGTCAGGTAGTCATTGATCCAGGCGATTGTTGAGGGCTCCACCTGTGTCTTCAGGAGTTTCTGACAAAGCAAATCAGGCTGAATTGTGTTAAATGCACTAGAGAAATCAAAGAACATGATCCTCACAGTGCTGCCTGCTTTGTCCAGATGACAGTGGGTTGGTTGAAGTAGGTGGATGATGGCATCTTCAACTCCAACTCCACAGCGATAAGCAAACTGCAGTGGGTCCTGATATGTTCTTGTTTGCTTACTCAGGGGTGCCAACAGGAGTCTCTCCAGGACCTTCATGATGTGGGATGTCAGGGCAACGGGTCTATAGTCATTGATGACTGATGGGTGAGTTCTTTTTGGTACTGGAACAAGGCAGAATGTCTTCCACAACACTGGGACCTTCTCCTGAGTTAAGCTAAGGTTGAAGAGGTGCTGCAGAATCCCACAGAGCTGCTCTGCACAGGCCTTCAGGACTCTGGGGCTGACACCATCTGGACCTGCAGCCTGGTGAGGGCGTACCTAGGAGGAATCAGGGGTTCAGTGCTCAAAATGGCGCCTGGGATAGTTTCCAAAGATTAGAAATACATAAATTATCTTAAGAAACACTTTAGGCATGTTTTTAAGGAGGGAATGACATAATAATGTTATGAAAAGCCTAAAAATGTTGATTTTACATGCCACCCCACCTTTAAGAAATGTGCTGTTGTTCAGAACCTTTCCATGCTCAGGGTGGCCCAAAACAACTTTACTATTATTTACAGTATTCAGTGTGTTTGGACAGTCAGCAAGAAGAGAGATCTCATCCAAATATGATGGAAATATGGAAGCATGCTGTCCGGAAACGACGAAGGCAACGAGTAGTTTGTGGGAACTTTATTAAAAAGGAACACGACCTCAATTGTAGAACCTGGAGGATGAAAGGGGATCAGAACTAAGCAAATCTGACAGACAGAGCAGGACTTCGGTTCTTGTGGAAGGAATGTCTCTGGAGGAGTTCAGGGCTGGCAGAGCAGATGACTGAAATAGGTGGAGGTGAATGAAGGTCTCTTAAATACGAAGGTTTGGCCAATGAATGAGATGCTTGGAGAACGGCACAGGTGAGTGTGCTTGGAGCTGATGATCTTCTGACACATGCATTTCAATCCCTTAGGCGAATGCTGTTGAGTTATAAAACATACCCTTTGATGCCACAATCCAAGCAGCTGGGATCTTACCTGATTGTATTCCATGATGGGAAAGTACAAAGTGGTTCATAAAGGCAACATTGTGGTTGTGTGTTTATTAGGGACATATGATCCTGTGCGGGATTTCTCCAGGGATGTTTCCCAAACTCTTTAATAATTCTTAAATGGGAAACTTAACAGACCAGAGTTGTGACAATGTAGATGTTTCTCACTTTTTGTGCTGGTCCTATGATTAACTGTGTCTCACACATTAGATCTGAACAAAAAGAACTAAAGAAGTACAGAAGAAGCCGCAGAATCTACATGCTATTGGTATTATTTTAACCTTTTTTCAGGTAAGACTAAGAAGTGATTATTTTTATACAAGATTCAGAGAAAACAGACTTCCTTATGGATCATTTCAGTGTTTTCTTATTTAACTGATCTTAGGCATGAAATGCAATGACTAAACTATAAAGAACCGCTTTAATACAGTAATCTAGAGTGGGTGGCATAAGGTTAGTCATTAATCTTTCTCTGGTGCTGCTGCAGCTTTCATGTTCGTCTTTTACCGTTCATTTGAGATCATTACCAGGATAAAAGTGAAATGCAGATCTAATTATGTCTGGCCTAATAAGACTTGATGTTGTAACGGTTCTGTAAAAGAGGCGGGCTCCCTTATTGAGACTGACATAAATAACCTTCAGGCAAATTTAAAGTGTCAACATTTTTATACAGTTTAAGTGGTGGAAAAAGCCACTTGTCACCTGTTATGGGTTACATTTGTCTTGTACTGAAGCAACATTGTTTCCACGATTCACTTGTTGCGTGCTGCTGACAGCCAAGCATGAAAGAGAGAGGATGGATTTCCGTTTCACTTCACAGCACTGAACAACAGTAACACAAGTGGTGTGTTGTTCTGGAAGCCAATGACTTTCTCTATCTTGTTGATTGTTGACTGTATTTGTATTTCAGGCTGTCAAGTTTTAACAATGCAGGCTGCATTGGACATTGCTGCATTATACTTTCAAATGTACAAACATCAGTTGCACTTCCCTTAAAATACAGTTCCCTGCCTTTGCTGTCATCAGAAAACTCCCTCTTTACAAAACTGCCTGAACTTTCATTTGCATATAACAAGGAGTGACACTTGCCCTTGTCATTCGCAGGCTTTCTACAATAGGTTTGATGGTAAAACATTATTTTAATACACACTGCTGGCAGTACAATCTATCCTTGGGTGCATCGCCAAAAAGTCATTTTGAAAAAGTACATCTACAAACTACCTATAAGAGTTAGTGTCAGCCTGCTTTAAAACATGGTGTAAAGATCTGTTGAAAGGCACGAAGACCACATTGCATCAGCTATTCTCATTCGGTACCTAAGGGCAATTTAGGGTGACCAACTGAACAGTCATGTTTTTAGACTAAGAAAGGAAGCCAGAATACCAGGGGAGAGCTCACACATGCAATGGCAAGGCAAATTTATTTGTAAAGCAAACTTTCAGCAACAAACCAATTCAAGGTGCTTTAGGTGATTAGGGGATAAAATAAAAGCAGCAAAAAAAACAACAATAAAGACAGAAAAACACAACATCAGAAACATAAAGAACATTAAAACATTCTACTGTTATGATATTTCAGGTATTGTTAATCAATCATTCAAAGGCAGCTCAACAAAAAGGTTTTAACTTTGATTTCAAAGAACTCAGTGTTTCAACAGCTTTGCAATGATCTACAAGTTTGTTCCAGATAAGAGGAGCATAGAAACTGAAAGCTGCTTCTCCATGATTCTAGGGATGCTGAGTAGACTACAGACTGCGTGGTCTGGAGATATTGGTCTAGTGACAACAGATCTTCAACATACTTTGGTGCTAAGCCTTTCAATGATTTATAAACTAGTAAAAGTATTTAGAAGTCTATTCTCTGAGCTACAGGGAACCAGTGTAAGGACTTTAGAACTCGGGTGATGTGCTCTACTTTCCTGGTTGTAGTGAGGATGCGAGCAGCAACGTTCTGGATCTGGACCTGTGAAGACACTGTTGCAGCAATAATTCCGATTAAAGACAAACACATTGATGAGTTTTTCAAAGTCATGTTGCATCATCAGTCCTTTAATCCTAGAAATTAGTGATGTGTCACATTTGCAGCACATTTCCACAATGTTGCAAAATTTGGATGCATTTAAATTACATTGATAACTCAAAAGCAGAGTGTAAAGTATGCAAAGTTAAATTATCATATCGAGCAGACTCTGCAGTTATCTACATTATCCTAGCTTTTCTATGTTGTTAGTTTAATATTTATAAATATTTTAAATACAATCAGAGTTTGTCATATAAATAATAAACATTTAATACAATTATGTTTGTATATCAGTAATTCATTTTACACACAGTTTTATATTCTTTTTGATGATAAATTAATTTAAGAAACATAAAATGTGAGGAGCCGCTTGGGAACCGAAAGAGCCGGTTCTTTATAGTGAGCCAAGTCGTAAAAGAGCCGGAATTCCCATCACTACTAGAAATGTTCTTCAGGTGATAGAAGGCTGACCTTGTTAATGCCTTTATGTGACCCTGGAGATTCAGGTCTGAGTCCATTACTACACCTAGATTCCAGGCCTGATTGTTAGTTTCCAGCTGTATTAGAAATGGGAGAACATGGCTGGGATTTGAACTCTGGACCTACTTGCGACAGGGCAACAGAAAACTTTTGCTCCACTGCGTAGCCCTAACTTAGTTCAGTTAAAGTAATTCCTTGCACAAAAATGAGTTTTTTAAAAATATTTTAAAACTCAGATGATTAGGCTGTAGAATGAACAACTAATAAAACAGGGTACATGTAGACAGCATTTAAGAGCCCTATGTGAGGTAAACAGAATTCTGCTAGAACATGGATAGTCTTGAAGGTTCTTGCGAGTCTTTGAAGGGATTTAAGAGTGCTGTGGGCTTTCAATTATTCTTGAAAAAGCACAAGGTACTAAGTTGCTTTGTTCATCTCTCTTTTCTCAGTCGGTCTTCAGTATTAAAACCGCTCATATTCTGTCACACCTTTCTGGATCTTTCGTCTATTTTCCTTTGTTTTTGCTGTAAGTTACCTCTGGACAAGTCTGTTAGTAAACTAGTTCTTATTCACAAAATGATCTGCACTTGGGTCCTACTTGTCTTGCATCATGACAAGTACAGACCAGGTCATAAATACAGTGAAAGTCTAGAAGCAACGCAGGAAATCCTTACAGTGTACAGTCTTGATATATAAAATAAATTATATTAAAAATAAAGTAATTGGCGTCTTCCTAAACATGATTACTTCTTTCTCAGTAAGTGAGACAGCATCGGCAAAAACTGTATAACCTCATTTGTGTTTGGACTGATTAGATTCAGTTGAGCTTTCAGAATGATAAAAAATATTAGCCTGATCTAAACCTGACACTTGTATGTTGGATCCAATCCCAACCAAATTATTTATTGAAGTACTCCCTTTGGTTACGGGCCCCATTTTAGATATAATGACAGTAACAATATGTTTAAATAGTTTCAGTCAGGTTGTAGAGCTCATCATAGCACTGAAACTGTACTGGTGAAGGTTACTAATGATATTCTCATGGCCTCAGATAATGAACTTGTAACTGTTCTGGTCTTGTTAGATCTCAGTGCTGCTTTTGACACAGTTGATCATAATATTGTCTTAGAAAGGCTGGAATATGTTGCAGGGATCAAAGGAACAGCACTAGGCTGGTTTAAATCATATTTGTCTGACAGATTCCATAAATCTTCGTCACACTCAACAGTTACTTGTGGAGTACCACAGGGTTCTGTGCTTGGACCAATTCTTTTTACTATATATATGCTTCCTATTGGTAAAATCATTAGACAGCATAGGATATATTTCCACAGTTATGACGATGATATGCAACTTTATTTATCCATAACTCCTGACTAATCCAGTCAGTTAGGTAGATTACAGGCATGTCTGAAAGACATCAAAACCTGGATCACTCTAAACTTTCTGCTTTTGAATTCTGGCAAGACAGAAGTTGTCATCTTTGAACCAGAAGCTCTGAAAAAGAAACTGCTTGTTCAATCCCTTCATCTGGACGGCATTAAAATGACCTCCAGTAATAATGTAAAGAACCTTGTTAGCTTCATTTTTGACCAAGAGATTAAAATAAAATCCCATATTAAATAGGTTTCTAGGATTTCCTTTGTTCACCTCCAGAATATTGCTAAAATTAGAAACATCCTGTCCAGGGGTGATGCTGAGAAACTAGTCCATGCATTTGTTACCTCAAGGCTGAACTACTGCAATTCTTTACCTTCAGGAAGTCCACAAAATTTTATTAAAAGCCTTCAGTTGATCCAAAATGCAGCAGCAAGAGTTCTGATGAATATTAAAAAGAGAGATCACATTTCTCCTGTCCTGTTAAATCCAGAATAGAATTTAACATCCTACTTCTTACATATAAAACCCTTAATAATCAGCTCCATTATCCATCAAAGATCTGATTGTTCCATATGTTCCTAACAGAGCATTTTGCTCTCAGATTGCAGGTTTACTTGTAGTTCCTAGGATTTCTAAAAGTAGAATGGGAGGCAGATCTTTTAGTTATCAGGCTCCTCTCCGGTTGAACCAGCTCCCAGCTTTAGTCCATGAGGCAGACACTCTGTTTACTTTTAAGGCCAGGCTTAAAACTTTCCTTTTGATAAAGCTTATAGTTAGAGGGGCTTAGGTCATCCTGAGCTATCTCTGTAGTTAAGCACATTTGAGTTGAATTGAAGCACACCTTTGGATTTATCTTAAAGACACAGTTTGCACACACTACTTTCTGATTTGACACAAATTGATAATGAATGATGACCGTAAGCATACAGCAAAAGGGGTTCCAAAGTGGCTTAAGGACAACAAAGTGAATGCTTTGGCGTGGCCATCGCAAAGCCCTGATCTCTGTCCTAGAGAGAATTTGTGGGCAGATCTGAAAAATTGTGAGTAAGTGAGGCTGCCTACAAACCTGACCCAGTTCTGTCAGGAGGAATAGGCCAGAACTCCAGCAAACTTCTGTGAGAAGCTTCTGGAAGAAACCTGAAACGTTTGACCCAAGTAATTCAGTTCCAAGGCAAAGCTACCAAATATTGGGGAAATGTATGTAAACTTATGGTTTCAACTGTAAATATTTTTACATTTCAAAATTCTGACAGCCTTCAGCATCCTTCAAAAAAGTTAAAAAAACACATGTAGATAGACTAAAAAGCCATCCACAGTCAAGATGAGCTGCTAGAGAGAAATGAGGCCTTGGCTGCTGGGACAATCACAAATCCCTGTAATCCCTGACACCAAAATTGCACTGTGCCATTTGATCCATGCTTTAAATACAGCATATATCTGACAGTGACAGGGTCATGTTTAAATATAGGCATTGAAATATAAAAACACAGACTAAAAGAATCCAACAGTTTATTTATTACTAATACGTTTGCAAAAAGTGCCAAAACCTGGCACGCCTTTTTATTTTACCCCATATGTTTGTGTAGCATACTTTTCATACCTGAGAAGCAGAATTGTTTCCTAGCATTTAGTGAAAATCAATTTCTGTTGGCACTGGTTTAAATAAATGAGTAATTTTAGAATGCAAACAAAAAACAAGAGTGAACCTGTTGTCAGAGAAACACTGCTGGTCCCCAGGTCTTTTATGAGGTGTATAATAACGATTAATCTGGTTTGTCCTCATTCCCCCTTCTCTCCTGTCCAAAGCAGGCTCCATTAGCAGAAATGGGTCAGCTTTAATCCACAGGCAAATTAATGGAAATAAAAATGCTTCCATTTGTGATTGATGTCGCTGTGTGTGAGGGTTCCTTTGAGTGAGTGAGAGGGGGTGTGAGCTGTCAGCATTAATTCATTATCCAGGTGCCCTGTAATGTGTATATAAGAGTCTGTGCCTAAGCTTGTGTGCGTGCATGTGCATGTGTGTTTGCTTGTGTTCGCACATAGGCCTAAGCATCATGCAAACATTCTGTTCTGCCAATTAAACTACAAAGTAAAATGTTCCATATTAGCTGTTGCAAACAAAATGTGTGGGGAGAAAAACTTCAAAGAAAGGTGGCACTGCAGACACTTTTTTAGTCTCTTTCAAAACTATGTTTTTAGTGTTATCCCTTAAGGCAGCCAGCAACTTGCATGCAGCAAAGGGAAACCAGAACTTTGTCGGGTTTTTACACAGTCATTCTACTGTATGGGATCAAGGATAAGTCGCTGTTAAGTGCCTCAGGTGGTAGGAGTTTATCTTGGGGTTGTGGATTGGTAGTTCAAATCCCTGCGCCGTCTGTCTCTGTTGTTGTGTCCAAGACACTTCACCTACCTTGCTTGCTGGTGGTGCTGGTGCCGCCTGTGTACAGCAGCCTTCCTTTTGTCAATGTACCCCAAGGCAGCTGTGGCTGTGAGTGGATGCTTGTATGTATGACATAATTTAGTCATAAAGTGCTATACAAATGCAGGCCCTTTACAATTTAAAGAGCAACTAACCCCCCTACCAGAGTCTTACACCACCGACATCCTGTTTGAAAAAATGTGCCTGAGGGAGGCAGAGGGCTGGGTGTAAACACTTGCTTGCTATTCCAAATCCAACTTGCTACGGAGGCGTGGCCGAGACTCAGCTGCTTTTATAGCCCACAGCAGCAGTATGGCTGACCTCACACGTACCAGCTAACATCACATATCGTTGCTTAGCCAATATCAATGGCAGATTCAAATTCAATTGTAGTGCAGATTTTTAACCTGAAGATGGAGCCACACTGACAGATTTAGGCAGAAAATTTACATTTGAAATGGGATGCACTAAAATACCAAAGCAATGACTACACATGTAGACAGCACTATTAGACACTCATTTATACAGTTTATCAGCCAAAAAAAAGTTGATTTGAGGGGGAGTTGCTTTTTAAGTCAGCTCATGTCAAGGCCATTCTAAAGTCTGCCATAAACCATCCAGAGGAGGATTGGGAGAATGTAATGTGGACAGATGAAACCAAAATACAACTATTTGGTATAAACACCACTTGCTGTGTTTGGAGGGGCAAGAAAGCTGAGTTGCATCTCAAAAACACCATACTCACTGTCAAGCATTGGGGTGGGAACATTATGCGTAGTGGTTGCTTTTCTGAAAGGGGACAGGATGTTAGGTCTCAGCAGCTGTGTGCTGGGTGAGTGGATGTGTGTGTTTGTTTTTACCTTGTTCTGCAGGGGGGCGTGACCGGCAGGCTCTGAATCAGGTGCTTCTCATCAGATCCATCAGCAGCACCATTCTTAAGGGAAGTGGATTCTGGAGACTGACGCCAGATGGTTCTCGCAATAACCGTGGTACACAAGCCAGACTAAGCCTTCAGTCTTGTTTATAGAATTCTCTAGTATGACGATTCCTGTTGATACTTTCCTCTCCTGCTTTTTCCGACAGACCTCGATCGTCGACCTCCCGGCAGCGTTCTTCTTTGGATCTTGGATTCATCTCTGGTCAGTCTCCGTTCAGCTTTCACCTGTAATCAGAACCATAACTCACCTGAACTCTGCCGCTCTCCTATGCCTGCCTGTCCGCCCTCCACCATCTCCACCTGTGCAGAACAATGGGTCATCACTCACTCAAACCATCCGCTCCCCAGCCAGACTCAGTAACTGTTTCCTGCAGACCTCCTCCAAGCTTCTCAGAAGCCGACTACCGAGTAAGCTCCCGTTTGCTGGAATTCAAACGTACAACCCTCCAATTACAAACCAACCCCACTTAGCGGTCAATGTGATTCCATGGATTTCTTTTTACATTCTGTCTTTCACAGCTGAGGTGTAACTATGATGAAAATAACAGAGCTCTCTCATATTTTTAGGTGGGACAACTTTCACAACCAGTGGCTACCGAATTCTTTTTTGCCCCTCTGTACGTAGACCATGGAATAATGCACAAAAGGGTGTCTCTAGGAGGCTTAGTCAACCACATAGGGTTGACACTCCAGTGCCAAATAAATTTAGGGAACCCCTTGATTAAAGATGAGGCTGATGAAGAGTAGGTGTGACAGAAGTAGTATGGTCACTTCTGCCCTCTGGAGGTCAAAACCTGCAGCTCAGGGAAAACCCACATATATGCACCAGCATACCAGAATCATGACATAACTGATTAAAACCTTAATCGATTTATGTGTTCCTGCTTTTTAACAAGATGTTTTAATGGCACAGGATCTAGCAATTCTAAAGTTCCACAAAAGATCTCGTGTCATTAATTACTATCCAGTGTCTGTCAGCAATACTTCAGTCTGTCAGATTGTTAGTCTTGTGAAATGTTTAAGCTATCATTTGAGGCCGTAAAATGAAAGCTTTCATTCTGTAAGCATTAAACCATGTGGCTATGTTTGAGACTCTTATTGTGTCAGTTACAAATAAAGAAGTTATTGTGTTGTCATGTGCTGATTGAGTTGAGAAATAAATACTGCTCGCTTACATTTGGTTGCATAAGCATTGAGGGAAGCCATTACTGTTTTGAAGCACCTTGAACGAAAGCACCTTGAATTCCCTTGTTGTTGAAAGCATGCTATACAAATAAAGTTGCCTTGCTTTGCTTTGCTTAAACACATCTTTGTAGTCACGTGTGGTGCACGTGTCAATTTTTCAAATCGGCCAATGTGTTTCTGAGAAACCGCCCAGCATTACGTACAATGTCTGACTGGAGAAAGCTTTGACAAGAGAGCTCAGAGCACATAAAAAAGGATTTTTTTCATGGTACTGTGACACTTATTTCATCAAAAAAACAATTGTTAGTTGGAATGACTATGATTGTTGGGTTCTGTGTGTGCCTCACCTTTTTCCTTTCAAAGTGCTGTGGGAAGGTGCAGTGCCAGCTGTCTCCACTCTGGCCAATTTAGGAGGAGCTTTAAAGGGGAGCGCTTACCTGGAGCAGACGCCAAATAGTTAATCCCCTCCTATTGCAGTCTGCAGCCCTGAGTTTGTCTGCTCCACCCTGGGCAGTTACCTTCCTGTCTCTGTTGCTCCGTGGTCAAGTCCTCTGGAGATCAGCCAGCCAGTTCCTCGCCTGCCAGTCCACCCTCGTGCACGTATCTCTCCTGGAACTTTAAAAGGAAACCCGTTCCAGCTTCCATGCTTGCGCCCCTGCCGGCCGCAGCTGCTCAGCTCCATCCAATCCTCCCTCCAGGGATCTATCTCTCACCTCCCAAGTAACAGCAGCATCCTTAAACACAACCGTCTGACTAACCTGAGTTTACTACCTCCACTCACCTCTCCTCCCCGCTTCCAGTGGCAGCTCCTGAGTTTCCTCCCTCCAGCTCCTTGCGATTCATCCTTCCCTGGGAAACCTTTCCCCCTTCAGAGAAAATAAATTCATATTCTTGTTGCATTACTGTTGTCACCGAGTTTTGTGTGTTCTCTCCTAAGTCTTTTTGAAGACATGACAGAACCATCTGGAAAGCTTGTCTTTGCGACAGACTTGCGTTTAGCTCTGTCAGAGCAAGGAATCCTTCTAGGCTGGCATAAGGCTACCCTCCAAGATCCAAACCTTCTACATCGGCTTCCGCTGCTGAAGATCCCCCTGTCCTCCCCACTTTCCGGGAAGTCGTCTCACCGCCTGCAGAACCTTTCTCGGGTGAACAAGGTAAGAGCAGAGGCTTCCTTCTGGAGTGTACTCTCCCGTTGAGCGATCCTGCTGCTCCTTCCAGGTAGAGGCTAATACGAGCTCGTATATGATCGCCCTCTTTAGAGAAAAAGCTCTTCAATTGGCTCAGGCCCTCTTTGACTTAGACAGCATCACAGATTACTCCTTTGATGAATGTAGTGATCAGTTTAAACAGATATTCTGTCCAAAATTATGTGAGGAGCAATCCGCTAAGAGGCCGGGGAATCTAAAACAAGGAAGTTGGTCCGTAGCTGAACTGAGTTCAGGATTTTGGCAGCCGAATCTGGCTGGAACAGCCAGCTCTCAAGGGAGCTTTCCTTCACGATCTAAGTGAAAAGGTTCAAGACGAGCTTGCCTGTACAGATGAACCGGCGTCTTTGAATGAGTTGATTGATTTATCATCATCA
Organism: Valencia hispanica; assembly: GCA_963556495.2. Taxonomy (NCBI): domain Eukaryota; kingdom Metazoa; phylum Chordata; class Actinopteri; order Cyprinodontiformes; family Valenciidae; genus Valencia; species Valencia hispanica. The sequence continues at coordinate 5,021,421 of OY747705.1, read as the reverse complement.
TCATCCTTTATTTGTACAGCGCTTTCAGTGGCCAAATGGCACCCAAAGCGCTGAACACATCATAACCATACAGATATGGCAAACAGTACAATAAAAACCAACAAAACCCCTATAAATCCAAAATAAAACCAGAAATATGTACAAAAAACAGATTAAAATTATTATTGAGTAGCCCCGAAGGCAATAGTATAAAAGTGTGTCTTTAGCTGCTTCTTGAAAAGTGACAGCGTTGGTGCTTGCCTGACAAGAGGTAACGCATTCCAGAGCCTGGGAGCTGCTTGTCAGAAAGCTCGACCCCCTTTTGAAGAGTATTTAAGCGATTAAGCAAAGCCGATTAAGCGAAGCCTGATTAAGACCGCTGTATAAGGAACTACAGTAGTCCAGGCGAGAAGTAACAAAAGCGTGGACAACTGTTTCCAGGTGGGCACGGGACAACAAACACTTAATTTTCGCCAGGCAACGAAGATGAAAGAAACAGGACTTAACAATACCGTTAAAATGGGCATCAAACTTAAGTCCTGAGTCCAGTTTGACCCCAAGATTGGTGACCAGGTCTTTTTGAAAAACAGCCAGCTGGTCAAGGTCTAGAGCACGTTGGCCTGAGCCTCTAGTATCAGGATAAAAGACAATAACCTCCGTTTTGTCTTTGTTCAGGTTCAGAAAGCTGTTAGCCAACCAAGCATTTACATCCTCTAGGCAAGCTAAGAAGGTCTTAACAGCACTGTATTGTGGAAGAAATGTAATGTTCTGTTCAGTGTAGTTCACATACTGATAGTTACTATGTGTCTCTTCTTTATGATATGGTAACCAATCTGATTATGTGACACTGTATGAATTTAGGTCAGGTCAAACCTGCTGATTCAGACTCTTACAGCCTGGGTTGGCATGTCAACTCTCTTTTACGTCTAAGAACGTCCTGACATACATTGATTATGCTTCTATATCAAATCTTCTACGCCTAATGGGTCAAATGCCTACCGACAGAGAAATGTTTGTTTGTAATGTCATAGGTGATAGACTCTTGATTACTGAACCTAAATAATCCTGTGTCTTGTTTTGGAAGGCAGGTCAGTATCGCATATTTCTCTGTTAACGCTGTACCTCCTTCTTTGATCAACCAAGTCTGTATTAAACCCTCCGAGAATCTGAAGAAATCTCTCTCATCTCTTTTATTAAAGAATTTCAATAACAACTGTCAGAACTTTTTGTCAAAGGGCAGTAAATTTGGCAGTCATCCGCGTATAGGTGAAAGCTAACCTTATACTTACGAAATATTACACCTAAGGGTAATAGGTAAAGAGAGAAGAGAAGGGGGCCAAGGATAGAACCTTGTGGCACACCCCAGGACATGTCGGAAGAAGCTGATGAGGAGTCACCAATCTTCACATGGAAGCTTCTACCAGTCAAGTAAGACCTTACCCAGTCCAGTGCGAGGCCAGAAATTCCTACCCACTGCTCTAGGCGGGTTAGCAGGTCGACTTGATCGAATGCAGCAGATAAGTCAAGTCGTAGAAGCATTAAGGTTGATAATCGTCTCTGGGAAAGGTCTAGATCCACGTTCTCATCTGCTCTCGGTTCATCTTCCAAGAGCGCTGCAGCATACTCCACCCCCCGTCCTCCTCCAAGCTAGCCCTTGTCGGAACCTATGCAGATTGGCCAGGCTCGGCTGTCTCCAGCCAAGCGGCAGCGATGTAAGGAGGCCGGGTGCTGCCTATACTGCCGGGCTACCGGGCATTTCATTTTTTCCTGCCTTGTTTGCCCAAAAGACAGTGCCCGTCAGTGAATCTCGGGGTACTATCGGAAAGAGCGTCAAATAAAAATCTCAGGCTTATCTTACCAGTCATGATTCAAAACCAAAATTTTCACATTCCTGTTCAACGTCTTAACCTTTAACCCTCATTGTCTCCGGTAATCACCATTTTTTTGTTTTCCCCATAAATAATGCACCCATAGTTTTAGCAAACCCCTGGCTTCAAATACTCAGCCCATCCATCAATTGGGTCTTAGAGCTCCTTTTGTCATATGCATTGTCTCCAGTCAACCATTCCACCTCATCCTATGCAACCCTCGAAACTTCTTAACCCACTGATCTGTCTAATGTGCCCCCAGAGTACAATGATCTCCACCAAGCTTTCAGCAAAATACTAGCCCTTTCTTTCCCCTCCTCATCGGCCCTACAACTGCAACTATCAACCTTCTCCCTGGTGCCCCTCTATCTACAGGCCGTCTCTTTAACCTCTCCTCCCAGGAGCAGGAACCTATGGAGGATAATATTAACAAGTCCCACAATGCCAGCATAATCCGTCCCTCCTTCTCTCCTTTAGGAGTGGGTTTCTTCTTTGTCGAGAAGAAAGATAGGACTCTCAGGCCCTGTAATTGACTATAGAGAACTCAACGCCATCACCGGTAAAAATAAATATTCACTCCCATTCATCGCCTCTGCCTTTGAGTCTGTCATGGGAGCCTTCTTCTTCACTAAAATAGGCCTGCGCAACGCTTACCACCTTGTTCGAATCCAGGAAGGCCATGAGTGGAAGATTGCAGTTAAAACCCACATCGGACACTATGAGTATTTGGTCATGCCATTCAGCTTGACCAATGACTCAATGTTTTCGTGTTTGCGTATCTGGATTACATTCTCATCTTTTCCAAGACCCTCACAGAACACCGCCAATATGTTCGCCAGGTTCTGCAGCGCCTCATGGAGAACAGTCTCTTTGACAAACCAGAGAAATGCTAATTTCACAAGGACTCAATCACTTTTCTGGGATACATCTTGGGTGAACAGGTAAAGACCCACCCCAAAAAGAACTGTGCGATCCAGGAGAGGCCCACTCCTGACTCCAGAAAACAACTAAAGCGCTTTCTAGGGGTCGCCAATTTCTACAGCCGCTTTATCCGGAATTTCAGCTTTGTTGTCGCCCCTCTGACTGCTCTCACCTCAACCAAGTGACCCTTCACCTGGACTCAGGAAGCAGACTTGGCATTCCAGGACCTCAAAAACTGGTTTTTGGAAGCCCCCATCCTTATCCATCCCAATACCAGCTCACAGTTTATTTTAGAAGTAGATGCCTCAGACACTGGGGTTGGGGCATTAATTTCCCAGCAATCCCCATCTGATCAGAAACTCCTTCCCTGCGCTTTCTATTTGAAACACTTCACCCCTACTGAGAAGGATTACGACATTGGTGACAGTTAGCTACTGGCCATTAAGCTTGGCCTGGAAGAGTGGTATCACTGGCTTAAGGACACAAAGCTCCCGGTCATCGTTTGGACTGACCATAAAAACCTGTCATACGTGCAGTCAGCTAAACGTCTCAAACTCCAACAATTTCGTTGGTCTCTTTTCTTTCCCCGGTTCAACCTGAACATCACATACAGACCCTGATCCCGAAACATTAAGCACGATGCCTCATCCCGACAGCTTGCTCCCGACAGCCCTTCTGAGATTCCAGACCCCATTCTCCCCCTATCCTGCTCTGTGGGGGGCCGGAGTTAGGACCTTGAGCCCTGTTAGGTAAAAAATAGTGGTTGACCTAGAAAGAATCACACACAGGGGTCGGAGAGAATATGGATTCAATAAGCTCTGCAGAGGTAGATGCGGATAATAAGTTCTGCAGAGGGAGACCAGGAAAATCACACTTCATTAACAAATTAAAAGAACAGGATGTCAAGCAAAGGAGCATGTGACTGAAACCAAAATGACATTTAAAAAGTACATTAGAAAGACACCCTAGAAAATAATAATACAACATTATTATTTTACCTGACATTTCCCCCCTGAAATGTGGTTTTTAAATGTGATCACGGACAACAAAAAGTTGTAAAATAGGTAACAACTCCAATAATGTAAAAATATAAGAATCATAAAAACCAGACAACAAAAGGTTGTAAAATAGGTAGCATCCCAAATAAAAAAAATAAAAAAATAATAATAAGACATACAACAAAGAAATTGCAAAAGTAAGTAGCAATTTCAAAAAGATATTAATGCGAGCTTCATCTAGACATCATCCAATTAATCGCTACCTGAACAGTAGTTTAGATTAATGGAATCATAAAAAGGTTTTTACACATTTTAATTACACCCCATCTTCTTCTTCATTTCTGTCTTCATCTTCAACCCTCTGCTCTTCTTTCCTTTGATGTCTGGGCGTCATCAGGTGTGAGGAAAAAGCAGTGGAATAGAAGCAGGCAAACTTCCAGACAGGAGGGGAGCCAAACTAGTTTCATGTTGTCTAGAGGCAAATAAGAGGACTATCTCTCCAAAACAGAGGTTTGACCGCTAAGAGGACAGGGATGCTGTTCTGCTGGGTTTGAGACCAGAGGCCCTATTGGTCACTCTGTCGTTTGTAGCCCAGACTTCCCCACTGTCCCCTAATTGCCTTTGCAATTTGCAGTGTGAGATGTGTATCCACGAGGGTCTCTAAGCGATTTTCACAGCCGTGGGCGTGGTCAGCAGGACTTCAAAAGGTCCTTCCCAGCGGGGACTCGTCCAGTTCTTCTTTTCAATCACCTTGATGAATACCCGGTCTCCAGGTTTGATTGGCTTTTCAGGATCCTGCAAAACAGAAGGAGAGATAGGCAGATTGTGTGCATTTTGCACTTCTTTGGCTAGGATAATTTTCCTCATGTAATCAGCTAATGTGAGTTCTTCGTCTGCTTTTTGCAAATCAGGCGCAACTAGAGGTAACCTGTAAGGTCTGCCATAAATGATTTCAAAAGTTGCTAAACCTTGGTTTGTTGGCGTGATTCTCATGTAAAGTTTTACTAGGTCCAAACACTCAGGCCATGGTCTTCTAGTCTCTGCCATGCATTTGAAATGTGGCCTACTTTCCCGCAGATCCAACACGTGGGGGCAGTGTGGCCACCTTGATGTCTCCATGAACCCTGGGGTGTGTGATGATGTGTATTCCTTCGTGGTCTAAACCCCCTTCCTTTGTTGTGGTTGTCACTTTGATAATAAACTTCCCCCTCATCGTCTTCAAGCTGGGTGTGAAATACCTGTGTGTCGGAGTCTGGAGGTTTTGGTTTCTTCCCCTTTCTTTCCATGACACCTTCTGCAAAACGTGCATTGGCCATAAGGGTAGTAAGGTCGCATGTTTCCCATGTCAGAAGGTGATTTTTAATCCAATTAGTGATAGTGGGGTGGAAACTATGTAGCAGACCATTACACAAATGCTGCATATATGGGGTATCATCACCACCCTAGTAAGGGAACCACCCTTAGTAAGGCCACTATGGATATCATGTTCTTTTTGGTATCTGTATTTAAAATCATCTATAGTTTCCCCAGGCTTCTGTTTTATGGAGGCCATATGCCCATAATCTGGTTTCTTTTTAAACTGTGCACGAACTTTATCTGCTACTGCATCGAATTGTTGCTTTAGTGCTCCCTGGAAATCATTCTGAAATTGTAACACAACTCCGGCATCATCTCTTCCTGTGTAATTTCCTCCTACATGGTGCCAGTCTTTTCCCAAGGATGCAGCCATAGCCTGTCCTAATTCATGACCGTTTAACCGGTAGGATTTGACCACATCAACCATATCCTCTGTCCATTTTTCTGGATCCTCCTTATGGCTAGTGATTTGTTCTACAACCTCTTTAACGTCTTTTAGTGACCATGGTCTAAAAACATATCTCGGAGTGCCATCGGCAGATGGTACTTGAATCATAGGGTTAACATCTATTGAGTCCTCTGGTTCACTCTCATAAGACTTATCCTCAGATTGTTTTGGACCTGACTTCTTTGTAATTCTAAGTCTTTGTTTTATTGTGGTACCATCTGTTTTTTCTTCAATTGCAAATTGATCTCTTGGAACAGGAGGATATAGACCTTCCCCTACAGCCCCCGGCTGGTCTGATGGGGGTGTTGGTGGAGGTGCATAAGGTTCTCCTCCAACAGCCCCAGGGGGGTCTGTCTGGGCTGTAGGTAGAGGTGCATAAGGAGGAGGACACAGTGTGAGTTCGTCACCGAGCTTTTTCATAAGAAAAGCCTCATCTTTAGAGCCTTTGTTCTCTTTTCTGTTTTTTATATTTTGCTTCCTTTTCTCTGTTTCATCAGCCCACACACATGCTATTTATAACTGTGTCTGTTTAAGTTTTTTCTTTTGACCTTTAGCGATAAGTGTTTTTGCTTCGAGACCACATACCAGTTCTTTCCATTGATTTCCTTTAAGTTTCCCGTCTACTTTATACTTTTTGCGCCATTTTGTCAGAAACTGAAGATTTTCAGGGTCCTTTTTATGCATATACTTTGAATCTCCCTCTAATTTGTCGGTGGAAACATCGTTTCCCATCTTTGCGTTGTTTTTATATAATCCTTAATGGGTTCTATTAATTGGTCTGGTAAAGTCAAGTGTTAGAATACCAAATAGTTCTAGGAGGATAACGACAATTATTAATATTAGGTTAAGGTGAATGAAAAAGCAAGAACTATTAAATGAGTCTGTCGATGAGTTAAAGTTAGTCATTTATTCTTTAATTAATTAAAATATTTTTTGGTCATTTATTTGAGATTTTTAATTGTAATCAAATTCTGCTAAAACTGGATCGTATAGTTTTTACTCTAAGTGTCTCTTTTGTGCAACTAGATTGAGCCGTCTTATGGCTTTCTTAATCTAAGGATGTGTTGTGTAACCTATAATTCCGCACAGAACGCCTCTTGTAGTGCACGTCAAACCGTACGTTAACACTGTTAGGTTTCAGGTTGGACTGGCATACATAAAGATTATGTCCTGTGCCTATCTTACTCTACCCACCTGGGGTGCGGTATATCGTTTTGATTCTGCTGTTTGTGTTTTTACTCCCATACACTGGCGTGCTTTATTTCCCAGCGAGGTGGATTGGCTCGCAAACCTAACCCGTTACAACAGTTTCCCAGCAAGGTGGACCGGTTCGCAAACCTGGTCCGTTACACCCTTTTTTCGAGGTGGACAGGTTCGCAAACCTGTACCGTTACACCCTTTTGCTGTAGTAATTAACGCATTAATCACTTAAGGATCAACACCTGATATTTTATCACAGAGGCTAAAGCGTCCTTTAGGCCCAAACAGCAGAATATACCCTGACTATCTTAGAATTTTTTTTATTTTTAATTTTTTTATGTGTAGGTGCACCAAAAAGACGTACTCACAATCTCCCCCCTATGCGAGTGATTCAAACCAAATCGATCGCACGGGAGGTCCTCGTGGAAGTTATGCAGCCGGCCAGTGCAGCAATTCAGCGATCTGGACGTCAAGAACAGCCCTTCGACGGAGACCACCGGCGGGAATGCTCCGTACGTCGAGTCACAGCACCAAGATGTTAGGTAAAAAATAGTGGTTGACCTAGAAAGAATCACACACAGGGGTCGGAGAGAATATGGAGTCAATAAGCTCTGCAGAGCTAGATGCGGATAATCAGTTCTGCAGAGGGAGACCAGGAAAATACTATAAGGAATGAGCCAACCGTGTCTGTCTGTTCTCAGCCTCCCAGTGTCCTAGTCTCTGGTCTCAAAGAGCATCCCCTCTGCAGTCTCTCTTTATTTAGTCACACTTCATTAACATATTAAAAGAACAGGATGTCATGCAAAGGAGCATGTGACTGAAACCAAAATGACATTTAAAAAGTACATGAGAAAGACACCCTGAGAAAATAAGAATACAACATTATTATTTTAACTAACAAGCCCCAGATCCAGAGTGCCCAAGTTGATGAGCCTGATCCCGGGGAAGGACCTCCTAACCGTCTCTTTGTCCCTTCCACCATTTGCCCCCGAGCCATACAGTGGGCCCACACCTCAAAATTCTCTTGTCACCCTGGAGTAAGTGGTACCATAGCTCTCCTCGGTCAACACTTCTGGTGGGCGGGCCTCAACAAGGATACTAAAGAGTATGTCACGGCTTGTAATATCTGTAAGGAAAGGCAAGGCAATTTTATTTGTATAGCACATTTTCAACAGCAGGGTAATTCAAGGTGCTTTAAATGATTTGGTGATTTAAAGCTACATCATGTATTTTTCTGAGTTAATTCTTAGCAAAAAACCCTTTGTTCTTTCAAGAATATCTGCTCATAGATGTGTAATTACTTCCACCTACTAATGAAAGTATTCTTGTAAGTGTAGAATCTGCTATTCAGAATACATACGAGCGAGTCGCACGAATGGGTGAATCCATGTTGAGCCTCCCTCTTTAAAATACATTCGCCAACAAGGAACATTCCTGGAAATTCTAGCTCCGCCTTTCGCGCTTTGACTACACTCAGTTGCACTGTGACGAATGCCAGAGGGAGATTGTCTACTCGCAACGCGGCAGACATCTGACTATATAACTAAATGCAATGTAACCTAATCACTGGAAGGAACACTGGATGAAGTCGTAGTACTGGAAGCCATGTTAACCTTGGCATGAAACGGCCACCATAGGAGTTAAGACGGGCTCGGAATGGGGGGGTGGGAGGTGGGGCTAGAATAATATTCAGTTGGTTGGTCATATAGAATTTCACTGCTAGATGGGAGCAGATCTTATACAATGTAGCTTTAAAGAACAAAAAATAAAACAAACAGACATGGAATATAACAAGTAAATTAAATTAAAAAGTAAAAGGGGGTCAGTGGGGGAGCTGGCTCCCTGGGAAGACATTTTGTCTCCCAGTCCTTCCCTCCCCATCCCTGGACACCTCTGTCCACCCGCTCCATCACTTTACCACTCATATAGGGTCTTGGGGCATGGGCACATCACTGGGGTGCGAGGAGGGGCTTCCCTCCTCGCGATCCCGTGGTGTCCTGGGTCCCAATTTTAATATACAACTTAGACACTCCCACTTATAACATTCTCACACGACACATATGTAGGGACTTTGGGGTGGGCACACTTTTCGGCATCCAGAGGGGGAGCGGTACAATCAGCTTCACCTCTGGTGCCGGTGCCCACTGTTAAACCACATATAGACACTGAGGGCTCGGGGTGGGGGTTGGGGGATGTGTGGCTGCCTTCCCCACATCCCACCCCTCTGTTTTAAATGCACATTATAACAACACGCATCAACACCATACTCGAGCGGGAGGATGGAGGCTAGGGGTCTTTTCACACCCCTGTTCGCTACGGGCCATCAGGGGTTGGGGTCCGGAGGAGGACAGGCGGTCTGGTCGGGGTCCTGGGCTGTCGGGCTGCTTTGCCACTGTGGGGCCCTTGGCGGTCTGCTTGTCTCCGTCCTAGAAGGTAGGGGTCCACCTCCCGGGTCCGGGGGCTGGTGGCTCTACTGGGGCATCTGTACCTGGACCTGGGAGCATAAAGTGTGCATGGGGTGTGTGAGTGAGGGTACAGCGTCATTTTTTTTGCTGTCTTGGTGAGTCAGTGAGAATGTATGGGTTTAAGAGGGAGGGAACGTATGACTGTGTCTCTTATGTCTTTGTCTACCTGTCAGGTTGGATCTTGGTCTGCCCCCTCGCCTGGCGCACCTCAGGCCTTACACTTAATGGGGGGCCTATTTCCCCTCCGTCACTCCCCGCCGGTGACGGGGGCCCCTGCCTGCCGGTGCATCGGTGGTCAATCCGGTTCGGACCTGGTGCGTGCCTGGCCGGTCCCTTGTCGGGTCCCTGCTGGGGTGCCCCTGGGCCCCGGCTGTCCCGGCCCATTGACGGCCCGCCCTGCCGCGGCCGGTTGCCGGCGGGGCCCGTAGGCTCGTCACTGCTGCCGGCGGGGCCCGTGGGCTCGTCACTGCTGCCCCCCGGGCCCCTGGGCTGCTGGATGTTCCCCTGGGGTTCTCCTTTGCTCCTCTCTTGGGAAATGCGGTCGGCCCCGCACGGGTCCGCCTGGGGCTCTGGCGGTCCTTTGGACGTCTTTGCTCCAATCTCCTTCATGTCTGCATCAATTCCTGGGAGACGGATTGATGTCTGCTCACACCAACTATCGAACACTCTTATGGAGAAACCTTATATGTACCAGCATATACCACACACACATAGATGTGGGGTCTTTGGTGTTTAAGGAAATATTCTTGGGCTGAGGTTATCATTACTAGAGCTTGATTAATTGGTACCATGAGTTTTTCTGTGACATTGTTGTTGTATTTTTATATCTATTTTTGTGTGATGTGGTTGTGTAATTCTTAGTTCACAATGTTTTGTTGGTTTTGTCGATGTTCCTTTTTCGTGTTTTGTTTTGTTTTTCCCCCTCTCTCTGCCGCCCTGTGGGTATGGAGGCAGACTTCAATGTCTTCCTGTGTTTTCTTTGTTCCCCTTCCTCTCTTGTATTTTCAACTCACCCTCTCTCTTGACTTTTTGTTTCCTACCTCTCTTCTTCAAAAGTGCTATATAAATGCAAGCCAATATTATAATATTATTATCATCATGTTTTCAGATTACACAGTATCCCCTCAGAGATCCTCTCAGGTAGGTGCTCAATTCATTTCTAGAGTTTGGAAGGATTTTTATCTTTCTGAGCTCAAGCGCTTCCACCCCCAAACTAATGGTTAGTGTGAGCGGTTAAACCAGGAGCTTGAGGACGCTCTCCATTGTGTCTGCGCCACCTACCCCGGTTCATGGAGTGTTCGCCTCCCATAGGATTAGTACGCACACAACACTCACATTTATGCAGCCTCAGATTTCTCACCTCTCGAAGCCTCCTTAGGTTTATCAATCGTCCCTCCTTCCCAGCTCAGTCCCTGGCACCACCATTCCCTCTGTACGCACCCATATCAAAGCATGTAAAAGAGTCTGGGACCAAACCAGAACCGTTCTTCATCGGACCTCAGCCCAGAATAAGCGCTATGCAGATCACCGGTGCCTCCCAGCTCCCTCCTACATTTCTGGTCAACAGGTCTGGCTCCCCTCAAAGGAGGTTCTGCTTGAAGAGAGATCCAAGAAACGCTTTCCCCGGTTCCTGGGACCATTTTCCATTGAGTCAGTCATCAGCCCCTCTGCAGTCCGCCACAAACTCCCCACTCACATCAGAGTGCACCTTGTGTTTCACGTCTCCCAGATCAGAACTTCTAGCACATTGTGCCCTCCGACCGTTCCCCCTCCTCCCGCCTAGGTTGATAATTGTCACCCATCTTATGCTGACTTTGAGTGGTACTCTGCCTCTTCGTCTTCTGGACGCCAAATAGTTAAACCCCTCCTACTGCAGTCTGCAGCCCTGAGTGTGTCTGCTCCTCCCTGGGCAGTTACCTTCCTGTCTCCGTTGCTCCTCGATCAAGTGCTCTGGAGATCAGCCAGCCGGTTCCTCGCCTGCCTGTCCATCCTCATGCACCCATCTCCCCTGGAACTCGAAAAGGAAACCCGTTCCAGCTTCCATCCTTGTGCCTCTGCCGGCCACATCTGCTCACCTCCCAAGTAAGAGCAGCATCACTAAACACAACCTTCTGACTAACATGAGTTCATTATCTCCACTCACCTCTCTTCCCTGCTTCCAGTGGAAGCTCCTGAGTTTCCTCCCTCCAGCTCCCTGTTATTCCCCTTGCCTGGGAAACCCTCCCCCCTTCAGAGAAAAAAAAAAATTAATATTCTTGTTGCATTACTGTTGTCGCTGAGTTTTGTGTGTTCACTGCATAGTCCTTTTGAAGACATGACAATGATGAGATGTAAATGGGGGAAACAGAAGCTTAAAGAAACCTGAGAGATTTTAAATGGCAAACATGTTGCCAAAATGTGCCAAAAATGGCTAACTTGGAAGGTTCGCCTGGACTTTAATCAACTGTTAACTTTTCAAAACGTCTTTGCTTCGCTTTTGTTTGTTTTTTAATTTTTTGTTTTTTTTTACCAATTTTGGTACGGATCCAGTACTGTAATTTGCTAGATGTTTTGGAAGATATTCATATTACAAAGTGAATATTTTTTAGACTGTATGCCATCTTAATTTACTGTCACTTGGCAACATAAGTGTGGATTTTTTTAAAACTCTTGAGTATTCTCTGTAGTCTTTCCTTCATTTTGATTCCTAAACAATTAAAATAAACATTGTAGTTTCTGAGTTATATTAAAATCATTGTGAGCATGTCATTCTTGAGCAGATGCTTCAAAAACAGGCCTATATGGTTTAAAGGATTAAAGGCCTTTGGTAAATTTGTGTTTACCAAAGATAGTTTGGTATCTAGAATGGGGTCAGTAATAAAAGGGAACACATCCTTCAAAAGTTTGTTTAGGATTGTTTCTAAAATTCCAATTTAAGCTTTGAGTGAATCTCATATTTATGATAGCTCAGAAAGCTTACCTACATAGACCAAAACATTTCAAAAACAGAACTGAAACAGAAAAAAATTCATTTCTTTAAATGCTGAGACAATATTCTCTGTTAATGCTCCACCATAATGGAATTGTCTTTCCAAGGTAGTGTAGTTGGCTTGACCAAACATAAAGCTAGTTGAAAATAATTAGACAGGACAGACTTGTGAGTAAGTACTATTATCTTTGTACACTCGATGCTATATGCAAGTACAAGATCCAGACCATGTGGGCAAGAGTTGGTAGGTCTGTGGTTGGTTTGACCAAGGCCAATTAAATCTAAGGTAGTCTTAAAGACTACAGTCAGGCTATAATTTTCAGTATCAAAATCAATGTGTTTCATGAGCAGGGATTGAAAGTTCATGTTTTTACCTGTTTTGCTTTCGGCATTTTGAACATAATTTTGATGTGCGTTTGTATTCTAAAGAAAAAGATATACAACTTAACGTATCTCGCAAATGAGATAATAACCAACATCTAAAAGTCATACAAAAACCTTAAATTGTGGTAGCAAGACTTTCAGAATTCAGTGTCGCATAAAGTGAGTAGTAAATTATTATTATTATTATTGAGGGGAATGCTATATGTATTGCAAGGGAATGTAGTAATAAAAAAACTCCATGTCCTCTAAGGGGATTTGTAGGCTTGGTGATTAAATGATGATTAAAAATTAATTTGGGCACACAGTTTGATTAAAGTTTTCAAATCAATTTTGCATTCAACTGTTACACCAAAATTTACATGTCCTGTTTTAAGTGACCTAGGGTATTTCAGTTGAGCTAGTGATCATTTTTACAGGAGACATAGTTGTCTGGTCAAAGACTTTTGGAAAAAATTTAATGTTTTTCAAATTTAGAATATAATAGGTTGTTTTGGATAGAGAAAGGTTCCTCTCCCCTTTGAAATTGGCAAAGCTGTTATGAATTCTCATAAAAGTATAATGAATACAAGCTTTCAGTGTATGGAGATGTCATGCTGCCCTATTCCTGCCTCATTGTCTTCACCTGTCTGTCTCATCAACCACACCTGATCCCACTCACCTCCTGCCTTTGAGACCCCTCACTTCCTTTCACTCCCGGCCGGATCATTAGTAATTGTCAATCCCCATGGTGTGTCGTTCTTCCTGCCTTCCCTGCCCGATGTCCAGTGTCTCCGTTCACCACCATCATCACGATCTCCTCACTATAATAAACATCCTGCACCTTCCTTCAGCGAGTGCGTTTGGGTCCATTCTCCACACACCACGTGACAGGAGAAAAAAGAGCTTTGGAACAGCTCATGTGGTTGTTTTGGATTCTACCTCACATCCTTAAAGAGGCTACATGCAATTTTCTGAAATTGAAACTCGCGACTGACACCTGTGGCCAAAAAACAGAACTGCTCTTCCTTTCTGCTCGCTCTCACAGCGCGCGCTCGTACGTGCACACTTTACAAGTCATCCACTGCAAAGAAGTCAACATTATGTTTACAGAGGAAAGAACAGTCAAATACATATTATGTTTGAGAAACTACGTTTTTTAACTAACTGCTTGCAAGTGTAGGCTAATTGCTGACTAGAGGTGGTGGCAGAGTCCAATCCAACCCGACAGAAAATAGGAAGAACTGGATACAGGCTTATAGGTGTGAGCTGTGAGCTGACAAGGTGTCAGTATGCTCATCAGGAGATGTTTGAGTCATAAATTGTCAAATAAAAAGGCTATTGTTACGTTTATTTTGGGGAAAAAGTTGCATGTAGCCTCTTTAATAATTCCTATTTAGATGGATTATTTTTACAAGACTTGGTTATGTAACTTAATCTTAGATGTTGCAAATGGCCGACAGCTCCTATTTATTGCTCTAAAACTGATGTTTACTCAGAGACTGTAAATCCTTCTGAAATGCTACTTACGTTTCCCGAATGTGTTATTATTTGACAGGCATGCACAGTGGCGTCGCCTGGCCTGGGCATTCCAGACTCTAGCCCCGAACATTTCTTATTAAGCCTCAAAATTTTTTTTTTACACACCAGAAGGAATCAGCTTACCTTAACTTAAAAATATATGCATATGACATTAATGAACAAGGCAGTTTTGTAATTTCCTGGCTTCGGTGAATGCAACACAGGCACAGCAGTATGACCAATCAGAGAGGAGTTTATTGGCTGACAGGCCGGTATAATCTAAAGTCTGGTATTTGCAATGCTCCCGACAGAAAATGGACATCAGACGATTTTTTGACAGAAATAAGAGGGACAATTCTTCAGTTGTGGTGGCTGGCAGTGGACGTGAAGACTGGGCCAACACATGAAACAGGTACACAAACATGTAATTTAAATCCTGTATATCTTACAAATTATTTGAACATTCGGCAGATCATTTGTGACAGCCATGTTTGCAAAAACACGTCGGACAAGTTAAAATAGTCTGGCGAAAATCTTAAAACCATCAGACATGTTTACCCATTTGCTTTTTGCAAATATATTGCCAAAAAAAAAATGTGTTGCATCTGTCTGCGTCCCCCCATTGATCTGTCCCACTACAGCTCCAAATCGCCTCGGAGCCAAAAAATACATCTGCTCATTGCAAGCTCATTCCCGCCCCATAACTGGCTGGTTGCTTTTCCCCTTAGCAGGACCAGGACTTACTCCACAAAGTTCTGAAACACGCTGACTTGTATTTTATTATGTGCATGGCTGTAGCGTGTTCAGCCATGCAGATATAGCTTTGCTTTCACATCTGCGCCACAATGCGCTCAGGTGTTCGCACTGGGGTGAAACACAGACAGAGCAGCTTCATGAACTTCATACATGGGGAGATTTTTCAATAGCAGAACAAGCAAACAGACAAACAAACAAACAAACATGAAAAATAAGAAAGAAACAGAAACTCCTCTGAGAGTTTAAATTAATAACGGTATTTATTAACGTGCATCAGACCCGCTGTGTTTAACCCTAAAGTGAATTTAATTCAGTGAGTCATATTCAAAATGCTTATAGATAGTAATGCTTGAATAATATTTACATTTACATACGTTTACATTTCGGCATTTAGCAGATGCTTTTATCCAAAGCGACTTACAAATGAGGAACATAAGCTTAAACTAAGTAAGGGTCACACACTTGCGCTAGTAAGCACTGTAAAAAAGAAATGTCTCAACCCTAACCAAAATATATGCATATTTTTTTTCTTTTTTTAATGTTTTTGCCTAAGAAGTTGCAAAAAATGTTTGTTTTTTTAAGTGCCTAGGAAGTTGTGAAAAAAGTTCTGTTTTTAGCCTTTTTGTGAAGATGGTAAAGCATATTGCTGTAAAGATGGTAAAGGAGCCTCGGACCAAAGTGTTCAGGTACAGACAAGGCTTTGGAGTTTACCACACTGTAGGTGAGTTTCAAAGCTTTGAATCTGATGTGGGCAGCTACTGGAAGCCAGTGCAGAGATCTGAACAGAGGAGTGACATGAGTTATTTTCCTCAGGTTACAAATGAGATGAGCAGCTGCATTTTGGATCATCTGCATTTATATAAGCTTAAAAACACTTAATTTAGACTGCTGAGCAGGGGTGTATCCAAGAGGTTTTTAAAGAGAGCTAAATGGGGGCCAGTGATGATGCTGGGGTGTCATAATAAAAGCGGGGCTGTAATACAAAGGGGCCAGGGCCTAGACTGAGTGAATGACATCATACCCACAACACGAGGGGTTTATATTGATGTAAACATAAATACATAAAACGCATAAATAATTCCAACTACTTAAAGATATTTCTCTGTCTTAATTTACCATTCATTAAAATATTATCTACACAAGAAGTGATAATGTAGGCATCTTCATAAATTCAGAACAGAAGGAGCTCCTGCAGAAAGCAGAGCAGGATTAAAATCACGACTCATTTAACATTTTGACTGATTTATTGATCAAATGATAATTCAGTGCAGCTCTAGAATGTAATAAGTAGTGTACATCTGCATTTAAATAGAATTATTTTAACCTTTAAGTAGCATTTATTATATTTCATAATTAAAACTATATATATATATATATATATATATATATATATATATATATATATATATATATATATATAACTCCTGTGTTTGCTTATGGAGACTGCGTTGCCATAGTAACGTATACACTAGAGATCAGCTGTTAGCGCTCAACAACAACATAACGGCGCTACATGCTAGTAGACCCAACATCCCCCGTGAGCTGAGGAGGAAGAGGAGAGGATGTCGTGGAGGAGCTGCGTGTCGTATGAGACGAAAACGCTGTCGACTTGTCCTACCCTCTATCATCATGGGTAATGTGAGGTCTCTGTCTAACAAACTGGATGAACTAACGGCATTACAGCGCCATCAACGGCAGTACCGGCTGTGTAGCCTTATGTTTTTCACGGAGACATGGTTAACGGACGTAACGCCAGAGGCTCTCATCTCACTAGATGGATTCATGCATCTACGTGCTGACAGGACGAAGGAGAGTGGTAAAGGAAAAGGAGGGGGCTTGGCTGTGTTTGTTAACAACAGATGGTGTAAACTCGAACACATTACTGTGAAAGAACAGCTTTGCAGTAAGGATATTGAACTGTTAGCGGTTAGTATGAGGCCGTACTACCTAATATGCTACGTCCCTACCCCCCCTGGGCAGATCTGATCATAAACTGATCCATCTTCAGCCTGAGTACAAACCTCTGGTTCACAGACAACCGGTAATCAAACACTCGGTAAAGATCTGGTCTGCTGAAGCTGAGGAGGCTCTAAAAGATTGTTTTGACAGAACTGTGTGGGATGTGTTTAGTGATGACTGTGGGGAAGACATCAATCAGCTAACGGAGAGCATCACATACTACATCAACTTCTGTGTGGAGACCACTGTCCCCAGCAGGACTGTACGATGCTTCTCCAATAATAAGCCGTGGATTACTCCTGACATTAAGGCACTACTAAAACAGAAGAGGAGTGCTTTTAGGTCAGGGGACAAAGATGAACTGAGGGTTGTGCAGAGGAAGCTGAAGAGAAAGATCAGAGAGGGCAAGGCTCAGTACAAGAATAAGATGGAGGACCAGCTGCAGAACAGCAACATCAGTGGGGTCTGGAGAGGACGGAAATCCATCTCTGGGTATAAGGAGACCAACTCACAGCTTGTAGGGAACAAGAAGTGGGCAGATGACCTGAACAACTTCTTCAACAGGTTTAATAAGGCATCTGCCCTCCCCCCTAACCAGCCATCTCCTTCACAACCCCCATCATTCCCACCACATGAGCCCTGTCTGCCTCCTATCTCAGCTGCTTTAGCCACAGCAGTCTGCTCACAGCCAAGACACCTAACATCTCCAGTCCTTCAAAGTAGACCCCTCAACTACCTCCCCACATACACCACCACTCCCTACAGCCCTCGGCCATCCAGCTCCAGAGTCAGCCTGTCCTTCACAACATGGCAGATGAGAAGGGAGCTCAGTCGACTAAAGATGAGGAAGGCTGTGGGTCGTGATGGCATCAGCTCGAGGATCCTGAGATGCTGTGCAGACCAGCTCAGTGTGATTGTTCATCACCTTTTCAATTTCAGCCTGAGACTGGAGAAAGTACCGCTGCTTTGGAAAACATCATGTGTGGTACCAGTGCCAAAGATCCCCCGCCCGAAGGTTCTCAACAGCTACAGGTCTGTAGCGTTAACTTCTCATCTGATGAAGACCCTGGAGCGGCTGGTTCTGTCCCACCTCCGCTCTGTGGTGAGCTCATCGTTAGACCCTACAGTTTGCCTACTGGCCCGGCATCGGGGTGGATGATGCTGTCATTTTCCTCATGCAGAAAGCTCTTTCCCACCTTGACACTAAGGGCAGCACTGTGAGGATCATGTTTTATGATTTCTCCAGTGCATTTAACACCATCTAGCCTGCACTTCTAGGGGACAAGCTGCAGGACTCTGGAGTGGACCATCACTTGACATCATGGATCCTGGACTTCCTCACTAACCGTCCACAGTTTGTGAGGCTACGGGACTGTGTATCAGACTGGATCACCTGTAGTAGAGGGGCCCCTCAGGGAATTGTTTTGGCCCCCTTCCTTTTTACGCTGTATACCTCTGACTTCACCCACCACACTCCATCTTGACATCTCCAGAAGTTCTCTGACGACTCTGCCATTGTTGGTCTCATCACAGATGGGGACGACAGTGAGTACAGAGACCTGAACGAGAACTGTGTGGACTGGTGTCAACAAAACTGCCTCCACATCAATGCGGGGAAAACCAAAGAGCTGGTGGTGGACTTCTGCAGGCAGAATTGTCCTCCCCCCACTCCAGTGACCATCCAGGGAACAGCTACAGAAATGGTGGACTGTTATAAATATCTGGGTGTTCACCTGAACAACAAATTGGACTGGACTGATAACACCAAGGCTCTCTATAAAAAGGGTCAGAGTCTGCTGTATCTGCTGAGGAAGCTGAGGTCCTTTGGGGTGCAGAAGACCCTGCTAAGGACTTTTTATGACTCAGTGGTAGCATCAGCCGTTTTTTATGGAGTGGCTTCTTGGGGCAGCAGCATCTCAGCTGCGGACAGGAAACGACTAAACAAGCTGGTGAGGAAGGCTAACTCTGTGCTGGGGGGCTCCTTAGATGCAGTGGAGGTGGTGAGCAAAAAGAGATTGATGGCCAAGTTATCATCTATGATGGACAATGCTCTTCACCCTATGCATGCCACAGTAACATCACTGAACAGCTCCTTCAGCAACAGACTCCTCCATCCACAGTGTCTGAAGGAGAGATACCACAGGTCGTTCCTTCCTCCTGCTGTCAGACTGTATAATCAGCTCTGTTCCCAGTAGTTCACCCTGTACCATCACTTTCTGTCTGTTAATTTATTAGTTACTTAATTTAGTTAATTTATTTCCATGCCATTACTGTTATTATCAATATTGATGTTTATGTGTATATGCATATACACATAAACATCAATATTGATGTTTGTGTGTATATGCTGTACAGCATATACAGCATTATTATTATTATTTTTATTATTATTATTATTATTAATATTTTTAAATCTTTGACTTTTTACTGCTGCTGTAACAGCTGGAATTTCCCCCAGATGTGGGACAAATAAAGGACTATCTTATCTTATAATTGAGGCAATTTCCCCCAATAAATGACACTTGAACACTAATCATGTTGCAAAGGTCAATTCCCTTTTATGATTACCTTTTGATAGCATCTATTATGATAAAAGAAATTCGATGTTATACTTGGTTTACAGATGACATAGACAGGACAGAAATGAGAAGAAGAGAGGAGAAGACACATAGGTCCACCATGCAACCTGACACAGAACTAACTTTTGTGCTCGTCAGGGAAAGAAAAATGTAAAAAAAAGAAAATAATTATCTACTGACGAATTCTATCATCCTGTCTTACTTAATATCAACACTGATTTTAGAGATCTTGTTTAAATTTTCACATTTAAATTTAAAAAATACATTCTGATGTTCATATTACTGTATTTGGCTTTAAACAAGGTACCATAATGTTCAAGAAAGCTTTAATTAAAAGCATTTTTTTGCTGTGCATGTTCCCCCATATTTCTGTACAAGGGTGTGGGCTCAGCCCCCAATGTGCCCAGGTCCAGAAAACGCCCCTGGGCAAGCATGTTCTGCAGATTCGTTTGTTTTTTAAGCTGAAATTAGAGAATGATTTTTGTTTCACTTAACAATGGCAAAAGATGACAGGTATTCATTTAGACCTGTTTCCTAGTCAGAGGCTGAATCCAACAAGCCATAAAGAGCAGCACAAGCCTGCAAAGATTTTTCGTGTATTTCTTTCAGGTGATCAAACGCACAAAGGAAATTAGAACATCAGAATTTTGCTCCTATAATGAGATTTCTATTCCTTCTACATAAAGAACACTAATGCCGAAGGGGAAACCTCACACAAAAGAAGTAGGACAGAGGAAAATACATTACAGTGAGAATGATGCAGGGAGAGCTATTTAATGTGGGAAAAGAAAATAGGAAAAATGAGAAAAAACAAGAATAGGAAGAAGATGAAATGGAAAAGGAAACGAAGCAAACTGGGAAAAAGTGCTCAATTAAGAGATCTACGCTTGTGTTTGGGGTCTGAGAATAGTTTCTCCAAAACTAAAACTGGATTCTTTGCTAGACTCCTTATGTCTTACTAACTGACATAAAGTCCAAATACTGGAAGTCCATGTATGAGGTGCCGTGAGAGACATAAAGTATGTTTTCCTCTCACTCACACCAATAAAAGCATGCATACACTAATGCCAGCATTCTCTCACATAATCAAAATGAAAGAAACCACACATATATACTACTGAAATTTTCCTCACATATATCAAAAATGATACATTCATACATACAAGTATATGTGTGGGGTATTATTAGTGCGAATGAGAGGCTAATACTTGTTTTTGTGTGAGGTTAAACTAGAGCAGATTAAAGCTGCCCAAGTTGGAGAAAAAATAGGTGGAATCACCTGTTGTGGTCTTGGAAGACATGGACCACTGGGTGCACACGGTAATGGGCAGGGAGCTTGAGCGCACATGGGCTGATGACGGCTTCGATGGAGAATGGGCCAAGGAAACTGGGGGACGGTTTCCTACAGACCCCTTTCAGGGGAAAGTCCTTAGCAGTGAGCCAGACTAACCGGACAGATGTATAGGAGGGGGCAGGCATGCGCCGACGGTCAGCATAGCGTTTGTTGAGCGCACAGGAGCGCTGGAGGGCAGCCCGTGCCTGATTCCAGACTCTTCTGCAGGCCCTGATGTGTGAGCGGACAGAGGGGATGACAGGGTCAGGGATGGAGAGGGGGAGGAGTGAGGGCTGTTACCCCATGGAGGCTTCAAACGGTGAGACGCCGGAGGCTGCAGAGACGAGGGCGTTGTGGGCGTACTCCACCCATGGGAGGTGGGTACTCCAGGAACTGGAGTTGGTGGCACAGACGCAACGAAGAGCGTCTCCCAGTTCCTGCTCACACTGGCCATTAGCTTGGGCGTGAAAACTAGAGGTCAATTGGACCTTGGCTCCTAGGGACGTGCAGAATTCCTCGTGACGTAAACTGAGGGCCTCTGTCCGAAGTCGGAAGACATGGTGGAATAATAGCTTGGCCGTCAGGGCTGCGGAGGGAAGTTTTGGAAGAGCCACTAGGTGGCAGGCCTTGGAGAAACGGTCTATTTTTTTTTTTTTATCCCACGGTTTTCTCCCGTTATTTATCACCCAGTGCTCCTACCTAGTTCCAGTCCTGGGGTTCCACTCTCCCTCTGGCACCCCTGGAGGGCCCCGCACTGAAACCCCAAGCCTCCTTCATGCTTGGGCAGTGAGCAGGCCCTTCTTTTCACCTGATGGGGCAGGGTTTCCCTGGCTGGACGTAGCGTGTGGAAGGATTCCAGCCAGATCCTCCCCATCCCTTCACGTGCCCCGGCTAGCCACGAGGAGGCTTTACCATGGGAAACTGGGAGTCCTGTTACAAAGTCAAGTGCAAAATGGGACCAATGTCATAGAGAGAGTGGCTGAAGTAGGCCTGAGGGAAGTTGGTGGCTGTTCTTGTTGCGGTTGTAGACGGTGCAGGCAGAGACGTACTCTTGAACGTCCTTATTTAGCCTGGGCTACCAGAAATATCGGTGAAAGAGGGCGACGGTGCGACTCACCCCCGGATGGCAGGAAAACCTGGAGGAATGGGCCCAGCCGATAGTTTTGGATTGAACGGGGGATGGTACAAACAGATGGGGTGGGGGGCCCCCTCCAGGGTGAGGTTAGTCCTTTTGGCCTGTTCGAATCTGGGATTTGATATCCCAGGAGAGCCCTCCTGCAGAGCAGGATGGAAGGAGAATGGGGTCTGGTGTCTCTGACGGAGCGTCGGGGGTGAACTGGGAGGACAGAGCATCTGCCTTGGTGTTACGGGTTCCTGACTTGTAGGTTAAATTCAGATTAAACCGTGAGAAGAAGAGGGACCATCGGTATTGCCGGGGGTTTAATCGTTTAGCTGTTTGTAGATAGAGCAGGTTTTTATAGTCGGTCCAAATGATGACCAGAAGCTCTGTGCCCTCAAGCCAGTGGCGCCACTCCTCCAGGGCGAGCTTGATGTCCAGGAGCTCCCGATCACCAAAGAAATAGTTTCTCTCTGCAGGGGAGAAGCGTTTAAAAAACGCACAAGGGTGCGTCCCCCATGTCAGAGGCATTGACCTCCAGAATGAACTGAGCATTTTCGTCAGGGTGGATAAGGATGGGAGCCTCTTCGATCCTTTTCTTTAAGTCCTGAAATGCCTGATCAGCAGCTTGGGTCCAAGCTTGGTGCATGTGTTGGGACTCCATTTTCATCAAATGAACTGAACAGACTGTTGGATGGCTGGAAGCCATTTTTCATAGACGGACTGAGCAGACCACATTTCCCAGCAACCCTAACCGTTTTCTCAAACACACTCCTATTGGTCCGTGGCCACCGATGGTGACATCAACGATGAGATCTTGGCCAAAGGGCTATAAGAGTGGCAGTGGCGGCCATTTTCAAACTGTTCTCAGCAGAAGCTTAGTGAAAACAGAGGACCCCTGCACGGCTTCAAATGCGGAGGTGATGAGGGGAAGGGAATAGTTGTTCTTGATGGTTATGGCGTTGAGTCCCGTATAGTCAATACAGGATCTGAGGGATTTATCTTTTTTGTCAACAAAAAAGAAACCGGACCCAAGGGAAACGAGGAGGGACGAATAATTCCTGCCGCGAGGGAGGTCTCCATAGCTCCAAGCTCCTTGTGGGACAAGTTAAAGGGGCTATATGCAACTTTTTCCCCAAAATAAACGTAACAATAGCCTTTTTATTTGACCATTTATGACTCAAACATCTCCTGATGAGCATACTGACACCTTGTCAGCTCACAGTGGGTGTACCTATAAGCCCGTATCCAATTTTTCTATTTTCTGTCGGGTCGGATTTTCCCGCGCTGTCTGCGGATGTGACGTCAAGCGCGTTCATGTTAAATCTTCAAAGCAGTTCAATGGATTGTGCGAATACACAGAAGAGACCCAGGACAACTTTAACACCAACAGTAACTCCACATAAGACTAAAAAAGTTAAACCTCTGACAAGTGCCCGAAAAAGATCGAAGATTGAGAGTGACCGGCGTAGGAGCGTTGCGAGAGCGAGCAGAAAGGAAGAGCAGTTCGTTTTTTGGACACAGGTGTCAGTCGCAAGTTTAAATTTCAGAAAATTGCATATAGCCCCTTTAAAGAGGTGGCCAGAAGGCACCGGGAAGGAGATCTATGGCGCAGTCATACGGCCGGTGGGGGAGAACTTTAGTAAGCTTGGGGCTTACTAAAAACCTGGTGAAGGTTGTTGTACTCGGGGGGGGAACATTTGACAGATCGGGTTGCTCCAACTTTATGGGTGTGCTAGAGTGACTGGATGGGATGGCTGAATGGAGGTAGTGTTGGTGGCAAAAGGGGCTCCAAGACTCAATTCGAGCCTCCCCCAGTTAATGGAGGGGCAATGGACCTTGAGACCTGCACTGAATGTCAGATGTACAGCCGCAAAATAATCTCTCTTTAGGCCCCCCAGTGCTAAGCATGGGTGTAATTCCGGTTTGTTAATACTGAGTATAGCAGCGCAGAATGTTTTGCTCCAATTTAGGCGTTACAAATTGGAGCAAGAGGAGGAGCGTGTTGAAAAGAAGGTGTGGCTTGGAAAATTGTTTTTGTGACCCGCATCAGCAGTTTCGTGCAGTTGCATTTACTGAATTGTGTATATTTTAAGAATAAGAAAAAAAGATATAATTTTTTGTAACTTCAACTTTACAGTTACAAAGCACAAATACACCAAAAATACCTCCATCCCCCTCTTTTTACTTGTTTCATTGCTGGTGTTAACTTGATTTGCATGCCATGCTGTCCTCTACTGGACACGTTTTACTGTTCAACTGACAGTGGGATACACACATGCGCATTACAACCTCCAGTTTTTAGCCCCAACTCCTCTAGAACAAAATTACCTCTTACAGACACCGGTACGAGCCTCTTATTCGCACTAGTATTACCCAATGGCCGCTGGCTGCTCTGCTTTTTAAACTGTCTACAGCTACATATTGCTCCTGTGATTACGCTGGGTGAAAAAAACCCAGAGGCACCAGGCTGGTTAACGTAGGATAAATATTCTAAATCTTGCATAATTTTTCCTGTTAAAGGGGAGTTTTTCCTCTCCACCGTCGCTACATGCTTGCTCAGTATGAGGGATTGCTGAAGGATTGCTGTGGTTGGAAAGTCTGCATCAACGGGGCCCAACCTCACGCCAATGACTGACGCAATCTGCTGGGATTCCTTAAATAGGAAACTTTTTAACTGATTGGAATGTTTGTATAAATGTATTGAAATGACTTCTTGTTAAGTGCCTTGAGATGACATCTGTTGTGAATTGGCGCTATATAAATAAACTGAATTGAATTGAAATAATTAATGCGGGCCGGACCTTGATTGACAGGCCGTTTACGTCGCTGCCTGGCCCATCGGCTAGGCTAATAGCTCACTGCACAGCTGCATGAAGCTAGCAGAGGCTATCTGGCTGTGGACCGGAGCTCAACCTAACGCATTCTGTCTGAGTCTTTTCAGTTTGATATATTAGACTATTAAATAATGTCTGAGCCTAAGTAAAACATGTTTGTAATTACAAAATGTAAGTGTGCGATTTGTGAAAAAAGCAGAGGGGAGGATTTATTTTCTTTTTCTTTACTTTTTATTCATGAAAATAACGACAGGTTTGTGTATGCAGGCTTCAGGGCATCTTACTCATACATTTAAAAACTGACAGAAAATGTGAAAAACAAAATTATTGTTGACATAAAAAATTAAGATAAGATCAAATATATTAAGATGATTAAAATTAAAGATAAGAAGACTTATCCAGTCATAGCAGGTGAGATTATTATTTCCCCGTGGCATCAGCAGCACCCTGTCCGCCCTCTCAGACCCACAACTCTCTCTGCATATTTTTCTGAGGGGAAAAAATTCACCTCTGGAACCCAGCCGTGGTCAGGTGCAGAAATACTTTTCAGATGTAAGAATCCCTCTATACCCTCAGTTTATTAAACCGTGCGCACGGATTTGGGGTCCTGCATGAAAGTATAGATATTTGAGTCATTGTAGCCGGGACCATGTCCGCGGTAATATTGATCAATTACAGTTTCGTCCCCACCACTTAAAAACCTAATGTTCTTTTTTGTTTGTTTTTTAAACAGTGCATCCACCAGTGCAATTTTCATACAGTCAGTATCCTCTTTAATGCAAGGTGTTCTAATTATGCTGCGCTGCCAGCTCCATGCTCCATATTGCATTTGTTGTGCATGGAGTTGAAACAAACCTGGTCACTAGTGAGAACTTAGTCGTATTATTTAAAAGTTAAAGGAATAATACCCTTTTTTCAGTTTAAAGCTCTGAAAACGTCCAGCACGATGCCCAAATCAGCGCGCACATAAAACGTGCGTATGGATTTTATTAAACTGAGGGTACATATGAACCTCAACATATGAACCTCAAAATTATTTCTGCACCTGACCCCTCCCGGGCTCCGTGCAGAGATGAAGGGAAGATTGTTGAGTGTTTTTATCATTTTTCCTCTAGTCTGTCAAACGGATTCTGGGTTGATTGCGCATAATCCCCTCTTGAACTCTGCTGTGGAGACAGAACGTGTAAACTGCAGCCCTTAATTTATGAAGGTGTTCGCCGACAGGGGCGGATCTAGAAAAATATTTATGGGGTGGCAAGAAAGGGGCAAGAATTTTTCAGGGGTGGCACCATATGCCAGAATTTTATATATATATTGGTTTTATTGATCAGTCAAACACATGCTTCACCTCTTCACTCCCCAGTATTTACATATATGATAGATATATACATGTATTTGTTTTGCTTCAGGTTATTTAAGCACATTAAAGCTGCATTGCGCAATATTTTTGTTAAAATAAAACTATTTTATTATCTATAGTCAGTTTTTTCATCTCCTGACGATACAATTGAATCAAGTGCTGTAGTTTGCTGTAGTTTGATTCTACCGCGGTTGCATGTAGAGGCAGCAATTCCATTTATTTTGAGGTGATTCAGGGTGCGCGTGTGGGCTTGGGAGAGCGCGTAGCGTGACGTAATGATGCACGTACGTACCCATGTACGCAGTCTAAGCTAGCTTAGATAAGTGTAGCTAGCCAGCCACGACACCTTAACAAGCTCCCCGTAAGTCAAAGAAGAAAATAATTTGATCCAGCATTGCAAAATGAGCAAAAATGGCCTCTGCCATCGCAGAGCTCGGAATAATGAGCACACGCCTGAAAGTCATAGGAGTGCGCATTTTGCTGATTGCAGTTTGTCTAACGGCCACATGGTGCACTCTCTGCAGCACCTTCAGCAAACTAGCAGCTTTAAAGGTTCACAAGAGAATATAATGCAACTATTTTCATGAGCTTCAAACTCCTAATGTCCAATTTTACCCCCTTAACATTCCTGCAATTTCCGCCCTACATTTTCTTAAAACGCATACCCAAAATTTACTTAAAGCTGTTCTTGAACCATTTTTAGTAGAGACATGGCTGGGATCTCTTTGGAAAGCAAACACTCTTAAAATTTATCCCAGAACTGTGTTAATATCTCCGAGTGCGATTGTTACCAAGCAATATGAATTTTAATACACTGAAAAATATATTTTTTATGTCCGATTATTTATTTTATATAAATACATGATGTAAAAATGGCTTTAAGAATAGGTTGGGACCTAAAACACACTGTGGGTCTAAAGCTTAAAGTATTACCTTCATCGACACCAAATTTGACAGCAATAACCAAAAAATGACTATTCTGCACACATTTTTCTAACTACAGGTCAAAGGTGGTCAAAAGTGTGCCATATGCGCCATCTCCTGGGTAAATGCCGTAGTCCGCACTGAATAAAAAATATCGTCAGAATCATAACTGCATCTTCTCATATAAAGCTCCACGGCTTCCTTCAATGTTGTATTTTAATTATAAAGGGTGTTTGGACACGGTGCTGCAACAGTATGTTACCGGTACGCACTGTGCGTAATATCTTCATGAATAAGACATTTTACACACATCATATACTATGGCAGCGCCCGGTCCGCCCGGTCAAGTTATATATCTGCGTTTGCAGCATTACATTGGCTATTCGATGCGTCAGTCATCAGAGTTCTGGACCGCAATTGGTTCGAGTTACTTACCATAACGTGACTTTTCATCCATGCACCATTGATTGGCGGATGGATGAAATAAACCGGATGAACTTTTTTTTTTCTTCTGGGCATGCTCGGTGACCTTCGTAGGCGGAAGTAGAAGCGAAGGAATCGAAAACAAAGCCTTAAAGACTACAAAAATGGCCATAGACAGTATCGGCTGTATCAGGATATTGTCGACCGTGGCCTTATTAGTATTCATTTCCGGGGAGTAGGATTTAAATCATTTTAGATGACAATTATTACCATATTAATCCATTCATAGCAGCACATACGAGGCACTTTCATCCACACACATTCAACACACATACAGTGCACACACTTTTCATTCAGGGAAGCTTACTTAGGGATTTAATACAGGGATTTAATACTTAACACATTGTTATACACTATTATTATACACTGTATATATACAGTCAATGTTACACACATGTAAACATCTTGCAGATTAGACTAGGCTAATAAACATCCTCCACTCGGCTTTACATACATTTTGACAGCAATCTGTCTTGAGACTTTTTTTATCCAATTATCTTCGATATCACGTTGTGATAATTCAGTTTGAATTGCTGTATTTCGTTCGATTGTAATTATAGTAACACTACATTTTAATAATTATTTTAAGTTATGAGTTCTTACCTTATGAGATTGGGGAGAAAAGAGAGTCGTCAGAGGCGCACAGATGGCTGCAGTAGAATGAAGCGGGAGCTCTATATATACAGTCAATGAGTGGATTAGCCTTTAGCTTAGCTAGCCAAGTTTAGCATCAGAGCTATAAACAGCAATAAACTTCTGTTTAATGGCAGTTGGCAATAAACATTTGATGCATGCTAAGTATGCCCTACTTATTTTTACAAAGTACTAAAAAACAAACAATTATATTTTCTGTATTATCCAAATTGAGGTGTTTATGTCATTGTGTGGATGTCGATTGTGGTATAGCCCTGTGAGTGAGACTGTTTCACCCTGATTTGGTTGAATGCACTGCACAGAATGATAGTGGAGACAGGGCCCGCTCTACGGGTGGGCAAGGGTGGGCAATGCCCACCCAAACAGAGTGCCTTCCCACCCAATAACAATACAAGGAATCGAATGTGACTTAGTTTAGTCTTCCAATTAAATGGTTTAAAACATAGCAGGACATATCTACACTTTTGATTGGACGTGCTGTAGATATATATATATATATATATACAGCTAAAACCTAATACTGAGTATAATATAACTTAAACAGAATATCATATAGCCTAAACCTAATACAGAATAGAGTGTAACTATATTATATAGCCTAATGTTATTAAACAATATATTATATAGCTAAAGCATAATACAGAATATAACTATAATATAACTTACATAGAATATCATATAGCCTAAGCTTGATAAAGAATAGAGTGTAACTATAATGTATAGCCTAATGTTATTAACAATATATTATATAGCTAAAGCCTAATATTGAATATGATGTGACTATAATGTAATATATAACATGATATAACAATAGTATAATACCTAATATATTTACTGACCCATAATATATATTTAGATAGATAGATAGATAGATAGATAGATAGATAGATAGATAGATAGATAGATAGATAGATAGATAGATAGATAGATAGATAGATACTTTATTGATCCCCAAAGGGAAATTCATCCAACTATCCATAGTTCCTTTCCCCAAATGTATACAAATGTTATATTTCAGCTTCTGTTTATTAATGGAAAACCCATAAAAGCTTTAAACCTACAATACAATAATACAATAATGTGCATTTGATTATTGCCATCTAGTAGTCAGCGTTCATATATCCGGTAAGTCCTTCCAAAATGCGTAGTCACAAAGAAACAACATAATCTGGGTCTTCATCCAGTCGGGGGGGGGGGGGGGGGGGGGGGATTTTAGTGCCCCACTCCGCCCCTGACTGTAGTGGTCTGTATTTGACAATGGATACCATAGAAAAGGGGAGAGAATTGGGGGGAGAATTAGAGGATGACATGTGTACCAAGTTTGGGACACCATCCTGGGATCTAGGAAAATAATAATAATAAAAATCAAATAGTTCAGACTCAATTAATGTTTATGTTTATTATTTATGAGATAACTAAACAATTGATGAAGGAATAAGTTATTGGCATTCTTTGAACAGCAAGTTATTTCACATGTATGTTAAATAATAACAAATGACTGAAAAAATGCAAGTTTATTACAAAAATAATTCAACTTTTCAGTCAGATGCTTTAATTAACAAACTCAGTAAGGTAGTAACACATAACTAAACTACTAAATGAAAGAAGAATGAATAATAAAACTACCAATGTAAAACTGTAAAATGGGAAAATATGCAAAGAAGTACAAACAATACCCAGTAAATTTATTGTCCCAGTTCAGTATGAATATGTATGCTTAAAGACCAAGGCTCGTATTGAAGAGTTTTGTTAGAGAAGCTATGTTAGTAACTGTAATTAGTTTAACACTAATTAACACCTTATGGTTTAGGTTCAAACAACCAATTCACAATGAAAAGCAGAAGTGAAAACAAAAACATTCTTTAGAGGAAGTAATGTTTCATTAAATTCTTTGCTGAATTAGAAATCAGTAACCTTTGGAGAATTTATTCTATTTTATGGATCAGTCACCTCAGTGATTGATCTAATTTACTATTTAGACATACTAAGAAGGCGGTTTCAAAAACAACTTATATGATTAATTTTTTGTGGGTAAAACTATCTATTTTAAAGCTGATCTGTATTTTGAATACCGTATGTAGCAATCCTTATTGTTTATGAACGCTAAAGGTCTGCAAAAAGCAGGCCACACTAATCAGAACAAGCATCTGATTAGCAAATGTATGCAGCAATAGCCATTATGTTTTGCTTACCAACAAAGAACAAAGGAAAAACTCAACATCATGTAAAGAAGACACCTGGAAAATGATCAACTACTAAAATGATTATTTGTTGAAAAAAAAGATGCTCCAACTTAAACACTTTTTAATTACAGATGTTAAAAATATAACAAAATATATTAATACATATTTAAATGTAATATAGAACAATTATTTAACGTTTAATTTCTTCCTTATAGATTTTATTTTTCAGCCATTTTTATTTAATTTTTTATCAGTTTTTATTCGAAAACATCTTTTTCACAAAGTCAACTTTTATTTCAAAATGGTGTTTTTTCAAGTGACTTATTTATTTCAGAATGACACTTTTCAATAAAATGAGTCCAATCAAGGTCAGACAGTTGGACCTGCATCCCCATTGGCTGGTGCTTCAACATCAATCTTCCTGGAGGAGAATGGCAAGGCAAGGCTAAGATCCTTTTATAGTGTTGTTGTATTTAATGCCTGTTTGATATTGTGTAAGGCTTTATCCAATCAAAATATTGGCTGAATACTTACCCACTTTTTTAATTAGATTGTGTAAATCCAATCTGCCAGTGTTGCAACAGGGTTCTAAAGATGCCCGGGTCAGAGATCAAACACAAACAATCAATAAAAGGTTTGATAAATAACACAGTGTTTAAATAATTCTCCCTTTAATTGATTGTTTGTACACAATCTCTGACCAGGGGTTCTTCTGCCAGTCTCCTCCAATGTTCTGGCTTACACAGAAAACATGTCAGCAATAACTCCAGTTAGCTGTGGTTATGTCGAACAACACTAAAATATATCTAAAATCTAACTGAAATATCAAAATGACTCAAGAAGGCATCTTATGATAAATTATTTCTCTCAATTTGTTCTGATAGAGTAACTAGAGCTGAATAATGTTCCTGCAACTCCGCCCCCCGAGTTAGCTTGTTGTTGCTAGCTGAACTGCAGTGAGTGAGAACGGCTATCCAGGAAGATCAATGTTTAAGCACCACCCAATGGGCGTTAAGGTCCAACCCACTGTCCCTGGTTGGAGGATGAACTAATTCAGTTGAAAAGTCTCATCATGAAATAAAAGAGCCATCAAGAAAAAACATCATTATGAAATAAAAGATGACTTTGTGAAAAAAAAATTTTAGAATAAAAACTGTGGAATTAAATAATAATGGCTAAAAAAATTAAAATATTATTTAAAAAAAAAGGTCAGTTAAATAATGTTTTTTATTGATGCCGGGATTCCGTTTTCCACAAATGAACTGAACAGACTGTTGGACGGCTGGAAGCCATTGTCCCCAGATGGACTGAGCAGACTGCATTTCCCTGCATTCATAGCGGTGACCCCAACACACTCCTATTGGTCCGTGACCACCAACGATGACATCACGGCCAAAGGGCTATAAGAAGGGTGGTGGCGGCCATTTCAAATTGTTCTCAGCAGAAACTTCTGCTACAGAGAGAACATCTCACCGGTGAAAATTATCTTTTGTTCTGACCCGCTGGACCGGAGAGAACTCTAATTTCAAAGCTTCAAAGTGCTCATTACTGTTTGTGTATCTAGCTTGGATTATATCAGGACTGTTCCAAGACAGTTCGTTACGACGTCAACCTGCAAGCCATCCAGCCTGCATTTGGGACACACGTTCCTAAAATCCTGCGCAGGTTCTAAATTCCTTTTTGTTGCTCAACTATGGACACATTTTGCTCTCCTCTTCGTGGACTGGACTTCCCTCAAAGCAAAGTAGGACTGAACCGGTTCATTTATGCTAATCTTGTGTCCGGGCAGATAAATAGGGAAAATAGAGTTCTTAAAGAGTTACAGGAGCTTGCAAAAGTATTCGGCCCCCTTGAACTTTTCCACATTTTGTCACATTACAGCCACGAACGTGAATCAATTTTATTGGAATTCCACGTGAAAGACCAATACAAAGTGGTGTACACGTGAGAAGTGGAACGAAAATCCTAAATGATTCCAAACATTTTTTACCAATAAAAAACTGAAAAGTGGGGTGTGCGTAATTATTCACCCCCCTGAGTCAATACTTTGTAGAACCACCTTTTGCTGCACTTACTGCTGCCAGTCTTTTAGGGTATGTCTCTACCAGCTTTGTACATCTACAGACTGAAATTCTTGCCCATTCTTCGTTGCAAAACAGCTCCAGCTCAGTCAGATTAGATGGACAGCGTTTGTGAACAGCAGTTTTCAGATCTTGCCACAGATTTTCGAATGGATTTAGATCTGGACTTTGACTGGGCCATTCTAACACATGGATATGTTTTGTTTTAAACCATTCCATTGTTGCCCTGGCTTTATGTTTAGGGTCGTTGTCCTGCTGGAAGGTGAACCTCCGCCCCAGTCTCAAGTCTTTTGCAGACTCCAAGAGGTTTTCTTCCAAGGTTGCCCTGTATTTGGCTCCATCCATCTTCCCATCAACTCTGACCAGCTTCCCTGTCCCTGCTGAAGAGAAGCACCCCCAGAGCATGATGCTGCCACCACCATATTTGACAGTGGGGATGGTGTGTTCAGAGTGATGTGCAGTGTTAGTTTTCCGCCACACATAGCGTTTTGCATTTTGGCCAAAAAGTTCAATTTAGGTCTCATCTGACCAGAGCACCTTCTTCCACATGTTTGCTGTGTCCCCCACATGGCTTGTGGCAAACTGCAAACGGGACTTATGGTTTTCTTTTAACAATGGCTTTCTTCTTGCCACTCTTCCATAAAGGCCAACTTTGTGCAGTGCACGACTAATAGTTGTCCAATGGACAGATTCCCCCACCTGAGCTGTAGATCTCTGCAGCTCGTCCAGAGTCACCATGGGCCTCTTGGCTGCATTTCTGATCAGCGCTCTCCTTGTTCGGCCTGTGAGTTTAGGTGGACGGCCTTGTCTTGGTAGGTTTACAGTTGTGCCATACTCCTTCCATTTCTGAATGATGGCTTGAACAGCGCTCCATGGGATGTTCAAGGCTTGGGAAATCTTTTTGTAGCCTAAGCCTGCTTTAAATTTCTCAACAACTTTATCCCTGACCTGTCTGGTGTGTTCTTTGGACTTCATGGTGTTGTTGCTCCCAACATTCTCTTAGACAACCTCTGAGGCCGTCACAGGGCAGCTGTATTTGTACTGACATTAGATTACACACAGGTGCACTCATCAGGCAATGTCTATGGGCAACTGACTGCACTCAGACCAAAGGGGGCTGAATAATTACGCACACCCCACTTTTCAGTTATTTATTTGTAAAAAATGTTTGGAATCATGTATGATTTTCGTTCCACTTCTCACGTGTACACCACTTTGTATTGGTCTTTCACGTGGAATTCCAATAAAATTGATTCACGTTCGTGGCTGTAATGTGACAAAATGTGGAAAAGTTCAAGGGGGCCGAATACTTTTGCAAGCCACTGTAAATATCATTCATGTTGGTTTAAAGTGTTTTTTAGTGCTGAACCTGTTGGCTCATTTACAGTCGCTGCACGCATAAGTTTGAGCTTTATTTACTCTGTTTGCAACTGTTTTTTATCCTGAGCGGATCCCACACTTTCTTTCTTTTTTCCTTTCTCTCTTTTCCTCCCTCTTTCTTGCCCTCTGATCACCTACTTGGCAGAGTCGGGGTGGTTTTTATCCCGAGCGGATCCCACACTTTCTTTCTTTTTTCCTTTCTCTCTTTTCCTCCCTCTTTCTTGCTCTCTGATCACCTGGTCGGCAGAGTCGGGCTCGGTCCGACTTGCTATAGCTGGTCTGTTAGCTGAAAGGTTAACTCTGTTGTCCCTTGTCTGTTAGTTAAAGCTGTGGCCTCCATTTTAACCAGAGGTATTTTATGGCCCTTTGTCTCCTTACCCCCAATTTCCACTGCATGCGATCGGCTCCAGTCCGCCGCGATCTCACGATAAAAGCCAGTAATAAATGCGGAAGTCAGAACAAAATTTGTTATTCCGTGGAATACTAACGGAAAATAACAGTTATTCTCTGTTATTCTGTGTCAAGATATTTTGGACAACATATGTAAATATACACGGGCTTATATTAATATAGCTATGCATACAAAAAAATCCTAGTTCGTCTTTATTGATGTATTTTGAAAATCACCCGGAAATGTGTTTGTTCTATATCCTGTTGGTCCTTAGTGATTTGTGTAGATATACTGCGGACTTGCTCCGGTGTCCAGCAAAAATAGAATCAATCCTATTTTTGCTGGATGGTGAAACGGCTGTCGGTGCCACTTGGCGGCGGCAGTGGAAATGCTCTCATTGCCTACAATAGGAGCGTTTTTTCTGTGGAGTGCATGCCGGAGCGGAGCGCATGCAGTGGAAATTGGGGGTTATACTCCATGTGCTGTCCTCCATCTTGGCCAGAGATAAGTTTATAGCCCTTTGTCCCACAGGCTATCTTAGTTGAGCCCCCTGGGTGAGAGCCACCTTCCTTTCTGAACACAACTCCCCTCCTCTCCCCTGCGAAAGCTGTCTGATTGTCCCTGATCCACTTTGTGTTAATTGTGTTTAATTTTCACATATTATTGTTTTCTAAGATCATTAGTAGTTAGTTACATGCTTTAGAATAGATGGGAACTATTGACAAAATGTTTTGGCTGATGTGGTTGATCTATTTTCTTAATAATTTCCCCTTAGCTTAAAGGCAAGGCAAGGCAAGGCAAGGCAAGGCAAGGCAAGGCAAGGCAAGGCAAGGCAAGGCAATTTTATTTGTATAGCACACTTTCAACAACAAGGTAATTCAAGGTGCTTTACATGATTAAGTGGTAAAATACACATAGCAGTAAAACACAGACAAAGCATATCAAGTAAAAACAGCAATAAAGCATGAAGCACACACAGATACATCAAAGCATTACAAAGTATATCATGTAAAAACAGCAGTAAAACACAAAGAATACACAAAATATGATACATAAAGCATTAATCAAAGGCAACTTTAAACAGATACGTTTTTAGTTGTGATTTAAAATAACTCAGTGTTTCAGCAGCTTTGCAGTTTTCTGGAAGTTTGTTCCAAATTTGAGGAGCATATAAACTGAAAGCTGCTTCTCCATGTTTGGTTCTGATTTTAGGGATGTTCAGTAGACTGGAATTGGAGGACCTGAGTGGTCTGGTGGGTTGGTATAGTAACAGCGGATCTTCAACATATTTAGGTGCTAAGCCATTCAATGATTTATAAACTAGTAAAGTATTTTGAAGTCTATTCTCTGAGCTACACAGAGCCAGTGTAAGGACTTTAGAACTGGGTTGATGTGCTCTACTTTCCTGGTTCTAGTGAGGAACACGAGCAGCAGCGTTCTGGATCAGCTGCAGCTGTCTGATTGACTTTTTAGGCAGACCTGTGAAGATGCTGTTGCAGTAATCAATCCGACTAAAGATAAGTAAGTAAGAAATTTGGAGGTGTAGATTCTATCAATACAGATGTTTCATTATTTTTATTTAGCCATGTTTGTGATTAAAAAAGGGCATGTATTCTATGTTCAATGATGAATTAATTGATTAGGAGTGACTTTCCTGAAAAAAACCTAATATTTTAGTAAAGCTAACTTAAGTGATTTGATAATCGGTAGCTGAACCTTCTGACAGGTGATCAATTTGAGATTTGTTTTATTATAAGTGCGTTTGGCTTAAATTTTTTGTTTTTGGTTTTGGGGGTGGCCGGACGACTTCTGGAAGACGGTGGGAGTGGGATTACTGTCCGGTTCCCTTGCACATCAGATGTCCATGATTACCAGTTCAGGCATGGGCAGAGTTGTCTGTAAGAGAAGTTTTCTTTAATTACTTTGCGTAATGCGTACAATTAATGTCCACGGCGTGTGAATTTACACCTTCAAAA
Source organism: Valencia hispanica (assembly GCA_963556495.2). Lineage (NCBI taxonomy): Eukaryota > Metazoa > Chordata > Actinopteri > Cyprinodontiformes > Valenciidae > Valencia > Valencia hispanica. Next base: position 4,985,324 of record OY747705.1, on the reverse strand, counting down.
AGAGACTGGAGGTCTTCTAATACAGAAGTGGTGCCCCGAATATTAATGGATTAAACTTGAACCTCATCAATAATTATATTAATATTAAATTATTGATCATAATTATTGATGGTTATGTAAACCAGACAAAAATTTGCTCACTCCGTGTCACACCATTGATAAATACAATTTTAAAGGAAAATTTAAAATGTTTCATACTAACCAGCTTAGAATTTTATCTGCATTTAGTTGAATTTCGTTGTGAATGGCCTATACTTGTATGGCGCTTTATTTAGTCCCTGAGGAACCCAAAGTGCTTAGGGTTGGTGTCATTAGTGTCATTCAATGGGTGAATGACTGAATTTCATTCAGTCATTCACCTATTGGCGATGGTAAGCCACATGGAGCCACAGCTGCCCTGGGGCCCACTGACAGAGGTGAGGCTGGTGAACGCTGGTGAACGCTGGCGCCACTGGGCCCTCTGACCACCACCAGCAGGCAGAAGGTTGAAATGTCTTGCCCAAGGACACAATCACTGAGATGGATGGCTCGAACCAGCAACCATCTGGTTACAAGATGAGCTCTAAACTCCTGAGCCACAGTCACCCCCCAGTTGTCACATATATTTGTCTATTATTTATCCATGTAGATATTTTTTTCATAATGTTTTATTTATTTATTTTGCAAGATAGTCCTGGATTCAAATCCCAGTCTGGGGTCTTTCTGCATGTAGTTTGCGTGGGTTCTCTTTGGGTAAAATGTGGTCAGAAATATTTGAGGCGAACCAGGAATCCACTAGGGACAAGAATGAAAGCACATGACCACAACATAACCTCAACATAACAGATACTCCCACTAGCCAAACATTTCCATGGCTTAAAGTATTGTTTTCCTGTTTGAAAACCAGGGATCCTGGTCAAAAGATACTTCATGGATACAAATGGATCAACAAAATCCAGAGTTGTATGCCACTTGGTCTTAATGACATTTAATATGATTTAATCTTTGTAAATGGTTATTTTCTAGTGATCTTTCATGGTCCCTCAGTTCAGTAGATTCAGATTCAGCAGATTTACTTTACTGCACTTAGCATTTGTACTAATGTATCTAAACAAGGAATTAGGAAATAAGCCAGGGGTGACAACACCCACCAAAGGCCCAAATCTGGCAAACTCATCAGTTATTACTTTTCCATTCATCATCCCTTACCTGAACAATTAATAATTCAATTCAATTCAGTTTATTTATATAGCGCCAATTCACAACAGATGTCATCTCAAGGCACTTAACAAGAAGTCATTTCAATACATTTATACAAACATTCCAATCAGTTAAAAAGTTTTCTATTTAAGGAATCCCAGCAGATTGCGTCAGTCATTGGCGTGAATACTTGCCCTTACCCTAATTTTAGTCTTCAACCATAAATGTTTGTTTATCTCCCTCTCCATCTCCATACCTTAGCCCTTATCTTATAAATTTTACTAATCCTATCCTACTTATAGGCCCCCCTGCCCTGATGATTACCACTTACTCTAACTGGTATCCTAAAATCTCATTTTACCCTCATTCCCTCCATCACCCTAACTGTAACCCTATCCCCTCTAAAATCTCACTGACTGGATCCTATGTGTGTGTGCGTGTGTGTGTGTCTTTTTACCCGTACAACTGGGGTCATCATTCCCGAAGGCTTGTGATTTGCATAACAATCACATGGAATATTAATTTTTCCAATCTTCTCTTCTTTGCAGTAAATGTTTTCACTGCTGTAAATACCTTGAGGAGTAGCAACACTAAAACTGATAAATAATGCACAACTGATAAATGAAGCACTATCTCATTTAATGTGTGTGTGTTTGCGCGTGTGTGTTAAAGTTAGTGCTAAATAAGTCATTCTTGTCTTTTGAGGATGTGTGCATTTTCTGCCAGGATAGAAAAAATGGAGCATATGTTTCTTGTTGTACCAACACAAAACCAAGGGTTTCTTTCCCTCGACAAAACAGCTGTAGCAATTACCAACTTGAGTACATATATTCACATACATTTGCTGTCGGGGTGATTGTCAGTTAGCAGGGTTATAGTGCTTCTGGCTTTATGGGAATTTTTGAGCTTGATTCCAGCTTCTCCTTAGTCAGTCTGTTCAAACATTTCGATTCAATTTATCTATGTAGCACCAATTCACAGCACGTCATCTCAAGGCACTTAACAAGTCATTTCAATTCAATTCTACATACATTCCAATTATCCTTCAATTCATTATTCCATTCAGTTTAAACATTTTCTATCTAGGGAAATCCAGCAGATTGCATCGAGTCATTGACTTGCAGAATTCACTCCTCCTGGACCAACATGTAGCGAGAGCAGACAGATGCCTGCGTTGTGTCATTGACTTCACAGCAATCCCCCATACTGAGCATGCATGTAGCAACAGTGGAGAGGAAAACTCCCCTTTAACGGGAGGAAACCTCCAGCAGAACCAGAACCTTGCTCAGTATGAGTTGCCTGACCTGGCGCCAGGGTTGTTCTAGAATTGCACTGCTCTGGGTGGCTGCATGTTGGCTACATGCTAAGTTTTGGTTTTTGTACATTGGTTCCTCTGTTTTCTTGAGGAAGACTGCATTTTTTTACCTGTATACTTTCTAGGTTTTGGTGCTGTAAAGCTGAAAGGATTTTAGCTGTTAATTTTTTACTTATTGATAACTTGTTATGATGTGTAACCATGGCAACAATGTGGTTTAGCAGCTGATTAACATTGCAAAAGCTGAGATAATACCTCAACTGAAGCCACAAATCCCTGATGAGTTGATAAGGAGGAGACGTGGATGCAGACCAGGAGCAAAAGGGAAACAGAGAAGGAGGACGTTCAAGTCATCTCTTCAAGTGATCCTAATCGGCAACGTGAGATCACTGGCTAACAAGATGAATGAACTCCAAACCCTTACAAGGACTCAGCCAGAATATTGGGAATGCAGTGTTATGTGTTTTACTGAGACGTGGCTGCAGGATCATATCTCCTACTCAAACGTCTCTCTGCCAGGCTTCCTGACTGTACGAGCAGACAGAGATCTGAAGACGAGCAGGAAAAGAAAAGGAGGTAGAGTAGCAGTCATCCAGGATATGTTACTGTGAAGTGTCATCTCTGCAGCCCAGATATTGAACTCTTGGCAGTAAGTGTTTGTTCATATTATTTACCAAGAGAGTTCACCAGTATTATTTTGGCAGTTGTTTACATTCCACCTTCAGTCGTTCTGACAATGCATGTGATGTTATCAGTTCCACTCTTGCTAATCTACAGACCCAGTACCCCAATGCATTTGTGGCAATATCTATTTTAATCATGCCTCGCTCTCTACTACACTTCCAACGTTTCAACAGTTTGTCAGCTGCTCTACAAGAGAAAACAATACCTTGGATTTGTTTTATGCAAATGTAAAGTATTCATACATGCCTAAACCAAGACCTCCTCTGGGACAATCAGATCACAATCTTGTTTTTCTCTGTTCAGAATATAAGCCACTTGTTCAGAGGCAACCTGTTACAAAGAAAACTGTCAGAAAATGGTCACATGAAGGGTGGGGGGATGGGGGTGGTGTGTGTAGCTGCTTTCCCAACATCCAACCCCTCTGTTTTAAATACACATTATAACAACACTCATCAACACCATACTCAAGCGGGAGGAGGGAGGGAAGGGGTTCTTTCCACACCCGTTTGCTATTGGCCATCAGGGGTTGGAGTCCTGGAAGAAGGAACAGGCGGTCTGGTCGGGGCCTGGGCTGGTGGGCTGCTTCGCCATTGTGTGGGCTTTGGCGGTCTGCTTCTCTCCATCTTAGAGGGTGGGGGACCACGTCCTGAGTCCGGGGGCTAGTTGCTCTGCTGAGGTATCGGTACCTGGACCTGGGAGTACAGTGTGCATGGGGAGTTTGTGTGAGTGTACAGTTTCCTTTCTTGTGTGTCTTGGTGAGCAGGTGAGCGTGTATGTGTGTAAGAAGTAGGGAACATTTGACTGTCTGTGTTTTCCTGTGTATCCGTCAGGTTGGGACTGTGTAGCTGGCACTTCAAATATTTAAGGGGATTTCTTTCCTGTCCAGCAGATCAGAAATAAAGGGAATTCACCTGTGAAAAGTGTCTCCTTTCCATTGACAGAGCAGCGCCCAAGACAAATTTTGCCAGTTGTTGCTGGCCTTTATAAACTTGGTGATCACTGGCCACAGACCAATTGAAATGCGTTAGAGGCACAGCTAGGAATGCTGGGAAATGCAGTCTGTTCAGTTCATTTATAGAAAAAGAAATCCCAACACAGCCTGGCTCCTCCATTGATGGCTAACATCAGCTAGGCTCCTCCATCGCAAGTCACCCTGAGGATGACCACCCGGCTGTTCGCCTGATTGCATGGGGACGTCCACGCGGCCGTCTACCCGACCTCCAGGGGCGTATCTTCCAGAATTCAGGCCCTCCTTCCATGGGCCCCCTCCGCCCACTCTTGGAAAGGTGCTTATTTTTTATTTTCACTGCAGGTCATCTGGTATCCACTCAATCGGCTCTGCTCACTCTCTGTCTAAGCATTGTCTGCACCTGTGTCCAATTCCAGTCACCAGCTGATTAGCATTCCCCTCGTGTATTTAAGCCCTTCACCTTCTCTCACTCCCTGTCAGTTCATACTGATTCTCTCCTGCTCATCTCATGTCAGTCTGGTGTCCTGTCTTCGTCACTCCAATCCAGCCATTATCATAATTTTCGTCTTTAATAAATCATCATTGTATCTTACCTGCATATGCATGTGGGTCCATACAGCAACCAGGACACCTGACAGTAAAAAACCTCTGTGTTATTTTTGACCAATACATGACATTCAAATCCAATATTAAACAAGTTTGTAGGGTTTCCTTCTTTCACCTCCAGAATATTGAAAAAATTAGAAATATCCTGTCCAGTCCACATAGTGCAATTAAAATCTAAATCGTTTAGTTGTTCCAAAAAGCTGCAGCAAGAGTTCTGATGAATATTAAAAAGAGAGATTAGATTTCTCCTGTTATAGCTTCCCTTCTAACTAAGTCCCTGTAAAATCCAGAATAGAATTTAAGATCCTCCATTTTACAAATAAAGCCCTTAATAATCAAGCTCCGTCATGGTAAATGATAAATGGCCTGTACTTGTAGGGGTGTGCCGATTCACCATAAATCGATTAATTACAATGTGAAACGTGCAAAATCGATAACAATTCAAAAGTGTTCAAAAATTGACTTTTTTTGATTAAATGAGGCCTGCTGCACGGACATTTTTAGGGGACGGACCGGCAAAACTGTTTAAGCCATGCAGCGCAAAACGTTCAAAATACAGCAAATGTTTGACGATGCCAAACAACCTGCTTTGTAAAAACAAGTGGAGTTGCTGATGCAGCAGTATATAGCCAACAGCATCAACATATTTCCAGAAGTGCTGTGGAGAAATATTAAACTAATTCAGAAAACAAGGCTAAGTATAGGAGCACCACAGCTAAATGTGCTGCTCTTAATGTGGACCAAGTTAAGTAGATCTACCGTTGCATGAGAAATAGCAGAGGAGGTCAGCAAGAGAAAGCTCCTAGTATCAACATCCATGAGGTGGAATTCCTTTTTTGATGCTGTGAAAAGAATCGCAGAAATCCCCATGAGTGAGCTGAATATCCTGTGCACCAAGCTGGGAGTTAAGTGTTTCAAAGACAAAGAGTACCAGTTTCTGCATGAGAACTGCACCACCATGAAGCCTCTGACTTCAACATTGGACATTTTACAAGGAGACTGTCCTTGTGGGACTTTACTACCCACATTTGAAGTTTTAATGCAGAAGACCCTAGCTGTGAAAGATGCTCTCTCCAGGATGACTGCAGGCCTTTCAGAAGTGACAGTGCAGACATTTTCCATTTTTAAGGTAGTTAAAATTTCTTGCATCACACAAATTCATAAACATGGAACAGAATATAAAAAAAATCACATTAAATACCCACTTTAGTAAGTAATCTAAAACAAATTTAAATACACAATATTGATCCCAAATTAGCATTTATGTGCAATTAATTCAGTGACATGATAAACAGTAGGCTTAAACAATGAATTCTATTTTTCAGGTTATCCAGACCCATTTTGCCGACGTGCTGGATAACAAAGATGCCCTTATCGCAACTATCAGTTGTCTAAAATTCAAACTTCGGTGGCTGAGAGACACAGGTAGAAGTGAGCAAGTAAAAGATGTTTTCTCAATTCTAATGTCACCTTTAGCAAAATTGTTTTTGATACTAAAGTAAGTCATCTGATGCCATTACAAGGTCAAACTGTACTTTTTGAGATAATCAATCAAATTATTCTTTAATTCTTTGAATAAATTAAAAAAAGAGTTCCTGGGTACCTGCTGCAGGCCTCTACCCCTTGGGCTAGTACTAAACGAGCTGGTGAAATCATCAGATAAATAGGCATTAGCATTTGAAAGGCCAAGAAAGGAACAGTGCACATGTCTTTGTTGCCGTAGACTCTAATTAGAGCATAACTATGGAAATGAGTGAGCTGCAATTCACAGAGCTACCTAACATACCTGAGTTAGTATCAGAACTTTCATTCTCTTTGCATTCTAGGGGAAGAATAACGACATGGTTAATTAAGAGGGATGAAAGTCAGACCTTGAGAAAAAAAATTCCTTTCATCACTCCAATGGCTACTATGTAATTATACTGCTATTTGACCACAACACATTTCTTTCATTTAATGATTGTCTGAAAGCGGTCACTAAGCGCAAATAAAGCCAATAAAGCTGAAAATTATTTCTAGTAGAAACCAACAACTCTTCAGTCACTGTCTCCGTTTAAATAATAATAATAATAAAAAAAACAGGATGCCAACAAAACGGAACAAAAAATGGCAGAAAAAAAAGAGCCAGGACTATGTGACACACTCGGTTACAACAAACTGACCTCATCACAAACTCTGTTCATGGTGGTTCTTTCATGCTCCTCTATAATTCAACTCACATGCCATCTGTTTTTCATACCACTAATGAAGAGGTGTGTTTTATCAAGCTGTTGCTTTGCGTAAAGATTTACCTTGTTTTTCTGGGTTTTTTTGGCATTTGAACAACCTCCAAGCTTCCAACAGGGCTTTTGCCCCAACGCTGTTTGATTTCTTATCTAAGGTCAGTTTTTAACTGACTCTAATGAAGAACCAGTGTAAAAGTTGACTTAGACCCACATCATTGGTTAAATAAAAACATTTTTGCATTGCTGTTTACAGTATCCCTTCAAACAGATACATAATAAAATGTTAGTTTTTTATTTGTGTAGAACTGCAATCCCTTTGCTACCAATTGCACTGCAACAGCAGAACTCTAAATGATTTAAGTAATTTTTACCTATCATTTTAAAAATAGTTTTTTATTTTTTTCCCTGTGCTTATTAGACATGATTACATTAGAAACTAACACTCTACTCTTCTTTGCTGTTTTTTAAGTTATGTAAACCTTTACTGCTTCAGCTCTCGTAGTCCTGACTGAAGGTGTTACAGAGGGGCAAAAAGATATTTGGCATCCACCAGTTGTCCCACTTAAAAAGATGAGAGGTTTGAAATTTTCATAATAGGTACACTTCAACTGTGAGAGACAGAATGTCCATCCATCCATTTTCTGCACCCGTCATTCCTATGCAAGGTTGCGGGGGAGGGTGCTGGTGCCTATCTCCAGCAGTCACAGGGCGAAAGGCGGGGTACACCCTGGACAGGTCGCCAGTCCATCGCAGGGCAACACAGAAACACACAGGACATACAATTCAATTCAACTCAGTTTATTTATATAGCGCCGATTCACAACAGATGTCATCTCAAGGCACTTAACAAGAAGTCATTTCAATACATTTATACAAACATTCCAATCAGTTAAAGAGTTTCCTATTTAAGGAATCCCAGCAGATTGCGTCAGTCATTGGCGTGAGGTTGGGCCCCGTTGATGCAGACTTTCCAACCACAGTAATCCTTCAGCAATCCCTCATACTGAGCAAGCATGTAGCAACTGTGGAGAGGAAAAACTCCCCTTTAACAGGAAGAAACCTCCAACAGAACCAGGCTCAGTAGGAGCGGCCATCTGCCACGACCGTCTGGGGGTTTGAGAAGACAGAGCAGAAACACAGAAGGAACAGAAGATCTGATATAAGAGAACTTTCTATGTTACAGAAAGTAAAAAGTTAATAACAGGACACAGTGGATGTTCAGTTACTGGGAGGATCATCCCAGTCAATGCCCCCGTCCAACAAGGCATTGCGGCCAAGCAGGATACCAGACCAGGTATATCTTCTATGGAGAGAAAAACACTGAGAGAAAACAAAGTTAACAGTCCAAATAACAGAATGTACTGTAATACAACTGGAGAGTCGTAGTCGAAAAGGAAGTAGCAGAGTGAAGAAAATTGGTAAGTCTGTCCTCCAGCAGTCTAAGCCTATAGCAGCATAACTACAGAGATAGCTCAGGATGACCTTAGCCACTCTAACTATAAGCTTTATCAAAAAGGAAAGTTTTAAGCCTGGCCTTAAAAGTAAACAGATTGTCTGCCTCACGGACTAAAGCTGGGAGCTGGTTCCACAGGAGAGGAGCCTGATAACTAAAAGATCTGCCTACCATTCTACTTTTAGAAATCCTAGGAACTACAAGTAAACCTGCAGTCTGAGACCGAAGTGCTCTGTTGGGAACATATGAAACAATTAGATCTCAGATGTATTATCGAGCTTGATTATTAAGGGCTTTGTATTTAAGAAGGGGGATCTTAAATTCTATTTTGGATTCAACAGGGAGCCAATGAAGGGAAGCTAAAACAGGAGAAATGTGATCTCTCTTTTTAATATTCATCAGAACTCTTGCTACTGCATTTTGGATCAACTGAAGGCTTTTAATGGCATTTTGTGGACTTCCATATAGTAAAGAATTACAGTAGTCCAGCCTTGAGGTAACAAATGCATGGACTAGTTTCTCAGCATCACTCCTGCACAGGATGTTTCTAATTTTAGCAATATTCTGGAGGTGAAAGAAAAAAATCGTAGAAACCTGTTTAATATGGGATTTAAATTTCAAGTCTTGGTCAAAAATAACCCAGAGGTTCTTTAAGTTATTACTGGGGGCCAGTTTAATGCCATCCAGATGAAGTGATTGACTAATCAGTTTCTTTTTTAGAACTTCTGGTCCAAAGACAGCAACTTCTGTCTTGTCACAATTTAAGAGCATAAAGTTAAGAGTCATCCATGATTTTATGTCTTCCAGACATGCCTGTAATGTTATGATCCCTAGGTGTTTGTCTTTTGTTAGTTATTTTCCTTATTTAGTTCCATTATCATGTTTAGTTATTCTTAGTCTTTTCCTGTGTTTTCTGCACTTTCTGGTTTCCCCGTAGTCTTGTCTTTAGTAAGTTTCTTAAGATCTCTCTAGTTTCCCAGTTTTCTGTCTCCCAGCCATTTCACCTCCTGTCCCAGCTAATCACTTCCACCTGCTCACTTCCCCTCAGCTGCAACCGCTTCCCTTAATTAGTCCTGCTCCTTCTCTGCTTCACTCTTCACTCTCCTCCTCAGTATAAATTCAGTCCTCTCTCAGTCACTACTCGCTGGTTCTTTGTCATTCTTCCCCGTCTGGTTCCTGCCTTCCCTATTGCCTGTCATTCCTCCCTTCCTGGTTCCTGCCTTCCCTGGTCTGTCTATCCGCGTTCCCTGGTTACCTCGTTATTATTTGTAAGTTTGGATTTTATTATTTAATTAAATCTGAGTTAATTTAAGTTCTGCATTTGGGTCCTCTTTAAACCGCAACCTGACATGTAATCTACCTAACTGACTGGGTTCATCAGGATTTATGGATAAATATAGTTGTGTATCATCGGCATAGCTGTGGAAATTTATCCCATGCTGTCTAATGATTCTACCAATTGGGAGCATATATGGTGAAAAGAATTGGTCCAAGCACAGAACCCTGTGGAACTCCACAAGTAACCCTGCAGTGTAAAGAAGATTTATCATTTAGATGAACAAACTGAAATCTATCAGACAAATATGATTTAAACCAGCCTAGAGCTGTTCCTTTGATCCCTGCAACATGTTCAAGCCTTTCTAAGAGAATATAATGATCGACTGTGTCAAAAGCAGCACTGAGATCTAACAAGACCAGAACAGAAACAAGTCCATTATCTGAGGCCATGAGAATATCATTAGTAACCTTCACCAGTGCTGTTTCAGTGCTATGATGAGCTCTAAAACCTGACTGAAACTCTTAAACAGCTCGTTACTGTTTAGATGCTCACAGACTTGATTAGCAGCAATTTTTTTGAGGACTTTGGATAAGAAAGGAAAATTAGATATAGGTCTGTAATTCACTAAGTCATCTTGATAAAGGGAAGGTTTCTTGAGTAAAGGTTTAATTACTGCTATTTTAAATTCCTATGGTACGTATCCGTTTACTAAGGCTCAGTTCTCTTTAAATGGATGCAGTTCTACGTCAGCACAGAGTTTTTATTGAACCACGGCATGAAACCCCTCCCAAATCAATCTTTGTTCACAGAATAATGGATCAAAGCTTCTTTACATAAGGCAATGCATGATGTACTACATTCTTCTTGATTGTTCACTGTTTTTAAGTATTTCCACATGCACTACAGAATTAAACCCCCATACAATATTTACAGGATTTGTATCTCTTCAATACCCATATTTTAAGACTTTATATCGACAATATATTTCCATTCATTTTAATAGCTGCATTTATGCCTAACCCAAACCCTTACCCTAACCATTACCAGTTATTGCCTAACCTTAACCAAAACATAATTCACACCATACTTCTACCCTAACCCCTAACCCTAAAAAAGGGAGTCCACCATATTAGGACCAGGCTTTGGTCCCTATAAGGTCCATCGCTCTTCAGAAGGTTAGCGAATATGCCTGAATAGGTCCTAAAAAGGATAGCTATACAAGAGCACACGTGTACACAAACACACTACATCCACCATCATGATCGGTTTGTGTGTCACTCATAAGGCAGTTGATGAATGTGTTTTGTGTTCTCTCAAGGTAGCACCTGGATGGCTTAAGTGGCAAAGTTTCTATCATTCTTCAGCAAACCAAGCACCAGCTGCTAGCTAAGACGCTGACATATGTGTGTCAGATATAAATTTGCAAACGGAGAAGTACAGGTGAAAAGATCTATTATTCGTTGTTTTCTTTTGTTGTTTTACAGCTGACCACATTCAGGTTTAATAAATTAGAAAAATAAAACTCAATCAAGATAAACAATCTGCGTGGTATTCAAAAGGAGAGTAATAATGCTGAATGGTGTGACCTAAATGCAGGCAGTAAATTCTAAAAAAGTAAGCGTTTTCTGTGCAATAAAGTCAAGGTAAAAAGTTAAACCAGAGAAAAAGATCCAAAACCAGTGGTCAGACCAGAAAAAAAACCAAACACCTCCACATACTAAGACATTTTGGATAGTTTCATGCTCTCAACTCTGGGAACAGTTGGAGATGCCCTGATTGTTACATGAATCAGCACCAGTGCCCAAAGCAAGGACCATGGAGACAAGAATACATTAGTCTAATTGAAAGAACTTGACCGTCCTGCAAAGATTCGATATTGCAATCCAATTGGAAAGCTTTTGTAAAGAGGTAGGGCAGAGACTATGGTCAGACTTTCTCAAACACAATCAGTTTCTGACCTCACAAATGCGCTTTGGATAAAGGTTAAAGAAAAATCACTAACACTCCTAAAGCTTGTGTAAAGCCTTGTCGGAACAGTGGAAGTTGAAAAGGGTGAACTAAAATCAGATTATAAACTGTGTCACAGAAGTTCACATGTGTATTAAAGGCAGAGGAGAAAATACTATTGGCAAAGTAGTGTAGATGAAATGTCTGCTTTAATCAGTGTAATGTATAGACTTATTGATTGATCTCTAAATAGTTCTATATGTTGTCATGTTATTGAAATTTGGTCTATTACAAATCTATGCCTATGAATTAAACTAACTAAAGACATGGCTAAAAATGTGTGAATGGCAGTGCTCTAAAGTGAGATCAGTTTGGTTCCAAATGGGACTTAATTTCTCAAAAGCCTACAACATACTTAGACACCACTTTCCTTTACTAATTAACACATACTTGTGTATCTACTTGTACTCAGCATTTAATGAAAGGTTTGCAGACTTAAAGCAGATTGCTCATCACTGCATTTTTGTCAAGATATGAATTAAATTTTTTTTTGAGCTTGCTCATATTGATAACAAAAACTGTGTGCAGGGGTCTGCATCTGTATGAAAAACAATGTGTCATCACAAACAAATGTGCTCTAACCAATTATTTCTACTGTAAGGATCAGACTCACTATATTATATGGTGGGTCAGTTCTGCCTCATTGATGCAGACTCCAACCACAGGAACCAAACTGATCTCACTCAAGAGCGCTGCCATTCACACATTTTTCATGTCTTTAGTTAGTTAATTCATAGGCATGGATTTGTAGCTATAAGATGGCACAAACATTTAGGAACTTTGAGACCCTGCAATATATTGACACTCAATATATCATCAAAAATAGCAGTAAAACACAGTCAAAGCATATAAAGTAAGAACAGCAATAAAGCAAGAAATATACACAAAACATGATACATCAAATCATTACTTAAAGGCAACTCTAAACAGAGACGTTTTTAGTTGTGATTTAAAAAACTGTGTTTCAGCAGGTTTGCAGTTGTCTGGAAGTTTGTTCCAGATTAGAGGAGCATAGAAACTGAAGAGGAGCCATCTGCACCGACAGAAGCACATCAACAGCAGCAGCCGAGGCACCGAGACATGGCGCCCTGTGGTGGCAAGGCCAAGACCCCCACCTAAGCTCCACCTGGAGAGCACCCAGGCAGCCACAGCCGAACACCGCTCCCGAGGCAGAGGGCTTCCACAGAGGAAACACTGGAAGGAAGATTAAAATAACAGGTTAAGATATAAAAATAACTGGGATAAATGTGATAAGATTAAATAGTAAAACAGTGATGGAATTGAATCAATTAAAACATACAGGCCAACTAAACAATAATAAATGGTAATCAGTTAAAAGCTATGCTAAAAAGGTGAGTCTTGAGCAAAGCATGCATCAGTGTCTCCGTGTTGGCGCGAGAGAGAATAGGGCGGACTCTGGCAAAATTCTTTTGATTAAAATCTTTTTATGTGAGGGATAAAAGTCAGCTCAGAATCAAAAATCACACCCAGGTTCTTCACTTGTAAAGAAGCATTAAAAGACAGTGATCATAGTTTTGGTAAAGGTTTCTCTCTCTGAGCCTCAGGCCCGATGACTTAAACTTTTGTCCTGGTTGAGCTGGAGAAAGTTTTCTGCCATCCAGGATTTTATGTCTAAAATGCAGTTAAAAAGTGCATCCAATGGCCGTGTGTCATTGGGAGACATGGAGATGTACAGCTGTGTATCACCAGCATAACTGTGAAAGTTAACTCCATGTCTTATCCTTGTTACTGTGGTCCCAGCTCTCTTCAGGTCATTGACCAGTTCCCCTCGTGTAGATCTGGGGTTTTTCCCTCACCATTCTCAAGATCATGTGTATACCACGAGGTGTTATCTTGCATAAAGCCCCAGGTTGAGGCAGATTGTCAGTGATCTTATATTTATTCCATTTTCTAATAATTGCTCCAACAGGTGATTTCTTCTCACCAAGCAGCTTGCTTATTGTAGATTGGCTCGTCCCAGTCTTGTGCATGTCTAAAACCATGTTCCTGGTGTCCTTGGACAGCTCTGGTCTTGGCCATGGTGGAGGTTGGAGTCCGACTGTTTGAAGGTGTGAACATGTGTTAATACAAAAAGGGTGCCATTAATATGTCAATGTGTATATATACACATACATAAATACACACACACACGCAAACAAATGTATGTATGTGTGTAGGTGAGTGTGTGCGAGAGAATGTCCTGCTAGCCTAATGGGATCTACCGCCTGACAAATCACGCGCTTCATAAGGACCTTTTCCTCCAGGTACGACCATTGGAAACACTGGGAAACCGCATGCTCATAGGCCTAGTGCAGATTTCTTGAAAAAGACCTCAGGAGGTCAGATTTAATGACAAAGTGTGATTAGGCATGTCAAATCAAACTTTATTTATATAGCACAATTCACACAATAAACGCAACTCAAAATGCTTTACAAATTAAAATGACCCCACATGCCCACATTCCCTCCCGTCCCAGTAATATAAAAGCAAATTGACAATAATACCCCCGCATTAAACTCATCTTCTGACACACACACACCTACACACGCGTAAGGACATAAGAAGAAAAAAACAAAAAAGCAAATGAATAAATGAAATTAAACGACCTGGGCTGAGTTCAGATGAGCAAGACAAGCTAAGTAAGGAAACACCATCAGGGGAGCCATCTGCCCCAACAGCAGCTGAACCACAGCAGCAGCTGAGGCATCGCCAGGCACACCCGGAGAGCACCCAGGCCGCCACAGCCGACCACCACTCCCGGGGCTGAGGGCTCCCACAGAGGAAACACTGGAAAGTGTAAAATACGGTTAATATATGTGATGATCCCCTCCCTGGGCTGCCACCTTATCGTGGTGGAGGGGTTTGAGTGTCCCAATGATCCTAGGAGTTATGTTGTCGGGGGCTTTTGCTCCTGGTAGGGTCACCCATGGCAATTTGGTTCTAGGTGAGGGATCAGACAAAGTGCAGCCCAAAAGACCCCTATGATGAAAACGACAGATGGACTCAGTGTTCCCTCCCCGGACGCGGGTCACCGGGGCCCCCATCTGGAGCCAGGCCTGGAGGTGGGGCACGTTGGCGAGCGCCTGGTGGCCGGGCCTTTACCCATGGGGCCCGGTCGGGCTTAGCCCGAAGAGGTAACATGGGCCCCCCTTCCCATGAGCTCACCACCTGTGGGAGGGGCCATAGGGGTCGGGTGCTGTGCAGGATGGGCGGCGGCCAAAGGCGGGGACCTTGGCGGTCCGATCCTCGGCTGCAGAAGCTGGCTCTCGGGACGTGGAACGTCACCTCTCTGGTGGGTAAGGAGCCGGAGCTGGTGTGCGAGGTTGAGAGGTTCCGACTGGACATCGTCGGACTCACCTCTGTGCACGGCTCTGGCTCTGGAACCAGTCTCCTCGAGAGGGGTTGGACTCTCTTCCACTCTGGGGTTGCCCCCGCTGAGAGGCGCCGAGCTGGGGTGGGCATACTTGTTGCCCCCCATCTCGGCGCCTGTACGTTGGGGTTTACCCCGGTAAACGAGAGGGTAGCCTCCCTCCGCCTTCGGGTGGGGGGACGGGTCCTGACTGTTGTTTGTGCTTACGCGCCAAACAGCAGATTAGATTACCCACCCTTCTTGGAGTCTTTGGAGGGGGTGCTGGAGAGTGCTCCTCCTGGGGACTCCCTTGTTCTGCTGGGGGACTTCAACCCTCACGTGGGCAATGACAGTGAGACCTGGAGGGGTGTGGTTGGGCGGAATGGCCCCCCCGATCTAAACCCGAGTGGTGTCTTGTTATTGGAATTCTGTGCTCGTCATGGATTGTCCATAACGAACACCTTGTTCAAGCATAAAGGTGTCCATATGTGCACTTGGCACCAGGACACCTTAGGCCGCAGCTCAATGATCGACTTGGTTGTCGTCTCATCTGATCTGCGGCCGCATGTTTTGGACACTCGGGTGAATATATATATATAACCTTTATTTAACCAGATAAAAACCCATTGAGATCAAAACCTCTTTCACAAGGGTGACCTGGCCAAGAAAGGCAGCAGCACACGCCATGACAATCAATACTAACAGACAACAACAAACAAGCAGCAAAAAACATAAAACATTAAAATATTAAAATACTAAAAAGCGAGTGAATAAGAAAATACTAAGGTGCAAGTAAATGTGCAAATAAAAGTCCAGAGGATATAGATACAGTAACAAGTTAAAAACATAGGCACTGTTCAAAAGTTTTCCTTTGACGTTTTCTTAAAATAAACCGGAATGCTTCCAATGAAACAAGTTCTGATAATCTCAGTTCAGATTGGAGAGCATTCCAAGCAGAAGGGGCAGCAAAACTGAATGCTTTTTTTCTTGATTCAGTCCGAGCTCGAGGAACAGAAAAGTGCAAGATGTAATTTGACCTTAAGGCATAACGGCTTCCAGTTCTCTGAAGGAACATGCATAAATATATGGGAGCCAGGCCAAGAAGAGCCTTAAAAACTAGGGTCATCCAATGTGTATGGCGTCTTACATTGAGAGAAGGCATGCCAGCTTTTGCATATAATTCACAGTGGTGGGTGAGGTAACTGCAACCAGTAATAAAGCTCAGCGCACAGTGATAGACCGGAGTTAAAGATTTGAGGCAGCTAGATGAAGCTGCCATATACACCACATCACCATAATCAAGGACAGACATGAAAGTTGCTGACATCAGAAACGTTCGAGCTCTGAGTGAAAAACATGATTTGTTTCTATAGAAGAAACCAAGCTTTACCCTTAATTTAAAGATCAAATTTTTGATGTGGAATTTAAATGAAAGTGCATCATCAATAATGAATCCCAGATATTTATAACTGGTGACCAAATCTATAGTCTCACCCCGGACAGTTCTGATGGAAGGGAGATTTTCTTGAGGAACAGCTGAATTTGAAAAAATCATCATTTTGGATTTATCAGCATTTAAAACCAAGAGAGAGGGGCAGAGCTGTCCACTGACCACTACCTGGTGGTGAGTCGGCTCCGATGGTGGGGGAGGACCTGGAAGGCCCAAACGTGTTGTGAGGGTCTGCTGGGAACGTCTGGCAGAGTCTCCTGTCAGAAGGAGCTTTAACTCACACCTCCGGCAGAACTTTGAACACGTCCCGGGGGAGGCGGGGGACATCGAGTCCGAGTGGACCATGTTCCGCGCATCCATTGCCGAGGCGGCTGACCGAAGCTGTGGCCGCAAGGTGGTCGGTGCCTGTCGCGGCGGCAACCCCCGAACCCGCTGGTGGACACCGGCGGTAAGGGATGCTGTCAGGCTGAAGAAGGAGTCCTACCGGGTCTTTTTGGCTTGTGGGACCCCTGAAGCAGCTGATAGGTACCGACAAGCCAAGCGGGATGCGGCTCGGATGGTTGCTGAGGCAAAAACTCGGGCGTGGAAGGAGTTTGGAGAGACCATGGAAAACGACTTCCGTACGGCTTCGAAGCGATTCTGGTCCACCATCCGGCGTCTCAGGGGGGGAAAGCGGTCTGCCACCAACACTGTTTACAGTGGGGATGGTGTGCTGCTGACCTCGACGCGGGACGTTTTGGGTCGGTGGATGGAATACTTCGAAGACCTCCTCAATCCCACCAGCACGCCTTCCAATCTGGAAGCAGGGTTTGGGGACTTGGGGTCGGGCTCTCCAATCTCTGGTGCCGAGGTCACAGAGGTCGTTAAAAAGCTCCTCGGTGGCAAGGCTCCGGGGGTGGATGAGATTCGACCGGAGTTCCTCAAGGCTCTGGATGTTGTGGGGCTGTGTTGGTTAACGCGGCTCTGCAATATTGCGTGGACATCGGGGGCAGTTCCCTTGGATTGGCAGACCATGGGTGGTGGTCCCCCTGTTTAAAAAGGGGGACCACAGGGTGTGTTCCAACTACAGGGGGATCACACTTCTGAGCCTCCCTGGTAAGGTCTATTCAGGGGTTCTGGAGAGGAGGGTCCGACGGATAGTCGAACCTCGGATCCAGGAGGAAAAATGCGGTTTTCGTCCTGGCCGTGGAACACTGGACCAGCTCTACACCCTCAGCAGGGTCCTGGAGGGTGCGTGGGAGTTCGCCCAACCGGTCTACATGTGTTTTGTGGACTTGGAGAAGGCGTTCGACCGTGTCCCTCGGGGGGCCCTGTGGGGGGTGCTCCGGGAGTATGGGGTACCGGGCCCCTTGATACGGGCTGTTAGGTCCCTGTACGACCGGTGCCAGAGTTTGGTTCGCATTGCCGGCAGTAAGTCGGGCTTGTTTCCAGTGAGAGTTGGACTCCGCCAAGGTTGCCCTTTGTCACCGATCCTGTTCCTAACTTTTATGGACAGGATCTCTAGGCGCAGCCAAGGCGTTGAGGGGATCCGTTTTGGTGGCCTCAGGATCGGGTCTCTGCTTTTTGCAGATGATGTGGTCCTGTTGGCTTCATCGGAGCGTGATCTACAGCTTTCGCTGGAGCTGTTCGCAGCCGAGTGTGAAGCGGCTGGGATGAGAATCAGCACCTCCAAATCCGAGGCCATGGTCTTGAGCCGGAAAAGGGTGGGGTGCCTCCTCCGGGTCGGGGATGGGGTCCTTCCCCAAGTGGAGGAGTTTAAGTATCTGGGGGTCTTGTTCACGAGTGAGGGAAAAATGGAGCGGGAGATCGATAGACGGATTGGTGGGGCATCTGCAGTTATGCGGGCGCTCTACCGGTCTGTCGTGGTGAAGAGAGAGCTGAGCCAAAAGGCGAAGCTCTCGATTTACCGGTCGATCTACGTTCCTACCCTCATCTATGGTCACGAACTCTGGGTGGTGACCGAAAGAACGAGATCACAGATACAAGCGGCTGAAATGAGTTTCCTCCGCAGAGTGTCTGGGCTCTCCCTTAGAGATAGGGTGAGAAGCTCAGTCATCCGGAGGGGGCTCAGAGTAGAGCCGCTGCTTCTCCACATCGAGAGGAGTCAGTTGAGGTGGCTCCTGGACGCCTCCCTGGTGAGGTTTTTCAGGCACGTCTCACCGGGAGGAGGCCCAGGGGAAGGCCCAGGACACGCTGGAGGGACTATGTTTCTCGGCTGGCCT
Organism: Valencia hispanica; assembly: GCA_963556495.2. Taxonomy (NCBI): domain Eukaryota; kingdom Metazoa; phylum Chordata; class Actinopteri; order Cyprinodontiformes; family Valenciidae; genus Valencia; species Valencia hispanica. The sequence goes on along the minus strand of OY747705.1, from coordinate 4,966,584 downwards.
GGGAGCGCCTTGGGGTTCCTCCCGAGGAGCTGGAACAAGTGGCTGGGGAGAGGGAAGTCTGGGTCTCTTTGCTTAGGCTGCTGCCCCCGCGACCCGACCCCGGATAAGCGGAAGAAAATGGATGGATGGATGGATATGTGATGATAAAATACTGATAGAATAGAACATATAAAGAAGTTTTTGGCATGTGCCCTCAGAGGTGAAAGACTATATTGCAATGTGTGAATTTGATCGTAGGCATGTGCCCCCAGAGGTCAAAGATTACGCTGCAGTCTGAAATTGTTCATTTGAATTTTCACCCATGGGTGCAGTTTCCTTACAGCATTCAATTGAAAATACTTTCTAGTCAATAACAAACACCAGATTTGTTTACTTTAATATCAAAGTTAAAGTGTGATCATACTTTTATCCCTAAAATAATTGATTATTTTTCCTTGCTGCAATACAAAGCATTTGCCTGTTTTGAAAAGTACCTTCGTTTCAATTATTGACAGCAAAATAAATACAAACGATTGGGGTGATTTTGAACGTGATCTCAGGAATTATATTACCGAAGAATTATACATTTTCAGACTAGAATTAGACAGAAAAAACATAGTCACCACAGTTGCACATCACAACGTTTGGACAGTTGTGATGTGTAACTCCTTCACAGAGTCCAGCGGGCAACCTAAGACCGAGCTGGCCTTCTTCATCAGCCTGTTCAGTCACTGTAGCTCATTCTATGTTTAAAGCTAGGATCCACAATTAGGCAACGTCAATTGACAATGTATATGGAGCCCGGTTCACACTGTGCGTTTTTCAGCCGTCCTAGACAAAGCTTTCGGCATAAACAGAGTTCCAGCAAAAAAAGGTGTGCATGATTCGCAGGTCTGTGGCCTTCTAGTGTGACAGGCCTCAGACAGCTTATTGAGCACTCTCCGGACCAAATCCAGTCTTCAAGCAGTGTCAGAAAATCTATGACTCCAATCGAGCAATGAAAATACACCCAGGGTGTGGCACAAAAAACTAGTGACGAGACTACAATGCAGCAGTAGCAGTATCAACATTAGCAACAATGGAGGCTACACGCAAGAACATGTGGCGTAACAAAGAAGCTGAATTTATTTATCTTTGGCAGTCCTTTCCAACGGTCAAAAAAATGCAGTTTGATCCGGGTTTAAGACATTTGTTTTAACCCATATCTGTTTTGTTTGAAATCTGCTGAAGATGATTCAAGACGTGGTTGGAGAATCTAAAGAAGCATCATGACAGATGCTTAGCCAGGTTCCTTGCCTATTTAGAAGCTTAAGATATTGTGTTGATGTTTTTAGCCATGTTTGATTCACACATTCTTTTAAATCTATCAAATATATCTCGTGAAAAAAAACTTGGTAATTTGAAGATTGAGTTTTTCTTTTTACTTTTGAGGGAGTCTGACATAGGAATGTAAATTTTTTAGATCAACACTAATTATAGAGTAGAAGTAGCAGGATGTTTCCTTTGAAGCTTTATTTCTTTACAATCAACTCTAACTATATATATATATATATATATATATATGAACATTAAGGATGTTAGGCCAATTAATATTTATTGATAAAGTCTAGTGTCTGACTTAAAGTAGAGAAAAAAACTGTACCAAACAAAAAAGACTAAAATAATACTTAAAAAAAAATAGAAGATGGCTGATTTGGGGAATGAACATTCAAAATATAAATGATTACTGGAGATGGGGACTAGCTCCCATAGGATGGACCGATATAGATAATGGATGGATGGAATATTTTTGTCTATAAAGAATGAAAGGAACGAATTGCATTAATTTATCACCCTCTCCAGAGTCTTAGTTTTGTGTTGTGATTATAATTATCTTCATGTCAAAAGGGTAGAACAAAGAGAGTGGAGGCCTTATGAGCTGTCTTCAAACTTTCCACAACAGCATTGTATGGTTTCTGTCTGTTGGGGTCTGGAAAGGCTGGACTAGTCCTCTTTTGGGGTTGCTTTTGCAAAAGAGACTAAGGTCTGCTTTACACAGAGACAGAACTGGTATAGTTTCAAAAACAGTCTGTAAAAACGGCACCACAATAATTCAAACCTTCGTCCACACGAATTCACACAAACCGGCTTAAAATGCTGCAGTACATATGCGGGGCCACTGGTGGTGCTGTGACACTGTCAGAGAAACAGAAAAGAATAGTGAGCATGCACACTCAACTTGGTGGCAAGCACTACAAATCTAGCTTCAAATGAGAGCTTTATTCTAAAGCATACAGGTCCTTCTAAAAAAAATTAGCATATTGTGATAAAGTTCATTCTTTTCCATAATGTAATGATAAAAATTAAACTTTCATATATTTTAGATTCATTGCACACCAACTGAAATATTTCAGGTCTTTAATTGTTTTACAACGGATGATTTTGGCATACAGCTCATGAAAACCCAAAATTCCTATCTCAAAAAATTAGCATATCATGAAAAGGTTCTCTAAACGAGCTATTGACCTAATCATCTGAATCAACTAATTAACTCTAAACACCTGCAAAAGATTCCTGAGGCTTTTAAAGACTCCCAGCCTGGTTCATTACTCAAAACCGCAATCATGGGTAAGACTGCCGACCTTACTGCTGCCCAGAAGGCCATCATTAACACCCTCAAGCAAGAGGGTAAGACACAGAAAGAAATTTCTGAACGAATAGGCTGTTCCCAGAGTGCTGTATCAAGGCACCTCAGTGGGAAGTCTGTGGGAAGGAAAAAGTGTGGCAGAAAACGCTGCACAACGAGAAGAGGTGACCGGACCCTGAGGAAGATTGTGGAGAAGGACCGATTCCAGACCTTGGGGGACCTGCGGAAGCAGTGGACTGAGTCTGGAGTAGAAACATCCAGAGCCCCCGTGCACAGGCGTGTGCAGGAAATGGGCTACAGGTGCCGCATTCCCCAGGTCAAGCCACTTTTGAACCAGAAACAGCGGCAGAAGCGCCTGACCTGGGCTACAGAGAAGCAGCACTGGACTGTTGCTCAGTGGTCCAAAGTACTTGCATGTCATTCGGAAATCAAGGTGCCAGAGTCTGGAGGAAGACTGGGGAGAAGGAAATGCCAAAATGCCTGAAGTCCAGTGTCAAGTACCCACAGTCAGTGATGGTCTGGGGTGCCATGTCAGCTACTGGTGTTGGTCCACTGTGTTTTATCAAGGGCAGGGTCAATGCAGCTAGCTATCAGGAGATTTTGGAGCACTTCATGCTTCCATCTGCTGAAAAGCTTTATGGAGATGAAGATTTCATTTTTCAGCACGACCTGGCACCTGCTCACAGTGCCAAAACCACTGGTAAATGGTTTACTGACCATGGTATTACTGTGCTCAATTGGCCTGCCAACTCTCCTGACCTGAACCCCATAGAGAATCTGTGGGATATTGTGAAGAGGAAGTTGAGAGACGCAAGACCCAACACTCTGGATGAGCTTAAGGCCGCTATCGAAGCATCCTGGGCCTCCATAACACCTCAGCAGTGCCACAGGCTGATTGCCTCCATGCCACGCCGCATTGAAGCAGTCGTTTCTGCAAAAGGATTCCCGACCAAGTATTGAGTGCATAACTGAACATAATTATTTGAAGGTTGACTTTTTTTGTATTAAAACACTTTTTATTGGTCGGATGAAATATGCTAATATTTTGAGATAGGAATTTTGGGTTTTCATGAGCTGTATGCCAAAATCATCAGTTTTAAAACAATAAAAGACCTGAAATATTTCAGTTGGTGTGCAATGAATCTAAAATATATGAAAGTTTAATTTTTATCATTACATTATGGAAAAGAATGAACTTTATCACAAAATGCAAATTTTTTGAGAAGGACCTGTATGGTGTCTGTGGTTCTCTGGATCCATTTTTTGCTGCTGGTGATAGAGGAGTGACAGTAAACCGTATTCTAGGATCCATAATAGGGTCAGTATTTGCTTTATTTGGACCACAACACTGTACAGCGTACAGGGCATAAAAGGTTACTGAAATGTTTCACTATCTGAAAAAAAGTCATTAAAATCAAAATCCACTTATTATGATCATATAGTAATTCTCCATTTAAGAATTACTACACATAATAATTTTCGCAATTTAAAGGGGATGGAAAAGCCTTCTGTGTCTGTCTTTAGAAGGACTACCTATAGGAGTGAATAAAAAAAAAATATATATATTGTCTAGGCCAGGGCTCTGCAACTTGTAGCCCTGTCAGAGTCACAACTTGAATGTGTGGAGAGAGTCAAAGATTATGGCAGCAGTCATCAACCTGCAGCTCCAGAGACGAAAGTGACTCTTTGTAGCTTCCACAATGCAATATAATATAAAGTACCAATAATGGTTTAAAATTTACATATAATAGGTATATTTTTAACTGATAAATATTTTCTGTCTGCTTTTTTTAAACATTTCCTACTATTATTAACCTCACATTGAGGATGTTTCATCTTTCTTGTAACAGCTTTCTTTAAACATAAAAGACATGGTGCTTAAATAATGCTTCTTTAAAAGATTTGACAGATGGATATTAATCAAAACGCTGGATTAAGGGAAATTGCTGTTTAAATGTTTTATAAATTGCTATGGGTTTTATTTTCTGTTATGGACATGGAAAATAAAAGGGAAAGAGAAGATGAAGAAGAGAGGTAGGAAACAAAAATTAAGAGAGAAGGTAAGTTGAAAATACAAGAGGGGAAGGGGAACAAAGAGAACAAGAAAACATCAAAGTCTGCCTCCATACCCACAGGACGGCGGAGAGAGGGGAAAAAACAAAACAAAGCATGTTTGTGAATATAAGGTTTCTCCATACGAGTGTTCGAGAGGTGGTGTGAGGATCCAGCGATCCGTCTCCCAGGAATCGACGCAGACGTCCAAAGAACCCCCAGAGTCCAGGAGCCCCAGCCGGACCACATCCCCCAAGAGAGGAGCAGAGGAGAACATCCAGTAGCTATAATGCAGGGACCCGGATGGCCGCAGTGGCAAGCCCACGGGCTCCACCAGCATCAGGCTACGCCAGGGCGGGCCCGCCCATGGACCCAGGTGCACCCCACCCCCCAGCAGAGACCCCACCAAGGATCGGCCAATGAGGGGCCCCCGCCATGGCCGGCCGCTGACCGACACGTGGCGCCAACATCTTAGGCCAATTCTCACCGCCGCCACCACAGTGCCCCACCCCTGCCCCACGTCGGGGCGCCCCACCGGTCGGATGGCATCCCCAGGCCAAGCCCAGCCAGCACCTGGACACCTAGTTGTACCAGCTCCTGAATCCTGATCCCTCGAAACGCAGAGCGCCGAGACCAGGCATCCAACAAGGGCCAGGGCTGACCATGCACGAAACCCACAAAACACGTAATCGAACAAGCAGAGACACCAAAACCGTATCCTGCTGAGCCACCAAACAGGCACCACCCAACAATCCCAAAACTGGCACCCCTGAAAGAGGAGCCCCGACCAACAAAGGGAGGACATCAGCCCAGCACATCGGCAGACCGACACACCAGTCCATCCAGGCCCGGCCAGGCATGCACCAGGTCCAAACCGGATTGACCACCAATGCACCAGCAGGCAGGGGCATTAGTCACTGGCAGGGAGTGTCATGTTTTAGGGTAGAATTTAAAGACCCAAATGCAGCAAAGTACAAATAAGGATGATTTAATGAAAACAAGGAACAGGAACTTACAGAACTCAGGAGGGTATATAAGGCAGCAAACGGGGAAACAGGAACCAGACAGGCAACAAGGAAGGCAGGGACCAGGTGGGGAAGAAAGACGGACGAACCAGTGAGTAGTGACTGAATGAGAACCAAATATATACTGAGGAGGAGAGTGAAGAGTGAACACGGGAGGAGCAGGAGACCAATTAGTAAAAGCGGTTGCAGCTGAGAGGGAGTGAGCAGGTGGAACTGATTAGCAGCTGGGATGGAAGGCAGAATGGCTAGGAGACAGAAGACTCTAAAGAAACTAGAAAGGATTCTTAAGAAACTATCTAAAGAGAAGACTAAAGAGAACTCTAAGGGAAACTTAAGGAAACACTGGAGAACAGAAGGAGGAATTAAATAAAGAGATAAAGGAAACACAAATGGGAAGGTGGACATAGACAGAGGTGAAAAACATCTACAGAACCCAGGAAGTGCCAGAATACAAAAATATAATTAAACTGAATAAGAAAAACTACTAACTTGAGACACAAACAGGAGGAATAAAACAAGAGGGCACTTTGGGGTAAAAAGGGGGAGAAAACTAAGTGGAAGGAAAAACTCAAACTTGCCACACAAAATCCAAAGACCATGACAGGGAGTGACAGACGGAAAATAGGTCCCCCATTAGATGTAAGGCCTGAGGTGTTCCAGGCGAGAGGGCAGCCAAAGACCCAACCTAACAGGTAGACAGAGACATACAGTTATACGTTCCCTCCCTCTTAAACACATACATTCTCACTAACTCACCAAGACACACAAGAAAGGACGCTGTACCCTCACTCATACACCCCATACTCCCAGGTCCAGGTACCGATGCCCCAGTAGAGCAACCAGCCCCCGGACCAGAGAGATGGACCCCCTACCTTCTAGGAAGGAGCGAGGCAGACCTCCAAGGCCCCCACAGTGGTGAAGGAGCCCACCAGCCCAGGTCCCCGACCAGACCACCTGTTCCTCCTCCGGATCCCAACCCCTGATGGCCAATAGCGAACAGGGGTGTGAGAAGACCCCTAGCCTCCTTCGTCCCGCTCAAGTATGGTGTTGATGTATGGTGTTATAATGTGCATTTAAAACAGAGTGGTGGGATTGCAATGCCATGTAGCCCGGTGTCTGTTCCATCAATAAACTAGCCAGTATCAGAACCAGCCACTAGGCAGCAGCTCGCGGAGGACATCATATGAGAGACAAGCTGACATATTTAATCCATCGCACCAGTCAGTTTAAGTATGGCCCACTGAAAAACAATGAGAACTATTTTCATCAATTTATGAATTTCCCCCAGATACCCCACGACAACACACAAAAAGTGGACATGTCCTGGGAAAATAGGACAGTTGGTTGTCCTAATGTAGGTAAACGTTCACACCTGAAGACTGTACAGTTGTGACCAAAAGTTTTGAGAATGACACAAAAATTAGTTTTCACAAAGTTTGCTGCAAAACTACTTTTAGATCTTTGTTTCAGTTGTTTCTGTGATGTACTGAAATATAATTACAAGCACTTTATACGTTTCAAAGGCTTTATTGACAATTACATGACATTTATGCAAAGAGTTAGTATTTGCAGTGTTGGCCCTTCTTTTTCAGGACCTCTGCAATTCGACTGGGCATGCTCTCAATCAACTTCTGGGCCAAATCCTGACTGAAAGCAACCCATTCTTTCATAATCACTTCTTGAAGTTTGTCAGAATTAGTGGGTTTTTGTTTGTCCACCCGCCTCTTGAGGACCTACCACAAGTTCTCAATGGGATTAAGATCTGGGGAGTTTCCAGGCCATGGACCCAAAATGTCAACGTTTTGGTCCCCGAGCCATTTAGTTATCACTTTTGCCTTATGGCACGGTGCTCCATGTGCTGGAAAATGCATTGTTCTTCACCAAACTGTTGTTGGATTGTTGGAAGAAGTTGCTGTTGGATGGTGTTTTGGTACCATTCTTTATTCATGGCTGTGTTTTTGGGCAAAATTCTAAATGAGCTCACTCCCTTGGATGAGAAGCAACCCCACGCATGAATGGTCTCAGGACGCTTTACTGTTGGCATGACACAGGACTGATGGTAGCGCCTATTCTCCATACTTTCTGCAGAATATCAATCTGTCCCTGATGTTTTTTTTGGAGAGAAGTGGCTTCTTTGCTGCCCTTCTTGACACCAGACCATCTTCCAAAAGTCTTCACCTCACTGTGCGTGCAGATGCGCTCACACCTGCCTGCTGCCATTCCTGAGCAAGCTCTGCACTGGTGGCACTCCGATCCCGCAGCTGAATCCTCTTTAGGAGACGATCCTGGCGCTTGCTGGAGTTTCTTGGACGCCCTGAAGCCTTCTTAACAAGAATTTAACCTCTTTCCTTGAAGTTCTTGATAATCCTATAAATTGTTGATTTAGGCGCAATTTTAGTAGCCACAATATCCTTGCCTGTGAAGCCATTTTTATGCAATGCAATGATGGCTGCACGCGTTTCTTTGCAGGTCACCATGGTTAACAATGGAAGAACAATGATTTCAAGCATCACCCTCCTTTTAACATGTCAAGTCTGCCATTCTAACCCAATCAGCCTGACATAATGATCTCCAGCCTTGTGCTCGTCAACATTCTCACCTGAGTTAACAAGACGATTACTGAAATGATCTCAGCAGGTCCTTTAATGACAGCAATGAAATGCAGTGGAATTTTCATGGCAAAGAAGGACTATGCAATTCATCTGATGACTGTTCATAACATTCTGGAGTATATGCAAATTGCTATTATAAAAACTTAAGCAGCAACTTTTCCAATTTCCAATATTTATGTAATTCTCAAAACTTTTGGCCACAACTGTATGTAAATCACATCTACATAGTCACCATAGCAGGTGATGTGGCAGATTCACAAATTGAAGGCTTTCGCAGAACGTTAAAGATAGATAGGTTTTTACCAAATTGGTTCTCATTCTAAAACAGGGGTTTGTGTTCGATTTAGTGATAAGTAAAAAGAAAACTCAGCCCCAAACCATCCCCCCAAACAGTAAAAGTGCTGTGCATTACCAACTCTTGAAAATGTTTAACATTTCTGTGTGTTTAACATCCAGCCCCCATTGCCTGCATTAGCCACAGAAAGAAAACCGACAGCAGAACGAGCGAGTCAGAAAAAGCCAGTCCCTTCTACATCACAGGGAAAATTAGTATTCACGGTCTTGCCTACCTTGACTTGCGAACGCCTACGGGAAGGCTGATTTTGCAGCCTGAAGAGAGCAGAGCATGTCTCTGCTTGTAGAAGCTAGAAGCCAAAGCTAACTGTTAATAACAAAGCTAACAGTTAGCAACTCCACAGCATGGCAGAACAGTGTCGGGCTTGATTTGTGGACATAGCACATCAGCGTTGAATTTTATTTTATTTTTTTTACCCAAGAAAGGTGCCGAGGAAAAAACTGTTTGAATTTGTTTTGGAACAAGACTTCGTCAGCGAAGTAAGTTAAGTACAAAAGTCACATTGCTGTTAGCCAGTCGGAGGTAAAACGTTTGTATACTGTGAATAATAATGAGTTAGACTCCTGATCCAGATGTGTCCCCTTACCCGCTCCTCAGAGAAACTGCAACCTCCTGAAACGGGAGCGCCAGAGCAGTTATTCCATGTAAAACGGCTCACAAGGCACTCATTCATACTGGAGTCCACAGCAAATTTAGTGAAAAAACAAGTGAATGACTTGTGTTTCTTTCTGAACTTATTGGAATATCCATTGGTTCTACTTTTAAGAAGAGGAAAGTGTCAGACTCCTATGGAACCTGCACTGATGGCACAGATGAATACAAACCATAAAAAGAATCCATGGATGAATCTGCGGCAGATGACTCATAGGATGTTGTAGAGAGAGTTCAATTGAAACGGAAAAAATGTAAGTTTGAGTTATCTTGCTAACAGACAGACGAGCACCAAAACAGTTCTTAACACATGTTCAGTAGTAAGAAACATACCTGGTCTTATTCCAATCTAGACATGAACTTTGAAAGTGACAGCTCTGAAAGGAATGAGAAAAGTGTTTCTGTTCTCAAGCTCAAGAAGAAAGCAGATGGAAGAAGGGATAACAGCTGCCATAAAATGGCTGTACGTTTAAACATCATTTGAATTCAACTGGGGGTGGCAAAAGCAGTGTTTTCCTTTAAACTCAAAAGGCAAAAAGATTCAGTTTGACCTTATCAGAAATAAAAGCAATCGAGGCCATAACAATGAAGTCAACAAATCTGGATAAATTGCAAAGCTCTGCGTAAACCAAAGGCATCATGGTGAAAGTTCAAGCTTCCACAAAAATGTGGTACACAGAAACCTGGCAGAAGTGGAATCCAGTCACTCTGAGCCTTTGGACAGTCTACTCCAGAATGTGTGAGCAACAAACTCTAGGGCTGATTAATGCTATGCATCAGGAGGATGTCACCCAAGTAATAAGGGAAGAAAAAAAGCTATTTTACGGTTAGGGGAAAACCTTTATGCAAAACATGTACATGATAGATCCAAGCATGAATACACAACACAAAAAAAGGAAAGAAATCGCAAAATATGTTCTTCCTTCCAGAAGAGGTGTTAAACTTAAGATGGGGGACTTCTTCACACCAGTGAACTTTAACTTGGTGATGAAAACTTGAAGGAAGTTGTGGCTTTGACATAGAGACAGTAAAAGCTCCTACAAACGCCATCTCTGGCACTGAGGTTCAGTCATAGACTGAAGAAGATCGCAGACAATCTGGAGTGCAAAGCCCAGATGAAGGACTTTCCAGATGAAGAACTGATTGAAAATATGAGAAGAACCATAAATCTGTTAAAAAGATATAGGAAGTTTTTGTTTTTTATTGTGTGCTCTACAGACCCTGAGGGAAGCAAAGTGGAACACTCCTCAGCTCCTTCCATTTACAGAGGATGTAAAAAATGCACCATTATATTAAATGAGCGTAGAAACCAATACCAAAACAAGCTCATGGACAGCCCAAATAAGAACTGGTCCAAACTTGCAGCTAAAACCTATCGTGATATCATCCTTTTTAACAGGCAAAGAGAGAATAGAATACACTAGAATAGAATATAACTTTATTGTCTGTTCCAAAGAGAAGAAATGTGTCTTTCAGCACAGCTCAAATCAATCAGTAAAAAAACACACATCATTACAAAATATCACATCAAAAAAAGATCAACATAAAAAGCATTGCTACCGGGGTTTATGTGCTACTGCAGATGGAATGAAAGATTTCTTATTGCTATTTCTATGAGCCAATGGGGTTCTGTATCTTCTGCCTGATGCAAAGGGTGTGTGGCTTCTTCAGTGATGAGAGTAGCTTTCCTCCCCACCGATCGCCTGTACAGTTCGTAGAGTGGGGTTTGAGGGGTTTGGGTGATCTTACTGGCGTGATTTACTTTTGCATTGAGTTTTCTTTTGTGTTTGACGGTAAGAAAGTTGAACCAGGAAGAGATGTTGTATGTGAAGATGGATTCAATGAGTGAAGTGTACACCAAAGATAAAATGTCTTTGTTAATATTAAAAGATCTCAACTTTCCAAGGAGGTGGAGGTGCTGGTGTGCCTTTTTAAAAACAGAGTCTGCATGATGCCCAAAGGACAGTTTCCTGTCTATTTCTATCCCCAAATATTTAAAACAGTCCACCTGCTCAACCTGCTGGCCATGGATGAGAAGAGGCTGGAAAAAAATCCACTGAGCCCTCCTTCCTTGTGGCTCCACAGCACACCTCCTTTGTTTTGGAGATGTTGAGCTCCAGTGAGCTCTCCTTAAATCCGCAGACCAAAGTGTGGACTTCCTTCTGGTATGGTCCCAGGGTCTGTGCGTCTTTGATGTCTGCCACCAAAGCCATGTCGTCCGCGTACTTAAAGAGAGTAATTCCTTCTGTGTGGCAGCAGATATTAGTGTACACAGAGAAAAGAATGGGTGACAGCACACAGTTCTGGGGAAGTCCAGTCTTCAAAACAATTTGGCAGGACTTAACACCGTTGAAGAGCACATGTTCTGGTCTGTTACTTAAAAACTCCCTGATCCATAAAATAAGATTTAGGTGAACCTGCATTGATGAAAGACATTGTACCAATATGTTATTGTTTACAGTGCTAAAAGCTGATTAAAAATCCATTAATAAAATTCTTCTGTGGGGATGTATGGAATCCTGTTGCTCGGTGACTCTGTTCTGCACGAGAGGCAGGATCTGGACAGTCAACCTTTTCAGGTTTGGATGTTCTGCCCATCATGGTGTTCAGGCCCCGCCATGCCTCCCATGCATTCCCCGATGTTAATTTCCTCTCCACCGTGTCTTTGTACTTAATCTTTGCCTGTGTAGCCTGCCTCCTGAATTGTTTCTGTAGTTCTCTTACCCTAGCTTTGCCACCCTGGAGAAATGCTCTTTTCTTCTCCCTTAGACAGTTTTTCATGTCCTTAGTAACCCACCTATTATTGTTAGGGTATATGGTTACTTGTTTTGTAAGGGTGACACTTTCCTCACAGAACATGATGTATGAGGTAAGGACATCAGAAAGCATATCAGGATCATTCTCACAGTCACTGAAAAACAAGTCCCAATTTTCAGGTCAAAACAGCCCTTTAAAGGGACTCTAAGGAAGTTGGAATTTTTTTGCTCACGATTGCCCCATCAGGCTAAACGTGTTACTGCAGCCATTTTTTTAAGCTCGTGCATGAGGCGCGCATGTTGTACGTGCACTCGCAAGCGATACCTCACAACTGGTGAGTCAATACGGTACTCGACAGTATATAGCTTTGCAGGGATGACTTCGACTGAGGTAAATCATGAATGTGATGTAAGATATTTAGACCAAATCAGTTTTAGTGTATTTGTAGGATGTGATACGTGGGCAAAGTTACAGCAAAGTGAATCGAGTGAAGAAGCCAAATAATAAGGCTAAATGAATGACTCACATTAGACGGATAATTAAAATAAATAAAAACACTCGTACATTTTGAATGCATAAACTACTTAATCCCACTGGTAGGCAATAATCATTTTACTAGTTGGTACTTTACAAGAATAAGCCAGTTAGTAGGATAAAAATATCTACCCTTACATTTCCTCGGACCGATGCAATTATTGTAGTAGCTTATTGGAAAAGTTATAAAATGGTTTTAAACGACAAGTCCTGTTCAATTTTTTTTTTTCCCCACTACTTATAACTACAGTATGTTTTATATTCAAATTAATGACTTAGAAACGGATTTCCTCTACTCCTAATTATTTTGTGATGTTATTGATGTAATTTGTTTTTCACTCTATGAAATAACTGAATTTGCCAAAAAATCCATGTTTAGGTCCGTCTTATGACAATTTTAAAATCAGATGTTACTCAGTACTCAAGCAGCCTGTTTACCAAAACGTTTTTCAGCCTTATTTGAATAGCATGTTGGATGGATACCTTTACTCAAGTAAAAATATTTTGAGCTCCTGCCACTATTACTTGAGTACAACTTTGTGTACTTTACCCAAATCGGTTCATATTTTTCATCTAGGTAAAATAAGTATTAGCAACATTGTTTATGTCATTGTAAATACAGCACCATCACCAAAACATTTGATGGCTTCTTTTCAGTGACGTTTTTATAAAACATGCATTCCATTACATTTACATGTAAACCTTGATACTTCCCCTTTGAGGAATCCAGTCCAAATGTTTATTCTGAAGTCTCTGAGGAGAGCAGTGACTCTGAATGGGGTAGAGGGAGAGCAGCTAGAGGAGCAGGGAGAGGAGCAGGGAGAGGAGCAAGGAGAGGAGCAGCAAGAGAGAGAAGCAGAAAGGAAGGTTCAGCCACGGGCCGGAGGAGAAGCCAGGCTAGAGGAAGAAGAGCAGGACCTATCAGTGAGGAGGACAGGGAACGGGTTGCTCAGCTGTCTGCTGACAGAACAGCAGAGTTACAGGTATGTCCTTGCGAAGAAAACTACAATGTGTCATAATCATAAGTATTATAAAAATAAGTTTTGGATTCAATTTTCAGGCACAGCTGCAACAACTAAATCCTGAGGAGAAAGATGAAGTCCTTCAGATGGTAGTAACACGTCAGCCAGGAGTTTTACTGGACATTATGGAGTATAGACAGGCCGCACCAGGACATCCTCCATCACACCAGGGTCAGCCAGCTTGGTGCACTTGCTCCAACTGCCGACTGATGCCTACAGACCTTGAAAATAAGTGCTGTGGACAGGATCCCAAAGGGTGTCTGAGCAGACGTGCGCATTTTAACTTGTTCTGCTTGGATGAGGGAATCTTGCGTTTGGCTCGGCAGACGTGGAATGACGTGTTGGCTCTGCGTGACAGCCAAGACCCTGGAACCGATCACACGGGAGTATCGTTACTCTGCCTACAGACAGTACACCATTTGGCAACACGGACGTCTTGGCGTAGGCAACCGGCATGTGATTCCGTCATGTTGTGTTTGGAGGATCAGAGACAAATATCCCGACCCTTTTGGGGTTTACGTGGGTTTCAAAGAAGCCCCATTCCGCACAAACTAAAAATCATGACCACCTCAGATATACTTTTTACTTTTATTGTTATTTTAGTCAAACTTTTTTCATACAAGTTATTAGATTTAGAAAAATAAAATTTGCTGTGTTCAGCTTTGAATCTCGTCAGCCTCTGTTTATGGATCACATATCCAGTCCTGGTGGCGAAAAAAAACACAGGAAAATTAGAATTATTTAATTTTATTCAACCAAAATGGAGAGGGCATATGGTTATCATTACCTGTCCTCTGCGTTGCTGTGTTTGCACCAACTCAGCTGTAGGAGGAGGGATGATCCCGGAGAGAGGACCCAGGGCCCTGGGGTCGTCTGCCTGAATTCTTCTCCTTTTTGGTAGTCCCCCTGCTGAGCTGAGGCGCTTCTGCAGTATTCTTGTCTGCAGCTCTGGGATGTAGCCGTAGTCCTTGTTCTCCTTCACAGTGTGAACAGTGCAACGCTGCGAGTTTTTGCTGTACACTCGTTTGTGTCTAAGAAAACAAAAAGTAGACAGATGATAAAGTTAGCAAATTCCTGGTAAAGTAGTTGAATTCTTTTTTCACCAATAGGTCACAACATGTAATGATAAATCATGCTTTGTCCACAGCAAAGAAAAATAACACATAAGTGCCATAAGCAACTATAATTTTTCCTGTCCTTGTCACATTGTACACAAACCGTTCTGTATGATGTATAGTATTTTTATGTTTTACCCTGGCACTACAAGCCATCTAATCCAATAAGGGGAAATAAAATATTTATTGAAGCTAAACCTTAGCAGTATCTCTCAAACTTTGTACAGTGGGTACCACCAGAGAACATGTTGATTTATCCAAGTACCAACCATCAGGACCAACCTAACATACAGTAGAGAAGGCTTACCCTTTTTACTATAGACAGTTAAAGGAAGCTTATTTACTCCTAATTATGAGTATTTATTGATGATTGTTGCCTGCCACAGCTACACTGTGTGTGAATTATACATTTTTAAATTAATTTTATATTCCAATAATATTTAGAATATTCCTCCAAGTACCACTGGCGGTACTTGTACCACAGTTTGAAAATCATGTCAAAGCAACAAAGTATGACTTACTTTACTTTGCCTTTGCTGTTCACTTGCACTGGGCGATGGTTGTGGTGGTTTTAGTCCAATGCAGCGAGTAATGTTCTTGCTTCATAGACGCCAAACGAAAATGCAAATCGTTTCCCTGCGTACATCAGTATGTGGTTTTGGAAAGACTCCAGCGTAGAAGTCAATGTCTGTAGAACAAATACATTCTACCTTACTGCAATAAACTGCAAATATATACATATACACATACATACATATAAACATACATACATATACACATATACACACATACATACATACACACATACATACATACACACATACACAGTTTGTGGAAGGGATGCAACGATACAGATGCTGTTCTTGAGGTGACAATTACATCGTCAAACAGAGCAGAAACTACCAAATGTGTTCAAGTTAGTTCCCTTGTGTATGTGTTAGATGTATCTGTATTGGTACTCTGTGTCTAAAATAATTCAGATCTACGTATTGTAATCTTTATTGTTCAGAAAAAAAGTGTCACTGCGTTCTCCGTTTATCTGTGGAATTATTAAGACAGTTAGATTACATTACATCATGTCACTAACATATTACCGAAAGGTGAGTAACTTCTCAATATTCTTCAGCCACCGCTCGTTCAGGACAATCTGTGACAACGCTACATGTGCAGCAGACCCAGAAAGAATCAGCTCTTTGCCTGGTCTCTCCCCCAAAGGACCATGAAAGCACCTGCCAAAGGCCCATTCATGCTCTCCACTCACGTGGTGAAGTACACCACTCCACACATTCTAAAGATACACAACATAAAAAAACCATATCAGCAAATATAAAAAAAACAGATTAGCAGAGAAGTGTATACATGAACTTACAAACCATAAACTCATCTCTGGTGCTTGTGTGCTGACAAGCATACCAAAAATGGTTAATTATGTCCTTGATCCATCCAAGTATAGGCTTTAGTCCAGAAACCATTCCAGCCTTTTGGAGGACAAAAAGAAGTAATTAAAATAAAGTCTGAACAAGCCTGGGTTAGTTCAATTGTAATACAATTTGACATACAGCATGAAGTTTCTTTGTTAGATTTTTTGAAGCGTGCCAGACGTCAAGCGAATGGGTAATACTATGATCTCTATACCGGCCCCTTTCTGGATCTGTTCAGAAAAAGAAAAGCAAAGTGGTATTTTAACAATCTATAATTCTATATAACAGTTCAAAACTCGCAAGTATTGTAAAATTCTTACGCATGAGGGCAGCAATTTGCACATGAGCATCAGTAACAATCTCTTTGATGTTTAACTCCTTTGTGAGATTGTCAAAGGTCTCTATAAAGGCAGCCTTCTCCATGGCACTACTTTTACGGCCAACACATCTTTTGTCCACATTGACAACACTGATGATGTCCATCGTGTCTAGGTCCATTGTTGTGTACGTACAGCACATTGCAGAGTGACCTTTTGGAAGAACATACAGAAAATAGAAAAATTATTAAAACGACATATCTCAAAAGAGCTAAATTATTTCCACTAGCTTTTGAAGAGCTTTTTCATTACCAGGCGAGTCCATCCTTCCGTCAGCTATAAAAGAAATAGAGACATTTAGGCATACAACGAATATGAGGCTTAGATACTTTCTAGCTATACTTACATATTATCTATCCTTACTTACCAAGAGCAACCACATGGTATTTTGACTGTAATTTTTGGATTATGGCATTCCTCTTCTCCTCCCAATACTCCCGTATTGATTTTATACAGTAGGTACCCTGGATTGAAAAGAAGGTTGGAGATGCCACCATGCCCATGTTCATGAATCTGAACAGCAAAGCAATCTTGGAGAAGTTATTCCCTGACAGCAGAATGTTGGTTGACAGCATGAAATCTCCTCCTTGCATCCCATGTTTCAGAATTGGCTGGCTGTTCCAACTCCACAGTTTATGTCCACGTTGGCAAAACTATATATTAAAAAAAAAATAACGAAAAAAAATATTAAAAGGGTGCTTTACACAGATTTTACATTCATAAAATTTTAGCTCTTCCTGTGGTAACGTGTGGCAAGAATTACATTGTTAACTCACCCATTCCAAAATCAGAGCTGTACCTCGTGGACGTGACTTTACATGAAAAGGTGGACGGGCATCACAATCACCGCCTGTGTTGCGGTCACTGTAGTGGCATTTACTGAGAGGCAGTTGGAGTAAATTGGCCATCTGGAGCAAACTTTTGCAGTACGCAATGCACGCTTGTTGGTTTATAAGATCACTTTCCACAAGCACGCTGTCATGTTTTGGGAAAATGGGAATGGATGAGTCAGACAGTTCTTCAGGATCATTTTCGAATTCTTCCTCAACACATTCAGCGATGTCAAATACAGCTTCATCCAGGCCAATACAAGGAAGTTGATCAACCACATCCTGTGATGCACCACTATTGTAAAAGAAAAATGCATTTTATACAATCAGAGAGTGCAAAGTGAGAGAGGAGATTTTACAATGATAATAAAAAACTGCCAAATACAAAACGTACCGTAATGAGATTGGAGGTACATAATCTGAATCGTATGGGTCTAAAGCTCCTTCCAAATCAAGCTCAATTCTGGAAAAACAAAATAACACCAAAATATGACAATATGTACACACAAATATGCATAGAGAATTTCAAAAAGAGTGATTGGTTACTTACACACTGTTTTCAAAACTATTGGCTTGTTTCTCATCAAAAGCATCATCCTCTAGCTCAAATGATTTGATGCTAAAGAAATAAAAAAAAATTAGAGCCTACATCAGTAACAAAACATAGGGTAACTGTCATCATAATATAAAAGCCATGCAGTTTACCTTGCTTCCAATAATTCTATTTCTTTGTCTTCTTTTAGAGGTTGAACTCCTGCAACCTGGAAGTCATCCCTGTAGATAAGAAAGAGGATTTATTTTATGTTATGTGGAGACAATAACCTGGAACAGGAGTTTCATGTTGTTTACAAGTAGAATTACCTATCGGACTCCCCTGCAGTGACTGAACTGGGGGGATGGGTCCCTCCAAAAACTGCTTGAGATGGCCGATGGGGTGTTGATGTGACTGGTGCTTCCGATGCTGTGTGCTTCTCAAAACTAAAACAACACAGCCACTTTTACTGCTCCAATCATAATATACACATGTTTACAAATGACAATCAATAATATACACACTTTATTTGATTAGCAACACAGTTTTACTAAGTTTAGATAGACAATTTAGTTCTTTCTCAAAATTCCCAACAACTTAGCTAATCAATGTAATCAGCTGTGAGCACGCCAGACAAGCCGAATAAAAAAAGTGTTCATATTAATGGCAATGTACCGAAACCCTCGCTTTGAAATCAATTTACTACACTTTTCCCCACACGTATTTAGTAAAGAATTCTTACCTTTCAAGTAAAAATAACGCCAGCTGCGGGTCTCTTGTCATGCCGAGTGATTCTTTCAGTATTTTCCACTTCTCAAACGCGGCGCCGATATTTACTCTTGTTTTTTGCCTACGTCGATCCGATTCCAGTTTCACCCTCTTTGCCGCACTGGAATACACTCTGGCTTTCTTGGTTATCTTGGTTGGGGTCTGTGCTGGAGTGTTACCGGTGCTTGAAGCAGCTCTCTTACCCTCTACAGAATCCATGCTTGCAACGCTAGCTCTGCTCTCCGACTCTAGCTAACAGTAAATGCTACGCCCCAGCGTGAACGCGCATGACGTATTCACACGCTAGGCTGCCTCTCGGAGGCGCTGCGGGATCGCTGCTAGCTCGACCCGAACAGTAATTATTAATAACTAATAAAGTGATTTTACAGGCATTTAGAGTCAACCACGGTGAAAAGGCCAGGGCTCTTTTTACTGACCAAGACATTGCTGGATCATGTATGAGGAAGAAATTGTTGGATTTTTATACATTTTTTTGCTGTTAAACTTCCTTAGAGTCCCTTTAAAGTCTCTGACGGCTCCTCGTTCCATACCCTGATGTTTTTGTGTGCCACTAGAGGAGCCAAGAAGCCAACAGTTTAGTCTAACTGAAGAACTTGCTAATATGTTGATTTCAAGTCGTCTACCTATACCTGAACTTTCAGTATTCATAGGTGATCCTTTAAAGTTTATAGACTGGAGAGTTTCCTTTATGGCCATGATTGGCCAAAAACCACTCCCTGCATGTGAATAAATGTTGTTCTTAAAAAGATACCTTGCAGGTGAAGTGTATAAAGCAGTAGAAGGATTTTTCTTCAGAAATTCAGACGATTCATATCAAGGTGCTTGGAAAGTCCTTCAAGAAAGGTATGGAAGCTCTTTTGTGATCCAGAGAGCATTTCGGGACAAACTTATGAGGTGGCCCAAAATGGCTGCAAATTATCCTATTGCAATAAGAGAATTTGCAGATTTCCTACAAGGCTGCGCTGCTGCCATGTCTCACGTTAAGGGCTTAGCCATTCTTAATGATTGTAAAGACAATCATAAGCTGCTTAGAAAGTTACCTGAATGGCTTGTGTATCGATGGAGTCGTTTTGTGGCAGATGAATTGGATAAGTCTCAGGAATATCCATCATTTGTTGTTTTAGAATAGCTTGTAATTCCATGTCTTCTCCGTTCCTGCTAAACAGCAAGACAATGGATGAAAGAGTATTAAAGAGAACTAAGACTTTAAACACTACTATACAAACTAACCTTTTCACCTCAGGCCCACATGTTTTCAAAGTCAAAACATCATGTTTAGTCACACATGGTATGAGTAGATACCCGATCTTTGCAGCAAAAACTGGTGAAGAGAAGAAATCTTTTATTTATGAAAATCGGGTTTGTTTTGGTTGTTTAAGAAAGGGGCACATTACTAGAGATTGTTGGCAGAAACTCACTTGTAGCATATGTAGTAGATGCCATCCAACTTGCTTGCATATACAGAGAAACTATGAGAACATTAGGACAACTCAAACCAATTTAACAGCTACTGGGGATGATGCTAGAGAAGTTAAGCATGTTATGTCTCATACGTTGACACAGTTTTCTTCCGCTACTTCTAGTATTGTCCCAGTTTTTGTGGCAGCTGCAAATGAGCCACATAGAGAAATTCTTACGTATGCTTTATTGGATACTCAGAGTGATTCAAGTTTTATCTTGGAAAGCCTAACTTCTAAGCTAAGTGTGAATACACAGCCTGATTGTGTGCATTTGAGAAACGGATCGTGTGCATTTGTGAAACGGATCGTGTGCATTTGTGAAGTTATATTACAAGTGTTTCTTCGAAATTATATTTGTGAACCAGAGCGTGTGCATTTGTGAATGAGCATGTGAATTTGTGAAAAACCTTGCATTTATTCTTAATGAGACTGACCTGACCCCATAAAAATGCAGATAAGCACATTCACGCTCAGAGATACTTTAGCTGTTCATTCTGATCTAGCTGTTTTGTCTCCCAGAGCTGGAGCAAAACCTTTGCCAGCATTTCCAGTGAATAGAAATTAGAGGGGAAAAAAATCGCAAAATAGCCTTTCTTTGAAAACCTGACATGCTCCTGTCAATGGACCTGTTGGTTGCACAAAGGCATTGAAATGGACACACTAGCTGATTTTCTTTGGCCACAACATCCAGGTACTCAATGCAGGCAGGGACGGACTGGCCATTGGGCATCGTGGGCAAATGCCACTGCAGCTGCCTAGCAAGCGGCCGCACCACCAGCTGGCGGCTCACCAGCGGCTTGCTCGCCACTCATCACCACTTGTGGCCGCATCACAAACAAATAAATAGGCTAAATAAATAAATAAATAAGGCGGAGGGGAGCGGCTGCAACAATATGGCCGCAAATGGGCTAAATAAATAGCCTATAGAGGAGTGGCTGAGTCAATAGGTGGCCGCAAATCAATAAGTCTATGAATAAAAATAATAAATGAAGCGGAGCTACAGGCAGCCACAAATAAGAAGGAAAAAAGCAAACAAACACACACAATGGCCTAACTGAAAAAAATAGGCCTTTAAACTAAAAAATTATGTTTTAAATTTTTCCTGTACAGGACACACAAAGGACATACATAATTTTTGGTTGTCAGTGGAATTTCTCGCAATCATTGACCTAATGAGATGATAGGTAATGACAAGTGAATGATGGGTAGTGAGAGTCAACAACACTGAATGAAAGAAAATGGATCGAGGAGTGAGAAAACGGTGCTGTGTGTTGCCACTTCCTCCTCCAGGAGCTGAAGGTTTTTTCACATACATACCACAAAATACAGTTTGCCTACAAATTTTTGTTGACCCTGTCCTGCACACAAGTGGCATGTGAAAGAAGCTTTGACACTGAAGTTCATCAAGAGTCGTCTAAGGAGCAGAATGCGAGAGGAAAATTTGGAAGCCTTCATGTTGATGGCAACAGAGAAGGAGATCCTCATGAGACTGGATTCGGATGATGTGATTGATTGAGTGGCAGAGAAAAGCAAATTATTGCTCAACCTGCTAGTAACAACATAAAGGTAAAACATTTCATTTTCATGTTCTGGTAAGCTATTATATAATGTTCTGTGGCAGTTG
This sequence comes from Valencia hispanica, assembly GCA_963556495.2. Classification (NCBI taxonomy): domain Eukaryota; kingdom Metazoa; phylum Chordata; class Actinopteri; order Cyprinodontiformes; family Valenciidae; genus Valencia; species Valencia hispanica. The sequence continues at coordinate 4,944,823 of OY747705.1, read as the reverse complement.
TATTGTTTATGTGTAATGCTATGTTTCTTTGTTGGTTGCCAATGACCTGGGAAGACAAATGTGGCCTCTCTGCCAAAATTGCCTGGGGCTCTTTTTGGTGCCACTTACTGCAGGGTTCCAGAAAAAACACTGCAGTTGGTCAAGGTGGATACATTTCTGATTGCACTAAAGGAAGGGAGTCTATCGGACTTTAAGGATATGAGCATGGAAGACATCAAAGTAGATCTCAAGAGTAGAGGAAGTTAATTACACATATTTTTGGTTTAATGCAATACTATCATTCTAGTAATGTCTGTTTTGGTCATCTACCTTTCACAGAGAAAGTGCCAGGAATAATGGAAAAAAGATGGTTCAGATGATGAGAGGTATTCTATTCTTAGTTCCTTGTTTTCCGATGTGTCAAAACATCTATTTACTTTCAACTTTAGGCAAAATGCAGCTGTTATTGCACAACATTTTATTTGTTGTTTAGTCATTTTACAGAATCCAATAGAGCTAGAAGATACCAGCCAGCTGCTGAGGAGTCAGGAGTTTGTGACACATTATATATATATATATATATATGCTTTTTTATGCTTAAAACAGTTAACGGTCTGGAACAAAGAAAGCAAAGAAACACTGCAAAACAGACACTAACAAGCAGGGGGGTAGCACCAAATTCTGGGCCCTGTATACTCTCAATATCAGTGTGCTCCTTAAGGCAAATGTGAAAGAGAGCGGCATTTTTTAAAATAAACATAAATAAGGTTTCATGCAACGATCAGATCTAAATGTACTGATGAGTATTTCTGCCATTCACCCCCCTGAATTGATGCATTTGGCCAACTTGTTTTCCTGAAGCAGCTGATAGGTATCAGCAGGCTAGGCGGGTTGCGGCTCAGATGGTCGCTGAGGCAAAAACTTCGGTGTGGGAGGAGTTTGGAGAGGCCATGGAGAACGACTTCCGTGCGGATTTGTAGCAATTCTGATCCACCATCCGTCCGTCTCGGGGGAGGGGGGGGGGGGATTCTACCACCAACACTGTTTACAGGGGGATGGTGTGCTGCTGACCTTGACACGGGACGTTTTTGGTCGGTGGATGGAATACTTCGAAGACCTCCTCAATCCCACAGGCATGTCTTCCAATCTGGAAGCAGAGTCTGGGGACCTTGGTTCGGGCTCTCCAATCTCTGGTGCTGAGGTCACCTAGGTTTTTAAAAAGCTCCTCAGTGGTAAGGCTCCGGGGATGGATGAGATTTGACCGGAGTTCCTCAAGGCTTTGCATGTTGTGGGGCTGTGTTGGTTAACGTGGCTCTGCTGTATTGCGTGGACATCGGGGGCAGTTCCCTTGGATTGGAAGACCAGGGTGGTGGTCCCAGTTTAAAAAGGGGGATCACAGAGTGTGTTCCAACTACAGGGGGATTACACTTCTGAGCCTCCCTGGTAAGGTCTACTCGGGGGTTCTGGAGGGGAGGGTCTGACGGATAGTCAAACCTCGGATCCAGGAGGAACAATGCAGTTTTCTTCCTGGCCGTGGAACACTGGACCAGCTCTACACCCTCAGTAGGGTCCTGGAGGATGCGTGGGAGTTCACCAAACCAGTCTACATGTGTTTTGTGGACTTGGAAAAGGCATTCGACTGTGTCCCCATGCTCCGGGAGTATGGGGTACCGGGCCCCTTGATACGGGCCGTTAGGTCCCTGTACGACCGGTGCCAGAGTTTGGTCCACATTGCCGGCAGTAAGTCGGGCTTGTTTCCGGTGAGAGTTGTATTCCGCCAAGGTTGCCCTTTGTCACCAATCCTGTTCATAACTTTTATGGACAGGATTTCCAGGTGCAGCCAAGGTGTTGCGGGGATACGTTTCGGTGGCCTCAGGATCGGGTCTCTGCTTTTTGCAGATCATATGGTCCTGCTGGCATTATCGAAACGTGATCTACTGCTTTCGCTGGAGTGGTTCACAGCCAAGTGTGAAGGGGCTTGGATGAGAATCAGCACCCCCAAATCCGAGACCATGGTCTTGAGCTGGAACAGGGTGGGTTGCCTTCTCCGGCTCAGGGATGAGGTCCTTCCCCAAGTCGAGGAGTTTAAGTATCTGGGGGTCTTGTTCACGAATGACGGAAAAATGAAGCGGGAGATCAATAGATGGATTGGTGGGGCATCTGAAGTTATGCAGGCGCTGTACCGGTCTGACGTGGTAAAGGGAGAGCTGAGCCGAAAGGTCGATCTACGTTCCTACCCTCATCTATGCTCACGAACTCTGGGTGGTGGCTGAAAGAACGAGATCACGGATACAAGCGGCTGAAATGAGTTTCCTCCATAGAGTGTCTGTGCTCTCCCTTGTAGACAGGGTGAGGAGCTCAGTCATCTGGAGGGGGCTCAGAGTAGAGCCGCTGCTCCTCCACATCGAGAGGAGTCAGTTGAGGTGGCTCAGGCATCTGGTCAGGATGCCTCCCTGGTGAGGTGTTTCGGGTGTGTCTCACCGGGAGGAGACCTTTTTTCTTAACTTTCTTTCCTCTTCTGATTCCCTGATTTGTGCTTTTTTTGCAGCATGATGACTTGCGTCAATGCTCTTCTAATCTGGCTGACTGATGACTTAATTAAAGAAATGAAAACCATTTGAAGAATTCTTTAGATTCATAATGCGATCCTAACTCAACACCAAGCTGACACACCGTGTGCACCTGGATACCCCCCCCCTTCCCTTACATATTGCCGTGATGTCACTGGCAGTACAGCTGCCTCTTCCAGGTTTGTCAAGTTAGTGATATTTAGTGACTTTTTAGACCCCTTTAGAGGCTCTTTAAAAAAAGTAAAACGACTAGCAATAAATCTAGCAAATTCTTTTGGTGTTATTGGAGACTTTTGGAGATTCTGATGAGATTTTCACCGAGCAGTGGTGCTGCTGTGGGCCCATTCCGGAGCGCTCACAGCAGGCAGCCAGTCCTGGTGCAACAGCCTCCCTCACCCAGAACAGTCTGCAGTCAGAGCAAATGTTATCCCGGATCTTGCCTGTTTTATGGACCTCAGACTTGTCGTGGATTAACACGTTTTGTGTAGGACATTTATAGGACCCTTGTGGATGTAAAAAGACAATGTTTGTTCAGGATGGCTTGGTTTTGTCAGCTATATGTGGCTACAATTGGTGGGTCTCACATTACATTTCTGTTGGGGGTGGTTTGCCAAAAGCGCTAACTGTGTCTACAGTCGTAGCCAAAAGTTTTGAGAATTACATAAATATTGGAAATTGGAAAAGTTGCTGCTTAAGTACAGCAATTTGCAGATACTCCAGAATGTTATGAACAGTGATCAGATGATTGGCATAGTCCTTCTTTGCCATGAAAATTCCACTGCATTTCATTGATGTCATTAAAGGACCTGCTGAGATCATTTCAGTAATCGTCTTGTGAACTCAGGTGAGAATGTTGACGAGCACAAGGCTGGAGATCATTATGTCAGGCTGATTGGGTTAGAATGGCAGACTTGACATGTTAAAAGGAGGGTGATTCTTGAAATCATTGTTCTTCCATTGTTAACCATGGTGACCTGCAAAGAAATGCGTGCACCCATCATTCCGTTGCATAAAAATGGCTTCACAGGCAAGGATATTGTGGCTACTAAAATTGCTCCTGAATCAACTATTTATAGGATTATCAAGAACTTCAAGGAAATAGGTTAAATTCTTGTTAAGAAGGCTTCAGGACGTCCAAGAAAGTCCAGCAAGCGCCAGGATCGTCTCCTAAAGAGGATTCAGCTGCGGGATCTGGGAGTGCCACCAGTGCAGAGCTTGCTCAGGAATGACAGCAGGCAGGTGTGAGCGCATCTGCACGCACAGTGAGGCGAAGACTTTTGGAAGATGGCCAGGTGTTAAGAAGGGCAGCAAAGAAGCCACTTCTCTCCAAAAAAAACATCAGGGACAGATTGATCTTCTGCAGAAAGTATGGTGAATGGACTCCTGAGGATTGGGGCAAAGCATATTCTCCAAAGAAGTGGAGAGTGAGTGGAGGCTTATGTTGTGCTAGGCTATGTGTGTTTGCAGGTGGAGCGGGCAGATGGGCAGGCAGATGGAGAATAGGCAGACCAGCGGAGGTAACGGAGCAGAAGCTGACCGGGAGGGAATCCAGAGTGATCGGTAAGTTGTTTCCAGAAGGTTTACCGTTGGAACGGAGATCAGAGGAGGAAACCAACTGCGGAGGACAAAGGAGTCTGGATCAGGATCCTAGAGGAAACCAGGAAGAGTAAACGCACAGAAGTAACAAAGGGAAAACTTTCTGGCATAAATGGTTGGCCGTGTTACCACGCTGGAAGTGAGAACCATCTGGCGTCAGCTTGCAGCCTCTGTCCCTCTTTTGAATCTGGAGATGATGAGCCTAAACAATCTGCACCTGTCACCAATCAGCCACGCCCCTGCAGAGAAGGTAGGAGAGCACACACACACACAGCAGAAACCATCAAAACCCAGGATCCTAACACCAACAACAGTTTGGTGAAGAACAATGCATTTTCCAGCACGATGGAGCACCGTCCCATAAGGCAAAAGTGATAAGTAAGTGGCTCAGGGACCAAAACGTTGAAATTTTGGGTCCATGGCCTGGAAACTCCCCAGATCTTAATCCCATTGAGAACTTCAAATGCAATTCAAATTCAAAAATACTTTATTGATCCCAGAGGGAAATTAAGTGTTGGTATAGCTCATATAATTAATTCTTTAAGAAGTTGTTGTAGATGATGATAGCTGTGGGCAGGAAGGATTTCCTGTAGCGGTCTGTATTGCAGCGAAACTGAAGAAGCCTCCGACTGAAGACGCTCTGTTGTTGTATGACTGACTCATGAAGAGGATGCTCAGGGTTGTTCATAATTTTTTTGATTTTATGAAGAATCCTTCCTTGCATTATCATCTCCAGATGTTCCACAGTTGTCCCAAGAACAGAACCAGCCTTCTTTATCAGGTTGTTTAACCTTTTTAAATCCCTGGCTCTGATGCTGCTACCCCAACAGATGACGGCTGAAGAGATTACACTCTCCACAACAGACTTGTAGAAGATCTGCAGCATCTTGCTGGAAACCTTGAAGGACCTAAGCTTCCTCAAGAAGTACAGTCTGCTCTGTCCCTTCTAGTAGGCGGCTTCACTGTTCAGTCTCCAGTCCAGTCTGTAGTCCCGGTGAACTCTAAGGTATTTGTACTCCTCAACCACCTCCACTTCTTCTCCCATGATGGAAACAGTGTTTGACTTATCCCTGTTTCTTCTGAAATCTACAATCTTCTCCTTTGTTTTGTTCACATTCAAGGTGAGATGATTGTTTCCACACCATGTCACAAAGCGGTCCACCAGCTCTCTTTATTCAGTTTCTTGTCCATCTCTGATACACCCAACAATTGCAGAGTCATCTGAGTATTTCTGCAGATAACAGGTCTCTGATTTGTACTGGAAGTCTGAGGTGTAAAGAGTGAAAATGAATGGTGAGAGTACGGTCCTCTGTGGTGCTCCTGTGCTGCTCACCACCTGGTTTGACACACAATTCTTCAGTCTCACAAACTGTGGTCTGTTGGTCAGGTAGTCATTGATCCAGGCGATTGTTGAGGGCTCCACCTGTGTCTTCAGGAGTTTCTGACAAAGATAATCAGGCTGAATTGTGTTAAATGCACTGGAGAAAGCAAGGAACATGATCCTCCCAGTGTTGCCTGTTTTGTCCAGATGACGGTGGGTTGGTTGAAGCAGGTGGATGATGGCATCTTCAACCCCAACTCCACAGCGATAAGCAAACTGCAGTGGGTCCTGATATGTTCTTGTTTGCTTACTCAGGGGTGCCAACAGGAGTCTCTCCAGGACCTTCATGATGTGAGATGTCAAGGCAACAGGTCTATAGTCATTGATGACTGATAGGTGAGTTCCTTTTGGTACTGAAACAAGGCATGATGTCTTCCACAACACTGGAACCTTCTCCTGAGTTAGGCTAAGGTTGAAGAGGTGCTGCAGAATCCCACAGAGCTGCTCTGCACACTCCTTCAGGACTCTGGGGCTGACACCATCTGGACCTGCAGCCTTGTTCCGGTTCAGTTTCTCCAGCTGCCTCTTCACCTGACTTTTGGAGACAGACAAGTGGGAGTGGGAGGCAAAGGGGGTAGCAGCATTTCCTGACTTGGTTGAAGTCAAACTTGTGGAATCAGAAGAGTCCATGGCTGAGGTGAAGGATAAAACATCCGAGGTGTAACAGGAAAGCTCTTGATAAGAGGAGAGTGGGATGTCGGTTCGGCTGGGAACAGGAGAAGAGGATGCTGAGCTAGTTCCTGAACTGAACCTGTTGAAAAATGTGTTCAGTTCATTGGCTCTGTCCAGACTACCATCTATCTAATCCTTCCTGTCCTTAAAGCCTGTGATCTTTCTCATTCCTGACCAGACTCGGATATTTTTCCTCTGTAGTTTGTTCTCCAGCTTCTTCCTGTATGCCTCCTTGCTATCTCTGATCTTGACCTTAAGTTGCTTCTGTATACTCCTCAGTAATTCCCTGTCTCCCTCCCTGACAGCTCTTTTTTTCTTGTTTAGCAGTTCCTTCAGGTCACTGGTGATCCAGTGTTTGTTATTAGGGAAGCATCTCACTGTTCTGCTGGGGATGATGTTGTCCACACAGAAGTTTAAATAGTCAGTCACACACTCAGTCATGGCATTGATGTCCTCTCCATGTGCTTGGCAAAGAGTCATCCAGTCTGTGGTTGCAAAACAACTTGTGGTCAGTCCTCAAGAGGCGGGTGGACAAACAAAAACCACTAATTCTGACAAACTCCAAGAAGTGATTATGAAAGAATGGGTTGCTATCAGTCAGGATTTGGCCCAGAAGTTGATTGAGAGCATGCCCAGTCGAAATTGCAGATGTCCTGAAAAAGGAAGCGCCAACACTGCAAATACTGACTCTTTGCATAAATGCCATGTAATTGTCAAAAAAAGCCTTTGAAACGTATAAAGTGCTTGTAAATATATTTCAGTACATCACAGAATCAACTGAAACAAAGATCTAAAAGTAGTTTTACAGCAAACTTTGTGAAAACTAATATTTGTGTCATTCTCAAAACTTGGCCACAACTGTACAGTTATGACGGTCGTAGCAGATGGCCGCTCCTACTGAGCCTGGTTCTGTTGGAGGTTTCTTCCTGTTAAAGGGGAGTTTTTCCTCTCCACCGTCGCTACATGCTTGCTCAGTATGAGCGATTGCTGAAGGATTGCTGTGGTTGGAAAGTCTGCGTCAACGGGGCCCAACCTCAAGCCAATGACTGACGCAATCTGCTGGGATTCCTTAAATAGGAAACTTTTTAACTGATTGGAATGTTTGTATAAATGTATTGAAATGACTTCTTGTTAAGTGCCTTGTAATGACATCTGTTGTGAATTGGCGCTATATAAATAAACTGAATTGAATTGAAATTGTATCCTTGATTTGCATACACCATTACAATCGCAAGACTCTAAATTGTCCAATGATCTATAATATGTATCGGTACATAGAAGTTGTTTGAGAAGATCGGTGGATTTAAGCCTGGAAGTAGGCTACGTTCCGCCCGAGGGACATAGGACCACTGAGGGGGTAATAAATCTAATAATAAAGAAAAATCCCTATTCATCAGTTATTGTTAGATTCCGTATAGATCTAGCATGTCCTTATTCTCAAATAAGACTGACTGATTAGTTCAGATTAGACATCATTTAGATCTATGGTAGATGACGTCTAATCGACTGTATACAGAAGTTCCATATTTTTGTATTTATCATGATATTATTATCATTATATAATGTTCACATGACAAATATTGATGGTGAATTGCTTTACTTTAGCCTACATCAAAGTGTGCAGAGCACAGCCTTGATGCATCTGTCATCTGCCTTGAGGCCCACTTGTCTCTAGTTTGATGCACCTTTTTTGCCCACTCTTCTTAATGAACAGGATCTTTTGGAAACCCAAACAGGTTTAAACAGAGCTCTCAAGTTGAATTAAAAGTTCAGAGTGAGATTGTTCGGGTTGAATGAACATCTACATTCTGTTCTCCCAACTAATTTTCCATCCTCCTTGATGCAAATAACCAATAGAAACCGGTTAAATTAATAAAGGATGGAATTTGCCTAACACAAAATGTGCATTTGTGAAATGGAAGAAGTTCAGGAAATCTAAAATAAAGACAAATTAAACGTGGAAAACAAACTAGATATTTGTTATTAAATACTTATCCAAGACATCACACTCTGCATTGCATTCTGAGAAAGTTGTAGCTGTGAAGGTACCGGATTAACTGGTGAACTCAGCGGTCGCTCTTCCAAAATGAAGAAATTAAATTTATGCCTTTGACACAGAACACGGAAGCTTTTAAAATTAATGCAGCTTCATTGTGACAAAAATCTTTACTTTATTGAAATACATTTATTTCATAGAACATTTACTTTCTGAAGATCAGTTGCTGATATCTGAAGTTCCCTTGAAATGTAATGGATCACTGATTCTGATAGCTGGTACATGAATGTGTGACCTAACCCCTCCTATCCACCAGACGCGTAAGCGGCGCGTTACAGGAGCAGCAAGTTTCACTTGCGTATTCTGCTGCTTGGCCCTTTCCACCGGGTGGGTATGAGGCGCATAGCAGCAGGGAAGCAGCTGTCACCAAGAGAGCACGAAATCACGCAAGTTTAGCAAAATCACGCGTGGTTTCGTCAGTAAATACAACAACAAGCAGGAAAAGACAACAACCTGGCTCCAAAAGGTCTGTGTTTTATGTTATGTCCATTTTATATTCGCCAATAAGTTTGTTATGTTAGGGAATATCGCACGCATAATAACACACAAATGAGACCCTCCCGCGAGGTACTGACTTCTCACCGGGCCGCACAGGTAGTGACCTTTTTTTAAGTAAAGTAACCACAAGGCCGCACGTTTCTTTTATTTTGAAAATTTCTGGATTCCGAGCCATTTGATTTCCTGTCTTCCCCTGTCCAAAATGTCAAAATTTAAATGTTTCAGAGGCGTACCGCGTAGAAAAATAGGACTGCCGCATTTATTTAGAAAAGTGCCGCGACATGACGCTCCTGAGACGCGGCAGACTTGTGCTGCTTTCGCCTCCGGTGGAAAGGGTTCTATTGACTACAGCGGTGGCTATCAGCTGCGCATGACGTGCTGCACCTGTAACACGCTGCTTACGCGTCCAGTGGAAAGGAGGGGTTAGTGAAAACCCTGAGTTAGTTACCCTGAGATGAGGGAAACTCTGGTTTTTCAGTTTCACAAAGCCAGTTTAGTGTAACTCTGAGTCATTTACCCAGGCAACATACTCCGTAAACTAACCTGCTCGCTGGCAGGTTTGCTTCAAATAACTCTGAGTTTCTCCTGCTCTTAAGCTGAAGCCTGCAGTCTGAAAGCAGTGGCAGACATGGCGTGTCCGTTTCTTGAAGAGCCTGTTGATTGAAGCGCAGATACTCCACAGAAATCTCCCGTCAGAAGAGGATTATCAGACCACGAGTGGATGTTTTATCACGCCCTGATGAGTACCTGTATGAACGTTTCCGTTTTTCTCAACCATCAATAATTTATTTAAACATTTTCAGCACACACATTTCTCACATGACTTATCGTGGAAATACTCTCCGCTCCGAGCAAATTCTTTGTATTGCACTTCAGTTTTTTGCGAATGGAAGTTTTTCGTATAATAACAGGCACTAAACACCATGAGCACATCACAACTGTTCTGGCTTTCCTGAAATGGCTACCCATTCCCTACGGGATTCAGTTTAAAATTCTTACTTTTGTTTTTAACTGTCTCCAGGGCAGCTATAAGGGAGGTCGAGCATTTCCATACATGACCCCCTAAGCTCAGGAATACGTTACCTCTTGGTGTCAGGCGTGCACCGACGTTGAAGATTTTTTCTTAAGAACAGTTAATTACTCATTATTATAATATCGCCTTTTGGGCCACTTGATAATTTTAGAGCCTTTTCTCTTCTCTCTTTCCCTTTTATTTCATGTGAATGTCTAATGTTGCTTGTCTGCTCTGTTTTTATTGTTGTATTATTGTTGTGTTCTGTTCAGCGCTTTGGGTGCCTCTTTGGTCACTGAAGGCGCTATATATATAAAGAATGATGATAATGATGATGATAATATCTGTCGGGCTGTCAGAAATGTGACCCTTGCACTGAAACAACTACTGTTTACGTTTGTAGTGTTCCCATGTCACAGAACCACCAGACAGAACCTGTTCCAAGTCAGGCTCTGGCAACAAACAACAAAATCATGAAAGTGTGTTTTTTTTTTTTTTATATGAACAGCTATATTCTTTTTTTTACGGGGAGAATAACTTTGTGACATGATAAATGATAAGGTCTTCATCAGAAATAGTGTGATCAAATCATTTAAATACTCCTGAATTCACATTGTTATATGTACACAACCCACCTGTCCACAGAATCAATTTCTTTCCTGCCAACCTCTCACCTACTATGGGACCAACTGTGAAAGATGTAAGAGTAGATTTGCACAAGGCTAGAAAGTGCTTCGAAAGCAAGAAGCTTGGTGAGAATGTAGAAATATAAAATGTTTTTCAATTGCCCTGGGTCTAGAGCTTCGTGTATCATCTCTCATCATGACAAGGTGAGAGATCAGCCTTATTCTTTTAGAGATAGATAAGGAGCTTGTTAATGATCTCAAGGCAATTAAGACCAAAGACACAAAGAACAGAAGATTGTAAGAAGGTGCTTCTTTGTATTCACACACAGGAACAAAGATGTTTTTACATATTTTATATTTTCTAGGAACTTGCTCATACTTGGAGGGCCACTTGCTGTCTGAACTGCAGCGCACACTCACTAGAGACTGTGTCTCTGCACGAAGGAATGAGTAAAGAAGAATCACATTAAATCCATGGAGTGACCTAGTCAGTCTCCAAAGCTAAAATCTGTAGGAAATCGTGGATGGAGCTGAAAGTTGGTTTGGTTTCAGCACTCTTAAAGCCAAAACGGTTTATAGAGGTTCTTAAGAGGAACCAGCATAGCTCGTATTTAGGTAAATATCAGAAGAAAATGTGATATGTTGTACTTGATTTAACATGGAGGCAATTTATCCATAACAAGCCAAATGTGCTGATGATTCAGCCCATCAGCTTTCGTTACCCTTAAATGACTCACAAAAATGTTATTTTATGATTGAAGCTGTGTCCAGTAAATTACATTTACTTACTTTGCTGTAAATTAGTAGGTTTTTGTGCAATTGTACTTTTTAAAGTCTTTAATTTTACTTTTAATTAAGTATGTTTTTTAAAAAGTATTGTACTTCGCTACATTTTCAATATATCCGTTACTGAGTAAAACAAAATCTAATTAATATGATTCAAAATATTGCACCCCAGAAATACTGCAATACATGATGGATAGGAGAACTTGTGCTAATAAGGAGAAAGATGGAAGCACATCGGTACGGATCCAGCAAACAGAGACCCCATCGAATAAGGTTAAACTCAAAGAAAACGATGTTCACCCCTGGACATATGAACTATACTACCTTTAAAAGTCAACTGCTGCTCAAAATTAACAGGAGATTCACAGATTAACACTCTAAGGATGGACAAAAATAAAGGAACTACTAATCTAGAAATACATTAGGGCAGGGCCATTTTTAACATTTGAAAACTATTCTTTTAGCAGCTGTTACATTTATTTGACAAGTTTTAACATATTCTAATATCTGACGGGTATTACACAGTCTCATCAAAAAATGGCAGCTATGTCTTACAAACGTGACATTTTAAAGGGCATTGGTACCTGACAGTTTGGTCTTCTTTTGGTCATTTGGGTAGAGTCACAGCACTTGTGACTGTTAAGCCTAGTTTATGCTTCTCCATCAGCAACTTTTCACTCACATGCACACGTATTCACTGAGATATTTTCCTTTCATACTTCTCCGTTGCTTTTTTAAATTTTTGTTTTAGATTTTTTTCATCCCACTGCCTTTTCCTATTTATCACCCAGTGCTCCTACCTAATTCCAGTCCTGGGGTTCGGCTCTCCCTCTGCCAGCCCCGGGAGGGCCCCACACTGAAACCCAAGCCTCCTTCATGCTTGGGCAGTGAGCAGACCCTTCTTTTCACCGGAAGGGGTGGGGTTTCCCCAGCACGTGGAAGGATCCATCCATCCAGCCATTCCCTCAGCCCCGGCTGGCCAGGATGAGGCAGTATATAGCCCCAGGACTAGTGCATGTTTTTGTGGGAGTAGCTCACATTAGCTGCTCAAGGGAACACGGGGAGAACATGCAAACTCCACACAGAAAGGCCCTTTTGCCAACCCCACCCAGGGTGTGGGTGCAGACGATGTGGGGGAACAAACACATCCTCAGCACCCACAGCGTCCCCGGCAGTAATTGAACCCAGGACCTTCTAGCTGTAAGGTGAGCCGCTCTACCAGCTGTGCCACCGTGCACCCATCTCCATTGTTTTTTTAAAGATTTGGTGGCCGTCATAGCCATTATTTGACAGCGTAGAAAAGGGGAGAGGAGTGTGGGATGACATGCAGCAAAATTCCACAAGGACGGGAGTCGAACCTGGGACGACCGCATCAAGGGCTGAGGGTTCTGCGCATGGGGCGCCTGCATTAACCACTACACCATGTGATGCCCCCTCCATTGTTGCAAAGTACAGTAATTTCCCACCAGGAAAGCATTTTCTGATGGGTCTGCCTACCATTGCAGTGAAGAACCTCAGTATTGCTTAGGCTGTTTTGATTCAGTCGAGCTTTCAGAATTATCAAAAATATTAGCCTCATCTAAATCTTCAACTTGTATTTTGGACCCAATCTCAACCAAATTATTTAAAGAAGTGTTCCATTTGGTTCCTGGCCCCATTTTGGATATGATGAATCTATCCTTAGTAAACGGATACGTACCACAGGAATTTAAAATAGCTGTAATTAAACCTTTACTCAAGAAACCTTCCCTTGATCAAGATGACTTAGTGAATTACAGACCTATATCTAACCTTCCTTTCTTATCCAAAGTCCTTGAGAAAATAGTTGCTAATCAAGTCTGTGAACATCTAAACAGTAACGAGCTGTTTGAAGAGTTTCAGTCAGGTTTTAGAGCTCATCATAGCACTGAAACAGCACTGGTGAAGGTTACTAATGATATTCTCATGGCCTCAGATAATGGACTGGTGTCTGTTCTGGTTTTGTTAGATCTCAGTGCTGCTTTTGACACAGTCGATCATAATATTCTCTTAGAAAGGCTTGAACATGTTGCAGGGATCAAAGGAACAGCACTAGGCTGGTTTAAATCATATTTGTCTGATAGATTCCAGTTTGTTCATCTAAATGATAAATCATCTTCACTCTCAAGGGTTACTTGTGGAGTTCCACAGGGTTCTGTCCTTGGACCAATTCTTTTCACCATATATATGCTTCCAATTGGTAGAATCATTAGACAGCATGGGATAAATTTCCACAGCTATGCCGATGATACACAACTATATTTATCCATAAATCCTGATGAACCCAGTCAGTTAGGTAGATTACAGGCATGTCTGGAAGACATAAAAGCATGGATGACCCTAAACTTTTTGCTTTTAAATTCTGACAAGACAGAAGTTGCTGTCTTTGGACCAGAAGTTCTTAAACAGAAACTGATTAGTCAATCACTTCATCTGGATGGCATTAAATTGGCCCCCAGTAATAACGTAAAGAACCTCGGCGTTATTTTTGACCAAGACTTGACATTTAAATCCCATATTAAACAGGTTTCTAGGATTTCCTTCTTTCACCTCCGGAATATTGCTAAAATTAGAAACATCCTGTCCAGGAGTGATGCTGAGAAACTAGTCCATGCATTTGTTACCTCAAGGCTGGACTACTGTAATTCTTTACTATCAGGAAGTCCACAAAATGCCATTAAAAGCCTTCAGTTGATCCAAAATGCGGCAGCAAGAGTTCTGATGAATATTAAAAAGAGAGATCACATTTCTCCTGTTTTAGCTTCCCTTCATTGGCTCCCTGTTAAATCCAGAATAGAATTTAAGATCCTTCTTCTTACATATAAAGCCCTTAATAATCAAGCTCCATCATACATCAGAGATCTAATTGTTCCATATGTTCCTAAAAGAGCACTTCGCTCTCAGACAGCAGGTTTACTTGTAGTTCCTAGGATCTCTAAAAGTAGAATGGGAGGCAGATCTTTTAGTTTTCAGGCTCCTCTCCTGTGGAACCAGCTCCCAGCTTTAGTCCGTGAGGCAGACACTCTGTTTACTTTTAAGGCCAGGCTTAAAACTTTCCTTTTTGATAAAGCTTATAGTTAGAGTGGCTTAGGTCATCCTGAGCTATCTCTGTAGTTATGCTGCTATAGGCTTAGACTGCTGGAGGACAGACTTACCAATTTTCTTCACTCTGCTACTTCCTTTTCTCCTACGACTCTCCAGTTGTATTACAATACATTCTGTTATTTCGACTGTTAACTTTGTTTTCTCTCAGTGTTTTTCTCCCCATCGAAGATACACCTGGTCTGGTATCCTGCTTGGCTGCAATGCCCTGTTGGACGGGGGTCATCGACTGGAATGATCCTCTCAGTAACTGAAGATCCACTGTGTCCTGTTATCAACTTTTTCCTTTCTGTAACATAGAAAGTTCTCTTATATCGGATCTTCTGTTCCTTCTGTGTTCTGCTCTGTCTTCTCAAACCCCCAGACGGTCGTGGCAGATGGCCGCTCCTACTGAGCCTGGTTCTGTTGGAGGTTTCTTCCTGTTAAAGGGGAGTTTTTCCTCTCCACTGTCGCTACATGCTTGCTCAGTATGAGGGATTGCTGAAGGATTGCTGTGGTTGGAAATCTGCCCAACCTCACGCCAATGACTGACGCAATCTGCTGGGATTCCTTAAATAGGAAACTTTTTAACTGATTGGAATGTTGGTATAATTGTATTGAAATGACTTCTTGTTAAGTGCCTTGAGATGACATCTGTTGTGAATTGGCGCTATATAAATAAACTGAATTGAATTGAATTGAAGTCTCTGGTCGACGAAAGTTTATCTACTTCAGCTTGTAAATGCATTTCCACTCAAGGAGCAATGGCCGACAGAGTGCGAGTTTTGATGAAGCTGGAAATCTTTTTACAAGAAATATAGCTCATTGAATACTCATGTATACAAACAAACACAGCGATCTGTTTTGTTGTTCTCTATACATCCTGGTGTACAAAATCACAAAGAGACCAGATTAGATCAACTGGCCTTGCAATTTAAAGCATCTAGTGCTCAAAAGCTAAAGAAATGATCTTGGGCTGATGTTGGGCTGACCAATCACAGACGTGCGCTCTGCGTTGCCTTCGACAAGTTGAAAAATTGGGCTCTACTCTGTCCGTCGTTGCGTGCCTGTCGGAGAGCCCTTGCGTCGACGGATAATTGCAAACATCTGCTGATGGAGAAGTATTGATAAATTACTTAATATGCAATTGTTCTTTAAATAAAGTTATTTTATGAAAAAAACAACTAGGTGTACTTTGAGATTTATGTCCCATTGTCTTTCTTGCACTACTCAGGAGAGACTGTTCTACCGCTGTCAAAAGTAACTTTTACTCTGAGTACATTTTAAACAAGCTACTTTTTACTTTTACTTGAGTACATTTTTAGACTGGTAATTTTACTAGTCCAGTTCTGCCAATCTTGCATATGTCAAAAAAATCTCAACTCCATGTTTCATATAGAATTGAATGTACATGTTCTAGATCATGACAACACAGAAGCTCCTGATATTTACTACTGGAGGCCAAATGAGGATCATCCTGAGTGAGTGACTGCCAAAGTGGTTTGGTTCCAAGTTGCACTGGTCCAAAGACAAAAGTCTTTGTCATGGCTCAATTTGAAAGCAGAACAGAAATTTCGTGCTGGTTATTACATCTAAATTCATTGAGTATTATAAACCGACTGGAACTGTTAATCTTCATAGATAAATATATCAGACAATTATTGGCATTATAATAGGCCTGAATAGCAAGTATTTTAATTCGGGGGAGGCAATAAATAAAAGTTGTTAACACTTGCTCGTTGTTGAGACAAAGAAAATGACAAAAGGCATCGCACATAGAAGGCTGAACACAAAAATGAGCTCACTAATTGTGTTATTCTTTAACTAAATGTTTGCCTTGGCTTCAGATAAAGTCTCTTTTTCTTTAGAATATACTTTCTTACTCTCCAAGTATGAATTTTCATGACAGCAGTGTTCTCAGTAACTTTTCCCCTCAGATAGCTCTGCTGCATCAGGAGTTGTCCCTTTTCAGCTCCCAAAACATCTCCATAGTCATGACAGCTGTCGTTGTTCACCTCCTCTCACCTTTTCTTCCAGATATTGTCCTAAGTTTCCTAAAATCCTCCACAAGCAAATACTTCATTTCTAGTTTCTGCTGCTTATCCTATTTAACATTTATGTTGTTGATGTTTAGGTTAAATGTTACTTCCCATTGTAAATTTAATTGAGTTTATTGCTCATATGCACAATGGTTTGACAAGAACTCATTGGCTGCCATCATGAATAAATAGGCCTGTCACCATAACAAATTTAGCTGGATGATAAATTGCCCCAGAAAGTATTGTGATAAACGATATTATTGCCATGTTGAGACCATTTTTAACCAATGTAATGATGGATGTACACCTTCTGAACGATCTATACATAATAATTTCTAAAGAACATTAACCAGTGCAACTGAAATACATTTTTAATGCCCAGTATAAATTTAAAAACTGAAACAATTAATAAAACAGATGAACTCTGTAAACAAAACTGCCCTTCAAAAAATATTTATCACTTGGTTCGGACAAGAAAAACAGGCCAAACTACCAAAATCTGCAAACTAACAACAAGACAACTCAGTTTGAATAAAGAACATATCCCATTATACTCTGCCACTATGCATACTTGTGAAAATACTTCAGAGTTCCCAAAATAAAAGTAGACTGTGTCCCAGGAGGCGTTTAAGTATTTAATTCAAACATGTCTGGCCAGAACATGGAGGGGACAGATATTACTCTTACATCACCCTACCCAACCTTTCTGACTAACAGTTTAAATAATATTCAGTATTCACTGTTTATCTCTGCAGCACGTCTTATCCAATCTTCATGTCCAGCACCTGGAGAACTGGTTCATGCCAGTCTGATAGTAAAGCATGAACCAGCACATCCCAGATCAGACTTCTCCGTAGTTATCCTGCTGCCCCGTCATCTGTCTCCCTGGTGATCTGACACATCTCTATCAGGAACATAACATTGCTTCCCCTAACTTTGTCATCTTGCCCTAGATACATTCACTAGACAGAGAATATGTACTTAAATCCTAATTACTCAGGAATATTCCCACAACAAATGTTATTGTTGTCATCCGGTAATAACGCCCATGGGTACAACACTGGAACTTCTGCGCCCATTACCCAGAGCCGTACTGCTGTGGTTGAACAATTCCACTAACAAAATGAAACCTAGGGATGTAGAAGATGTAGATTATGTGCCGAAGAAGACACTACCGGTAGTGTTCAAGCACACACCCTCATCATGGAAAACACATGAAGAAATGCATTTATTTTCTAACCAGACATGTTACTATCGTGTTGTGTTGGTGCTGTACTGCCAATTTTCAGGCAGATTTTGAAAAAAAAGCATGTCTTAAATCAATACCTAGAAAAGCGTTTAGAGAACGCAGACCTACCCCAGCCTCCCCCCACCCCCATCCCTATGTTGTTATCCGATTGTAACTTTCGGTACTTTTCCAATAAATTGTCTGTTTATGAGACGCATGGATGTGATTTTCCAGCAGAAATTCATGGCTGCTGTGAGAGGGGAGCCAATTGTGAGCTCTCTGACACGGGAGAGGAGTGGACCACTGGTCGGTGGGTGGAAACGTGCTTCATGTCGGATATACCCCAAAATTTGCAGTTCAGAGCTGTACAAACCAATGTTCTTGTATGCCAACACATTTGCTATTGCATGTAATATGTATGTATCCATCCATGTAATAGCCCAACCACCCCCTTTCTGGTACACAAGCATGCACAAGACAGGTGGCACCAATTTGTTTTCCATGCTGGCCAACATAGTGTCCTGTTTACATTGACTCTCCCTAAACATATGTGGATTTTTGGTCTTACTAAGAACAAAGGCTTTCTAGCTGTGTGTTTATTTGCCAGGTATATTCAGAATATATCACTTTAAGGCTGGCCTTAAAAGTAATAGTGACCAAACAGTTCCTTGGACAGAGCATAAACTGCTGTATTTGTCTTCATTGTTTTACTGGCTAAGAACTGGGGGGCAAATCTGTTGGTTTTATTCCTAATCACTATCCGGAAATTATTCACATCAAATTCCTCTTTCCCAGACATCAAACAGGCTTTTTTAAATGGCACAACCAAGCCTTGATACTTATATGCATATTTTTTTTATGTAGTTTTCACATTGAACAAAGCCTTTCAGTTTGCAACTAGTCCTACTTCCACTTTTTGCCAGTCTCGGGCAATTGGAATCACATCTTCAGAACTCTTACTTTTCTGCTATGAAACTGCTCACCCTACACATGCCTATGGTTGTGGACAAAGATGAGACCGAGTCCTTTAGAATTTAATATAACATGTTTTGGCCAAACGTAAAGGGACAGAGGGAATCAAAACTGTTCAAACCTCGAACTCCTAACCCAACCTTTCAAATCCAAACTCTTGAATAGTATTTGGGAAGTTTTTTTCTAACAGCATTAGCTGAGCTTCAGTGTCCAAAGTGTCTTCTTCCTGCCAGCCTGGAGCCTGTCTCCTACAGCTGTAATCGGGCCTTAAAAGTTGGGCCCGACCCTGCCGGAGCCCGAGAGAATTCAGCCCGAGCCCGAAGAGCATATTTTGATTGACAGCTTATTAAAGCCCGAACCCGATTACAGCCCGACATTATTCAAAAGTCACACATCAGGGTTTCAGCTACAAAAAAAAATGGCACCGGTCAACGTGAGCGGCAGGTTTTCAATTTACTGGCCATTTTACTTTTCTGTCTGTCTCGCTGCGTGCGTTTCTATGTGCGCTCTTGACCGCTTGCTCTAGATTTCAGGAGATTTTATCTGACTTGTGGGCATCAGTGAGCTGGTATATAAATGCAGGAGACTTCTGCAACTTGTGACTTGGGATGTCTGGTAATAGAGCATTTACACTTCAGCATTTTCTGTCTGAGAGCACAGTGCAGCAGTCAAAGCATGTTTTCTGTTTTGATCTGAGAGAAGGAGTGGCCTGACGCCTGTGTCTTTCACATCATGACCGATCATGACGCATGCGGTGTGCATGCAGCATCTTGACAGGTAGATCTGAATAATATTAGTGGCCCAGTGCAGTGCTTTATTGTAAATATTCTTGGTCTGTAAAACTGAGCAAAACCTGGACATTTTTGTGAATTTTGTTAACACCATTAGTTCGCGCTAATGAGATGATCAGCTGACCGCTAAAACCCGAGCCTGTGGACAATGATAGAAATTAAACCTGAACCCGGCCCGACCCGACCCGTTGGACCCCGACGGGTCGGGCCGGGTTCGGGCAAAGATCTTCAGCTCTACTGTTTCCTGTCTCACTTTTATATTAGCAAATGATTGCTCCTATTTTAAAGCAACAGGTTTCCTTAAAAGAGAATATAACAGCCTGTGCAACAAACTATTGCAATATAAAATTATTTATGCGAAAAGTGAAGGTCAATAATTGTTAACATCTTGGGATGTTTCATTTCTGTCTAAAGTTTAAAAAGTGTTTTTTTTTCTTCATTGCAAAGAGCTCAGATTTTGTACCAAATTAGAGTCCTGTACAGTTATTACAAACCGCATAAGGAAAAAATATCTTATGAATGTTTTTTGGCCCTTTTAGCATATAAAGATAATTATTGCAAAGAGATATTAATTTGCATCTCACACTCTAAAAACCTTTTCAGTTAGAAACAACTTCAACCACCTCTTTTTCAACTGTCCAAACTGTTCTGACTCCCGAGCCATTACACACCCACAGATTTTCAGACT
This sequence comes from Valencia hispanica, assembly GCA_963556495.2. Taxonomy (NCBI): domain Eukaryota; kingdom Metazoa; phylum Chordata; class Actinopteri; order Cyprinodontiformes; family Valenciidae; genus Valencia; species Valencia hispanica. Next base: position 4,924,830 of record OY747705.1, on the reverse strand, counting down.
CCTGGCATATTTGCTTTGCAGAGGTACAGGTGTGCACGTCTGCAAGCAAGTAGGCATGTGTGAAAGCATGTGTAAATTTGGACTTGACTGAATACAGCAGAATAATTTTGATTTAATCTTTTTACGGACCTTTTAATCGGTTTATGTCATAAGTCCCTCAAGTTAAAATATGGATCTGTTTTCAGCCTCTATCAAATGTCAGCGGTAGAATTCACATTCACAGATAATCTAATATTTCCCTCCTCTTGCATCTGTGCAAAGCTCCAGCCTGTTTGTCCTTGGCTGTGACTTTTCTTTGCTGCTTTTGTTGCATCTGGCTTCAATATTCTTCACCAGGGGCTAAACCACTTTTAGGCGTATTAATGGTTGACCCTGAAACTTCATGGGGAGTCAAAGTAAATAGGCTTGGACATCTTTATTTTTTATTCCCCCGTCGGGTTACTTAATAAACGGATTCGAATGGTAGTGTACAACACAATTATAATGCGAAATGTAATTTTTAGGAAGGAAAACTTGAATGAGCTCCAACTTAGTTTATTTTTCAAAGATTCCTGACCAACACTATTGAAGAAGTAAGTCAGATCACACGCTTTATTAACAGAAAACAAAATGTGTAAGATGGCACCTTCTTCTCTGATGCAGTTTTGTGTTCAGACTCTGAAAACCACAGGGGGATCAGTGGCTGGCAAAAAAACTCAAGTGTTGCATTACCCAGCAGAGGTGGTGTCCCAAGACGTTCTCTTTGAGAACTCTGACCTTGACAAACTGAATCCACTGGGTTTTGACTGTTGAGGATTGGAGTGTAGCCTTTTACTGAGGATTGTTTAACCTGCAACAGAACAACACAACCCCTCTTTGTAGGACAAACAACGGAACAGTCCGGACTTACTGTGTCCACAATCCAATACACCTTAGACAGTGGGGCAGTCCAGGTCAGCAACAGAGCAGGCAGAAAATGCTGAATAGATTCAGAATCTGTAAGGCAGCAAACATCCAGGTTCAAAAGGCACGGTTCAGAGTCAGGATCGAAGGTTAATCACAGACCAGATATGGGGCAGGCAAAAGTGATGGTCAGGAGGCAGAATATTGTTCAGGTACCCATCAAAAAAAAGGAAATGGAAAGAACACTCAAAGGTGGCAGATTTGCATAGGGAGTGGATTAGGCAGCAGCAGCCAGCAGGAGAGGGTGGGGCAGAGTAGGGCAGCAGCATGAAACATAGTAAGAACAGGGAAATCAAGACAGTTATGTTGTATCTAGATCAGAGGGGCCCAAGTCCAGTCATCAAGAGCTACCATCCTGCAACTTTTAGATGTATCCTTGCTCCTACACACCTGCATCAGATGGCTGAGTTTCCTCCTCAGTATTTATTGAGTTCTCCAGATGCCTGAGAACAAGCAGTTCCTTTGATTCAGGTGTGTTGGAGAAGGGAAAGGTTGCACTCTTTAGGACTGGACTGTGACACCCATGATCTAGAGTGTGCATTTAATCTAGAGTTTGGAGAAATCCCATCTATTTGTTTTGCCTTCTCCAAAGCATACAAGACTCCCAGTAGTTCCCACTAGATAAGTCAAAAAATACACAACATACAACCTGCTCTGGGAACTCCACTCCGCCTGACCATCTAACTGAGCCAAACGTGTGTTCAAGAATTATGTTTTGTTCTTCCTAAATGCCTTTGCTTCATTTTTGGCAAAATAGTTTTAGTAACATGGTGACATGTACCTGAATCTGAATTAAATCCTAAACTAAATCTTCCTGCATCATGACTGAAGGGATAATCATATCTCAGTGTATCTGATTTCAGATTTGTATTTCAGTCCTTCATATTCACACATACAACCCTAAAACACACAGCCATTCACACACAAAAATGTCTTCAGTGTTTTTATTTGCTCTTATAGTGTTGCTTTATTGCAGAGATTAAAAGATTTTTCCTCAGGAAACATTACCCTACTGTTTTTTGATGGAAAACACATCTATCCCTTATCTAACACATTGGATTCACCTTAACAGTTTGTCAAGATGTTCTACAGAAGCCTGATAATGATGAACCATTTTGAATAGTCTTTACCGGCACCATGCAAAACAGAACTATTGGTCAGTATTGGCTAATATTAATGATAGTTAATATTTTCTGTTAAGCCTGAAGAAGCCGCTTATCATGTTTGGTTATAAATAAAGAAGCTTTAATATCAGCCAATATGGGTTGCTGTTGTCTCCAGAAAAGTAATGACCTGGAAAGCTGGTTGAGTGGCCCTTACTTTACTTTTGGTCTGCCTCTGTCTTCAGTCTAAATGAGCTGCAGTTGCCTACATGTATGCTCCAGGCTAATGGAACTTCACTTTTTTCCTTTTGGTTTTCTTTTCATTTACCATTCTTTAAATCTGCCATGCTTTCACTCTTTCAATTTTCTTTTTGTCTCCAGTGTCTCCAAGAAGGAGTGGACATCTTACCTCCTGACATAATATATCTAGTTTTTTTGTGGAAGCAAATCAGCTTGTCTTTGTACTTTCTTCTCTCTATACTTGTCTTTCTTAGTCTTATACCCATCCCCCAACCCCTACTCGTGACAGCAAGGCTATGACCTCCACAACTTCTCCGCATCACAAGGAGTCTGTCATGTCAGGCCAGCCTAGAGTTAGAGGTATGTCCCTTGGGTACAGTGTCAACAATGGACATGTTAAGGCTAGACATTGCCTGCATAATACATATGGTATACCTGCATTGCAAGATGTTTCCACCAAGGCTGACAATATTTCAGAGTCTATTTTCTTCCAGTTTTCAGTATCTGGCCCTTAAATCGCTTAATCACAATTGGGTTGTTTTAATATAGATAAAGTCTACTGAGAGTTGTCATTACATTTACAAGCCAAAATTAGTGAAGGAAAGTGGTTGTGAATGGTCTACATTTTGAATGTATTATTGGATGCCATTTTGGTCTAGTGGTATTGCCAGTGAGGATTTAATGCATGGATTACACTAATTATTACATTGGCCTCAAGTCTTTTTTTACTTTCCTTTTTTAAAAATGCATATAGTTAGAGTTCCTTAGGTCATGGTGAGCTATCTCTGCAGTTATGCTCCTATAGGGTTAGACTGCTGGAGGACAGACTCACCACTTTTCTCTGCTACTTTTCTCTTCTACTACTCTCCAGTTGCATTATTTGCCGTTATTTTGATTGTTAACTTTGTTTTCTCTCAGTGTTTTTCTCTCTGTAGAAGCTACACCTGGTCTGGTGGCTCCTGCTTAGCTGCAATGCCCTGTTGAACAGGGGCCATCCCAGTCACTGAGCATCCTCCGTGTCCTGTTATCAACTTTTTACTTTCTATAATATAGAAATTACTCTTACATCAGTTCTTTTGTTCTGTACCTAATAGCCTATTTAGGAACAATTAATTGTGATTAATTTACAGCTATACTGTGATTAATTAGATTACATTTTTTAATTGTTTCACAGCCCTAAAAAAAAGGGGTGCGTACTATGAACGAGAAATTCAAAACCAATGATGGCTTTATAAAATTTGATGAGGTTGAGAAAGAAGTTATTTAATTTTAAAAGAAATCTGCAATTAAATTTGTATTAAATGGTTTGATCAGGTCATTCATGTTCTGTTTTCTCTTAGGTAAAAAAAGAAACTGGAAACGGGTGGTAAGAAAGTTGAACCTAATAAAAATAAAAATACATAAAAATGGTCAAATAGAGAAAATGAGAGAAAAAGAAAAATCCATAGGAGATCCCAGCAAGCGTGGGGATGGACTGTTAGGTCAAGTGTATGGCCAACCTGGGAGGCAGCCCTCAGCCTCCAAAACCTCCGGCAGTTTTGGGATTCAGAGGACTTATTTTCTTCAAGTAAATGCTTGATGTCATATGTATGAAATGTGTTCATGCTCTCTTGCTTTTTTGGATCTTTCTCTTGCTTTATTGTGTATCATGTGTAATGTGTGTTTCTTTTATGTGTTTTTTTTTTTAATCACCAAATCATGTAAAGCACCTTGAATTACCCTGCTGTTGAAAGTGTGCTATACAAATAAAATTGCCTTGCATTGCCTTGCCTTGTGCCGCACTGACCGCCGAGAAGATTTTAAGATTTGGCCCTTCCTAATATTTATTGAGGCTCACGAGTGGCATTTGCTGTTTGCATGTCTGCTTTTCCACGAAATTGGAGACAAGTTCTTTTATGCTTTGTCTGGTAAGAATTGGAAGTAAAGCATTTGGATTTTAATCCATGCAGTTCTGGTTTGCCTTTTTCAGTTTGAAAAAAAGGTTTTGGTTGTAATGGGCGCCTTTAGTATTAGCTTTTCTGATTTCAACTGAAGTAAAATAAAGGCTTCGGTCAAGGAAGCTCGTTTTAGTAATAGCCTTTCTGGTAGGGCTGGGCGAAATGGCCTAAAAATAAAATCTCCAATTTTTTCACACCAAATCCGATTTCCGATTTTAATCGATTTTTTTCTTTCTTCCTTTACTTTTTCAAACAGAAATGACAAATGACAATCTAGTTTTTAAAACTATTATTTTAATATCTCATTTGGGAATCTACTTGAATTCAAAGTTGTATGCAAAGTTGGTAGCACATACCTGGCGTCCAAAGTTTTCAGTAGGTAAATAAAGCTGGGCTTTTCCACTGTATAAACAGGCACCATATATTTGGCAATATAAATTATGATGGCATCTGTGATTGCTTTCCACTGGACACCCGTCTTATCATAAGGGACACAGTGTGAAAATGATTCCCCTATGGTGGCTTGTCTTTTGGCGGTGTTTTGTGAGGTGCTGCTTGCTTGAGCATCTCGTAGAGAGCAGCACTTCTCCCACTCGACGGAGTGCCTCTTTTTCAGGTGTTGAAACAAATTTGTCGTACTCCCACCTTTGGTAGCAACAGCCTTCAAACAGATTTTGCAGCGTGCTGTTTATTGCCCCAGGCCTGAAGTCACAAAACCGAACCAGTTCCATATAATTGAAGAAACTGTTGCTTTTTTGGGAACAAGCTCCTCTTTGCTAGTTGCCATTTTGACGTCTACGCGTTGCGAGAGACGGACTGACTGACTTTGCTCCAAACTACGGAAGCCCAAGAGAGCAGTGGATTTTCCCAAAAACTAATTAAATGGCAAATTCGAATTAATCGATAAAATGTATCGCCCAGCCCTACTTTCTGGTTTGAATTAAAGTGGAAATAAAGTTGTCATAGTTCTTAGGTCAGTTGAGTTTCAGTTATTTAATTTCTTTATTCAGTTTAGCTTCTTCTAAGTAGTTTCCTATCCAGTGTTCCCTTCTGTTTTTCCTTTGTTTTCCCCCTTGCCATTCTGCCTCTCTGCCCCAGCTGCTGATTGCCTCCACCTGTTCTCTCCCTCTCACCTGCAACTGCTTCCCACTAATTAGTCCTCAAGTTTCTCTGCCATTTCCTCACTCACTCTTCAGTATTTAAACAGCTGTTATTCAGTCACTACTCGCTGGTTCCTCGTCAATGACTCCTGTTTCCCCGATCTCTGCATTTTCTGGTCCTCCTGAGTTATTTGTAAATTCTTTGTTTTATTAAAATCATCATTTATATCTTTCTGCATTTGGCTCCTAATTATACTAAATCTTGACAAAAGGCTTTTGTTAGAGTGATAGTTTTGGTATTAGCCTTTCCGGTTTGGAAATAAAGGCTTTGGTTAGAGTGAGAACATTTGGTAATGGCCTTTCTGGTTTTGTTTAAAGTCATATTAATGCTTCTGGTAGAGTGAGACATGCTTCTCCAGATTGAGAGCCTTTGCGTCGGTTGAACGACAGGTTCCTCACTATTTCGCTTGGAAAAAGTGGGTACGTCTCCCCTTTAGGTAGCTCTGCTCTTTGGGTAACTTTCCTCTCTGGGTATCTGAGGACTCAGCCAGACCATGGGGTCTGATTACAGTAGCTTTTCGCCACTTCACTGTCCGATATGCCAACCAAAAATGAGAGAAAGCATGGGCCAGAGTGAAAGAATACTTAATTCTTTTTTGATGGGAGTGAAATAATTAATACCGCCACAATATTAAAATAATAAGGACATAATGAGGTCTGAAACAGTAACATTTCTCAGGAAAAAAAAGGGAAATCAGCTTGGAAAAGGGTTGGTCTGCTTCATTATGATCATTAACAGGTTTGTTTCTCTTAAAAGGAGGAATAACCGATCTTAGAATTCAGTGGGGGAAAAAGAGACAAAAAAAACAAACAAACAATGGATGTGCCTTATTTCCAGTAGGGGTCAAAACGTCATGATGGGAGTTCATAAAAGTCAAAAGAAATCTGATAATAGCTAAGGATGGGCCTCCTAATCTCAATTTAAGGAGCACCTATGGTTGCTCTTATCAGAAAACAAAAATACCATTAGGCGTAGAACAACTGCCTGAGCTACTGGACAAAATGGTCTAAGCATTGTTCCTTAAAATGAAAACTTTAACTAGACAAGAAAGTGTCCCCCTTCCCTTCATAACACAAGGAGAGGTGTGAGGGACCGAGAAACTTAACTCAAACCATCCAGGTGCTTTAACATAACAGACAAACTGTTTAAACAATAAATAAACAAACAGACTGACTTAACAAACAAGGAACAAAAGTGGGCTTAAATACTGGCTAATCAGACCAGGCAACAAGGGGCAACAATTATCTGTACAACTAACTAACAAAAAAGAAACTGAACACGCAGTTTAAGAGTTAACCTTAATACAAGGGTAACAAAAAAAACAAACCATGAATCTAACTTACCGGCTAATACCGATGTTATTTTCTTTATATTGTGCATTCCTACCCAAAAGCCATGTTCTCATGGTTTTAGTCATGAGAAACAGTAGAGGAGGAGGAAAGAAAGGAGAGAAACAGGAGCTCTGAGAGACAGATACAGGTTTATTAAACTATTTACTATTATTATGTAAAAGGAAAATCTATATTTCCTTTCCATTTACTTTCAATTTATGATCAAATGGTTTAAAGTATGAGTCAAGTTTACTAAAACGGATTGCACCTTTTTTTTAAAGAAAAGAAAACACTTTGCAATCTGCAATCATCAATCAACTGCAATGATCAATCGAGTTGTCCAGAGCCTCTTAAGGAATTGTTTTCAGCAGGAAAAAAGAGAAAGCTTGGAAGCCTAAGAATGCAATCGGAACTAAAGTACGAGGGTAGCAGTATCATGTTGTGTTGGTGATATACTGCAACAGGGAATATTCCACTTCACAAAACAATGGCATCATCAGGAAAGACTATCATGTGGTAATGAATGTATTGAAACATTTCAACACATCAGCCAGGAGGTTAAAGCTTGGGCATAAATATGTCTTCTAAATGGAAAATGGCCCTAATCATTTCACCAAATTGGTTCAAAGGTGACTTACTGTAAGGAAAATGTCAATCTTTTAGAGTTTCCACCACAAAGCTGTGATCTCCAAAGGGCTCCAAACCTGACTTTTGTCAGGAGAAATTGGACGAAATTACAACAAACTATTGTGAGAAGCATTTGCAAGGAAACCTGAAATGTCTGAACCTAAGCTTGGCAGTTTAAAATACATTTCTACCAAATACTAATGGGGACACATCTAAACTTCTTAATTTGAAGAAATGAAAAACAAAATCTAAGGAATTATCCTATCATTCCTGTATTTAGGAAATAGAAATTATATTGTTATTCCCAACTAAAACCGGAAAAGTTTAGTCTGATTTATGTCAGATAGTAAAAATAAAGAGTTATGTGTTTTTTTCACGGTGTATATAAGTCTCAGGCTTCAGCTATACATTTGGCATGAAAAGGTTTCACTATTTAGCCTGCCTGAATGTCTTAAATAGTACTGGTAATGGATTTTTCTCTAAAGATTTTAAATACCTAAAAGATGTGACAAATTCGAAATGATATGGCAACACACAGTAAACAGACAAAGATTACCATACAACCATCACGTTACTATGTTTTGTATGTTCCGTCTTATCTTTACAGCTTTTGATGTGGCGACTTTGGTTCCATAAGTTCAATAGTACATGGGATTTATTTTCTGAAACAACTCCATGACACGATAAGAGGAGCAAGTCATGTTAGAATGATAACACTTCAGAGTCTTGCTGTATTTCTCAGGGTGGAAAGAAAGAGATCATGGGAATAAAACACCAAATGGAGAATTGTTATATTGACTAGAGGATTAGGAGTCGGATCTGCCCTGTAACTCCCATACAACATTTATCAGCTCAACAGTTGGAGCAAAGAGAATAATAAAGGTAGAGCAGAGAGAAGATGCACTTTCTGCTGCTTTAAGAAACCTGTGGTAGATGTTTTTAAACCTCCATTGTGTTGAAGAGCTTTTTTTTTTCAAAAAAATGAAAAAGAAAGTGAGAGACTGAGGATCTGGTGAGAGGAAAACTGTGCAGAATTGTAAACTGGCGCCGTTATATACTGTAAATAAATTGAACTGTTCCTTTTGAGTTTCCGCTACCACGGGGCGGTGGTGCGTGCCCAGCTTGTGAGGGGCAATGGAGGGGTCTTATGACGATCTGCTTTTGGCTGCTGCCTTCTGGAGCCATTTCTATCTACCATTTGCTGCTCCTGACTGCCGAGTGTTGCAGGTTTTCTGCCTTTCTCACCGCTCTGACAACTACTACTTCTATTTCTACATATATGCTTACCTACCCACACTCACAAACACTCCGCAGCTTTGCGTATAAACATGCAGGTTTCTCTGTTCCTCTCTCTCCCTCTTTGTTCTTCTTTTTGCTAGCAATCAAGCCAAACATCAAGAAAATCAAATATACAGTTGAAACCAGATATTTACATATACTTCAGATAAAAACACTTTTTTATTGTCAAACATTGTCAAATCAGACTAAACACTGTTTTAGATGAATAAAAAAAAATGTATTTGTTAAATGTAAGTATAAATAGAGTATTTCTATGTATTTTGTAATGGCAAATTGCACCCAAATTGTATTTAAAATTGAGCCACACTTGTGGAGGTCCACAATTCTTTTCCTGATGTCTTGGTTGATTTCTCTTGATTTTCCCATGTCAAAAAAGAGGCTCTGTGTTTTGGGGGTGCCTTAATATGCATCCGCAAGTGTGCCATCAATTAACTCAAATGGGCTCTGTTAACCTATCAGAAGCTTCTTAAGATCAGAATGTAATAATCTGGAGTTTCCTTTTTGATTAAAGATGCAATAAACTTAGCGTATATATACTCCTGACTTTGATTAAAGTGCCAAAAAATAAATACATAACTCTCTTTATTCTGAGATTTAACTAATTAAAAAATGTCTATATTTATTTAGCTAAAACAAAAAAAGATTTACTCTAATTTGAGGTTTAATAGTAAAGAAAAAATGTTTTTAGTTTTTTTCCTGAACTATATGTAAGTATCTGGTTTCAAATGTGAATATACTGCTGTATTGAAATTCCTCTTGTTTGGCATATAAATATAGTGAACGACATATAAAGCATAATATAATAAAATTTACCTGAGATTTTTCTTTGTAAGAAGGCCCTTATGTCCATTGTTTTGTACATCAGTACATAACTGAAACCAATTTAGAGATTGCTTTATTTACCCATTGGGGATAGCAACTGAAAATATGAAATAAACACACATGTAAGCTAATAAAACAACAAGAAAAACAGCATTGTTGTTCACTTTGCATTCTGCTATTGGTTGATTAGTCCTGACAGAGCTAGCAAAAATACGAAGAGCAAGTAACATAATTCGCACCAGATGAGCAGTGCGACATCAGTCTTTGTGATTCATTGTCATTTTTACATTATCACACACTGAGTGATTTGTTTTGGTGCCTGGTCAAACTTGAGCGCCCCTCTGTCTGCCTTCACTTCTCCTACAGCAAATTCACTGGTAGCGTGTCTAAACCCCCCCCCCCCCTCCCTCACATACATAAGTGCTGCGCGCAAACGTATGCAGCTGCACTAGTGCCTGAACTTGGATCATACCAAAATTAGGGGAAATGTACGACTGTGTGCTATATGCTTCCAACATTGTCTGTATTTCTTTTGTAGTTATTGTTTTATACAGTTGTCAGTCAGACATCTTACTATGAAAAAGAGAAATTACACACTCCAAAAGACCCGGGGCTTTTGAAACGGCAACTCGGGCTTAAGCACAATAAGCCAACCCCCCCGCTACGCCGATGCTCTAACCCTTCAGACATTCATGGTCTGTTTCATAGCGTTACTTCCTCATTGTGGTTGGCATTAGATAGTGTAGCCTCCTTAAAAAAGAAAGTAATCAGCCATAGAAGGCTTACTCCCTGGTTTAAGGCAGAGCTGCGTTATTTTAAGCAGAATATTAGGAAATTGGAGAGAAAATGGCGCTCCACACACCTAGAGGATTCCTATTTAACCTGAAAAAACAGTCTACTGCTGTATTAAAAGACCTTTCGACAAGCTAGAACAGCATATTTTTCATCATTAACAGAGGTGAATAAGAACAATCCTAGGTTTCTTTTTAGTACAGTCGCCAAACTTACACGGAGTCATAGCTCTGTTGAGCCAACTGTTCCCCCAGCTCTTAGTAGTAATGACAAACACTGATTCCATCATGGGAGAAGAAATGCAGGTAGCTGAGGAGTATAAATACCTCAGAGTTCACCTTGACAACAGAGGACTGGAGGCGCAACAGTGAAACCGTCTACAAGAAGGGACAGAGCAGACTGTACTTCTTGAGGAAGCCTTAGGTCCTTCAAGGTTTGCAGCAAGATGCTGCAGATCTTCTACAAGTCTGTTGTGTAGAGTATAATCTCTTCAGCCATCATCTTTTGGGGTAGCAGTATCAGAGCCAGGGATTTAAAAAGACTCAACAACCTGATAAAGAAGGCTGGTTCAGTACTGGGGACAACTGTGGAACATCTGGAGATGATGATGCAAAGAAGGATTCTTCATAAAATCAAAAACATTATGGACAACCCTGAACACCCTCTTCATGAGACTGTCATACAACAACAGAGTGTCTTCAGTCGGAGGCTTCTTCAGTTTTGCTGCAATACAGACCGCTACAGGAAATCCTTCCTGCCCACAGCCATCATCATCTACCACAACCCCTTAAATAATTAATTATATGAGCTACAACAATACTTAATTTCCCTCTGGGATCAATAAAGTATTTTTGAATTGAATTGAATTTATGCGATCTTCATAATTAAAATTAATTCTATTAAAAATGAAATCATTGGCATTCTCCCAAACATGATTACTTCTTTCTCAATAAGTGAATCAGCATCAGAGAGGACTGTAGAACCTCATTTGTGTTTGGACTGTTTTGATTTAGTCGAGCTTTTGAATCAAGATGATCAAAAATATTAGCCTCATCTAAACCTTCAACTTGTATGTTGGACCTAATCCCAACCAAATTATTTAAGGAAGGGTTCCCTTTGGTTCCTGGCCCCATTTTAAATTTGATTAATCTATCATTGGATACGTACCACAGGAATTTCAAATTGCTGTAATTAAACCTTTACTTAAGAAACCTTCTCTTGATCAAGATGACTTAGTGAATTTCAGAACTATATCTAACCTTCCTTTCTTATCCAAAATCCTCGAGACAATAGTTGCTAAACAAGTTTGTGGATATCTAAACAGTAACGAGCTGTTTGAAAAGTTTCAGTCAGGTTTTAGAGCTCATCATAGCACTGAAACAACACTGGTGAAGGTTACTAATGATATTCTGATGGCCTCAGATAATGGACTGGTGTCTGTTCTGGTCTTGTTAGATCTCAGTGCTGCTTTTGACACAGTGGATCATTATCTGGATCAATGATCCACTGTGGATCAATATTCTTTTAAAAAGGCCTGAACATGTTGCAGGAATCTAAGGAACAGCACTAGGCTGGTTTGAATCAAATTGTCTGACAGATTACAGTTTGTTCATGTAAATTATAAATATTCTTCCCACTCAATGATTACCTGTGGAGTTCCACAGGGTTCTTTGCTTTTAACAATTATTTTCACTATATACAGGTCCTTCTCAAATAATTAGCAACTAATTAACTCTAAACACCTGCAAAATATTCCTGAGGCTTTTAAAAACTCCCAGCCTTGTTCATTACTCAAAACCACAATCATGGGTAAGACTGCCGACCTGACTGCTGCCCAGAAGGCCATCATTGACACCCTCAAGCAAGAGGGTAAGACACAGAAAGAAATTTTTTGAACGAATAGGCTGTTCCCAGAGTGCTGTATCAAGGCACCTCAGTGGGAAGTCTGTGGGAAGGAAAAAGTGTGGCAGAAAACGTTGCACAACGAGAAGAGGTGACCGGACCCTGAGGAAGATTGTGCAGAAGGACCGATTCCAGACCTTGGGGGACCTGCGGAAGCAGTGGACTGAGTCTGGAGTAGAAACATCCAGAGCCACCGTGCACAGGCGTGTGCAGGAAATGGGCTACAGGTGCCGCATTCCCCAGGTCAAGCCACTTTTGAACCAGAAACAGTGGCAGAAGCGCCTGACCTGGGCTACAGAGAAGCAGAACTGGACTGTTGCTCAGTGGTCCAAAGTACTTGCATGTCATTCGGAAATCAAGGTGCCAGAGTCTGGAGGAAGACTGGGGAGAAGGAAATGCCAAAATGCCTGAAGTCCACTGTCAAGTACCCACAGTCAGTGATGGTCTGGGGTGCCATGTCAGCTGCTGGTGTTGGTCCACTGTGTTTTATCAAGGGCAGGGTCAATGCAGCTAGCTATCAGGAGATTTTGGAGCACTTCATGCTTCCATCTGCTGAAAAGCTTTATGGAGATGAAGATTTCATTTTTCAGCACGACCTGGCACCTGCTCACAGTGCCAAAACCACTGGTAAATGGTTTACTGACCATGGTATTACTGTGCTCAATTGGCCTGCCAACTCTCCTGACCTGAACCCCATAGAGAATTTGTGGGACATTGTGAAGAGGAAGTTGAGAGACGTAAGACCCAACACTCCGGATGAGCTTAAGGCCGCTATCGAAGCATCCTGGGCCTCCATAACACCTCAGCAGTGCCACAGGCTGATTGCCTCCATGCCACGCCGCATTGAAGCAGTCGTTTCTGCAAAAGGATTCCCGACCAAGTATTGAGTGCATAACTGAACATAATTATTTGAAGGTTGACTTTTTTTGTTTAAAAACACTTTTATTTTATTGGTCGGATGAAATATGCTAATTTTTTGAGATAGGAATTTTGGGTTTTCATTAGCTGTATGCCAAAATCATCAGTTTTAAAACAATAAAAGACCTGAAATATTTCAGTTGGTGTGCAATGAATCTAAAATATATGAAAGTTTAATTTTTATCATTACATTATGGAAAAGAATTAACTTTATCACAATATGCTAATTTTTTGAGAAGGACCTGTATATAGTCTTCCAATTGGTAGAATCATTAGACAGCATGGGATAAATTTCCACAGCTATGCCGATGATACACAACTATATTTATCCATAAATCCTGATGAACCCAGTCAGTTAGGTAGATTACAGGCATGTTTGGAAGACATAAAAACATGGATGAATCTAAACTTTTTGCTTTTAAATTCTGACAAGACAGAAGTTGCTGTCTTTGGACCAGAAGCTCTAAAAAGGAAACTGATTAGTCAGTCACTTCATCTGGATGGCATTAAATTAGCCCCCAGTAATAACGTAAAGAACCTTGGCGTTATTTTTGACCAAGACATGACATTCAAATCCCATATTAAACAGGTTTCTAGGATTTCCTTCTTTCACATCCGGAGTATTGCTAAAATTAGACACATCCTGTCCAGGAGTGATGCTGAGAAACTAGTCCATGCAATTGTTACCTCAAGGCTGGACTACTGTAACTCTTTACCATCAGGAATTCCACAAAATGCCATTAAAAGCCTTCAGTTGATCCAAAATGCTGCAGCAAGAGTTCTGATGAATATTAAAAAGAGAGATCACATTTCTCCTGTTTTAGCTTCCCTTCATTGACTCCCTGTTAAATCCAGAATAGAATTTAAGATCCTCCTTCTTAAATACAAAGCCCTTAATAATCAAGCTTCATCATTCATCAGATATGTGATTGTACTACATGTTCCCAACAGAGCACTTTGCTCTCAGACTGCAGGTTTACTTGTAGTTCCTAGGATTTCTAAAAGTAGAATGGGAGGCAGATCTTTTAGTTATCAGGCTCCTCTCCTGTGGAACCAGCTCCCAGCTTTAGTCCGTGAGGCAGACACTCTGTTTACTTTTAAGGCCAGGCTTAAATCTTTCAATTTTGATAAAGCTTATAGTTAGAGTGGCTTAGGTCATCCTGAGCTATCTCTGTAGTTATGTTGCTATAGGCTTAGACTGCTGGATGATAGACTGACCACTTTTCTTCACTGTCCTACTTCCTTTTCTACTACTACTCTCCAGTTGCATTATATGCTGTTGTTTCGACTGTTAACTTTGTTTTCTCTCAGTGTTTTTCTTACCATAGAAGCTACACCTAGTCTGGGGATCCTGCTTGGCTACAATGCCCTATTGGACAGGGGGGCATCGACTGGGATGATGCTCCCAGTCACTGAATGCTCTCCCTCTCCTGTTATCAACTTTTTACTTTCTTTAACATAGAAAGTACTCTTATGTCAGATCTTCTGTTCTTTTTGTGTCTCTGCTCTGTCTTCTCAAACCTCCAGACGGTCGTAGCAGATTCCCTCTTGTACTGAACCAGGTTCTGGTTCTGCTGGATGTTTCTTCCTGTTAAAGGGGAGTTTTTCCTCTCCACTGTCGCTACATGCTTCCTCAGTATGAGGGATTGCTGTGGTTGGAGTCTGCATCAACGGGACGCAACTGGCAGTCAATGACTCGATGCAATCTGCTGGGATTTCTTAAATAGAAAACTAGCTAAAACTTTAAACTAACTGGAATGTTTGTATGATTGTATTGAAATTACATTTCTTGTAAAGTGCCTTGAGATTACATCTGTAGTGAATCTGCGTTATAAATATATAAATAAATAAACTGAATTGAAATTGAATTGAATTCACACCAGATGTCATCTCAAGGATTCTACAAGAAAAGTATTTTCAATTCAATCATACAAACATTCCAATCAGTTTAAAAGTTTTCTATTTAAGGAATCCTAGCAGATTGCATCTTATCATTGACTAGAGGTTGTGCACTGTTAATGCAGACTCTAACGACAGCAATCAGTCATACTGACCAAGTATGTATCGACAGTGGAGAAGAAAATCTCCCCTTCAGGAACAGGAAGAAACCTCCAACAGAACCTGGCTCAGTATGAACAGCCATCTGCAAGAACCGTCTGGGACAGAGCAGAGATAGAAAAAAAACATAATGTACTGATGTAAGAGTATTTTCTATATGAAAGAAAGTAAAAAGTTGAAAACAGGACACGGGGGATGTTCAGCTACTGGGAGAATAATCCTTGTTGATGTCCCCCATCCAACAGGGCATTGCAGCTAAGCAGGATACCAGACCAGGTGTAGCTTCTATTGAGAGAAAAACACAGAAAAAACAAAGTTAACAATCAAAATATCAGCAAATAATGCAACTGGAGAGTAGTAGAAGAGAAAAGTAACAGAGTGAAGAAAAGTGGTCAGTCTGTCCTCCAGTAGTCTAAACCTGCAATCTGAGAGCGAAGTGCTCTGTTAATAAAAATATGGAACAATCAGTATGGTGGAGCTGATTATTAAGGGATTTGTATGTAAGAAGGAGGATCTTAAATTCTATTCTGGATTTAACAGGAAGCCAATGAAGGGAAACTAAAACAGGAGAAATGTGATCTCTCTTTTTAATATTCATCAGAACTCTTGCTGCCGCATTTTGGATCAACTGAAGGTTTTTAATTGCATTTTGTGGACTTCCTGATTGTAAAGAATCACAGTAGTCCAGCCTGGATTGTAAGGGAATATTTATTATGTTATTATGATTTGATCATTTATTCCCTGTCCTGGTATGTGCATCTAGGGCAGTAGGTACTGTAGAGAAAACAAAGGACTTCTGTGTATAATGTTCTGATAAGGAATGTATCAGACTGCCAGGGCAGACGTCAGCAAGCAGCAGATATCAACGCCTTGTTAGATGGATGCCCGGTGCGCTATCGGGCTATCAAAGGGGGTAGGCACCAGGTTGCCAAGAAGAAGACACTCGGGACACTGAAACTGAGCTAATGTTCTTAGAAGATAAACATTGATTTCTAAACACCATTTAAGAGTTTGGATTAGAAAGGTTGGGTGGGGAATGGAACTTTTTTTGTTTGGTTCACTCTGTCCCTCCATGTTTGGCCAACATGTTATATTAAATACTAATATGCCTGAAGGGCTTGGTCTCATCTTTGTTTAAGAAGAAGCTATTTTTCCATCCATAACAGTTCGTTCAATTCAAATGTATTTGATGAGGGACAAGACATACAACACTGTTACATTTTAAAGAACCGGGTGTTCTGTCTATAGGCTGTTAGCCAAAGGCTAATTCGCAGGTCCTGGTTAGTGTGTGATATTTGTTTGAAAGAAATCTGTAATCGAGAAACAAAGACCAGGTTTTTAGAGTTAGAAAATATAATATTGTTATTTGATCTTTATTTTGTTTGAATTGTTTACTGTTGTTTCCCTGGTTCCTCTTTCCTCCTGCCCTCCCCTGTTTGTTCTCCTCTGTCTCCTTATAATTCTCATGGACAGTCTACTTTCTTAAATAGATATAAGCCATTGTGCAATTAATTAATAACATTTTATTTTTTCCTTTTTGTATAGTAGATTTGTCTCTGATGCTGCTGGGCAATAAGATCCACTAAGCTGTTTCCCAAAGCTGTTGGGAGCTTCACCAAAAAAGGAAGTTTAAATGCATATTTGCTACACATTTTTTTGTTGCATACCAGCTAAAATGTCTTTAAACAGGCCATTTGTGCAATGTCATCATGTCACCATAGGCTACCAAAGACATAAAAAGTCACTTAGAGTTGAAGGTGAGGTTCACTGAGACCATGTGAGATCTTTTTAATCTCAGCATATTTGCATGACAGAAATTAAACAACTCCCACTGCTTTAATTCCAGTTTTTCAACTAAAGCTCATTACAATTTCATTAGAAAGACAATTTTCTCAGGCTTGTAATGAATTGTTAAATAAATATGGTAGTTTTACATTTGAGCATGCTCAAATGAAGTTCTAAAGATCTTCTTTCCTCTCAGAATGTGTCTAGAGGGCGGCTAGGCTCTGATTACATAATGAGTCGCTGGCTTCATGAATCAGGCATTAGTTACACACAGATTGCAAGTGCACATTTATTAACATTTGCTGTGCAAATTGCTCATACGCTATATGTGCATAACTCTAGCTTATGGTTATTGTCAAATCAAAACTTTCAGAGTCCTCTGACTACATATAAAATCTAGAAATTATTTAGCAGAATGATTTAAATAAAGTAAACGTCGTTTGAACAACACCCGTTACAAACTGCTTGCTTACATATTTTTCAAGTGTTTACTAAAATGAAAGGTGGTTCCATGGGGGGTTGGGGGCTGTGAGTGTGTGACCTCTTTAATAATGTGCAGGACACAAACACACAATCTCAAGTAATCAAGCCTCTCTGTTTGAGCACTGACAACATTCACCATAATTAGCTAAGAAGTTGTGTGCCACTTCTTGCTTGATCTCTTTTCAGAATAACTAATGATTTCTTTGGTAAGTGAAGAAGGGAAACAAAGGGGGGAAACTTTAAAATAAATCCTTAACATAAACATAAACACTTTATTTATTTAGCACTTCAATTGTTTTATGGCAAATTACATAAAACATGCATAAAATAGGAACAATAGCACAATACACACTAAAATTATTGAAACAGTGGTTGATGTCTCTCATTGGGTTGAAAGACAAAGAGACAAAATACATTTAAAAACACCTAATAAAGGAGCTTGCCTGATCTGGAGCTCTATCCCCTGTGTTACAGCAATATTTCAAGGTTACGTGAATAAATTGACTAATTACATATTAGTAAAGGCATAAAGGGAATACGGTATAAGAAGATATCACTAGAGTAAGTCAGGAAGTCTTTCACCTACTCTCCTCTAACTACAGTGAGGAGTGTTTTGGTTAAAGGAGTCATGACCTGTAATTTTCAGTTTTCCATGAGAATTTTTTTTTGTTATGATTGCCTAACGATTATACACTGGCCGGGAAGCCGATATTTAAAAGTGAAGCGTTTAGTTACCCTTGGGTTCGTCAACCAGCCCACGTGCACGCGCACTCAAATATGTGATTTTAATTTCTGGCCGACTTGACGTCAAGTTGGTGCAGGATATACCATATATACCAGATCTATTTAATGACGTGGTTCCTATAACCCTTCCCACCGGTTTAGGTGTCTGTGCTAAACATTTTACGCCGGAATCCTTTACGAATTTGGGACAATATCATTCGAAGTTGGCATCGAAGCTCCGTTTGGAAAAAGGGGCCATTCCAACAATCAGAGACTTGCCTGCAATTGAAACGGTAAGGCTGTGTTTTTATTGCTCTACTGTGTGTAACAAACAGCAGCTAACTGCTAATGCGGCTATTGTATGCCAGCGGGAGTAGTAGCTTCGAGGACAACACAGGTAATGACTGCTACATTGCAAACAACAAATGAACTCGAAAGCAGTTACAATCGAAGGACGGGTTCATTCACAACTTGTGCGATGATATCATTTTGGAATGATATGCTGAAGCGTTACCTGCGGTGTCAACCCCCCTCCTTCCTGCCACCAATCAACGCGCCCCTCTTTTGCATTATTACAATGACCGTCCACGACAGCCAGAATATCACATCAGATCTTGCAAGACAATAATGCCTTCAGAAATAAGGGTCAGAGGAGCTCAGTGTTTATTTTTTTCACTTTATTTCAACTTTTCTTTTTTAGAAGGGCCCGGAAGACTATAATAGAGCGTGGGTATCCAAGGTAATACTAGGTCATGACTACTTTAAGATTGCAATGAAGACATAACATTGTGGAAACTGGAGGCTTTCTTTGCATATACTTTACAGAGATGGCAGACATGATCTGGGGTGCAAGAGAGTTTGAGCGTTGGTTCAGACGAGCTCATGTACAAGACTGGCCGTAATAAAACATAAGAGAACACAGATCCAGACTTCAGCCTCATCCCTATGTAAGGAAGAAGAAATTTTCTTACCTTGACACCTATCTTTGAAGAGTCCAGGAGCATCTGATTCACTGATCTAAAATGCACAATGGAATGAACATATGGAGAAGTTCTGACAGATAAGATTGGGCACATCCTAGAAACATGTAAAGGGATCTTTCAATGAATTTTGAAATGAAATGAAAGCCAACAAAGAGAGGCTAGCACATTTTGATTATAAGCTTATGGGTTTTTGCCTGTTTGCACAAGTTAAAAATCAAGCTACTGCGTTCTGAACCAATTGTAAGTGTTCAATACAAGCCTGGCCGATTCAAATCAAAATCCCGTTACAATATCCCAGGCAATAAAAGCATGAATAACTGTTTTGAGATTGTGTTTGGACAGAATATGTTTAATTTTTGATAATTGCCATAACTGGAAACAACAACAGGGACAGCAAGGATGTAGAGCTGAGAGATCAGTAAATGGGGTCGTTGGGGCTAAATAACATGACATCAACTTTCTTTGAACCGACATTGAAACCATTAAGTGCCATCCACCTCCTGATTACTGTAAGATAGTCTGGGAGGGGATGGACAGAGTTTTCATCAGTTCACTTCAGTGGAAAGTACGCATAAAAGTCATCATGAAAATGGTGAACATGATGTTTTGTTTCTAAAATATGTTAGCCCAGGGAAGCAGGTAAAAATGAAAACAAAAGACCACCAGGCACGGAGCCTTGTGGTACACCTTAGGGCAGAGCAGATGAGGTGAAGACAGAACCATAAATAGTGACAGAAACATATTTTTTTATCTAAAAAGACTTATACCACTGGAGAACGAAGCCAGTAATGCCTTACCCACTGTGCCAGCCTTGAGATGACAATATTATGGCCGTGGCCAAACAAGGAACGAAAATAAAATATTCATAAAAGGGTGGGATTATAAGGGCTTTGGTTGGTATAACCTTATCTAAAAATAAATCCAAAACAATTATAACACAGTTTCTTTGAAACTTCCAAATAAACAGGTTTGTGAACATGAAGAACAGATTTAAGCGTGGTAAAAAGAAAAAATTGTTAAAAGAATTAGTAGCAATGATATCACTAAAATATTTAGGTCTAAGCTGTGTGCTGTAGCGGGTGCTGCTGGCAGGGGAAAAATGGGCTTCGCTAGTAAACTACTTTTGAAGCTGGGTGCAGGACCTTCCATCAAGACACCATAAAGTGGACAGCCTGTATCTACACCAGTAAGTTTATTCTTTTCTGTGGGGAACCCTCAGCTTGTTTGTGAGGGGCTGTAAACTAGCAGGAGAGCTAGCGTAAACTGAGAGCTCTCAGCAAAGGGGAGGGGAGGGCTCCTCCAAGCCAATGGTTCCGCCCACAACCCAGAGGCGAATTGCTAATAAGGTATTGTCACTCTTATGAAGCTATTTCCTAGAAAACGGCACAGGTTTTGTGATTGCTAAAAACGGCATAATCATAATTTAAAGACCACTGAGAACACTTTAAAATAGCTCAAAAAGATGATTGGAGTGGGTCTTTAAGGGTTTTTAAGGGTTTTTTTTAACAAGGAAAAGATAACTGGAATAGTTTGAAATGGAAGTTAAAGTATGTTTTACTGAATATTTTAAAGACTGTTTAAAAACAACTTTATAACAGTTTTGAACAAATGGAGAATTTGAGGGAAAAAGATCCTACTTGGCTGTGGATGTTTGTCTCCATTATTAATAAATAAGTTTTCTTACAGAGTTAGTTATGTTATGTTTATGTTTTTTTTTACTTTGGGACATGTCTTGTCCTAATGTTGGGTTTTCTAGAAGTCTTTCTGAGGAAATTAGTGATGCAGATTTTACACTGTGTGTGTCCAAGATAGGTTATGTCTCCTGAAAAGTTGACAGAATATGTGGATAGTTGCTTGTCTGGGCAAGAATGACTGTGAGAAAAGTTTCTCTGTTAAGAGATGTGAAAGTAATACTGCCCAGTGTTGTGCCACAGATAGGTAGGATTTGGCTATATATAATTATGAATAATTGCTTAGGGCAAATATTAATAAGATTAATAATTTTATGTAAAAATTACCAAGTTTAGGGGCACCATCCTGGTGGATTCCAGGAACATATAGCCAAATTATTCAGTCTCAGTTTGTGTTTATGATTACCAGCCTGATAAGACTGAGATAATTAAACAATAGATGAAGGAATAAGTTCTTACGCTGTGGACATTAATTCTTTGCATCACTCTAAGTAATCCCAGACAACTTCGCTTTAAGATAAGGGGACTTTATTTAGAAAATAGAAAATCCCATCTATTCTAAAGAATGCAAACTACTACAGATCTTAGACAACAATAATAGGTGAACATTAAACACAATTGACATGAAATGAAATCAGTGAGACAGCTGAGGTTCGGGTCAGAAAAGGAGGGGGGGCCCTCACTCCAGGGAGCCCAAGTCACAGATAGCCTGTGGGACAAAAAGTCATACATCTCAGCTCTGTGCCAAGATGGAGAACAGCACATGGAGTCTAAGAAAGAGTCATAAAACTAGCTTTGGCTAAAGGAGCACATGGGGAAGCGTCCATGTGGTAGGCCTCTGCATTAGCGACAGACTAAAGACAATGGAGTTAAACTTTTCAGCTAAGACCAGCTAACGCAGGCCGGACGGAGTGATCAGGGAGCAAGAGAGAGAGAGAGAGAGAGAGAGAGAGAGAAGAGAGGAAGGAAAAGAAAGGTGTGATCTGCTCAGGATAAAACAAACTCTTTCAAACACACAATTACAGCTCCAACTTATTCGTGCGGCGATGCAAAAATGAGCAAACAGGTACAGCGCTTAAAGACACTTTAACCAACAATGAACGAGATCTAACTCGTTAAAACTCTATTTTCTCTACTTATCTCCGCCCAGACACAATATTAGTATAAATTAACCGGATCAGTCCTACTTTGCCTTCAAGGAGGTCCAGTCCACTAGGAGGAGAGCGAATTGTGTCCATGGTTGAGCAAGAAAAGGAAGAGTTATAAAAAAAACCTGTACAGGATTTTAAGGACCGTATGGCCCAAATGCAGGCTGGATGGCCTGTAGGTCGACGTCTAACGAACTGTCTGGGAACAGTTCTGATATAGCTCAAACGAGATACACAAACCGTATGAGCACTTAGAAGCGAGTTCTTCCCCGGTCCAGCAGGTCAGAACAAGAGAGAATCTTCACCGGTGAGATGTCCTCTGTTCAGCAGTAGTTCATCCAAGAACTTCTGACTGGAGAACAGTTTGAAAATGGGCGCGACTCCACTCTTTGGCTGTGATGTCATCGCCGATGTCACCATGGATGGTCATGGACCAATAGGAGTGTTTTGGCGGTAACTGCTAGGATTGTTGGAAAATGTGGTCTGCTCAGTCCATCTTTGAAATAGCTCCCAGCTATTGTTGAGGTGTTTTCACTCTAATTTAAAGCCTATCTTAAAGGAACAGACACGCATTTAATTTATGACCCTGGGGTCTCTCTGAGCTCTCATTTCACCTTCCCGCGTGCTCGTTCATTTCTGTAAAAAGGAGCAATAAGAACAACAAACAACAATTATATATTTTAACAGTGAGACATCGTTCACTGGACTCAGTTCTAGTAACTGAGCAAAGCTTTATCTCAGCATAAGGTTTTTATTTGAAACAAGAGTTAAAAAGGGAACTCCTCCTACATAGATCTTCGTTCACAGAATGGTCACAGCTTCTTCACACAAGGCACACAGGATGTACCACATTCCTCTTGATTGTTCACTGTTTCTAAATGTTTCCACATGCACTACAGAATTAAACCCTCATACAACATTAACAGAATTATTATCTCTTCATGTCCCTCTTTTGATCTCTTAAAATAAGAGATCACCATATATAAGGAAAAATGTCAGGCATCACACTTCTAGAATCATATCAATTTTGAGTCCATCTTCTCTGGAACTTTTCGGATCAGCAGTCAAGTCATCTTGTTCTGGCCGGGAATAGTGGTCATCCGGCTCGCTCTTCTATGACCTAAGGTGAGAGGTTGCCAGCACATCACCTATATGCAGCTCAAGTGTATCATGTCAGTAGCCCTGAGTTTGAAAACTCTAAGGACTGCACACAGACCAGAGGATTGTTCTGCCCCATTTGGGAAGGGTCTCAGCTTCTTTTCCTTCAAACCCTGCTGCCCCAGCTGGGCAGCTCTGTGCTCTAAGCTGCCTTGCTACCTTATGGTGCAGGTGTGCTGAAGTTGGAAACCTTGTATCTAATTTGAGTTTCATTTCTTATGCATTTGTCCTTTTTTTATTAAATCAAATCCCTCACTCACCTCATAGTCTTAAGTAGTGCCGCACTGATCGGTTGCACTAACACAAAATCAAACTATTATCCAGACTGCTTACAAACTTGGTCTATCTGTAGAAAAAGCTAATACTTTTGCTGTATGTAGATCACAAAAATCCTAATTGACCCAAAGTGCACTCTAAAAATCCTGTATCAAAAGTGAGCAACACTGGAACAGCCTAGACCATAAAGAATTTTTCTTCAAAATATATAGCAGGGGTTATAATGTGAATAAAAACTTCCAAACAAAGACTAAATGCATAAACATGCCACAAGGTAAGATGAATGGGTTGTGTGCTAAAACAACCAACCGCACAAAGGTTCCAAAACAGGATGGAAAACAGGAAACATCTGGTCTTTTTGGATTGTGGAAGTGGCATCATGAGCATGACAGACCGCTCAAAAGAAAAACGTGCTGCTTTAAAGCTCAACCCCCAGAAAATGATCAGTTTAATTTTATTAATTTACACTGCTAACAGCCTAAGTTCATTAAACCTATAGTCTTACAAGATCTTACCACATCACCGACTATTGTTATTCATTTTTCTGAGCTGATGAAGCCCAATACTTATAAAAAGACTATAATTTCAACCTATTTAACCAAAAAACTGTTGAACCCTAAACAAATGCTGTTTTTTATTTATTTTTTCATTTATCTGAAATCCTTTTAATGAGACCAATTGAAAGGCTTTGTTTTATAATTGAAATTTAAGTTCCCCTAGTGCCTAAGAATCTCCTCCCTTTTTCTGAAACAGAACTGTTTCAGAAACATCCAATTATATAATTTTCCTGTTAATCAGGTGTGACTAGATCTGCAGCTTGTTACGGAAAGATATTATAGTTCAATAAACACCTGTATTGTAGATTAATCTCCATGTATATTTATAGTTAAGCTCAATTCCTAGATCTCAGCTGCTATACCTTTTAGAACTGCCAGGGAAGAATTAACAAAACCACTGAATCTATGATTTAATGTGTCCAGTCATAACATGACCACACCCACCCTGGTCCATGGGAAAAAAGATAATAGAACCTTATTTCAATCACTGCATAATTTGTTTTCAGGGGGCCTATCGGAGCCCAGATGGGACCATGAGGGGCTGAAATATCACGCCTCCTCCTTCTGCTGTGTCGGATCTCCTCTGCAGATACAAGAAAGAATGCTCTTTAAGTCTCAACAGAAGCACATCCACCGTTCTCATTTTGAGGGTAATTGTGTCAGAGCCAAAATCCGCAGAGAATCAGCAGGTCATCCATAGAAAAGTTCCCATCACATTCACGAAGAATGGAGCACATACTATATATTTTTTCCCATGCACCGAGATTGGTATGAAAATGTGATCAGATTTTTATAATTTTCAAAACAAATAAATCTTTGGTCAGGTCTTAAGTGTACTGGTCCAGCTTTAACTATTTAGATTAATCCCATGTCGTCTCAGTCTCCAATTTACCCTTACTTTTGTCATGGAAGTATACACATTATTACCCATATAACTTCCTGTTCGTTCATGTACTGCACACTCAGAATTTGTCCAAATCCTGGAGAGGAGTGTAACATCTGGAAACAGATCATTAAGATTAGTGAAAGCTTCTACATATCTGGCTATATGTCCAACAGAATATGGCATCTGAGAACAAACAAAACAATTAATAATGCTTCATTTGTTTGCTAGATATCTTGCATATTGTCACCACACACTAGTTTCAAATGGGTTTCTGTGTGTCCTTTTCTGAGTGAACCAAGAAAATAAATCAGCATTCTCTTGTGCTATATGTCATTTTTCTGTGAGTCCTAACGTTCCTATTGAAATAACACCACCAAAAAGCTGTAAAAATAAAAGTACTAAATAGCAGAAAAACCAGAAAAACCTTCATCATTACTATCTCTCCCTTCAAGCAGTCTCTATAGAAAGGTGGATCTCCTGGTTCTCTTCACTGAGGTTGAGACAAGTGGACCATATTGTTTTCCACCTCCCTTTGGAACCAGTCTTTAACCCCACTTTTCTTAGACTGCTTTCCCTATATCGAGTAATGGTCATTGCTTTTTATAATGGATTAAGTGTATCCAACTTAGTCTCTACAGCCATTGGTGTGGTCAAAAATACCTGGAATGGCCCCTTCCACCTGGGTGATGACCAATTTTCTGTTTACAGCTTTTAATCAGGATCCAGTCACCTACTTTCAGCTCACTTCTTCCTGTAGGAATATAGGATCATCTGGCATATGATTAGTTTGCATTTATAACTCATGTACTTATCAGTATTTTGATCATGAAAACCCCCAGATCTTAATGAAACTGTTCTTTTAGAAAAGAGTAAATCAATCTAAGGAATTCTATATCTCACCCATAGATTATTTAAAATATAAATAGGCCAATATTCAAATTTGGTATTATATGCCTTTATAATTTACCAAATCAAGACTATCCAATTTTGTCCCGTTTCTTCCATCGTTTTTTTTTCAATTTGCAACATTTTATCATAAAGTCATAAATCAGTTTGTAATTGTTCCTCTTATTTTAATATACCAAACTGTAGGAAGGTATAAGGTCTCGTCAAATTCGTTCCATTACTTGGTGTTATATTCATATATAACTTTATCATAACCAAACAGTATCTCCAATTCTGTTTAGTCTTATCCATGGCCTTTCTTAATCTGCTTTTAGAATCCAATTGTCTCTTAAAAATGATCTATAATCTTTGTCCTATTTTATCAATTATTTCATTCACAAAATGTGTTCCGTTACCACTATAGATCATTTGTGGATATCAAATCTAGGCATTATTTCTCTAAACAACATTTCTGCAACAGTTAGTGTATCTAAATGTTTCACTATTAACATTACAAATCCATTAGGAGAAATTATCTTATCTTACTAAACCAATCTTCTTCAGTACAGCCTTTGTTTGCTCAAAGCTGTTTCTTAATTTTATATTAGAAGCTTTTCTTTTTTTCCATGTCTGACACACTTCTTGTCCATGAACTAATCAGTTTGAGAATTGAATTGTCCGTAAGAAATGCTTTAATTAGTTCGCCACTAGAGGTTGCCATACCCCTGTTCCTCATTGTTGGCCAAATGCCAAAAACATGCGAAGTTCAATTTGGATCTTCTGTTAGCAATAATATGATTATTTTATCTTCATCTGATTACAAACTTCAGTTAAAACTTTAATTTTTCTTTTTCCAAGTAGAACAATTCTTTGGTAACTTTCCCTTTTCAAGAATTTTATGAAAATCTACAATTTGGATTATTAATTTATCCCCTACAGAGAACATGCCCAACTTCAAGTGAAATAGGAAATCTCTTCCTAACAAATTAGAAAAAATTCTCGAGATAATATGATTAACACAACAGATTTTTCCTGTAGCAAAATCTATTATTTTTATTTCATTTTTCTAACAACTCAATCTCATTTTTTTGTGGAAAACAAAATTCCTAATTTTTTCCTCTCCATCTGGCTTCACTAACTTCCTACCATTTTGTCAATGAGATAATCAGCAACTGATATTTCCATAACAAAACATCACATCCCTATTCCTTGCTCTCTGCTTATCTGCTCCTTCATAAAGATTCTACAAATTAGCTTATTATTATGATTATATGTGGAAGAGTCTGTTGCTAGATGTCAAAAACGTGGTAACCATTCTCAACTCAGATTGGAGCGAGGGCCGGCATCCTCTCCCAATCTCAGGTGTAGGTCCAGACATCTTTCCTGCTTAATCAGACCCTTAATTTTGTCCCATTAGCAACAACTCCATTGAGTGTAAATATTGAAGTGCGCTTATACTCAGTGTGCTACAGTAACTAAAGTTGAATTTTGGAGTGCGTTACTACATTCTTTACTACGGTAATCCCGTAATGAACATTTCTTCTCTTTTTTTCAGTCTCTAACCCAGCGCATTACAAGATTTTTTCCTTTCAACAGATATCTTATCTGTCATTAAAATGTTAGAAGCAAGCATCTGAAGCTGCCGCTTATTACAAAGAATAAATTCACGTAGCCACCCAGCTGTCGCTTCCCCACAGGACCTGTAGACGTCCGCCTGAATTTCAAAATAAAATCACTCTGCTCATAATCTGTCATTTTAAACCATTTCTTTTATATTATATGAGAGATCTCACAGACATCCCATGAATATCATTAAAAATATTAGCTAAGTTATTTATTATTATTATTATAGAGTAAAAGTTACCGCTGCACTTAAGAAATCCCAACCTTTTGTATACAGAGCTGCACGCAGCTAAAACACCCCCCTCCTTATCAGCTAGCGGGGGGAGGTGTGTGTTCCTTCCCTTCTGCCTTCCTGCAGTTGGATAACCTTTAACAATTTTGAAACGCATGAGGAATCTGGTTTCAAACAAGTCTTTTTTTCTCAGGAAGTCCATTTCAGTTGGTTTGTTTATTAACAGAACAGCCCTTCCTTGAAGGGAAGGGGGTCGATTGTATGAGATAATTCATTTAGATCACAGTAAAGTTTACCTTACTCTTCATAGGATTTTTTTTTAAATATGGAAGTGAGTTTTCTCTTTTATTTTATTTTTCTTTCGGCGGAACTTTAGGAGAAAACAAAGTTTAAAACATTTTTTATCCTCCCGAGTGCTAAGAAACACATCAGCTTCATGCATGAACCCCTCCTTTTTCTTCTTTTTCGCTCCTTCAAGAGGAATTCCTTTATTTGAGACGCCAAATGTCTAATTCTTCAATTTTGATCTTTTTAATTTTATTTTATATCGCAACTACCAAGAAGTGAGCGAAATTACTCAATCGTCCTTCAAATTCATAATCTTTATTTATTTTAAAGAAATGTTGTATTGTCTTTTCTCTTACTTATGTAAAAAATAGCAAAGAAGATTTAAAGGAGATGCAAAATTTATATTTGATACCTATATATTTTATACCTCCAAGAATCTGAAGGAATCTCTCTCATCTCTTTTATTAAAGAACTTCGATAACAATTTGGCACCTAACGTGGGTTCCAGCGAGCGTAAGGACTGGAAGATAGCCACCAAGAAGTCACAAAAGACCCGGAGAGGAGCAGCCCCTGGCCTTCAAACCTCCGTATAGCCTTTGAGGAGCAGGAAGGGACTTGGTCCTCTCATTTCAGACTGACCGCCGCCTGGAATTCGAACCCAGTCTCTCCTTGAGAGTAGGGAAAACAGTGAGAGTGATTCTTTCCATAAAAATTAATTAGTCTGTTGAAAAAAAAAAAAAAAAAAGAGCATTTTTTATATACTTTCGCTTTGAAAAAGAATATAAATAAGTGTTTTTCTGTGCTTTGATAACAAGAAAGAGTGCTGACTGTTCTGGTTCTCTAAACAAACTTGGTGCTGTTTAATTAATCTCGAGTAATTAACCAGCGGGTGAGTTTTTAGTTTTTTCCATTGAAAAAGAAAGTGTTTCTACAGTTGAAAAATATAATAAAATAGCAGCGCATAAAAATGGGGTCTGTAAACTCAAGTTATCCTCCTCCAGACAGTAAGATATGTCGTTTGATGGCTGAAAAATACGGGATAGAAATCCTGGACTATGTAGATTTCTGGATATCTGATTGGAACTTCCCTATCGGGGGCAGTTTAGACCTGTCTGAACTTGAAAAGATTGGGAAAAAAATTGACCTAGAATGGAAACAACTTAAAAACACTATGTTTGTGCGGGTTACCGACTATAAAAAGTTTGAAAAGCTTAAACGGTGTTGGGAGACCTGGATGAATGAAGCAAAATGCTGCGAACGAAAAGCCGGTTTTAGAAATTTAGCGTGTAGTATGGATAATTCTGGCACAGTGACGGGCATAACTGATAATACGTTTTTAAAACCTGATGGCTCCACACGTAAACATACTATATCTTGTCGGCTCCCATGGTGGAAGTTGCAGGGAGTAATGGCCCGATGATGGTTTTCCGGCCGTGGACTAACGCGGATATAGAGCAAGCAATAGGGCGCTTCCCTGAAATCGTGGGGAACGGGAAAGTCTTCGCTGCGGAGCTGAATGAATTTTGTTTGTCATTCCGCCCCACGGGAGCAGAAATCAGGCGAGTACTAAAGATGAAATTGAAAGCTGCAGATGCTAGCAAATTAGCGTAAAGCTTACCTGATACTAATATGCGCATGAAAGAGATACCATCAGATGAATTGCCATCAGCTAAGGAAAGAGGCACAAATGCTGAGTACTTTAAAGCAGAATACTAGGAAGATGGAGAGAAAATGGCGCTCTACACACCTAGAGAATTCCTATTTAACCTGGAATAACAGTCTACTGCTGTATAAAAAGACCCTTCGACAAGCAAGAACAGCATATTTTTCATCATTAATAGAGGCGGAAAAAAACAGTCCTAGGTTTCTTTTTAGTACAGTTGCCAAACTTACACAGTCATAGCTCTGTTGAGCCAACTATTCCCCCAGCTCTAAGCAGTGATGATTTTATGGGATTCTTCATAAATAAAATTAATTCTATTAAAAATAAAATCATTGGCATCCTCCCAAACATGATTACTTCTTCCTCAGTAAATTAGGCAGTATCGGAAAGAACTGTAGAACCTCAGTTGTGCTTAGGCTGTTTTGATTCAGTCGAGCTTTCGGAATTATCAAAAATATTAGCCTCATCTAAACCTTCAACTTGTATGTTGGACCCAATTCCAACCAAATTATTTAAAGAAGTGTTACATTTGGTTCCTGGCCCCATTTTGGATATGATGAATCTATCCTTAGTAAACGGATACGTACCACAGGAATTTAAAAGGGCTGTAATTAAACCTTTACTCAAGAAACCTTCCCTTGATCAAGATGACTTAGTGAATTACAGACCTATATCTAACCTTCCTTTCTCATCCAAAGTCCTTGAGAAAATTGTTGCTAATCAAGTCTGTGAGCATCTAAACAGTAACGAGCTATTTGAAGAGTTTCAGTCAGGTTTTAGAGCTCATCATAGCACTGAAACAGCACTGGTGAAGGTTACTAATGATATTCCCTTGGCCTCAGATAATGGACTTGTGTCTGTTCTGGTTTTGTTAGATCTTAGTGCTGCTTTTGAAACAGTCGACCATAATATTCTCCTAGAAAGGCTTGAACATGTTGCAGGGATCAAAGGAACAGCACCAGGCTGGTTAAAATCATATTTGTCTGACAGATTCCAGTTTGTTCATCTAAATGATAAATCATCTTCACTCTCAAGGGTTACTTGTGGAGTTCCACAGGGTTCTGTGCTTGGACCAATTCTGTTCACCATATATATGCTTCCAATTGGTAGAATCATTAGACAGCATGGGATAAATTTCCACAGCTATGCAGATGATACACAACTATATTTATCCATAAATCCTGATGAACCCAGTAAGTTAGGTAGATTACAGGCATGTCTGGAAGACATAAAAACATGGATGACCCTAAACTTTTTGCTATTAAATTCTGACAAAACAGAAGTTGCTGTCTTTGGACCAGAAGTTCTTAAACAGAAACTGATTAGTCAATCACTTCATCTGGATGGCATTAAATTGGCCCCCAGTAATAACGTAAAGAACCTCTGCGTTATTTTTGACCAAGACTTGACATTTAAATCCCATATTAAACAGGTTTCTAGGATTTCTTTCTTTCACCTCCGGAATATTGCTAAAATTAGAAACATCCTGTCCAGGAGTGATGCTGAGAAACTATTCCATGCATTTGTTACCTCAAGGCTGGACTACTGTAATTCTTTACTATCAGGTAGTCCACAAAATGCCATTAAAAGCCTTCAGTTAATCCAAAATGCGGCAGCAAGAGTTCTGATGAATATTACAAAGAGAGATCACATTTCTCCTGTTTTATCTTACCTTCGTTGGCTCCCTGCTAAATCCAGAATAGAATTTAAGATCCTTCTTCTTACATACAAAGCCCTAATAATCAAGCTCCATCATAGAGCATAGATCTATATGTTCCTAACAGAGCACTTCGCTCTCAGACTGCAGGTTTACTTGTAGTTCCTAGGATTTCTAAAAGTAGAATGGGAGGCAGATCTTTTAGTTATCAGGCTCCTCTCCTGTGGAACCAGCTCCCAGCTTTAGTCCGGGAGGCAGACACTGTTTACTTTTAAGGCCAGGCTTAAAACTTTCCTTTTTGATAAATCTTATAGTTAGAGTGGCTAAGGTCATCCTGAGCTATCTCTGTAGTTATGCTGCCATAGGCTTAGACTGCTGGAGGACTGACTAACCAATTTTCTTCACTCTGCTACTTCCTTTTCTCCTACAACTCTCCAGTTGTATTACAGTACATTCTGTTATTTCGACTGTTAACTTTGTTTTCTCTCAGTGTTTTTCTCTCCATAGAAGATATACCTGGTCTGGTATCCTGCTTGGCTGCAATGCCCTGTTGGACGGGGGGCATCGACTGGGATGATCCTCCCAGTAACGGAACATCCACTGTGTCCTGTTATCAACTTTTTACTTTCTGTAACATACAAAGTTCTCTTATATCAGATCTTCTGTTCCTTCTGTATTTCTGCTCTGTCTTCTCAAACCCCCAGACGGTCGTGGCAGATGGCCGCTCCTACTGAGCCTGGTTCTGTTGGAGGTTTCTTCCTGTTAAAGGGGAGTCTTTCCTCTCCACCATCGCTACATGCTTGCTCAGTATGAGGGATTGCTGAAGGATTGCTGTGGTTGGAAAGTCTGCATCAACGGGGCCCAACCTCACGCCAATGACTGACGCAATCTTCACCAGAGGACAATGACCGTTGCTATCGCAGCGGGAGACGTTGACATTTTCAAGACTAATGTGGGCAGGCTCTTGCACCCACACGGAGAGGTCGTCACCAAGCCAGCTGGGCTAGCTGACTAAGAAAATGTTCCAGTAATGAACAGAAAGGAGAATTCTCCATTTTGCCGACCGATGGATCTGCAGGTCTGACATGCACAAAAACTCACACAGACACATCCAATCACATTGAAAGAGATAAACAAAATGTTTTTTGTGATAAAAAACTTGTTGTTGACAATGAGAAATCTGCAATTTCCAATGAAATGTCTGCTCTTTGCAAGGAAGAATCTGCTTTTTGCTCTAATGAAACTAACCCTCACAACTTGATTACAGAAGCCATTGAACATTTAGAGAAACAACAAACAACACCAACTGGTACGTATGCTCGTCTCACTTCAGAAGCATACAATGGAATGTTTGTATAAATGTATTGAAATGACTTCTTGTTAAGTTGTGGTGGAAAATTGTTATGCAATTAGGAATTAAGTGTATATTCTCTGTTTAGTGAATACATCTAGTGTAAAATGACTAGCTTATTGTTCCAGCTTAATGTTATGAGAAAGATATATGTATCAGGTCACCAGAGAGACAGACGCCGGGGCAGTAAGATAACAGTCTGGCCTTCGGATGAGCTACTTTATGCGTTGATATAAGACTCGCATGAAGCAGTTCTCTGGAGGCAGGGCGTGAACGTTGGAGAAGACATCTACAGAGATAAACAATGATTGCTGAATACTATTTAAGCAGTTAGTTAGAAAGGTTGGTTAGGGTGATGCACGAGTAACTCTGTCTCCTCCGTGTCTGGCCAGACATGTTTGAATTAAATACTTAAACGCCTTCTTGGACTCAAGTCTTCTTTATAATGGAAACCCTGAGATACTATTTTTTGCCATTACACTTGGCGCCCAACGCAGCCTCAGCGAACGGAATGGACTGGCAGGGACAGGGTCAAGGGAGTTGCTAGCGTCCTGGGAAAATGTTCTCCCAGCCTCTTACCTCCAGTAGCTGTTTGGGAGATGGAGGCCTTGAAGCGTCTCTGTCAGCCCTGCTGTCGCCTGAGACAGAACCTGGTAAGACTGAGTCCTTTAAATAAATAGTGATAACAGAATTTTAGTTGCACTCTCAGGAGGTGAAATATTTGCTAGCGGTTTCGTGTTTATTTACTTACACGCTGTTGATTGATTGATTACTTAATATAATATATATTCTTATATATAATTGTATGGTTAATTATTTAATCAAGCTTAAAGAAAGTATCGGGTTTTTGCTCTGGGTTTTACCTGGGAGCACGGCAGTTGGACAAGCGGTCAATTAATTAAATTGATTGATTATTTTCCGACGAGGGTTTTTTTAAGCTTTTGTTTCACTCAAGGAAACTAGAAAGCGATGGGGGAGACGTCCTTCATTGGAACTGGGTACCCAGGCAGACAATCGGGTCTGTAATCTAGCAACACTTCACCTCCAGACAGTCCAATATGTCGACAGAAAGAAAAAATAAAATAAAATAAAAGAATAAATAAAAGAATTAATGGGCCCAGGGGAGGAATTTGGATAATATGAAAGAAAATCTAAAAGTGATGTCATTTCTTTGTGGTTTATTTATGTGGTTTTGTTTATTTCTCTTTTATTTACTCGTGTTTGCTTCTTCCAGAACTGGAGTGTTTGAGCATTAAGATCATTTGTTTGATGACTTCGTATAATGCAGAATGTCACACACACACACAGTTATTGTTACACATTCCATGGTAGAACTGCTGGTGAGTTTCGCTGAGTTGTCCTGTGTTTTTCTTCAGGCTGGTTGGGACCCCTGCCTTCGGTCCAGCGGCGCCTGGGGAGGGCCACAAGGAGCCCTAGTACCTCCCCCACCCTTGGAATAAGGGGTTTGGCAGCCATAACAAAGGCGGAGGCTGGACTCCGTCCTGAATGCGGGCTGACCAGTGGGCAGAGGGGAAAACTCTTGCTCAGATGAGATGAGTTATTTGGGGGCTGTGGTCCCTGGAACATGGCAACTAGCTGGATCGTGAGGGGGGGGGCCCTGGGCCGGCCAGCCTGCAGATGACCCAGCGAAATTCAGGCAGGACAAAATACACACAGCTCAAATGCAATTAAGAAATGCTTGCCAACTGATGTAGCTGTATTTTATCTCTGTGACACCTGCCTATGACACACATACATACTCCCTTAGGAAAGTAAATCTTGTTTTGTTTTGTTTCTCCCAGAGGACCCTTAGAGCGAAAGGGGTCTCGATGGAAGCAGGCCATAATTTCTGATTCTTTCTATTTTCTATGTTGATCAAAATTTTGTTTTGTTATTGTGTTGTAATTTGTAAGGGAAAGTTGATGTGCAACTAAACCAAATTTGTTTGTTTTAGACAGACGGGGTAAAGCAGACAACGAAACTGCTACGGTTCTGAAAAGGTGATGATTCGTCATCCGGTGAGTTTAGTCTAATTAGAGCTTAAAGACTGTGACCACAGTTATCAAGTAAATGGTCTTTTCTTTTCTCTCCTAATGCTCTCTGTCAGGAGAGTCCACATTTTATTTTATTTCATTTTGGTTGAAAGTTATTTGATGGAACTGTTATTACACTAAGTACAAGTTTCCTTAGCTGTCGCAGCCTGTGTGCACTAACTTAGAAACGGAAACGTTCCCATTTTACGACTAGAACAAATAGCAGAGTTGATTGGGGCATTTAGAGTAGGTTGTGATTTTTACCCTGACTGACTTAAATTTTGACTAAGCTGACTGACAGTGAAAACATATTTTCCTTCCTTTCTGGGACAATTGGGGCTGAATTGTTTCCTTGTATTTTGGGGTTTGTTGTAAGAAAGTAATAAATCTTAGATCTGTGAACATTAACTAAAGTAACTTGGACCTTTACAGCAACACTGCTTAGATTTCGCCACAGCTGTGAAGGACGAATTTTTTTATCAGCTTGCAAGGCGCTAATGCAAACAATCGCGAGACTAAAAAAATAACAAGACTTTGCTGTGAGCAGCAACAGTAAAACAACATTGTTTAGGCTATAATTTGAGAACAACTAAAAAATAAACCTTTAGGTTTCTGCTGGGTAACATTAAAATAAAGATGACTGGTCCTTAGGCTACTTAGGTCTTAAATAAATGGAAAAAAGGTAAATACTAATCTTATCTGGGGAACATTCAAGCGTCAGAGCAGTTAGTGGGCCTTATTAGAAATTTTGCTTGGAAAATTACAGAATTGATCTCAAGCTGTGAAGTATTCTGTGTCTCCTTCCAGGATAAGGGGCAAGAGGTCAGGAAAGGTTTGATCCTAGAAATCTGATGGTTTTGTCACTCTGGTGGGTAAACACAGGAAGTTATATAAGTGGGTCTTAATATAAGGCACCTGACTGTGTAATTAAAGGGAAGTCATCTCACTGTTTTAAGTAAATATTGACATGCCTGAAATGTTTTTTAGGGGCCATCAATTATAACAATACAGTGGTCCTGTGAGTTTGGAATTTTGCTTATGACAACCAATGCAATTTTCAATTTCAACTGAACCAGAATGCAAATCAGGCTGGTTCTCATTCTTTTTTTGCTTTTTTTTTCTAGAATGGACTGACCACTTTGTCCACAGGGGAGGAGTCATGTTCGAGATTCGACCCAAAAAGGTATGGACAAGTGGCTTGGGAGGTTACCTGTGCGTACCTGAGTTTGGGGGGTGCTTATATATTTTGGTTTATTTGGGGCTATGGTGAAGGGAATTCAAATTCTTACATTTTCTCTTAGACCTTACAAGGGAGGCTAAGAAGTATGATCCCCTGTAGCTGCAAAAACACTCTGGGGACCCGTTTTCTTTAAAATAGTAATAATGAAACGTAATAAGAACATGAAATGTTGGAATTTAATTGCTTGTTTCCAAATGAATGAGCATACTGAATAACTAATGTTGGACACTGTTCAGCCAATTGTTTTACTTTCTTGTAGTAAAAGCAAATCCAACAAAACGTAATTGTTCGTCAACAGTGACGTATCATTTTTCAAATTAAGAAAGCAAATAAAATATAATCACTTGGTGTTTATGGGTAAAAATCTAATCCTGAACTATAGATTTCACAGTTAGTTTTGTTGTAGCTCTCTTGGCTTTTATCAAAGCCTAAATTATTTGAGGCCTGTTGTGAGAATTTTTCTGCGTATCATTTTTTATAAAAGAAGATTTGAATGACTTAATGTGGAAAAAATTATGTTGATCATGTTAAAGGTTAAAGTCTCTGTGTTAACTGAGATATGTACTGTTATGCTGAACCAACATGTGAGAAGCTCAAGGATACTCTCTGTGTCTTGGGTCACCAATGGTGAGATGTGTCTGCATGCTGACTGAAGGACGTGGAAACACTCCATTATCTTTTCTCATCCGTGTTAAATATTATTTCCAAAATAGGCTTTTTAATGCATTTGACATGCATTTAGTATCAGTGGTTTGCTCGGGATCTCAGGATTATAAATATGTCATCGCTCTATCTGAAAAACTAAACGCAACAGATCTAGGAAACTGCAATCTTAACATCCAGTGATCTTGGATAAAAATAGATCAAATAAAACAGAGAATATTCCAATTTAAAGCATAATGAATATGGAAGCCGGAGTCTGATTATTATGATCTATATTGGTGCATATGGGTCAGATTAATCTAAACGTGACTCAGTGATTTACTGGAGAATAAATTCCTACATCATTCCTACATCATTTTTGAAAACATATTTGCTAGAACACATTTCCAACAATCATTAATAATGATATTTTTCTGCACGGTGCAAATATGAATAAACATTCTTTATTCTATTTGATTTGTTACGCTGGTTTCTTTCAAAGCAATGCTTCAAATTAATGTGAGATGGAAATTACATTTACCTGAATCTAATATTTGAGTATTTTCTAACCTGAATCCATATTAATTTTATAGCCTATTAAATGGGTGAGCTGTACTCAGTGAGTTACAGCTGTTAGATTTGCGCTAATCATTAAAAGCCTCGGGGGGAAATAATGCACAAAGGTAAATGGTAATATAACATTTGAACTATTGTAACTGATTCGACCTAAAACTATAACACTCTGTGTTCATGAGATAAGGGGCGGCCGCATTTGGCCCGGGAACCTTAGCTTGGAAACTTTCTTTTAAAATCCTATGTGAAACGATGCAATTCAGCAATAAACTAGATAAATGATGGTTTCTATGTTTAACTAATACTTTTGATAAACGTAGCCTACTCAGCAGTAAATAGAAATAACACGGAAAACGCACCTTTCGAATCGGATATATTAAAACCAACTCCAGTTAATACAGATGCGAGTAGCAGTATGAAAGTATTTCAGTCTTTTGAGTAATTTACAGAAAACGAATAGAAAACAACGCGGGTAAAAACTCTAAGTTTAATCTTAGCCAGCTAGTTATTATCTACAATGTGGTAAAAATGATCTGAAATAAAGTCCGAGCAGATTTAATATGATTCTCTTGTCACTAATAAGCTAATGGAGCCACAAACTTCTTTCTTACGACCGATGTGCTGCGATTCTCTGGTTGTAAACAATCATAGATCCCGACACTGATGAAGCATTAATAGCGCTCTGCTGCTGGAAGTCTAAAAATAGGAACTTAAACACTTGTTTTGATGAAAAGTTTAGTCTTGAGTTTTCAGTGGCTTCCTGGATGTTAACGAGTCCGGGTTAGTCAAACTGTTTGTTTTTTGCGCAAAACCACTTCCTGTTTCAAACATGAGCTTTCCAAATTAAAACACGGTAATGCTTCACTTCATGAATCATGCTTTTATTTTCCCAAGAAGGGGAACTTCTGCTGTACCGGCAGCAAAGTGACAGAAAATAGAAGCATTTAGATCATAGACTGCACATAAATTTAGATTCACACAAAGGAGGTAGAATGCATAAAACAAACTTAGGATTAGAACATTAAATGATAAAGAATAAAGCTTTAGCCATACCTCGACCAAAAAGAACTTTTCCTTAATGATAGTAATGTTTAATAAAAATGTTAAATAATAATGACACATTTGGGATACACTAGGCTACCTGTTTCAGCTGCATATGTGAGGGTTGTGTATTTGGTGCAATCTTTAAGCCAACAGGTGTGACCTACACACACAGTGGGGTTTAACTTGGTTTATATTTTTTTTAATTTAGTTTACTTCATTAAGACAAATGATGATAAAAATAGATTCAGAATTTCGGTCACTGTTCTAAAGACGGGAAAAATGTGCACATTATATGCTATAGATCGCATAAAAACAGGGTGTCAGTATAAAAAATGTTAGACCTACTATCAAACCGCAGTTAATTCTATTCAGTTGTAACACTTTTTGATGTTTGAGGGGTTTTTTGTGTGTTCCTTTTAATAAAAGATTAAATGAAACAGGAGTAACAAGGCTAATTTTAAAATATAAGCAGTCTAAAGTACTGAGTATAGGTAAAAAGTGGGCAAATAGATAATTACTTCGGTAAAGTATAAAGTATAGCTCAAGTCCTACACAGAAACTGCAATGAAGAAACGTGTCTTTCTTAAGCAAGAGTATCAGGTACAGGTGAAAAGGTTACTTGACATCGTTGTTATTAAAATAGAGTGGCATACTCAAATCTGAATGTGCAACTGAGTTAGATAAATTGAAATAGAGATGTTTTACAGTTGTACAGGTTTTAAAATTGTGCATGTAGAATAAATGTATTGTTTTTTTTCAAGGAGTTAACAGAGAATAAACTGTAAGAAACAGATGGGCAAATAACAGCAGCAGAGATATTAATTAGGTAAATAAACTGTGTCCTGAGTAAAACAATTTTAACTAAGGTGGTTGCAAATATAATCCTTACTATAACATCAATTAGATTCTGGAAAAGCACGAGTAACTCTGTCCCCTCCGTGTTCTGGCCAGACATGTTTGAATTAAATACTTAAACGCCTTCTTGGACTCAAGTCTTCTTTATAATGGAAACCCTGAGATACTATTTTTTGCCATTACAAAGTGCCTTGAGATGACATCTGTTGTGAATTGGCGCTATATAAATAAACTGAATTGAATTGAATCTATTCTGTCTCTAAACATTTCAGGATCATCTGTGGAATTCATGGTGGAGCCACGCACTCGATTTTGAAAAATACGGAACTACAACCACATCCAAAATTGAGCGGCAACCATGTTTTTTCTATTTCTGCGTCCAGTCAGGTGGTAAAAGAACGTTTTAGCTACCCTCTTCGCTGTCAGCTGGGAGAGGGGCCAATTTTGAAACACGGTTTTCTGATTTCTCAACAATGTCCTGTAAATTTATTAGGAAGAGACCTGATGTGCAAACTAAATATTGCTCTTTTTTCATCACCACAAGGCATCCAAGTTGTACCAGTTCAGGAAGACTCAGTGTTGACGGCAGTGAAATACAGCCCTCACGACCTCAAACATGAATATGAGTGGAAGGTGAAAGAAGGTACAAAAGCAAAATCCCTCATTGATTTGGCGCAGAACCTGGTGAGTCCAGCATCCGTTTTTATGCCAGAAGCAGACCTCCATTGCACATCACACACTTCTACAGGACCGGGCACGGAGTATGAGCAGACATGGTTTAGCTCAGACACAGACACATTGAACATAACTTCCGTGGTTTGGGACACACATTCAGCTGCACTGAATGTCTGCCTCACATCTGGAGCTCATTACTGTAACATGTAATGCACAAAAATCATTTGCTACTGTTGTTTTTTTTTTAATGCCTGCCTTCTCATTAGTGGTAGTTTCAAGTGAACCATTTTTAATCATTTATTATTGTTGTTGTTTTGTTTATCACATATGATAAAGAGGGAGGACTATTATGGAAGAAATGTAATGTTCTGTTCTGTGTAGTTCACATACTGATAGTTACTATGTGTCTCTTCTTTATGATATGGTGACCAATCTGATTATGTGACACTGTATGAATTTAGGTCAGGTCAAACCTGCTGATTCAAACTCTTACAGCCTGGGTTGGCATGGCAACTCTCTTTAATGTCTAAGAACGTCCTGACATACATTGATTATGCTTCTATATCAAATCTTCTACGCCTAATGAGTCAAATGCCTACCGACTGAGAAATGTTTGTTTGTAATGTCATAGGTGATAGGCTCATGATTACTGAACCTATATAATCCTGTGTCTTGTTTTGGAAGGGAGGTCAGTATAGCATATTTCTCTGGTAATAAAACCCCCTGGACTTCTTAGAGTTTTGGGTTAGTGGAAAATAACTGTGAGATGTGGGGGTGACCTAACTGCGTATAAAACAGGGTTGTAAGTCTGATTTTGTCAGACATAAACCAGGACGAAATGCTTGATCTGTCTATCCTTGCATGCAAGAAGTAAAACCAAAGAACTGTCTCAACCGTCTTTATTTTAAACTTAACTCTGCCAGCACAGGTGGAATAAGGAAAAGCCAGGTAAGTACTTAAGCAAGAAAAAGTCAACAAGCAATAACTGTAGGCCCGATTACCACTTTTAGTGATGGACTCATCTGCCGTCTGCCCCCGGGAAGCCGCTCCTGCCGTGAGTCTTTGTTGTCTGTGTTTGTCTTCCTGTTTCTCCACCTTTTTGGGATTCTCCACCAAAGTTCCTGCTGGAGCTCAGGACCTGTCCATCAAGCTGGGGGCGGAGTTGTTCACTGCTGCTTCCACAGCTCCAGCTCATTGAGGCTCTACTCTGGCTGGATAAAAGGAGCTGACTGTCAGAGCTCCAGCGCCTGAGTGTTGCATCTTTGTGGTAACCTCTACCCCTCCGAGCTTCCTAGTGTTCTCCGTGTGAAATCAGTCCCTAGTGTTCTCTCTAAGAAGAATCTCCTCTATGAACCTACCGGCGTTTAAACTTCCTTGTGCTCCTCCAAAAGGCTTTTCTCCAAAATCAGCTCCTCGTGTCAATTCTTCAGCTGTATTGCAAGCTTTGGTTAACCAATCCACATCTGACAGCCTTCCAAGCTCCAAGATCCTCTTTGTTCATGCTCCAGCTCCAAGCCCAGCCTGCCCGCCCTCCGTGCTCCGCCCTCGCTCTCAGGATCCATCTCCTTCGTGTCTCCTGGAACCCACCAGGAGGATCTCACAGACATCTCAGACTCCAAGCTTTCTTCCTCCATGGCGCTTCCATCATCACCTGAATGTACTCAGGTGAGTAAGCCTCACCTGAGTACATTCAAACGATCAGTTTAACTGCAAGATTCATACTCACCTCTGGACTACCCTATACAGTTGTCCACTTCTCCATCCCTCCATGAAGGGGTACCTGATTCCGGCGATTATCATCCAGTTATCATTTCAATTAAACTTTATTTAATTTTTCAACTGGTCTTTGTAGTGGCGTTCTGCTTGTGCGTCAGAAATGTAATACATCATGACAGTTTCCACTAAGTACTGCTCCTAACTGAAGCACGATGAGCTCCAGCTGTAACCAATTCTGCCAGTTACACCCTAAGTTTTTTTTCACCAAATATCTAAAATAAAACAAATAACCCAAATAAATTCCCATGAGCTTTTTAATTTTGCTTCCACAGCCTCTACTTCACTTTTGAGATGGATAGGCTTAAGGGATGTTTGTCTACTATTACACTTCTACTGTCTAAGCTGATATACATTGTTCCTGCCTTTCTCCAGTGTAACAACCCAGTCTGACTGTCTCCTAGCTGGTATTAATTTAACAGTTATCTCACCTTTTTTTCTCCAGCATTAAGAATATGTAATTTTTATTTTCCCAATTTTTGTATGGTTCTATGGATTACTGT
Source organism: Valencia hispanica (assembly GCA_963556495.2). Classification (NCBI taxonomy): domain Eukaryota; kingdom Metazoa; phylum Chordata; class Actinopteri; order Cyprinodontiformes; family Valenciidae; genus Valencia; species Valencia hispanica. The sequence goes on along the minus strand of OY747705.1, from coordinate 4,882,971 downwards.
GTTGGACCAAACATCACTACTGAAGAAGCTTGGTGAAATGAAAGGTTGAATAAAAACACCAAATATTAAATACACTACCATCAGCAACAATGTTTGGCAAATATCCCTTTGGACATTTCTATCGAAAATGTCAACCAGCTCATCTCTGCGGGCTATCAGAGTCTTTGCTATCTCGTATGATACACACAGGACTTTTGAGCAAAATATACAAGCTGTAGCAGTATTAATTGCCAAAGGCAAATCAAAGCAGCATGTTTTTCAGACATTTGACTATGAATAAGTAATAACAGCTTCATTGAGTGGCTTAGTCTGGGCATACAGAAAACTAACTGGAAAATCAGCTCTGAGAATAGATGGAAAAGGGTATTTTTTCCACAATGTTTGGCACAAATCTAGCTTTTCTTGGTTGCAGACAGGATTGTGAACACCTTTTCAACATAATCCTGTACAGAGTAAAAAAACTCAGCTTGGGATAAGGATGGGGAAATCAGTTTTTACTGCAAAATCCAAAGTGCACATTGTTTTTCTTTTCCCAATTGCTTAGTCAGAACAAGCTGGCAGGCACACAAAAAGTGCCTCCTACATGTATGGTCAGAAAGCTTTTCAATAGCCAATTCCCATACAAATTTGTCTGTAAATTAATAATGCTATTTGTTGAAGGGTTTTCACATTTGCAACCCCATTTAGTCACTTACTTAAAGAACATTAGTAAACGTGGGGTCTTTTATAAACACATTCTACACTGTTAAAGGATTTTAAACATTCAGGCTTATTGACATTTCAGAGGATAGCATATAAACCATATTAAATAATGTACAGTACAGTACATTTACTCTCTCTTTAAGGTCGGTTGCCAAATTAGGCTTTGTGCATTCATTTAGTATGGGATCTGTCTCTTACAGTACCTATAAAAGGTATTCACCCTCTTCAGTGTTTTACCCTTTTTATTGCTTTAAATCAATCATGATTAATAAAATGTTGCTTTTTCTGACAATAGAAATTACCCCAAAAAAATTAATGTTAAAGTGAAAACTGATTTCTACAAAATAAAGCCATTCAAATAGAAATGAACAACCGTTTTGAAGTCCTGCCACAAATTTTCCATGGGATTAGAGTCTGGCGTTGACTGAGCCAGTCCAGAACCTTCACCTGATTGTCTTCAGACCATTTATGTGTAGCATAAGCTGGATGTTTCAGGTCGTTGTCTTGCTGGAGAATAAATGTTTTCTGAAGCCATAATTCTCTGGCAGATGGAAACTAAATGTTCTCCAGGATTTCTCCATAATTTGCGGCATTCATGTTGCTTTCTACCTTTGCAAGCCTCCCAGAGCGGTAGGGATGGTGTGATGTGCAGTGTCTGGTGTCCAGCAAATATTAGGTCTTGTCTGATAAGCAAAATGGTAAATGTCCTGCATTTGCATAGAGCTTTTTCAGTCAGAGGACCACAAAGCGCTTTACAGTACATTCAGTCATTCATGCACACATTCACACACTGGTGTGGGTAAGCTACATTGTAGCCACAGCTGCCCTGAGGCACACTGAAAGAAGTGAGGCTGCCTTACAATCGGGAATTTTGAATTTGAATTAATCATCCGGTGCTGACATCTCCTTAAGAACCTCATCAAACCTGCCTCATTACCTTCAGATGGGAAGGCACAAGCAGGTGTACCAAGCTCTATTTAGTGAGATCTCACACACCACACACAAATCCAAACCCAGAATTCTGAAATATAGATTGAGACTGATTTATTTATAACATAGTGTAACTAAACTGCTACATGTATTACAACTATTTTTGCTTCTTTCCCAATCTGTTTTTATAGGATCTTTTATGTGCGGTTTTAAATCTCTATGTATTTGCTTTTAATTTGCTTGAATTGTTCTTTTTAATGTCTCATGTGTTGCTTTTATTTCTATTTTTAAATTTCCTCCATAGCTCACTAGTTTGTTCATATGTAATGTCTTTTAGAAATAAATTTGATGCGGTCGGCCACGCACTGGTCCGCCTGGGGCTCTGGGGGTCCTTTGGACGTCTTGGCTCCGATCTCCTTCATGTCTGCATCGATTCCTGGACACTCTTATTCAAATTCAAATTCAATTCAAAAATACTTTATTGACCCCAGAGGGAAAATAAGTGTTGGTATAGCTCATATAATAAATTTTCTAAGCAGTTGTTGTAGATCATGATAGCTGTGGGCAGGAAGGATTTCCTGTACCGGTCTGTATTGCAGCGAAACTGAAGAAGCCTCCGACCTAAGACGCTCTGTTGTTGTATGACAGTCTCATGAAGAGGATGCTCAGGGTTGTCCTTAATTTTTATGATTTTATGAAGAATCCTTGTTTGCATCATCATCTCCAGAGGTTCCACAGTCGTCCCCAGAACAGAACCAGCCTTCTTTATCAGGTTGTTTAGTCTTTGGCTCTGATACTGCTACCCCAACAGATGATGGTGAAGATTACACTCTCCACAACAGACTTGTAGAAGATCTGCAGCATCTTGCTGTAAACCTTGAAGGACCTAAACTTCCTCAAGAAGTACAGTCTGCTCTGTCCCTTCTTGTAGACGGTTTCACAGTTGCGCCTCCATTCCAGTCTGTTGTCAAGGTGAACTCCAAAGGTATTTATACTCCTCAGCCACCTCCACTTCTTCTCCCATGATGGAAACAGTGTTTGACTCATCCCTGTTTCTTCTGAAATCTACAATCATCTCCTTTGTTTTGTTCACATTCAATGTAAGACGATTGTTTCCACACCATGTCACAAAGCGGTCCACCAGCTCTCTGCATTCAGCGTCTTGTCCATCTCTGATACACCCGACAATAGCAGAGTCATCTGAGTATTTCTGCAGATGACAGGTTTCTGATTTGTACTGGAAGTCTGAGGTGTACAGAGTGAAAAGGAATGGTGAGAGTGGTGCTCCTGTGATGCTGACCACCTGGTTTGACACACAATTCTTCAGTCTCACAAATTGTGGTCTGTTGGTCAGGTAGTCATTGATCGAGGCTACTGTTGGGGGCTCCACCTGTGTCTTCAGAAGTTTCTGACAAAGCAAATCAGGCTGAATTGTGTTACATGCACTGGAGAAATCAAAGAACATGATTGTAATGGCAAAAAATAGTATCTCAGGGTTTCCATTATAAAGAAGACTTGAGTCCAAGAAGGCGTTTAAGTATTTAATTCAAACATGTCTGGCCAGACACGGAGGGGACAGAGTTACTCGTGCATCACCCCTAACCAACCTTTCTAACTAACCGCTTAAATAGTATTCAGCAATCATTGTTTATCTCTGTAGATGTCTTCTCCAACATTCACGCCCCGCCTCCAGAGAACTGCTTCATGCGAGTCTTATATCAACGCATAAAGCAGCTCATCCGAAGGCCAGACTGTTATCTTACTGCCCCGGCGTCTGTCTCTCTGGTGACCTGACACATATATCTTTCTCATAACATCAAGCTGGAACAATAAGCTAGTCATTTTACACTAGATGTATTCACTAAACAGGGAATATACACTTAATTCCTAATTGCATAACAATTTTCCACCACAATTCCCTGCTTTATTAACTTAATTAATACCATAAATATAAAGGGAAAATTCTACAGTGCTATCACAAACTCCCTAAAAGGTTGGTAGGTTGATCAAAAAAAAAAAACAATGTTCAAAACACAAATTAAAATCAGACAGGAGACATGCTTGGCCATGGAATTAGCTCACAGTGACAAATATTAGATCCTTCCCGATGACTTTGCTGAGACTCCTGTGCATTGAGACCGAAAACCCACGGGGTCTTCTTACGCCATTTTCTTGTGGGCAAAATGTCATCTCAACAGCCCCTCGCCCCAGAGGCGGCAATCCACAGGTCTCGTCATCGGTCAGGATGTTCTAGATAAAACACAGAACAAAGGAGAAATAATGTTGCATCTTCCAGTACACTTCAGAGGGTATTACATCAACACTAGATGTTGAAATTTATACTCTTCCCTTGCGCTGTTCGTTGTCTGTTGCCATGAAGTCAGCCTCCGCCAGCATCCAGTGACCCGTAGCCACCGATCAGTCCTTCCTCAGAAAGTTGAGAGTGGTCACCCCTCAGAAGGTCCTCCAGTGAGAACCTCCCAATGCGACCCTTGGGAGCTGAGCTAATTAGGTATTAGAGCATTGATGTTCAAACATAGGTGAGCCAATTCACAAAAGATGAATAGGATGATTATGACAAGTGATTAAGTGGAACCCACACCCTCGGAGTATGGTTTCAGATCAACCTGATGCAACTGTGTGCAAAAGCAATTCTAAAAAACTCACAACCTGGTTAATGAGCCAAACCTCATCAACTGAAGCTAGATTACAATTAAGGTAAATGTCTCCAAATCACTCTGTACTAAATCCATGCCAAGAAAAAGACAACCAACCATTCCAACTTGTGAGAGTAAAAAATCCCAAGAATCAACTACTCCCAGCAAGAAGTAAAGAAGGTTTTCAGATCAAATTTAAACTTTTTAAGGTTCCCAGACACAATATGTACTACAAGTCTGAACCCAAACCGAAATGGAATATGAAGTCAGATGTCAAGTCCAGGTAGTAAAAACCCTCATTAATTTATGACGGAGTTATGATTCACAAGAAACTCAATTACTTGCAAGTTACAATTCTCTTCATAATCCCTTAAAAATCTGTTCCAATTACTATCAAATCCAACCCCCCCCTTTTTTTAAGGCATCTTGCACATGCCTTAAAAATCAAGAAACATACAAACAATAACTTCAACTGCTTCTCCAGTGTCAAGAAAAGAAACATAGTAGGTTAAAAGTCATGCATAAGGCCTAACCTCAGAACCTGTGGATCCTGCTGCTGCCACTGCTGATGCAGCTTCAACCCCCAGATGACCATATCCCAATCATTTAGGTTTGCAATTAGGTTCTTATATTTGAATTACCTTGTTGTTGAAAGTGTGCTATACAAATAAAATTGCCTTGCAAAAACAAAACAAACTAATAAGTTCCCCACATAGTTACCTAATGTATTTAAGAATTTTAGTCCTACTTGCATTAGCTACAAAACACTTCATTTCCCTCTGGGATCAATAAAGTATTTTGAATTGAATTAGACAACTTCTTCAGACCCTGCTTTTCCAGAATCTAATTGATGTTACAGTAAGGATTATGTTTGCAACCACCTTAGTTAAAATTGTTTTACTCAGGACACAGTTTATTTACCTAATTAATATCTCGGCTGCTGTTATTTGCTCATCTGTTTCTTACAGTTTATTCTCTGTTAACTCCTTGAAAAAAAATAATACATTTATTCTAAATGCACAATTTTAAAACCTGTAGAACTGTAAAACATCTCTATTTCTTTTTATCTAACTCAGTTCCACATTTAGATTTGAGTATGCCACTCTAATTTAATAACAACGATGTCAAGTAACCTTTTTACCTGTACCTGATGCTCTTGCTTACGAAAGAAACGTTTCTTCATTGCAGTTTCTGTGTAGGATTTGAGCTATACTTTATACTTTACCGGAGTAATTATCTATTTGCCAACTTTTTACCTCTACTCAGTACTTTAGACTGCTTATATTTTAAAATTAGCCTTGTTACTCCTGTTTCATTTAATCTTTTATTAAAAGGAACACACAAAACCCCCTAAAACATCAAAAAGTGTTACAACTGAATAGAATTAACTGCGGTTTGATAGTAGGTCTCACATTTTTTATACTGACACCCTGTTTTTATGCGATCTATACAGGTGTTAACTGAATATTTTCCACATTTTTCCCGTCTTTAGAACAGTGACCGAAATTCTGAATCTATTTTTATCATGATTTGTCTTAATGAAGTAAACTAAATTTGAAAAAATAGAAACCAAGTTAAACCCCACTGTGTGTGTAGGTCACACCTGTTGGCTTAAAGATTGCACTAAATGCATAATTTTCACATATACCATACCACTTCATTTATATAGCACGTTTATACACAGCCGAGGCCGACCAAAGTGCTGTACAGAAGAACATCATATGCAGCTGAAACAGGTAGCCTAGTGTATCCCAAATGCGTCCTTATTATTTAACATTTTTATTAAACATTACTATCATTAAGGAAAAGTTCTTTTTGGTCGAGGTATGACTAAAACTTTATTCTTTATCATTTAATGTTCTAATGCTCAGTTGGTTTTATGATTTCTACCTCCTTTGTGTGAATCTAAATGTATATACGGTCTATGATCTAAATGCTTCTATTATCTGTCACTTTGCTGCCGGTACAGCAGAAGTTCCCCTTCTTGGGAAAATAAAAGGATTATTCATGAAGTTAAGCATTACCGTATTTTAATTTGGAAAGTTCATGTTTGAAACAGGAAGTGGTTTTGCGCAAAAAACAAACAGTTTGACTAACCCGGACTCGTTAACATCCAAGAAGTAACTGAAAACTCAAGACTAAACTTTTTGTCAAAACAAGTGTTTAAGTTCCTATTTGTAGACTTCCAGCCGCAGAGCGCTATTAATGCTTCATCAGTGTCGGGATCTATGACTGTTTACAACCAGAGAATCGCAGCACATCGGTCGTAAGAAAGAAGCTTGTGGCTCAATTAGCTGATTAGCTACAAGAGAATCATATTAAATCTGCAACGGACTTTATTTCAGATCATTTTTACCACATTGTAGTTAATAACTCGCTGGCTAAGATTAAATTTAGAGTTTTTTCCCGCGTTGTTTTCTATTCGTTTTCTGTAAATTACTCAAAAGACTGAAATACTTTCATACAGCTACTCGGGTTTGTATTAACTGGAGTTGGTTTTCAATATATCCGATTCAAACGGTGTGTTTTCCGTGTTATTTCTATTTACTGCGGAGTAGGCTACGTTTATCAAAAGTATTAGTTAAACATAGAAACCATCGTTCATCTAGTTTATTACTGAATTGCATCGTTTCTCATAGAATCTTAAAAGAAACGTTTCCAAGCTAAGGTTCCCGGGCCGAACGCGGCCGCCCCTTATCTCATGAACACAGAGTGTTATAGTTTTAGGTCGAACCAGTTACAATAGTTAAAATTTTATATTACCATTTACCTTTGTGCATTATTTCCCCCCGAGGCTTTTATTGATTAGCACAAATCTAACAGCTGTAACTCACTGAGTACAGCTCACCCATTTAATAGGCTATAAAATTAATATGGATTGTCGGCTTCGTAACCTATATTGTTGGCAACTCACTTCTTTCTCAGAGAGGTGGGGGCGCTGAACTCCAAAACCCCGGCGGGAACTGTTTCAAAATAAGACCCAGAACTGAGAGACAGAGAGTAAAATAACACACACACAACAACAGATATCTGTTTCACACTGGACGCACCTGCAGATGGGAGCCAGAAAAGATCTGACTCCCTTCTCTACAAGGGTGCACCATTTTTATTAAAGAAGAACAAAGAAAATATCACATGACTCCTCTCTCCTCCTTCTACATCTTGACAAGTCATACATTTTAACCAGGTCTCCTGACCTGGTTTTATAGCCGTACCATGAACTAGAGTTATAACCCATCCTCCCTGCTTTTAGTTCATATCTTTGCCCAAGAGTTTATTTACTTAAAACCTTACCCCCATAAAATACTGGTAGACAGTCATGTTTTACTACCCTGAATAATATAAACAGGCCTATTACCTCTAAACGCTTACTAAAGATATATTTAAAACATATGTACTGCATAATAAAAAATAGCCCCAAAAAAGTAGAATACAACAGGATTCAGGTTAGAAAATACTCAAATATTAGATTGATGAGGTAAATGTCATTTCCATCTCACATTAATCTGAAGGATTGCTTTGAAAGAAACCAGCGTAATAAATCAAATAGACTAAAGAATGTTTATTCATATTTGCACCTTGCAGAAAAATATCATTATTAATGCTTGTTGGTAATGTGTTCCAGCAAATATGTTTTCAAAACTGATGTAGGAATTTATTCTTCAGTAAATCACTGAGTCACATTTAGATAATTAATCATTATTATATTATCACCATTAAAACTAAAGCAAGTTTTCAAGATAATATAGTTTAGTTTAAACATTAAATCTGACTCATATGCACCAATATAGATAATAATAATCATCCATCATTCATTATGCTTTAAATTGGAATATTCTCTGTTTTATTTGATCTATTTTTATCCAAGATCACTTGATGTTAAGATTGCTGTTTTCTAGATCTGTTGCGTTTAGTTTTTCAGATAGAGCGATGGCATATTTATAATCCTGAGATCCCGAGCAATCCACTGATGCATGTCAAATGCATTAAAAAGCCTATTTTGGAAATAATATTTAACAAGGATGAGAAGAGATAATGGAGTGTTTCCACGTCCTTCAGTCAGCATGCAGACACATCTCACAATTGGTGACCCAAGACACAGAGAGTATCCTTGAGCTTCTCACATGTTGGTTCAGCATAACAGTACATATCTCAGTTAACACAGAGACTTAACCTTTAACATGATCAGTATATTTTTTTCCACATTAAGCCATTCAGATCCTCTTTTATAAAAAATGCTACGCAGAAAAATTCTCACAACAGGCCTCAAATAATTTAGGCTTTGATAAAAGCCAAGAGAGCTACAACAAAACTAACTGTGAAATCTATAGTTCAGGATTAGATTTTTACCCCTAAACACCAAGTGATTATATATTATTTGCTTTCTTAATTTGAAAAGTGATACGTCACTGTTGACGAACAATTACGTTTTGTTGGATTTGCTTTTACTACAAGAAAGTAAAACAATCGGCTAAACAGTGTCCAATATTAGTAATTCAGTATGCTCATTCATTTGGAAACAAGCAATTAAATTCCAAAATTTCATGTTCTTATTACGTTTCATTATTACTCTTTTAAAGAAAACGGGTCCCCCGAGTGTTTTTACAGCTACAGGGGATCACACTTCTTAGCCTCCCTTGTAAGGTCTAAGAGAAAATGTTAGAATTTGAATTCCCTTCACCATAGCCCCAAATAAGCCAAAATATATAAGCACCCCCCAAACTCAGGTACGCACAGGTAACCTCCCAAGCCACTTGTCCATACCTTTTTGGGTCAAACCTCGAACATGACTCCTCCCCTGTGGACAAAGTGGTCAGTCCATTCTAGAAAAAAAAAAAAAAAAGAATGAGAACCAGCCTGATTTGCATTCTGGTTCAGTTGAAATTGAAACTTGCATTGGTTGGCCTAAGCAAAATTCCAAACTCTCAGGACCACTGTATTGTTATACTTGAAGGCCCCTAAAAAACATTTCAGGTATATTAATATTTACTTAAAACACTGAGACCACTTCCCTTTAATTACAAAGTCAGATGCCTTATATTAAGACCCACTTATATAACTTCCTGTGTTTACCCACCAAAGTGACAAAACCATCAGATTTCTAGGATCAAACCTTTCCTGACCTCTTGCCCCTTATCCTGGAAGGAGACACAGAATACTTCACAGCTTGAGATCAATTCAGTAATTTTCCAATCAAAATTTCTAATAAGGCCCACTAACTGCTCTGACGCTTGAATGTTCCCCAGATAAGATTAGTATTTACCTTTTTTTCCATTTATTTAAAACCTACGTAGCCTAAGGACCACTCATCTTTATTTTAATGTTACCCAGCAGAAACCTAAAGTTTTTTTTTTCAGTTGTGTTCAAATTATAGCCTAAACAATGTTGTTTTACTGTTGCTGCTCACAGCAAAGTCTTGTTATTTTTTAGTCTCGCGATTGTTTACATTAGCGCCTTGCAAGTTGATAAAAAAATTGTCCTTCACAGCTGTGGCGAAATCTAAGCAGTGTTACTGTAAAGGTCCAAGTTACTTTAGTTAATGTTCACAGTTCTAAGATTTACTACTTTCTTACAACAAACCCCAAAATACAAGGAAACAATTCAGCCCCAATTGTCCCAGAAAGGAATTAAAATATGTTTTCACTGTCAGTCAGCTTAGTAATAATCAAGTCAGTCAGGGTATAATTCACAACCTTCTCTAAATGCCCCAATCAACTCTTTGCTATTTGTTCTAGTCGTAAAATGGGAACGTTTCCGTTTCTAAGTTAGTGCACACAAGCTGCGACAGCTAAGGAAACTTGTACTTAGTGTAATAACAATTCCATCAAATAACTTTCAACCAAAATGAAATAAAATGTGGGATCTCCTGACAGAGAGCATTAGGAGAAAAAAGAAAAAACTTCTTGACCATTTTACTAGATAACTGTGTGCAACACCGTCTTTAAGCTCTGATTAGACTAAACTCACCGGATGACGAATCATCACCTTATCAGAGCCGTAGCAGTTTCTCTGTCTGCTTTACCCCGTCTGTCTAAAACAAACAAATTTGGTTTAGTTGCACATCAACTTTCCCTTACAAATTACAACACAATAACAAAACAAAATTTTGATCAACATAGAAAATAGAAAGAATCAGAAATTATGGCCTGCTTCCATCGAGACCCCTTTCGCTCTAAGGGTCTTCTGGCAGAAACAAAACAAAACAAGATTTACTTTCCTAAGGGAGTGTGTATGTATGTGTGTCATAAGCAGGTGTCACAGAGATAAAATACAGCTAGATCAGTCGGCAAGCATTTCTTAATTGCATTTGAGCAGTGTGTATTTTTGTCCTGCCTGAATTTCGCTGGGTCATCTGCAGGCTGGCCGGCCCAGGGCCCCCCCTCTCGATCCAGCTAATCGCCATGTTCCAGGGACCACAGCCCCCAAATAACTCAGCATTCAGGCTGGAGTCCGGCCTCCGCCTTTGTTATGGCTGCCAAACCCCTTATTCCAAGGGTGGGGGAGGTACTAGGGCTCCTTGTGGCCCTCCCCAGGCACCGCTGGACCGAAGGCAGGGGTCCCAACCAGCCAGAAGAAAAACATAGGACAACTCAGCGAAACTCACCAGCAGTTCTACCATGGAATGTGTAACAATAACTGTGTGTATGTGTGTGACATTCTGCATTATACCAAGCCATCAAACAAATGATCTTAATGCTCAAACACTCCAGTTCTGGAAGAAGCAAACAAGAGTAAATAAAAGAGAAATAAACAAAATCACATAAATAAACCACAAAGAAATTACATAACTTTTAGATTTTCTTTAAGATTATCCAAATTCCTCCCCAGGGCCCATTAATTCTTTTATTTATTTTTTATTTTTTCCATTCTGTCGACATATTGGACTGTCTGGAGGTGAAGTGTTTCTAGATTACAGACCCGATTGTCTGCCTGGGTACCCAGTTCCAATGAAGGACGTCTCCCCCATCGCTTTCTAGTTTCCTTTGTCAGACGGCGGTCATGTGATCTGGAGGATTTCCCATTTAAGGAGGAGCTACTCACCAGCTCGCCGCTCTGACATCACTTTTTACATGTCCTGAGCTCCGCAGCTGTGCTTCCAAGCATCGCTAGTTCCCGGGTGTAGCGGATTCCCCAATCCTCACAATCACCCGATCCTACCGTCTCGTTAGATCTTGTAATCCCAGCTTTCTCGACAGATCAGTCCTCACGTTCAGGGATTACTATACTAAACCGCGTGCTACTGTCCTTCCCTCGCTCGTCTATCACCGCGCTTGGGTCTCAGCCGCACGCAACACTCCTATCGGTCTATCAGGCCGTGATCCTGACAGGATGTCAGAGCCTGCAAAAGTAGACCCAGCGGAATTCGAGCGGCTTAGGTCCGAGGTATTATACCTCCGCGGCGTTGTCGATCGCCAAAGTTCCAAGCTGGAAGCCCTGACCGAGACGCTTCTCCAGCTTTCCGCCTCCGTCACCACGCTGCAGCGTCAGTGCGCGCCGGGCAGCGAGGAACCCCGGATTGGATTACCGGAAAAGTGGAATGGAGTCGACGGCCGGCCCGACGGGTTGCTCGCCACGTTAGAGATGATTTTTGAATGCCAGCCAACTAAGTATTCAACAGAGCGCTCTAAAGTGGCCTTATTGACTTCCCTTCTTTCTGGCCGAGCCCAGGAATGGGCTGCCACCCTTTATTACTCTAAGTCCACAGCCTGTAATTAATTTACAGTGTTTGTTGAGGAGCTGAAGAAGACCTTTGTTCCACCCAGTAGCGAGGTGGATTTGGAGTCCCAGCTCCTCCACCTACGTCAGGGAGATCAGTCCGTTTGCCATTTCGTTTCAGAATTCCGTACCCTGGCCGCCAAGCTGAATTGGGGGGACGCTGCCCTCCGATCCGTCTTTATGGAGGGATTAGCAGGCTATATTAGAGATGAGATGATTGGCCATGAAGCTCCAAAGACCTTAGATGCTACTGTCGATCTAGCTCTCAAAATCGATCAGCGTGTCCTGCTTCGTCCCCGACCAATGTCGCGTCGGTTCAGGTCTTTTAGATCTCCCCGATCCTCTACCCCTCCTCCTCCCTTGGCTTTGGGAGGTTTTTCTGCTGATTTGCCCGGTTCCTCTACTGAGGAGCCAATGCAGATTGGAAGACTCTCTAAAGAAGAGCGCGATCGGCGTTGGCGTGAAGGGCTTTGCGCCTATTGCGGCTCACCTAAACATCGCCTCTCTAAATGCCCACTACGCCCGGGAAACGAAGAGACCAGGTAGACCTTGGGGGAGTTCTACCTGGTCCTAATCCCTCTGCCGCCCCTACCCGCTTCCAACTCCAAGTCACTTTCCACCTCGAACATCAGCAATTTCCATTATTAACTCTTCTTGACACCGGAGCGGCTGAAAACTTCATTGATCAGGACCTGGCCCATCGGCTTGGAGTCCCTCTCTCACCTATTAACCACTTCATCCCTGTCACCTCAGTGGATGGTCGCCCCCTACAACCCTATCCAGTCCAACACCAGACCCAATCTGTACACATGTCCATAGGCAGCCATCACGAGCAGATTCGGTTCCTGGTAGTTTCTGCTGGCTCCACCCCACTTATACTGGGCTACCCTTGGTTTTCCCGCCATGACCCCCATATTTCTTGGTCATCTTGCCGCATTTTAAACTGGGGTCCCAACTGCTGCCAGCACCGGTCCTTCCCTGAGACCATTGCAGCCTCGAAGGGCTCACAGGAGTCAGTGGGTCTGGAGGAGATTCCTCCGGCCTACCGAGATCTCGCCGCTGTTTTTAGCAAGGAGCGAGCCTCCACTTTGCCCCCCCACCGGCCCTATGATATGGCAATTGACCTCCTCCCTGGCGCTGTCCCTCCCCGTGGCCGCCTTTTTTCATTGTCTGCCCAAGAGACGAGAGCCATGGAGGAGTATGTGGCTGAGGCCCTTCAGAATGGTTCCATTAGGCCGTCTACTTCGCCAGCGGCTGCAGGATTCTTTTTTGTTAAAAAGAAAGATGGAGGGCTTCGCCCCTGCATAGATTACCGGGCCCTAAATAGGATGACGGTAAAAAACCGCTACCCTCTTCCGCTCATCTCTACCGCCCTCGACTCTCTCTCACGCGCCACCGTTTTCTCTAAGCTGGACCTCCGTAGCGCCTACAACTTGGTGCGTAGTAGGGAGGGGGACGAGTGGAAGACGGCATTCGTCACCCCCACCGGTCTGTACGAGTATTTGGTGATGCCGTTTGGCCTTTGCAACAGTCCTGCCGTCTTCCAGCACTTTGACAACGATGTCCTCCGGGATATGTTGGGGCGCTGGGTGTTCGTTTACTTAGACGACATTTTGATATACTCCCGCTCCATGGAAGAGCATACCCATCATGTCAGATCAGTGCTGAGCAGACTCCTGGAGAACAAGTTGTTTTGCAAGCTGGAGAAATGTACCTTTCACCAGCATTCTGTTTCCTTCCTCGGGTACATCATGTCCTCTGACGGGTTGGCCATGGACCCCCAGAAAGTCCGGGCAGTCGCTGAGTGGCCCCTGCCGTCCAGTCTGAGACAGTTACAGAGCTTCCTGGGGTTTGCAAATTTTTACCGGCGGTTTATTCGGGGTTTCAGCTCTGTTGCAGCACCCCTTACCTCCCTCACCAAACCGTCTAACCAGCCTCGGCCCTTTAGCCTCCCTCCCGAGGCTGTCCGATCCTTCCGACACCTTCTCCGCCTGTTCACCTCGGCTCCCATACTGTTGCACCCCGACCCTGAGAGGCCCTTCGTGGTAGAGGTAGACGCCTCTGATGTGGGTGCAGGGGCTGTTCTTTCCCAAAGAGGTCCTGATGACAAATTACACCCCTGCTGTTATTTCTCGCGGAAGTTTTCGAGACCCAACAGAGGTATGGCGTTGGCGACCGAGAGCTGCTAGCCATTAAATGGGCCCTAGAGGAGTGGCGTCATTGGCTCTTGGGGGCCCGTGAACCATTTCTCATATGGACTGATCACCAGAACTTGATTCACCTTCGTTCAGCCAAGCAGGTTAACCCCAGACAGGCCCGCTGGGCCTTTTTTTTCGAGCCTTACAATTTCCACCTCGCCTACCGCCCTGGCTCAAAGAACATTAAAGCAGATTCTCTTTCCAGACAGTTCTCCCATTCTTCCCCCCAGGCTGACCCCGATCCCATTTTGCCCGCCCAACGCTTTCTGGCTCCCCTCCGTTGGCCTTTGGAGGACTCTATCCAGGTAGCCCTGCGCGAAGAACCCGCCCCTCCGGAGACACCTCCGGGCCGCCTCTATGTCCCCTCGGGATGCCGTCAGGAGGCTTTAATCTGGGGTCACTCCTCTCCCTTTTCAGGACACCCTGGTCCTGTAAGGACGTTGCAGTTCCTTAAACGCGCACTCTGGTGGCCCTCCATGAACCGCGACGTCCACGAATTCGTCTCAGCCTGTGACGTCTGCGCCCGTTCTAAACCCTCTTCCTCCTCCCTTGCAGGGGAACTTCAACCCCTTCCAGTTCCGAGACGCCCCTGGTCTCACATCGGGTTGGACTTTGTCACCGGTCTCCCCCCGGTTGACGGTCTGAATACCATCCATACCATTGTGGATCGGTTTTCTAAAGCCGTCCACTTGGTGGCCCTGCCCGGTCTACCCTCTGCCAAACGCACAGCCGAGCACTTGCTGGAACATGTTGTCCGCCTGCACGGCTTCCTTAAGAACGTTGTCTCCGACAGGGGTCCCCAGTTTTCGGCTAGGCTTTGGAGAGCCTTTTGTCGCCTCGTCGGGGCCTCGGTCAGTCTCTCCTCTGGCTACCACCCCCAGACCAATGGCCAGACCGAACGGTTTAACCAACAACTAGGTCGATTCCTGCGATGCTTCGTGGCTTCCCAACCTTCGCGCTGGCCCAGGTATCTACTGTGGGCAGAGCTTTCCCACAACCTCCATGTCTCCTCCTCCACGGGGTTTTGTCCCTTTGAACTCTGCCAGGGGTTCTGCCCCCCCCTCTTTGAGCATCAGGAGACTGATGTTGAAGTCCCCGCAGCCCAGCTGTTTGTCCGCCGCTGCCGTCTGGCTTGGGTTAAAGCTAGGGCGGCTATTTCCCGAGCCATCCAGTAAGCTCACTCCCAAGTTTGTAGGGCCCTACGAGGTGCTGACAAAGATCAACCCAGTCACTTATCGCTTGCGCCTCCCATCTGCGCTGAGAGTTCACCCCGTTTTTCATGTGTCCCAGCTTAAGCGACACATCACCTCTCCACTGACCCCCACCCCCACTCCCCCCCCAGCTCCAAGAGTCATAGATGGAGGTCCTACCTTTACAGTCAGGCGGATTTTGGACTCTCGCCGTCGGGGCCGAGGAATCCAATACCTGGTTGATTGGGCTGGCTATGGTCCTGAGGAACGCTCCTGGGTTCCATCCAGACACATTTTGGACCCATCTCTGATTGCAGACTTCAACCGCCATCATTCTGGACCGTCAGGCACCGGTCATTAAGGGGGGGGTCCTGTCAGACGGCGGTCATGTGATCTGGAGGTTTTCCCATTTAAGGAGGAGCTACTCACCAGCTCGCCGCTCTGACATCACTTTTTACATGTCCCGAGCTCCGCAGCTGTGCTTCCAAGCATCGCTAGTTCCCGGGTGTAGCGGATTCCCCAATCCTCACAATCACCCGATCCTACCGTCTCGTTAGATCTTGTAATCCCAGCTTTCTCGACAGATCAGTCCTCACGTTCAGGGATTACTATACTAAACCGCGTGCTACTGTCCTTCCCTCGCTCGTCTATCACCGCGCTTGGGTCTCAGCCGCACGCAACACTCCTATCGGTCTATCAGGCCGTGATCCTGACATCCTTGAGTGAAACAAAAGCTTAAAAAAACCCTCGTCGGAAAATAATCAATCAATTTAATTAATTGACCACTTGTCCAACTGCCGTGCTCCCAGGTAAAACCCGGAGCAAAAACCCGATACTTTCTTTAACCTTGATTAAATAATTAACCATACAATTATATATAAGTATATATATTATATTAAGTAATCAATCAATCAACCGCGTGTAAGTAAATAAACACAAAACTGCTAGCAAATATTTCACCTCCTGAGAGTGCAAATAAAATTCTGTTATCACTATTTATTTAAAGGACTCAGTCTTACCAGGTTCTGCCTCAGGCGACAGCAGGGCCGACAGAGACGCTTCAAGGCCTCCATCTCCCAAACAGCTACTGGAGGTAAGAGGCTGGGAGAACATTTCCCAGGACGCTAGCAACTCCCTTGACCCTGTCCCTGCCGGTCCATTCCGTTCGCTGAGGCTGCGTTGGGCGCCAAGTGTAATGGCAAAAAATAGTATCTCAGGGTTTCCATTATAAAGAAGACTTGAGTCCAAGAAGGCGTTTAAGTATTTAATTCAAACATGTCTGGCCAGACACGGAGGGGACAGAGTTACTCGTGCATCACCCCTAACCAACCTTTCTAACTAACCGCTTAAATAGTATTCAGCAATCATTGTTTATCTCTGTAGATGTCTTCTCCAACATTCACGCCCCGCCTCCAGAGAACTGCTTCATGCGAGTCTTATATCAACGCATAAAGCAGCTCATCCGAAGGCCAGACTGTTATCTTACTGCCCCGGCGTCTGTCTCTCTGGTGACCTGACACATATATCTTTCTCATAACATCAAGCTGGAACAATAAGCTAGTCATTTTACACTAGATGTATTCACTAAACAGAGAATATACACTTAATTCCTAATTGCATAACAATTTTCCACCACATGATCCTCACAGCTCTGGCTGCTTTGTCCAGATGACAGTGGGTTGGTTGAAGCAGGTAGATGATGGCATCTTCAACTCAGACTCCACAGCGATAAGCAACATGCAGCGGGTCCTGATACGTTCTTGTTTGCTTACTCAGGGGTGCCAACAGGAGTCTCTCCAGGACCTTCATGATGTGGGATGTCAGGGCAACATTTCTATAGTCATTCATGACTGACGGGTGAGTTCTCTTTGGTACTGGAACAAGGCATGATGTCTTCCACAACACTGGAACCTTCTCTTGAGTTAGGCTAACCCCTCCTTTCCACCGGACGCGTAAGCAGCACGTTACAGGAGCAGCACGTCATACGCAGCTGATAGCCACCACTGTAGTCAATAGAGCCCTTTCCACCAGAGGCGAAAGCAGCACGAGTCTGCCGCGTCTGAGGAGCGACATGTCGCAGCACTTTTCTAAATATACGCGGCAGTCCCATTTTCTAAGCAGCACGCCTCTGAAACACGTAAATTTCTACATTTTGGATAGGGGAGACAGGAAATATACAGCTCGGCACCGGAAATTTTCAAAATAAAAGAAACGTGCTGCTTTGCGGTTGCTTTACTTAAAAAAATGTCCCTACCTGTGCGGCCCGGTGAGAAGTCACTACCTCGCGGGAGGGTCTCATTTGTGTGTCATCACACAAATGAGCGATTTTGGATATTCCCATAACATAAACTTATTGGCTTACAAAATGGACATAACATAAAACACCAACCTTTTGGAGCCATGTTGTTGTCTTTTCCTGGTTATTATTGTCATAGACGTTTATATATGTCTATGGTTGTTGTGTTTACTGACGAAACCACGCGTGATTTTGCTAATCTCGCGTGAATTCGTGCTCTCTTGGTGACAGCTGCTTCCCTGCTGCTATGCGCCTCATACGCACCCGGTGGAAAGGGCCAAGCAGCAGAATACACAAGTGAAACGTGCTGCTCCTGTAACGTGCCGCTTACGCGTCCTGTGGAAAGGAGGGGTTAGGTTGAAGAGGTGCTGCAGAATCCCACAGAACTGCTCTGCACAGGCCTTCAACCTCTGGGGCTGACACCATCTGGACCTGCAGCCTTGTTCCGGTTCAATTTTTTCTAGCTGCCTCTTCACCTGACTTTTGGAGACAGACAAGTGGGAGTGGGAGGCAAAGGGGGTAGCAGCATTTCCTCACTTGGTTGAAGTCAAACTTGTGGAATCAGAAGAGTCCATGGCTGAGGTGAAGGATAAAACATCCGAGGTGTAACAGGAAAGCTGTGGGTCAGAGGAGAGTGGGATGTCTGTTTGGCTGGGAACAGGATAGGAGGATACTGAGCTAGTTCCTGAACTGAACCTATTGAAGAATGTGTTCAGTTCATTGGCTCTGTCCAGACTTCCATCTATCCAATCCTTCCTGTCCTTAAAGCCTGTGATCTGTCTCATTCCTGACCAGACATCTCTGATATTGTTCTTCTATAGTTTGTTCTCCAGCTTCTTCCTGTATGCCTCCTTGATGTCTCTGATCTTGACCTTAAGTTGCTTCTGTATACTCCTGAGTAATTCCCTGTCTCCCTCCCTGAAGGCTCTTTTTTTTCTTGTTCAACAGTTCCTTCAGGTCACTGGTGATCCATGAATTGTTATTAGGGAAGCATCTCACTATTCTGGTGGGGATGATGTTGTCCACACAGAGGTTTATATAGTCAGTCACACACTCAGTCATGGCATTGATGTCCTCTCCATGTGCTTGGCAAAGAGTCATCCAGTCTGTTGTCTCAAAACAACCCTGCAGGGCTTCTTCAGCTTCCTGTGACCATTTTCTCACAGTTCGTTTTGTCACAGGTTGCCTCTGAACAAGTGGTTAATATTCTGAACAAAGATAAACAAGACTGTGATCTGATTTTACCAGAGGAGGTCTTGGTTTGGACATGTATGCATCCTTTATATTTGCATAAAACAAATCCGAAGTCTTGTTTTCTCTTGTGGGGTGCCGGGTGTGTAGCTTAGCAACAACGGAACTGATGACATCACATGCATTGTCGGCAACGGCTGAAGGTGGAATGTAAACAACTGCCAAAATTACACGGGTGAACTCTCTTGATAAATAATTTTGGCGAAAACTCACTGCCAAGAGTTCAACATCTGGGCTGCAGAGACGACACTTCACAGTAACATGTCCTGGAAGACACCATCTGTTGTTGACAAGCTACTCCACCTTCTTTTCATTTCCTGTTCCGTCGTCTTCAGATCTCTTTCTGCTAGTACAGTCAGGAAGCCTACCAGAGAGACATGAGAGTCGGGGATATGATCCTGCAGCCACGTCTCAGTAAAACACATAACACTGCATTCCCGATACTCTGGCTGAGTCCTTGTAAGGGCTTGTAGTTCATCCATCTTGTTAGCCAGTGATCTCACATTACCCATTATGATTGATGGAAGAGATGGCTTTAACTTCCTCTGTCTCTGTCTCCTTTTTGATCCTGCTCTGCATCCACATCTCCTCCTCATCAAATCCATCCATCCATCCATCCATTTTCTTTACCCGTCCATCCTATGCAGGTTGCGGGGGGGCTGGTGCCTATCTCCAGCTGTCATGGGGTGAGTGGCGGGGTACACCCTGGACAGGTAACCAGCCCATCGCCGTCCTTATCAACTCATGTTAGGTAAACATTACCCTAGAACATAGAGAACAGAATGAGGAAAGACACAACTTCTGTTTTTTATCTATGAAAAGACTTCACAAGGGGGAGAAAGGGATTGAACTTGCTCAGTGTCTTGTCTCCAAGAATGCTCAGTGCCTACTCCCACCGAGCTCACTCTCCCAAAAGCTTTTATTACAAAACATAGGTTTACAACAGGTCATAAACCACACCCACATTAGGCGGTTGATTAGGTGTTGAAACGGAATAACAAAGTACATGTAAATTAGGCCTTCCAGACAACCCTCTCAAGAACTCTTACAGGATCTATCACCCATATGAGGAATTTGCACAAACCTTTCTGTTCCCAAAGGGCTGTGATGTCAGAAAAGAATACAAATTGTCTTATTTAAACTTTACACAGCCAAAATACAGTAACATACAGTATTACACTTATCAATGACAATACAATTTTTCAAACAACTCATCAGGGATTTTTGGCTTCAGTTCAGGCATTATTTCAGCTTTTGCGATGTTAATCAGCTGCTCCCGGCTGTAAACCACATTGTTGCCATGGTTAAGCATCATAACAAGTTATCGTAAAGTGAAAGTTTTACGGCAAAAATCCTTCCAGCTTCACAGCACCAAAAACTAAAAAGTGTACAGGTCAAAAAAATGCATTCTTCCTCAAGAAAAAAATAGAAACTAATGTACAAAACTTAATTTGTAGCCAACAGAGCAACTCCAACATGCAGCCACCCAGAGAAGCGCAATTCTAGACATGAAAGAAAAAGGGTCACAAATAAACGGAAGAGCTGCAAGTGACACAGTGTTGTTGCAGCTGCGTGTCTGAGATAAGAAAAGAAGGACGAGGCTGTGACAAAGTGGGTGAGAACACCATTTACCCCAAAGTTAGTCTTGTTTTCAAGTTAGCATTCTTATTTTAGATTTAGCCATATTTTATCTGGATTCTGTAGTCTGCAAAATGTACTATCCCGGGTTTGTTTATGTTTTGCACTGTTACTGTTACTTTATATAACATCTTGGTTTAAAACAACTTACACGTTTTGTTATCTCAACATTTTATTTATTGAACTTTTTGTGCATTTTACTGGCGTACTTGTGTTCCGGAGAAAGTCTGGCCTCGCTTCCTATATTTATAGCTTCCCGTTTGCTGATGTCATTGGAGGCGACCAGGTGAAGAGGTGGAAGAAAAAAGATAAACTTTAGGGTTTTGTTTGCCGTAGTTTTTGTATGTATGATGGTAAATTGTAACGTATACCCTCTGAAGTGTGTTTTTTTGGATACTGGTATATTTGACCTACAATACGTGGTTAATATTGATGTTAACTCATCCCTCTGGAACGGAATGTTCCAATTGGAACCATTTTGTGTGTATGGCTCCAGAGCATTTAAGTAGATGAATTTAGTGATTCAGGAGGAGAGGACCAGGTCAGTGTAGCTGAGTGCACTTGACATTCATTTTAGTTGGTATAGGTTTAGCTTTGTTTGGTCGTACCAACTTACCTTTTGATTTATTCTTTTTTTGGATCTTTGTAAATAGTTTGGTTCACAATTTTTGTAAATAAAACACCTGCTACACTGGACAACATCTGCCTACTGCCCTTCTTCAACTACTTTGGCCAGGCTATCCTACAAAGGCAAAGAGGGAGATGGCATGCCATAGCCAGAATATGCTACATGGGAGAGGGCGACAGCTCCAACACCGGGCCCAGTTCAGCACATAGTTCTAATAGGACTGCTTTAGGGAATCTAAATCAGCTGATGAACAAGGAAATCTATAAATCCCCCCATCCAGATGTTGCCAGTGGCGTGATCTTCAATGAGCGCCATGCATCCATTGTGCAGCATTTTGCAGGAGCGTCACTGCAGTATTTATGTATCTACTAATCAGAATTGATGCACCAATATGTGCAATTGCTATTGTTACAGGCCCCAGGTTGGGGCTTGTATAACAGATGAAAAATGGGATCTGAAAAAACGAATAAAAAGAGAGAGCAATACTCACTGGATCGCTGCTTTACATGTCCAGATCTCGTCTAACTTTATTTAACATTACAAAAATAATTATTCACAGTGTACAGTATTAGTGCATCTTCTTCAAAATTACATGTAACGTCAGATGTGTTGCATTTTCACTGGTAACTAAGAACTTCAACACACTATCACTCTCACTTTGCTTGAGAACGACTAAATTAAAGTGCTGCATAGAATTAACGTCCACTGAAGCTACCTATGTGGTGCCCCAACATGGGGTGGGGGGGTGCATGTGGATTTCGGCTCTGGGGATTGAGTTCAAGGCCCTGTAATAATCGGTACCATGAGCTTTACAGTGATGCTGTTATTGTATTTATATATCCATTTGTGGGTTGTGGAGTTCTCAGTTTGCAATGTATGACTTGCTTTGTCGTTGTTGGTTTTTTTCCTCTTCCTACTGGCCTGTGGGTGTGGAAGCGGACTAGGAGGTTCTCTTTGTTCCCCTTCCTCTCTTATCTTTAATTTACCCTTTCCTTCTTAACTGTTTTACCACTCTTCATCTTCTTCTCCCCTTTATTTTCCATCTCAGGTGTCCAAAATATCAGAAAGAAAAAGACCTCAGCAATTTCTAATAAAGATTTCTTATACATAAATATCAAACAGAGTACTATAGCAAAAGCCATAATGCTCCACTTGTGAAAGTAAATCTGTTGGGCTTGCACTTCGTACTCAGACACCAATTATGAGCACTACACCAGACAGGACACATAAAAACAAAGAAAAGAAAGTGTGCTATACAAAAAAAAATTGCCTTGCCATAGTTCAGGTGAGCTTTTCCACCAGTCCAAACATAGCAGACTGTCATGTTTATTTTCAGATGACTCTAAAATCAGGCACAACTCCAGACAGCAGGGTAACAGTTTTTTTAAAGGATTTATTATTTTGTAAACAAAGATTGGAGCTTTGGAACGGCCAGACAGGAACTCGGAGAACGGGATGAACTGAAAAGGAGCAGGTAAGTGGTGATTGAACTGTTGGGATCTGGTGACTGAGAATATGAAAGGAGATGTTCTTACTTGGTTGTCAGAAGAAGAACACTTGGGACGGTAGTAGGAGACTGTCAACTGAGGTGGGCTGGGGATGAATGGAGATGGTGGTGGATTCGGGTCTTGTAGGTTGTAAAAAATGAATCCACTCGTGTATCCGTTCTTTGCAGGTGTTCAGATGTTTTCATTGGAGGGTGGACAGATAGGTGGCTGCAGTGAGCGGTAAGGTTAGTGCTGTGTGTTGCAGGAGGAACAAAGGAGGCGGACCAGGAGGGGATCCGGAAGAGCTCGGTCTTGGTGAGTTGACTTGAATCTTGAACTTAGTTTGTTCCAGACCAACCTTGAGGGAAACCAGCTGAGGATCCGGTACTAGGGTGGAGCTTGGGAACGAAGAAGGATCTCGGGAGGATATCAGGAGAGGAACTACAGAGAAACGAAGGTAAAGTTTTTCTTGGAACATCAAGAGAATATGCTACTGAGAGCAACTAAGTAGGCCTTGTATCACGTTTGGTAGGAACATCTGGCGTCAGCCTCCAGGAGCCGCTCCCCTATAAACTGGAACTGTGATGAGGATGATGAGCAGCATCTGTTGCAGCACCTGCCAATCACACCCTAAGGAGAGAGGTAATAGAGAAACACACCATGCATCCACCAGCACACAGCAACAGACTCCTAACACAGACTACCCGAAGAAACAAACACCATTACAATTACAATGGACCTGAAGTAACCCTAAGTAAGCCAGATGACATAGATACATCTGTAGTGAAGCACTAATATCCAGAATGATATCAGCACATATTGGCTCACCATTCCCTGTTGCTTCAGTCTCTTTAATTCAGCCAATATTCTAATTTCTATTCAAGCAATCAATGCAGACAGGTACTTTACTTTATTTAATAGAGGTCAATAAGGTCTGTAGGTTGAGGGGTGTGGGTTTTTTGTCAAGTTGTATTGCATAGTCTAGGCACCAAAGAAGAGCCTAAACCTAAATATTTCATTTTTAATTCTGCTCAGTTTAAATTCCTGAATACTCTGGCTGTAGCCTAGCAAACTATAGAGGCCTAGTTCCAATTTCATCTCCGCTAAATTATTGCACACTTTCAACAAAAAGGCAATTCAAGGTGCTTTCGGTGATAAGGGGAAAATAAAAGCAGCAATAACACAACAGTATAAGCACATTAGTGACACAATAAAACATATGAGATTCCAGCTATTATTAATCGCTTAATCATGAGTGATTATGTTAACGTTTTACTTATATCATTTATTTATTTTTTTAATTAAATATTGCACTCACCGATGGCCAGATGAAGTCTATGCCAAAAGGACTGCATCATTAGCCACTGGTTCAGTTGCACCGCACCGGTTTGACAACATTAGTCCCGTTGTCAGCAATGTTCCCTCTAATTTTTCATGTGTCTGAGCAAACACACTTCACCCTGAGTGCTCCCTTTGACCACTGTGAGCAACATCAGATGTGTGCACTGTGGTCATGCCAGCATCGCATCCATCCAGTTTACATACATTATTAAAATAATCAAATTACAGCATTTAAATTTCTGTGAGAATACTTTTTAATTAAGTACATTATCCCACTTACAATGAAAACGACAAAGATCTTATTCATGACCTGTGTAGTGTGTTAACACTATTGTAAGTATAAATATCTCATTGTATCTGTGGAGAAACATGACCTGGCAAGTAAGCTCACACAAGCTCAAATTATACCTCAACTGCAGTCACAAAACCCTGATGAGTTGAAAAGAAGACGCCATAGATCCAGAGCATCCTCTACATCAGACTGTCATACAACTACAGAGCGTCTTCAGTCAGAGGCTTCTTCAGATCTGCAGACTGCTACAAGAGATCATCCCTACCCACAGCCATCAGCATCTACAACAAATCTTTGAAAGAACTTGCATAATGAGTTACAACAACATTTAATTTCCCTTTGGGATTAATAAAGTAAGTTTGAATTTGAATTTGAATTTGAAGCCAAGCTAACTATGAACTCAAATTTTGAAAACTCACTTAACCTTTTTATTATAAAGGTCTGACTTGTATAATAAGCATGAGCCATTGTGTGAAGCTCTTGCTGTGCACTGGGTAAGAGAGTCCTCCTGTGGTCTGGGAGTGGGTCCTGTAACTCTTTTTCTGCAAAATAAAGTATATAATCACACGATTATTTGTATTTCTGCTACTCATAAACTGGTGACAGTATTTAATGATCAATTTTCATAAATGAACATTGTAAATAAATGACACTAGATAAGCACAAATCTAATTGAGGACTTAAAATTCACCTTATTTTTTCCATCTGTCCTTCTCACGTATCCAGTGGTTGTACACGTTGTCCAGGTTGATGGCCTCATCGGCTTGCAGCTTTGACTTCATGCGCATCAGCTGATCCAAATGGTCCACTTCGGGGTTTGAAAAAAGATATAAGTGTGCTGCTCAATTTGTCCTAAAAATCAGAAATGGGCAAACATGTCAGATTGGATGCACATTTACCTCCAGCATGAACGTCTATCTGTAAAGGAAGATTTCTCACATTTTAACAAACCGACACACAGCAGGAAGCCCATGACAGCTATATAGTTACTGCGTTGTGTCAGTGTGCGGATCTCTGCCGCATTGATGTGGCAATAACCATGGATAACGGGTTTCTGCGAGTGTGTGTTCTAATTTGACCGGTCAGAGGCCCTACTGGAACTGTTAACCGGTGCATATGCTCATTGATTCATTCTGCAAAATATCACAGAATTAATTGTCTGTTTGTTGTTTTGTTTTTTCAATTCAGGTTAGATTATTTTATTTTAATTTTTTTTGGTGCGCAGAGCAGATTTTCTGTGCGCGAAGACTGTATCAGCAGTGAGCAATTTCGCATGCGCGCAGCTTAGAGGGAACATTGGTTGTCGGTAGTGATAGCAACCAGTCCTGGTGGGCTGAGCTTCCAGCTTGTTAGTGAATCCCGCAGTGCTTCAGCAATATGCTAGCCAATGTGGTCTTGTGGAAAGTAGCTAGTTTGGAGACATAGACTTTTGAGTTCCCAGTCTTCCATGAAGTGTAGTCACACTCTTCTATGGCTCGCCGGTCCTGCTGGATCACATATCTGTTCTCAGTGCAAAGTGAGACACTTTGGCGAGCCGGACAGCGAGACTCTCTTTACCTTCAGTATATATCTGCAGCAGTACTTCATTTGTAAAGTAGTTTCGGGTTGACAGCATATATCTTGGGTCAAGGGTTTTTATCAGCTGAATAAAGCAGTTTTTCCACCATTCAGATGGGGACCATGTCTTTAGCAATATGATAGGCCACTGCTTTAGTGATGTTAAGCCACTTATGAGTTTTCCTTTCATAAGGGAAAGCACGGGTAATGGCATTTTGTAACATGGACTGTTTCGGGTCAGTAGGTGACTGTGAAAGTCTCTTTTTCTGGCCTGCAGAATGACGCTTTGTACACTCTTTGTACTGTTCTTTGTGACGTTGTTGTAAATGGTGGTAAAGATTTGTTGTGCTGAAGTTCTTTGCTACAACATGTTTTCGGCATTCTCTACAAACTGCATTAATCTGTTTCACATCTAACACTTTGAGTCCGAATCATCACATAATAACTGAACCAGCAGTTTTCTTTTTACTAACCAGCGGCTCCTCCTCAATACTTTTCCTTGTGCCTTCGTCTGTCTCTATGCTGCTGTTGACTTCCGGAATAAATGCAGCTGTGGGGTTGCGGTGAGATTCATGTTCAGTGAGGATGGGAGGTGTAGCAAGGTGATGTAACGCACGAGACAGACGGAGGGGTGGGAGGGCAGAAAACCAATTGGTCTATTTCTATCGATATAGACAATATTGTGTCTTACATGAAAATATGTCTATTTTTTTTAAACCTGAGATATTGTCCAGCCGTATATTTACATGACCCCCACTGGCTCAACAGGCTCAGCAGATAGAATAACATTAAAACAACAAAGCTTGTGTACGAACAAGAAGTCTCGCTTTGACATAAACAGTGGATAGAGGATCCAGAAATCTTACTCAAGTAAAAGTAGTGATACTTCAAAATAATTTTATTAAAGTAAAAGTAAAAAGTATGGTGCAGTACAGTTACTCCGAAAGGTACATTTTTTCCAAGAAGTTACTCAAGCAAATGTAACTGTCTCTATGCTGCTGTTGACTTTTTACTGCCCACCTCTGAGTACAGCTCACATATGAAAAATGCTTGATTACCTTCAGATAAATGCAGCTATGCATCGATACACACTCAGTTCATGTTACCTTAAACAAGTTGTTGTGTAGCTTCATCTTTCTTCCATTAGTTGTAAACTATTAACTCAGATCTGTAGCTGGCGGATATCAGGTGTACTTGAGAACCTTTTCCCAGACCAGACACTGTAAATTTATTTTGTGTTTAAGATTTGTGTGCAAGATTTAAAACCTATGAACACACTGTGTCCCTCTGCCGTTAAGAGCGTGCATGCAGACTTTTAGCAGCACATTGCTGATCTCTTTCAGTGTGTTTCCTTTGTATCTACCAGGAAACACGAAGAAATATAATGTAACAACCCAAGCATCGAACACAAAAAACCTCTACAGCTACCCCTGCCAACTGTCTGAGAGGATGAGCGTTTCTTTATACCTGAGAACAATTTTCATCAACTAATCTGATCAACAATATGTTAGAGAGATTCAAATGTGATCTGGGCTGTTTTTAATGCCTTGAAAGTGAGATTTACACTGACAAATTGAGAAGGAATCATCCAGTGGAATAAGATTCAAAGGTGTTAAAAGCCCATATTTAGGGCAAGATCAGAGAAATCTGAGACTGACACTGATTGCAGAGAGGAGCAGATAACATGCATTTCCAGACAAAGATCAAAGATGAAGGCCATTATGGAGAGGAAAAATGAGAGCGGGCTATACTTTTAACTGTAAAAATGAAATCTATTTGTATTAGATTGTCCCATTTCCTAAAACACACAATGTCTTTTTATCAGACTTTTTCTCTTTTGGATGCACACTCATAATTTAGGCCATTTTCATCAGTGTTTTCTGCTTTAGCATTGGTTCCTGACAAGTTCTAAGACAAGTTGCTGTTTAACTAAATAGAAAGCCTCGAGAAGGTGGGGGCGAACATTTATTTTTATGATAAGCTTTTGCATAATATCAGCAGTTTTGACCTGCATATTTGGTGCAAATAGGCAGATTATAAATACAATAGAGGAGGTATGTTTAAATCCTCTGTTCCTAGTTAAACTATGTATTTTTTTTGCTTTGCTTTTCCTAAATGTTTTGAAGAGTCTTACGTTGACTCATGTTTGTTTTCTTCAGCCTGTATTAAATAAACTTTTGTCTCTGATTTAGAGCAGGTTATTTTCCTGAATTCTAAAGCTCGAAGCACTTCAGGGTTTACAATAATCCTTTCACTCTTCATGTCCTTGATGAGCTACTTAAAGTGGTTCTTTTATCAAAGTGCAAATGAATATGGCAGGAACCTGTTAAACTACACGACATAATACTTTAAGTCTCTAATAATACTAGGTAAAATAAACTGGCTCTTATTTTTACATGAATAAAACGTCCTTTAAGTAATAAAGTGGGAAAAAAACAGAAAAAAAGCATGACAATAGTAAGGGTATTGAAAAGTGCCCTGAAATTCAACAGTTTTCTAAAAAAGTACATATTTTACTCTCATTGAACATCAATCCATCCACTTTATAAATAAAACCGTAGCCTATTTAAGCTCAGAAAAAAAAGAAAAGAAATACACAAAGAAGTACTATAAAAATTTTAGTACATACAACTGCTCACAATTTCCGCTTTATAAATCTTACACTCCCTGGAAATCTGATCAGGTGATTTTGGAACATATCCCTCCTACTACTTATCCACATTCTGCCATAAATGCAATGCATTTTTCCTTTGTTCTTTGGTGCCAAGCTAAAACAGAGTGGCTCTAAGCTGCGCTACATAAATTAGCTCCGCACACTCTATCTCAGTGGTGTGGCCTTTTTTTTTCTTTCAGACTGCTAGCGTTCATAAAAAATCGGTAAAAAAATCGATACGAGATGTATCGCGATACAGGGGAGACAATACGATATACCGCGATACTATCAGTAAGACGATATATTGCGATTTTTAAAACTGAATTTAACTGTAGAAAAACTGTCACAGCATTTTAAATTCCAAACTGTTTCATACTGAACACATCCAGTTTTATCACTACATCTAGTAGATCCAATGGAGCAAAGTAGGTGAAAACAGCCACCAACTACCAGTCATCAATAATAACATCAATAATTGTTCCATTCAAATTCCAAAAAGAAAAAAAAAATAGACTTCTTAAAAATATCGATACAATAAAATATTGCGATATTTCGGTGTATTTACAATTTCTTACATCCCTACTATCTACGGTATTGAAAATACAGATCAGCTTTGAAATAGATGGTTAAAACAACAAAAACTAACCGTATAACCCGTTTTAGATACCGCCCTCTTAGTATGTCAAAATACTAAATTAGATCAATCACTGCTGTGAACGATTCATAAAATACAATAAATTCCACCACAGGTTATTGATTTCTAATTCAGCAAACGATTTAATGAAACATTACTTCTTTCAAAGAATGTTTTTGTTTTCATGTCTGCTTTGCATTGTGAATTGGTTTTTTTAACATGAACCAAATGGTACTAATTTGTCTTAAATCAATTACAATTGGTTTAAAGGGATAGTTCGCATTTTTAGACATGAAGTTGTATCCCATTTTCACCATCAGCATAGTGAATATACACTGACCCATATCTGTCGTCACCTCCTGGTAAGAGCTCTGGCCGTTAGAAGTCTTTCAAGAAAGTAGTCCCGGCTAGTTTCGGGGGCCAGCAAACTGTGACGTTTTGCTTCAGAAAACTATATGCATTTGAAAACATGATTCATTTGCATCACACAAAAAAAATGCCGGCCAAAATTTGCAACTCGCTATTACTCGGCACAATTTTTTTTCCATTCCAATCAATCCGCACTGCGGCCAGCATCAACTCTCGCGCTCCTGATCCCGTCAGCTGTTCATAGCACTGACACACTCGAATAGGATCACTGGACCAAGCCGAGGATCACTGGACTTAATGACTACAGACCTGTGGCTCTGACATCTGTGGTCATGAAGTCATTTGAGCGCCTGGTTCTGTCCTATCTCAAGACCCTCATGGCCCCCATCCTGGACCCTCTGCAGTTTGCCTACAGAGCCAACAGGTCTGTAGATGATGCCATCAACATGGCTCTTCACTTCATCCTGCAGCATCTGGACTTCCCGGGAACCTCAGCTCTGCCTTCAACACCATCCTCCCAGACCTTCTCCGAGAAAAGGTATCCCAGATGAACGTGCCTGATCCCATCTGCAGGTGAATCACTGACTTCCTGACGGACAGGAAGCAGCATGTGAGGCTGGGGAAGAATGTCTCGGACTCTCGGACCATCAGCACCGGCTCCCCTCAGGGCTGTCTTCTTTCTCCTCTGCTCTTCTCCCTGTACACCAACTGCTGCACCTCCAACCACCAGTCTGTCAAACTAATTAAGTTTGCAGATGACACCACCGTTATTGGACTCATCTTGGACGGGGATGAATCTGCCTACAGGATGGAGGCTGAACGTCTGGTGTCCTGGTGCAGCCGCAACAACCTGGTGCTGAACGCCCAGAAGACAGTGGAGATTATTGTGGACTTTAGGAAGTACACAGCCCCACTCCCCCCCATAGTCCTGACTGACACCCCCATCACCACTGTGGACTCATTCTGCTTCCTGGGTACCACCATCACCCAGGACCTCAAGTGGGAGCCCACCATCACCTCGGTCATAAAGAAGGCCCAGCAGAGGATGTACTTCCTGAGGCAGCTGAAGAAATTCAACCTGCCAACACGGATGATGATGCAGTTCTACACTGCAATCATCGAGTCCATCCTCACCTCCTCCATCACCGTGTGGTATGCTGGAGCAACCATCAGGGACAAACAGAGACTGCAGCGTGTTGTGCGCTCTGGTGAGAAGGTGATTGGCTGCAGACTCCCATCTCTGCAGGACCTGTACACCTCCAGGACACTTGGGCGTGCAGGTCGGATCACAGCCGACCCTTCTCACCCTGGACACTGACTGTTTGACCTGCTCCCCTCAGGCAGGAGGCTCCGGTCCATTCGGACCAGAACCTCTCGCCATAAGAACAGTTTCTTCCCCTCTGCTGTTGGACTCATGAACAATAACCCTAAGACTGTTCCCACCACCCGCTCAGTTACATGACCCATGTTGTGGTTTTTTGCACCTGTCTGATTTGCACCGATCGTTACCTGCACTGTATATAACAATCTGTTTAGCATATTATATTTTTATTTAAGTTTTTGTCTGTTTGTTCTTGTATGTTTGCACAAAGTACCGCAGTAATTTCCTAATGTTGTAAACCTACCCAACATGTGGCAATAAAACCCTTTCTGATTCTGAATTGACTGCGAAAGACAGCTAACAATGGTGCGCTTTGCAAATTCCCAGGTTGTAACAACAGGAATGTTCCGGGATCACCTTTCATGTTCCATAGCTTCCTCTAACAGACCTTGCTATTAGGCAAATTTGGCTTATGCATAGCCTGTGTAAATAATAGCAATAAGTCATCTAGTATGCATTAAACACTGACCAGCAATTATGAAAGAAATTCCCAGATACATTTGGTAAGGAAGGCAGTTTTTGGATAGTTCATAATGTAGCCCATTTGGTGTATTATCAGTAATATTTAATGAATGCGGTCAAATATTGCATAGCCAACTGATCAATACAACGTAAAGTTGCCTAATTCTGATATCGAAAATTGCACAACATGAGATTATTCTCACTTACTCTGCAGAAATCTGACCATCAAGTCCAGCTTGCCTGGGTCGCTTTTTCCAGTTGATTTTTGGAACCTAGAATAATGTCTCCAGGACACCAGCATTCAGCATTGTGGGGAAAACGTCATTGTATGTATTGCAGACAGACACTGCACTGCCCTCATCAATTGAGAGGTTTTGCATCTGTGGCATGATACGTTCCCATTCGTGGCAGCAATAGCTTTCCACCTCTGTAGGCATAACTTGACAATTCGAACAAGTGAATGACATATAAAGCATAATATAATAAAATTTACCTGAGATTTTTCTTTGTAAGAAGGCCCTTATGTCCATTGTTTTGTCCATCAGTACATAACTGAAACCAATTTAGAGATTGCTTTATTTACCCATTGGGGATAGCAACTGAAAATATGAAATAAACACACAAGTAAGCTAAAAAAACAACAAGAAAAACAGCATTGTTGTTCGCTTTGCATTTCGCTATTGGTTTTTTAGTCCTGACAGAGCTAGCAAAAATACGAAGAGCAAGTAACATAATACGCACTAGATGAGCAGTGCGACATCAGTCTTTGTGATTCATTGTCATTTTTATATTATCACACACTATGAGTGATTTGCTTTGGTACCTGGTCAAACATGAGCGCTCCTCTGTCTGCCTTCACTTCTCCTACAGCAAATTCGCTGGCAGCGTGTCTAAACCCCCCCGCACATGCATAAGTGCTGCGCACAAACGTATGCAGCTGCGCTAGTGCCTGAACTTGGATCATACCAAAATTAGGGGGAAATTTACGACTGTGTACTATATGCTTCTAATATTGTGTGTAGAAGCTTTCACTAATCTTAATGATCTGTTTCCAGATGTTACACTCCTCTCCAGGATTTGGACAAATTCTGAGTGTGCAATACATGAACGAACAGGAAGTTATATGGGTAATAATGTGTATACTTCCATGACAAAAGTAAGGGTAAATTGGAGACTGAGACGACATGGGATTAATCTAAATAGTTAAAGCTGGACCAGTACACTTAAGACCTGACCAAAGATTTATTTGTTTTGAAAATTATAAAAATCTGATCACATTTTCATACCAATCTGGGTGCATGGGAAAAAATATATAGTATGTGCTCCATTCTTCGTGAATGTGATGGGAACTTTTCTATGGACGACCTGCTGATTCTCTGCGTATTTTGGCCCTGACACAATTACCCTCAAAATGAGAACGGTGGATGTGCTTCTGTTGAGACTTAAAGACCATTCTTTTCTTGTATTTGCAGAGGAGATCTGACACAGCAGAAGGAGGAGGCGTGATATTTCAGCCCCTCATGGTCCCATCTGGGCTCCGATAGGCCCCTGAAAACAAATTATGGAGTGATTGAAATAAGGTTCTATTATATTTTTTTCCCATGGACCGGGGTGGGTAAGGTCATGATATGATTGGACACAATAAATTATAGATTCAGTGGTTTTGTTAATTCTTCCCTGGCAGTTCTAAAAGGTATAGCAGCTGAGATCTAGGAATTGAGCTTAAATACTGTATACATGGAGATTAATCTACAATACAGGTGTTTATTGAACTATAACATATTTCCGTAACAAGCTGCAGATCTAGTCACACCTGATTAACAGGAGGCTTAAATATTTGGATGTTTCTGAAACAGTTCTGTTTCAGAAAAAGGGAGGAGATTCTTAGGCACATTATTTTTTACAAAACAAAGCCTTTCAATTGGTCTCATTAAAAGCATTTCAGATAAATGAAAAAACATAAAAAACAGCATTTGTTTAGGGTTCAATAGTTTTTTATTTTGGTTAAATAGGTTGAAATTATAGTTTTCTTTTATAGGTATTGGGCTTCATCAGCTCAGAAGATGAATAACAATAGTCGGTGATGTGGTGAAATCTTATAAGACTATAGGTTTAATGAACTTAGGCTGTTGGCAGTGTAAATTAATAAAATTAGACTGATCCTTTTCTGCGGGTTGAGATTTAAAGCAGCAAAGCATTTTTCTTTTGAGCGGTCTGTCACGCTCATGATGCCATTTCCACAATCCAAAAACCAGATGTTTCCTGTTTTCCATCCTGTTTTGGCACCTTTGTGAGGTTGGTTGTTTTAGCAAACAACCCATTCATCTTACCTTGTGGCATGTTTATGCATTTAGTCTGTGTTTGGAAGTTTTTATTTACATTATAACCTCTACTATATATTTTGAAGAAATATTCTTTATGGTCTAGGTTGTTCCAGTGTTGTTCATTTTTGATACAGGATTTTTAGAGCGCACTTTGCGTCAATGATGATTTTTGTGATTTACATACGGCAAAAGCATTTGCTTTTTCTACAGATAGACCTAGTTTGTAAGCAGTCAGGATAATAATTAGATTTTGTGTTAGTGCGGCCGATCAGTGCGGCACTAGACTATGAGGTGAGTGAGGGATTTGATTTAAAAAAAAAGGACAAATCCATAAGAAATGAATCTCAAAACAGATACAATTATGGATAAAGCAAACAGGAAAAAGCAAATTAGTTGCAAGCTCTTCTTTTAGGCTTTGTTGACCAGGTGAGAGACCAGCAGCCACGATCTCTCAGGTAATCATACTAAAGAAAAGGGCTGGAGCCAATGCACTCCCACTGAGGAGTCAGGACGCACCTGAGAGGACATGCAGGAGCAGCAAGCCAGAGCGGGAGAAGAAAAGCAATGAGCAGACCACACAACCTACTTGAACCCTCTGCTGCGAGGTTTCCAACTTCAGCACACCTGCACCATCAGGTGGCAGGGCGGCTTGGAGCACAGAGCTGCTCAGCTGGGGCAGCAGGGTTTGAAGGAAAAGAAGCTGAGACCCCTGCCAAAAGGGGCAGAACAAGGCTACTGAAAAGATACACTTTAGCTGCATGTAGGTGATGTGCTGGCAACCTCGTACCTTAGGTCATAGAAGAGCCAGCCGGAGGACCACAATTCCCGGCCAGAACAAGATGACTTGACTGCTTATCCGAAAAGTTCCAGAGAAGATGGACTCAAAATGGATATGATTCTTTGCCTGACATTTTTCCTTATATATAGTGATCTCTTAAAATAAGAGATCAAAAGAGGCAGATGAAGAGATAGAAATTCTGTTAATGTTGTATGAGGGTTTAATTTTGTAGTGCATGTGGCAACACTTAGAAACAGTGAACAATCAAGAGGAATGTGGTACATCCTGTGTGCCTTGTGTGAAGAAGCTGTGACCATTCTGTGAACGAAGATCTATGTGGGAGGAGTTCCCTTTTTAACTCTTGTTTCAAATAAAAACCTTATGCTGAGATAAAGCTGTGCTCAGTTACTAGAACTGAGTCCAGTGAACGACGTCTCACTGTTAAAATATATAATTGTTGTTTGTTGTTCTTATTGCTCCTTTTTACAGAAATGAACGAGCACGCGGGAAGGTGAAATGAGAGCTCAGAGAGAGCCCAGGGTCATAAATTAAATGTGTCTGTTCCTTTAAGATAGGCTTTAAATTAGAGTGAAAACACCTTCTCAACAACACCCACCCCCCCACATACATAACAACCCTTTAGGGCTAAACCCCTGGTCTATAAAATGTCTGGCTCCGCTGCTGGGTAAGAGATAGAATTGCTGCCCTCCACTCTGTCACTCTAGACATTTTCAGACAGGAGTTCTGGAATATTTGCAGACAATCCCATTCGGTCTTTAACCGGAGTTGTGATTTCAAATACACCACTTTTTTTCCGGAACATTGCCTTTTGGCTGCTTTCACACAGAATGAAATGTACTGGAGGATCCTGATGAATGTCTGGTGGGGGGTTGTATGTGGATATGACGTAAACTTAGTACTGCAGGCGTACATGTCATAAAAGCAGCAGCACAAGCAATAAAACAAATAAGAGTACATTTGAATTATATGATTACTTCTTCAAATTCAAAAATACTTCATTTATCCCAGAGGGAAATTAAGTGTTGCAGCTCATATAATTAATTCTTTAAGGAGTTGTTGTAGATGATGATGGCTGTGGGCAGGAATGATTTCCTGTAGCGGTCTGTATTGCAGCGACACTAAAGAAGCCTACGACTGAAGACGCTCTGTTCTTGTATAACAGTCTTATGAAGAGGGTGCTCAGGGTTTCCCATATTTTATTTGATTTTATGAAGATTCCTTCTTTGCATTATCATCTCCAGTGGTTCCACATTAGTGCCAAGAACAGAACCAGCCTTCTTTATCAGGTTGTTGAGCCTTTTTAAGTCCCTGGCTCTGATGCTGCAACCCCAACAGATGATAGCTGAAAAGATTACACTCTCCACAACAGACTTGTAGAAGATTTGCAGCATCTTGCTGCAAACCTTGAAGGACCTAAGCTTCCTCAAGAAGTACAGTTTGCTCTGTCCCTTCTTGTAAACCGTTTCACATTTGCGCTACCAGTCCAGTCTGTTGTCAAGGTGAACTCAGAGGTATTTATACTCCTCAACCACCCCCACTTCTCCCATGATGGAAACAGTGTTTGACTTATCCCTGTTTCTTCTGAAATCTACAATCATCTCTTTTGTTTTGTTCACATTCAAAGTAAGAAGAGTGTTTCCACACCATGTCACAAAGCGGTCCACCAGCTCTCTGTATTCAGCTTCTTGTCCATCTCTGATACACCTGACAATTGCAGAGTCATCTGAGTATTTCTGCAGATGACAGGTCTCTGATTTGTACTAGAAGTATGAGGTGTGCGGAGTGATAAGGAATGGTGAGAGTGGTGCTCCTGTGCTGCTGACCACCTGGTTTGACACACAATTCTTCAGTTTCACAAACTGTGTTCTGTTTGTCAGGTAGTCATTGATCCAGGCGATGGTTGAGGGCTCCACCTGTGTCTTCAGGAGTTTCTGACGAAGTAAATCAGGCTGAATTGTGTTAAACGCACTGGAGAAATCAAATAACATGATCCTCACCGTGCGGCCTGCTTTGTCTAGATGACAATGTGTTGGTTGAAGCAGGTGGATGATGGCATCTTCAACCCCAACTCCACAGTGATAGGCAAATTGCAGCGGGTCCTGATACGTTCTTGTTTGCTTATTCAGGTGGGCCAACAGGAGTCTTTCCAGGTCCTTCATGATGTGGGATATAAGGGCAACAGGTCTATAGTCATTGATGACTGATGGGTGAGTTCTCTTTGGTACTGGAACAAGGCATAATGTCTTCCACCACACTGGAACCTTCTCCTGAGTTAGGATAAGGTTGAAGAGGTGCTGCAGAATCCCACAGAGCTGCTGTGCACAGGCCTTCAGGACTCTGGGGTTGACACCATCTGGACCTGCAGCCTTGTTCTGGTTCAGTTTCTCCAGCTGCCTCTTCACCTGACTTTTGGAGACAGACAAGTGGGAGTGGGAGGCAAAGGGGGTAGCAGCATTTCCTGACTTGGTTGAAGTCAAACTTGTGGAATCAGAAGAGTCCATGGCTAAGGTGAAGGATAAAACATCTAAGGTGTAACAGGAAAGCTGTTGGTCAGAGGAAAGTGGGATGTTTGTTTGGCTGGGAACAGGATAGGAGGATACTGAGCTAGTTCCTGAACTGAACCTATTGAAGAATGTGTTCAGTTCATTGGCTCTGTCCAAACTTCCATCTATCCAATTCTTCCTGTACTTAAAGTCTGTGATCTTTTTCATTCCTGACCAGACATCTCTGATATTGTTCCTCTGTAGTTTGTTCTCCAGCTTCTTCCTGTATGCCTCTTTGCTGTCTCTGATCTTGACCTTAAGTTGCTTCTGTATACTCCTCAACAATTCCCTGTCTCCCTCCCTGAATGCTCTTTTTACTTGTTTAGCAGTTCCTTCAGGTCACTGGTGATCCAGGGTTTGTTATTAGGGAATCATCTCACTGTTTTGGTGGGGATGATGTTGTCCACACAGAATTAATATACTCAGTCACACACTCAGTGAAGGCATTGATGTCCTCTACATGTGCTTGGCAAAAAGTCATCCAGTCTGTGACGCAAAACAACCCTGCAGGGCTTCTTCAGCTTCCTGTGACAATTTTCTCACAGTTTTCTTTGTAACAGGTTGCCTCTGAACAAGTGGATTATATTCCGAACAGAAAAAAACAAGATTGTGATCTGATTGTCCCAGAGGAGGTCTTGGTTTGGACATGTATGCATCCTTTACATTTGCATAAAACAAATCCAAGGTCCTGTTTTCTCTTGTAGAGCAGTTGACAAACTGTTGAAATGTTGAAAGTGTCGATGAGAGCAAGGCATGATTAAAATCACCAAATATTGCCACAAATGCATTCGGGTGCTGTGTTTGTAGTTTAGCGGCAACGTTGCCGCTAAACTACAAACACAGCACCCGAATGCATTTGTGGCAATATTTGGTGATTTTAATGATGACATCGCATGCATTGTCGGCAACAGCTGAAGGTGGAATGTAGACAACTGCCAAAATAACACTGGTGAACTCTCTTGGTAAATAATATGGAGGAAAACTTACTGCCAAGAGTTAAATATCTGGGCCGCAGAGGCGACACTTCACAGTAACATGTCCTGGATGATGCCATCTGTTGTTGACAAGCACTGCTACTCCACCTCCTTTTCTTTTCCTGCTCGTCTTCAGATCTCTGTCTGCTCGTACAGTCAGGAAGCCTGGCAGAGAGACGTTTGAGTCGGAGATATGATCCTGCAGCCACGTCTCAGTAAAAGACATAACACTGCATTCCCGATACTCTGGCTGAGTCCTTGTAAGGGCTTGGAGTTCATCCATCTTGTTAGCCAGTGATCTTACATTGCCCATTATGATCGATGGAAGAGATGGCTTGAACTTCCTCTTTCTTTGTCTCCTTTTTGCTCCTGCTCTGCATCCACGTCTCCTCCTTATCAACTCATCAGGGATTTGGGGCCTCAGTTGAGGTATTATTTCAGCTTTTGCAATGTTAATCAGCTGCTCCCGGCTGTAAACCACATTGTTGCCATGGTTACGCATCATAACAAGTCATCAAAAAGTGAAAAATTAACAGCAAAAATCCTTCCAGCTTCACAGCACCAAAAACTAGAAAGTATACAGGTAAAAAAATGCAATCTTCCTCAAGAAAACAGAGGAACAAATGTACAAAAAACACAAAATTTAATATGTAGCCAACCGAGCCACTCCAACATGCAGCCACCCAGAGCAGCGCAATTCTATAATTTTGCAGCAACAATAAGATGAGAATAAAATCATATTAAAACAAATAAAAGTAAATTAAAACAGAACGCAATAAGTAATCAGCACTCCTAGTTATTTAAAGCCTGATAAAAAAGGTGTCATTTTAAAAATATTGTCTGCGCAAAATGATTATGGGTCACCAATAAACATAAGAGCTGCAGGTGGGTCAGTGGTGTTGCAGTGACATAAAAAAGTAAGTGGAGGCAAAAAGAAAGATGGCATGCAACAGCTAGAATTTGCTGCAGGGGGGTGCATGGTTCCAGCGGGTTGGTAGATCTAACACTGGGCCCAGTTCAGCACATAGCTCCAACAGGACTGCTTCAGGAAATCTAAATCAGCTGATCAGCCAGTCATCATCATGGGCCAGGAAATCTCTAAAAACTCCTCCCATGCAGATGCTCCCAGTGGCTCCCAGTACCAGAAAAGATGTCACATTTTCTTAATGATCCCCACAGGAGCTGTGATTTACATTTATGTCTCTTTTAAATTTCACCAAATAGTGCTTGGCAGGGTTAAAAATGGGGGCGTGATGTAAGTTGTCTGAGTGGTGTTGCCATGGTGTGACGTTATCGGCAAGCGCAGGGCCCCCGAACAGATGTGGTACCTGCACAGGGTCAAGTCTGCCTTTTTTGACACCCTTTCTATGAACATATTTATACTATACATCATATTATACATCATTTGAAAGCTGAGATTGTTTCAGTGGAGGGCTGGCCAGATGGATGTTCGATCAGTGGCCAGAATGTTTATTTTTGTATAGCAAAAGCAGCCCCGGTTGAGACACTGTCATGATCCTGCTGTGTGTCTGCTTATGTACGTGGGTAAGGCCTCTTCCTTTACATAAGATCTTTGTAAGCGCTACTGGTGCAGCTGTGGGTGATTAGTATTTTTCACAGTTTTACTTTATTCTGCTGTCTATTTTGCTACCAGACATCATTAGCTCTCTTCTGCATTTGAAAGGAAGCTCACCTAACCTCACAGTGCTTCTAAATAGGTCGCATTGGCACAAGAAATTGTGAGATATTCATGAGAACAAAAATCTTATCCACGACCCACTGGAGGTCCAAGTTCTTGGGCTGAATTTCAACTCCATCCTATCCTTGCTTGAGATTTAAATGATGAATTATAACTGTGGACACAGGACACGCTTTTGTCAAACCACTCAGAAAGCAAATTCACAATAGGAGACAGTTCACTGTCTCCTACTTATCTCCTACTTACCTCATCCAAGCCACCTCAAACCAGCTTCCAAGTAAGACCATTTCTATTCCATACAATATTCATTCAAGAGACTCTTCACCTGATTACAATAAACATCTTAAAACTGATTGTTTGCTTCCTCAGATTGTTGCCTGAACTTAGAGTTTTTGAGTCCAAAAATGTCACAAAGTCAATACATTGCATGGTTGGAACTTAATTACATGGGTGTAGTAAGCTGTCTTTGGCGGGCCCGACACCTAAATGGGCAGGCCTGGCCCGCTCATGGCCTCAGGCCTGCTGTTATATAATCTGAAGACATACATATGAACATACTGTGATGAAATTCTTAAATGCAACAAATTTTCATCCAGTTTCTCACTTTTGTTTTCAGTTCAGAGACGGAGTGTGGGCTGACAAGTGTGTGTGAGAGAGAGAGAGAGAGAGTCTATAAGTGTGTCTTAATTCACACTATTTCCATCTCACTGGCTGCGTTGCCAGTTTCCCCGTGTCTAAAATGTGCATAATCAAATCTCTTGGTGTGCTAAAATTTTTCCTGTCATGTATTTTTTCATATAAATCACAAGGTTTGCGTAGAAAGTGACTTACGCAATTTTCAGACCCCATTTTGGTGTTAAGCAAGCTATATAAATGAAACCCAGAGCTGTTGTATAAACAATAAGTGTGTCCTGAGACTTCAGATCAACTTTGTGAAACCAAACAAGCACATGACTCTGCAATTTGACAGTCACCTAATAAAACAGATCAACAGCGTAAACAAAAACTGGAAATGATGAATGTTGTAGACACACCTAGGGTTGCCAACTCCCAGCAAAAAGAAATAAGGAACCACCCCCCACCCTCCGCCTCATGATGCTTAATCAGCCTAATCGACTTTAATTTAATGCACATGTAAAACAAATGCACAGAAATGAATTATTTTTCTGTAATAATTAAATTGATTCAACATCTTTCTTTGACAGAATTGCAGACTGCATAGATGGTACCTTCCCGAAGGAAAAAGTACTATAGCTTACTAGGAAATATACTGTATTAGACTTAATATTTACCATATACAATAAAGGATTTATGACCACTATATGAAATTGGTTGAAAGACTCCGATAATTATTTATTAAATGAGAATAAGAAAGAAAAGTATGACTTTGTGCCCCCCTTTTCCTGTTAATGCCCTACCTGGCCCCCGGGCAAAACTTTGCTAGAGTCGCCCCTGCACAGCTACCAGCTGTCAGCTACGTAGAAAAGGATCCTGGTTTTAGTCTCTCAGGAACAGTTTATAACTTCCCTTCAACTCATTCATGTCACCTTTCTCCATCACCTGTTCAGCTCTGATGATCCAGTAAGAACATCTCCTGGTTTCATCTACATATTTCCATCTCACCACATATCCAAACAAACTGATATCATGACCAGCAGCTTTTACAGTTGTGGCTTCAGCAAACATCAGAAAGTAATATTAAATCAGTTCGAAAAACAGGTTATCTAGCTTAAACGTGCTGCTGTTGTTTAGCTCGACATCCGCTGTTTCCTCTTTCTAGGGCAAAGTCTGCGATAAACAAACAGAGACGGGACTGCAGCCGATCAGCTGATCATTGATTAGTTTCATGATTGAAGGAGCAACAGGAGAGGGAGGGGGAGAGAACGAGAGAAGACAAAGCAGCAGTGCAGCGTAAAGACACAGAATAACTCCAGCTTTGTCTTTTTTTTTATTCTAGCTGAAATACGGGACAAATCGCGTTCCTTCTCACCTTAATACGGAATGTGTAACATTTTTCTCTGAATACGGGACGATTCCGTTTTTTACGGGATGGTTGGCAACCCTAGACACACCCTCCCTCACGAGGCGTTGAAGTGAAAATCAAACAGCTTTGATATTTTTTGCCTTGCAAGGCGAAAAACTCACCGTGTGCGCTCTACTTGAGCTGTGTGCTGAGGGCAAATTTTCAAATGACCAATCAAAATGCGGTCTGCGCTCACATGATTCCAAGATGGCACCCCACAGAGAAGATTACATTTTAGAAGATAAACTCGTGGAAATTTGGACAGACTACACCTGTTTATACGATGTCATCTCGTCAAATTTTAAGAACAGGGACAAGCGCGAGCAGGCCGCAAAACTGGACCAGACAGGTACTGTGAAAACAGTTTCGCGAGGCGAAAAATATCAAACCTGTTTATTTTCACCTCAATGCCTCGTGAGGCAGAAAACTCACCGAAAATTAGCCGCACACAGTGAGGTTTGTTATTTAATTATTCTTTCTAACCACATGTAGAAGGAACACTAAATATGTTGAAATCAAAAGTCTTTAAGTGAGCAGGCAGAGTATATTCGAAGTGCTTCTGGACTGTTCTAACTTTCCTCTTTTCTTGAAATCAAAATATGGTCACCCTATACTATACATATAATGTTCATATATTGTGTTGAAGGAAAATGTATGGATTTTTTAAATAGCTTTCATGTCATGGGACTTAGTCACATTTCAATTTTACAATTTATTTTTGTTTTTAGATGGTGTTCTCTAAAAAGGTTGTTGTACTTTACCTTTAGGTTTCAAATCTGTCCACACCTAGACCATGCAGTTGTTGGTCTGCTAATAAAAGTAGTCATGTCATCCCAGGACATGTTGCTTGATCTATAAACTATCTGCTTTTTAATATCGATCCTAATCCTGAATCTCTTATTCCTTTTTTAGGCTGAGTCTTGTAATTGAAATGAAAAAAAAGAATCAATATCTTGCATATTAAGATGTACAAAATTAGCATGATATTATTATTGGTCGATATCCCAGCTCGGTACTAATGACAATAGGGTTAGGGGTTAGGTTTAGAGGTATGGTGTGAATTATATTTTGGTTAAAGTTAGGGTTAGAATAAACCGGTAATGGTTAGGGTAAGGGTTTGGGTTAGGCATAAATGTAGCTATTAAAATGAATGGAAGTCAATATAAAGTCCTAATATGGGTAGCAATACAGACTTGTGTCCGTGTGTGTGTGTGTGTGTGTGTGTCTCCAATTGTCAGCCAACCAAGTCAGCTGAAATGGCAGACATCCAATAATTTTTTTATTGCTCTAAAACACCAAGTAAGTAGAAAGACCCCAGTTGCATCATGACATTTTGATAAAGAGGTTTATATGAAAGAAATTGAATGCTCAAGTCCAGTCACTTGAGCACAGGGAGCCAGAGCCAGTCAAACAGGGTTAGCTAACACAAGCGGGCTGCTTTTCCTCCCCACTAATCAGTGACTGC
This sequence comes from Valencia hispanica, assembly GCA_963556495.2. Lineage (NCBI taxonomy): Eukaryota > Metazoa > Chordata > Actinopteri > Cyprinodontiformes > Valenciidae > Valencia > Valencia hispanica. Next base: position 4,839,762 of record OY747705.1, on the reverse strand, counting down.
CTTTCTTGGGTGCCCCAGTTGGGCATCCTTTTCGGCCAGTCAGGAACGTTCAAGCGCATGTTTGAAAACATTGTTACATCTGAAAATGCTCCTCTGACGACTCTGAAGCCACTTTGTCCAACAAGGTGGACTGTTCGTAATTCAGCTATAATAGCTGTTCTAGGGCAGTATAAGAGAGCACTCGACAGCCTTGAGCAGATGGGCAAAAGCACATCTAAGACGGCCTCTACTGCCAGTGGCTTATTTCAGCACTTCAGCAAAGGTAAGACTGTGTTGGGGCTCTCATTTCTGTTGTTGACTCTGGTATGCTGGCTGCTGTTAATCATGTGAGGTCTTCTCTTAAAGGCATACTCCACAACTTTTAAACCTTAATATAATGTTTTTTTCAAAAGTTGTGGTGGAATTTTATCATGTATTATGTTCACTTTTAGAGTTATCACTACCTTACAGGGGTCCTTGGCTTTTTTTCTGCAGTATAGAACTTTTGAGCAGCGACCCGCCGCTGGAAGTGTTCTGCTTTACGGCAGAGTCATACAGCCTTGCTGTTTAGAGACTATAGAGATAGCTGATCCACCAAAGAGACTGAGAAATCCCATATCAGAAGAAGCTAGAAAAAGAAAAAGAGAACGTGATAGAGAGAGAGAGAGCAAAGACCAGAGTAAATATTGGGCCGGTTTTTCCTCTGAGAATTCTTTTGGAACAAACATCATGTACTGCGGACACCGCGTTAGCCGTGCTGCTAATAGATGATTTCACAGGGGTTATAGTGTTTGCTCTGGCATGAAGTTGTTATACAGTCTGAGAAAGCTATTTATTCAATGTGTGGAGGTGGATTAACATAGTTTGCACGGTATGCCTTACAGTAGTAATGTGAATTACACAACCGAGTCGATCTCCATTAGCCATCTAGAGGCTAATGTGATGCTAACGTGTAAGACTCGGTTCTGTAGATAAAGCTGCAAACTCCGGCGTAGTTGCTGTATTTCAGTATGTAAGTCAAACTTTTGTCAACTAGTGATTTATGTTAGGGAAAAATAATAATGGTGTATTATTATTTTCTTAGGGTGTTTTTTATCACATAGTTCTAATGTACTTTTTAAATGTCATTTTGGTTTCAGCCACATGCTCTTGTGCATGACATCCTGTTCTTTTAATATGTTAATGAAGTGTGACTAAATAAAGAGAGTCTGCAGAGGTGAGACCCTTTGAGACCAGTGATGAGATCAGAGGGAGATGAGTGACGAGGAGCTGAGAACAGACAAACGGTTGGCTCATTCCTTATAGTATTTTCCTGGTCTCCCTCTGCAGAACTGATTGAACCACATCTACCTCTGCAGAGCTTATTGTCTAAATTATCTCCGACTTTTGTGTGTGACTCGTTTTTAGGTAAACCACAAAAAAAAAAACCTAACATCTTGGTGCCGAGACCCGACGTACGGAGTACTCCCGCAGGTGGTTTTCGTCGAAGGGCTGTTTTTGACATCCAGATCGCTGAATTGCTGCACTGGCCGGCTGCATAACTTCCACGAGGACCCCCTGCGCGTGCTCCCGTGCGATCGATTCGGGTTGAGTCACTCGCATAGGGCAAACATTGTGAGTACGTCTTTTTTGTGCACCTTTACATTTAACAAAACAAATTCTAAGATAGTCAGGGTATATTCTGCTGTTTGGGCCTAAAGAACGCTTTAGCCTCTCTGATAAAATATCAGGTGTTGAGCCGTAACTGTTTAATGACAAAAGAAGGGTGTAACGGACCTGGTTTGCGAACCGGTCCACCTTGAAAAAGGGGTGTAACGGGACAGGTCTGCGAACCTGACCACCTTCAAAAATAAAATTTGAACAAAAAAAAAAGGGTGTAACGGACCTGGTTTGCGAACCGGTCCACCTTGAAAAAGGGCGTAACGGTACAGGTCTGCGAACCTGACCACCTTGAAAAATATACGGTTGTAACGGGTTAGGTTTGCGAACCAATCCACCTCGCTGGGAAATAAAGCACGCCAGTGTATGGAAGTAAAAACACAAACAGCAGAATCAAAACGAAATACTGCACCCTAAGTGGGTATAAGAAAGATTAGACACAGGACATAATCTTTATGTATGCCAGTCCAACCTGAAACCTAACGGTGTTAACGTACGGTTTGAACGGGCACTACAAGAGACGTTCTGTGTGGATTTATAGGTTACACAACACATCCTTAGATTAGGAAAGCCATAAGACGGCTCAATGTAGTTGCACAAGAGAGACACTTAGAGTAAAAACTGTACGATCCAGTTTTAGCAGAAATTGAGTACAAGAAAAAAAATCTCTAATAAATGACCAAAAACAAAAACAGATTACTTTAATTAATTAAAGAATAAATCACTAACTTTAACTCATCAACAGACTAATTTCATAGTTCTTGCTTTTTCATTCACCTTAACCTTAATATTAATTACTGTTGTTATTCCCATAGAACTATTTGGTATTCTAACAACAGACTTTACCAGACCAATTAATAGAACCCATTAAGGCTTATATAAAAACAACGCAAAGATGGGAAACGATGTTTCCACCGACAAATTAGAAGGCGATTCAAAATATATGTATAAAAAGAACCCCGAAAATCTTCAGTTTCTAACAAAATGGCGCAAAAAGTATAAAGTAGATGGGAAGCTTAAAGGAAGCCAATGGAGAGAACTTGTATGTGTTCTTGAAGCAAAAACACTTATCGCTAAAGGTAAAAAGAAAAAACTTAAACAGACACAGTTAAAAATAGCACGTGTGTGGGCTGATGAAACAGAGAAAAGGAAACAAAATATAAAAAACAGAAAAGAGAGCAAAGGTGCTAAAGATGAGACTCTTCTTATGAAAAAGCTCGGTGACGAGCTCACACTGCGCCCTCCTCCTTATGCATCTCCACCTACAGCTCAGACAGACCCCCCTGGGGCTGTTGGAGGAGAACCTTATGCACCTCCACCAGCACCCCCAGCAGACCAGCGGGGGGCTTTAGGGGAAGGTCTATATCCTCCTGTTCCAAGAGATCAATTTGCAATTGAAGAAAAAACAAATGGTACCACAATAAAACAAAGACTTAGAATTACAAAGTCAGGTCCCAAAAAATCTGAGGATAAATCTTATGAGAGTGAACCAGAGGACTCAATAAATATCAACCCTATGATTCAAGTACCATCTGCCGATGGTACTCCGAGATATGTTTTTAGACCATGGTCACTTAAAGACGTTAAAGAGGTTGTAGAACAAATCACTAGCCATAAGGAGGATCCAGAAAAATGGACAGAGGATATGGTTGATGTGGTCAAATCCTACCGGTTAAACGGTCATGAATTAGGACAGGCTATGGCTGCATCGCTGGGGAAAGACTGGCACCATGTAGCTGGAAATTACACAGGAAGAGATGATGCCGGAGTTGTGTTACAATTTCAGAATGATTTCCAGGGGGTACTAAAGCAACAATTCGATGCAGTAGCGGATAAAGTTCGTACACAGTTTAAAAAGAAACCAGATTATGGGCATATGGCCTCCATAAAACAGAAGCCTGGGGAAACTGTAGATGATTTTAAATACAGATACCAAAAGGAACATGATACCCATAGTGGCCTAACTAAAGAGAATGGTGATGAAACTCCATATATGCGGCATTTCTGTAATGGTCTGCTACATAGTTTCCACCCCACTATCACTAATTGGATTAAAAATCACCTTCTGACATGGGAAACATGCAACCTTACTACCCTTATGGCCAATGCACGTTTTGCAGAAGGTGTCATTGAAAGAAAGGGGAAGAAACCAAAACCTCCAGACTCCGACACACAGGTATTTCACACTCAGGTTGAAGACGATGAGGGGGAAGTTTATTATCAAAGTGACAACCACAACAAAGGAAGGGGGTTTAGACCACAAAGGAATACACATCATAAGACACCACAGGGGTCTTGGAGATATCAAGGTGGTCACACTGCCCCCACGTGTTGGATCTGCGGGAAAGTAGGCCACATTTCACATCAATGTAGCAGAGGCCGAGGAGGGGGCATAGGGCGAGATCAGATCCATACACAGGGTTCAACTGCCCCAGATCACTCGCGGTTCACACAACAATGACTAGATAGTTTTACGGCCTCTAATGAGGTGGTGGACTGCTGTGGCGCCTGGGAATTACTTAATGTTCTGAAAGAGAAGCCTTACATAACACTTAAAGTTAATGAACAAACAATAGAGCTCCTTTGTGATACTGGAGCTTGCAGAACTGTGATCTCTTCTGGCGTTAATCTGCCAGAATCTAAAGAAAGCATTTTGGTAAAATCAGCAGATGGTGCCATTGCTCGCTCATTTTTATCTAAACCAGTGTTAATAACAGATCCAAAAACTAGGTTAAGTTCTAAAAACTCAATAGTCATTTCACCACAATGTCCACTCAATTTGTTAGGCAGAGACTTAATGTCAGCCCTAAAAATATCAATTATCCCAGTGGGAGACGGCATGAGAGCTGTGAGAACAGGAAATGATGACATTTACCTAAATACAATTCATAGACCACAGGGGCTCGGTCTGTACTACTCTTTACGAGATGAACCTAAAGAAAACCTTAAAGATACAACAACAATGATGGACACAGTTTTCCAGGTAGTTCCTGAACCCGACAAACAAATTAATGCCTACATCACAGTTACATGTGACTATGGCTCTGAGGCCTGAACCTGATCCCAAGTTCCAAGACTATTTTATGCAACTCTCACCTGCTGTAGTGTTCACCTCATACATCATTACTGATGGAAAATCTGATTCAGCTGCCTCAGTAACACTGCCTACCAGCCTTAAACCATTCTTTGATTTGCCTACAGATCCGCATATATCCCTGACAAAAAGCAGTACATCACGTTGGAAAGATTTGGGATATATGGTGCGAAAAGCAAATAATACCACAGATTTTAAAACTTTGCAAGAAAATAAAGAAGATAGTTGGCAATACAGTGAATCCACAGGTTTATATAGACTGCCCCTTATCATGCCACTCCACTGCACAACCAAAATTGCAACATTAGAATGACCAGAAGCAGAAACCCTCTTATTGACTGAAGAGGAAGAAAAGCAACTCAAAGAAGTCCCTGACACATTATGGTCTAAAAGCCCCACTGATGTGGGCCTACTCTCATCCATTGCTCCCGTTCAAATAACTGCTAAATCACATTTTAGACCCAGAGTAAGACAATATCCCCTCTCTGTGGAAGAAGAGTTAGGAATTCAACCAGTAATTGAGGAATTATTAACAACAGGTGCCATTCTAAACGAAAATGGACTTTATGAAGTTCGTAATAAACCCATCCTACCCAAATCACTGTTTAAAGCTGCTGCGTTTGTGAGCCATGGGCCTTGCCATGCCTCCACAGGGGGGATGGTATCAATAATACAGCAAAACTTTACAACATACAACCTGGAAACATACTTAAAACATTTCTTCAAAACATGCCTAACATGTATAAGAAATCACATTAGCTGATTACATGAAGATAATTATCCTAGCCAAAGAAGTGCAAAGCGCACACAATCTGCCTATCTCTCCTTCTGTTTTGCAGGATCCTGAAAAGCCAATCAAACCTGGAGACTGGGTTTTCATCAAGGTGATTAAAAAGAAGAGTCCCCGCTGGGAAGGACCTTTTGAAGTCCTGCTGACCACACCCACGGCTGTGAAAATCGCTGAGAGACCCTCGTGGATACACATCTCACACTGCAAATTGCAAAGGCAATTAGGGGACTAGACACGGGACAGTGGGGAAGTCTGGGCTACAAAGGACAGCGTGACCAATAGAGCCTCTGGTCTCAAACCCAGCAGAACAGCATCCCTGTCCCCTTAGTGGTCAAACCTCTGTTTTGGAGGGCTAGTCCTCTTATTTGCCTCTAGCTAACATGAACTAGTTTGGCTCCCCTCCTGTCTGGCAGTTTGCCTGCCTCTATTCCACTGCTTTTTCCTCACACCTGATGACGCCCAGACATCAAAGGAAAGAAGAGCTAAAATTCTAACCCACCATGCGTTCAAGAACACCTGGTACCAAATAGTTAATTTGACTGCAAAACGTTTAGGTTTCAATACCAACTGTTATGTCTTTTCATGGATCCCACACCATTCTGAAGAAGTCTCATCGATGACTGCTGTCCCAACCACCTTAAATAATCCCAATTTGGCATGGGAACGCCTGACGGATACATCTGGAAGTGTGGTCACATTTTCTACCTCTACCTACCTAAGGATTGGTGTGGCACATGCAGTTTGGCTCGACTGCAACCCTCTTCATACATCATAACAGAAAACGGAGCACCTTCTAAACCTACAGAGCTGAATAAACGTGGATTCAACCCTCCACAAGTGTTCAACCCGTTCTCTGACAATGGTGGACGAAAACCTCTCTACAGTGATGCAAAAGGAATCTTCCACACCATGTTCCCACCTGTTGGAGTTGCAAGTCTGACAAAACGGATGAACGAGGTTTGGTGGACTTTGGAAAACATCACAGACATCCTTGCTGAAATGTCCAACCTGCTGGCCAACGATCCTGAAAAACTGGCGATGAAGACCATGCTGATGCAACATCGGGTAGCTCTGGACACTCTTTTTGCTTCTGAAGGTGGACTTTGTACTGTAATTGGTGACCGGGTGCAGGGATTAGCTGACTTTTTAGAATCACAGGAAAGCAGTAATGGACAATGGGATCTCATGGCCTGGCTGACAACTGGCAGGTGGTATCAGGTTCTTTTAAAAATAGCTATGCCATTCATTGTAATTTTGATACTTTTCTGCATTTTTGTTAGTTGTGTTCTTCCATGTATAAAACAAATGATGAATAAGATGATAACTAACACATTGGTCCAATACTCTCTTCTTAATCAGAGGCTTGAAGATGAAGATAGAAATAAAGAAGAAGATGAAGTGTAATTAACATGTGTAAAAACCTTTTATGATTCCATTAATCTAAACTACTGTTCAGGTAGCGATTAATTGGATGATGTCTAGGTGAAGCTCGCATAAATACCTTTTTGAAATTGCTACTTACTTTTGCAATTTCTTTGTTATATGTCTTATTACCTTTTTTGAATTTGGGATGCTACTTATTTTGCAACCTTTTGTTGTCTGGTTTTTATGATTCTTATATTTTTATATTATTAGAGTTGTTACCTATTTTACAACTTTTTGTTGTTCGTGATCACATTTAAAAACCACATTTCAGGGGGGAAATGTTAGGGAAAAATAATAATGGTGTATTATTATTTTCTCAGGGTGTTTTTTATCACATAGTTCTAATGTACTTTTTAAATGTCATTTTGGTTTCAGCCACATGCTCTTGTGCATGACATCCTGTTCTTTTAATATGTTAATGAAGTGTGACTAAATAAAGAGAGTCTGCAGAGGTGAGACCCTTTGAGACCAGTGATGAGATCAGAGGGAGATGAGTGACGAGGAGCTGAGAACAGACAAACGGTTGGCTCATTCCTTATAGTATTTTCCTGGTCTCCCTCTGCAGAACTGATTGAACCACATCTACCTCTGCAGAGCTTATTGTCTAAATTATCTCCGACTTTTGTGTGTGACTCGTTTTTAGGTAAACCACAAAAAAAACAACCTAACAATTTATATTGTTGTCATTTGATATTTTCCTAAAACACCTAAAGATGTAGGCTGATTCTAGTGTCGGGAGGTGGTGGCTATGTGGCGCTTAGACGTTCTCTGTATCTAATCCCACTGTTTTTCCCCCACAAACTGAATACCTAGCTGTGAGGTCTTTACTCTAAATTATCCTGATTGTTACAGTTGAATTGCGAACTGAAACGGCGCTTGGTTGTTGTTTGGGCAAGCGATTTGGAAAGCAGCCACTGAAACATGCCTCTTATGAGCGACTGAGAGATTTGATTTTACGACAGTGATGTTGCGCGGCAAGCCTGAAGAGGGCAGAGAGCAAATATCGTGAAAGTTGCGGAGTATGGCTTTAAGGAAAAGAGAAATGACGAGAGCTACCTTGTACTGTATAAGAAAGCTACAACATTGGTTGACTTCATAGAATCCATTGATCCCATTCAAGTGACACATTCAAACTGTTTTTTGGGGAAAGCGGTGGATTACTTCAGGGCGGAGTTCTTCAAAGTGTTGGACAGCATGGAGATACAGATCAGTGAACGCTTTGGCCAGGAGGGTCTACAGATTCGGCAAAAGTTTGAAAGTGCCCTCCTCATTGGGGAGTTAGATGAATCATTAGATCAGTATCCTAAGCAGAACAGAGCTTCTCTAGCTGTGCAGTTGCCCCTCTTTCCCAACAAATACTCATGTATGAGCAGTGTGGAGGCAGCAGAGATTCTCAGAGGACTCCCAGTTTGTTGGATCTAGCGACACCAGAAGAAGTACATTTGATTTGTTTGTTTAGAGAAGAGGTGCTTCTCTAAACAAACACAAGAGAAGAGGTGCTTCTCTTGTGTTAGATGGAAATCTTTGTGTACAGACCCTGTACTGTAGTTCTTTTTTTACAGATAGACAACAGACAGATAAAGTAGCATTAGTTCATAAACAGATAAGTGGATTGTTGAAGGAATTGTTTCATTTATTTATTGGCATTCAGTTACAAGTTATAATTTAAACAAACAAGGGCTGTTCATTTTTAAGTTGTCATAAATAATGATATACGTGTAATATATGTTGCCTTTTTATTTGTTGACACTACAACAAAAATATATTTTTTAAGTAGTTTGATGTTATTATATTAAAATTATTTGAGCTTACATTTTTTGTGAAGCTACTTTGATTGACTGTAGTGGAAATTAAGAAATGTTGTTCGGTGTGGTCATAAAGTCGTATCACTCCAAGCTTCCACGTAGTACTATTGTTGATAATGTTGGTTGTACTTAAAAAAAACGTGTATATAGGTAGAATATCAAATACAGATCAATGCTATAGCTACTATTATGTAAAATTCGATAACATTATTTAACATCCCGAAGGCCCACACTGCAAGTCAAGTTGCAAAGGAGCAGGAGGGAACAGTTTTTTTCATATCCCCCCAAAAATGAAATGGGATTTCTGTCCCTGATTGAACACTTAAGTAGTCTAAACATCCTTCATCCATCCATCCATCCATCCATTTTCTATACCCGTCCATCCTAATGCAGGGTTGCGGGGGGGCTAGTGCCTATCTCCAGCGCTCAAAGGGCGAGGGGCAGGGTACACCCTGGACAGGTCGCAAGTCCATCGCAGAACATCCTTCATAATAATGTAATTAGGACTAATAAATCTCATTGAGTTACTTTGCAAGGAAGAATTTTCAAAACGTTTTTAGATGTGTGGAGCTGATTGACATACCACAAAATACTTCAGCTCTAACTGCAGTAAAAGGTTACTTCTAAAAAGTGGAGCCTCAGTGGGATTGAATAAAAATATCCACCAGACTTTAACCATGGAAATCTTTCTTATTTTTCCTTCCATTTCTCAGTTTCACTCTTCATTGTGCTGGTCTATTTCATAAAGTCCAAATAAATACATTGAAAATGTCCATTGTACAATGAAATTCTTTTTTTTTTTTTGTGCCAAGAAAGGTTGTGTAAACGGTATCTGAGCCTGACCACTAAAGGTCAGTCCAACCCATTCTGTGTTTTTAATTGTCAAAATACTTCTGTAATCTCATAATTATAAGCTCTGAAGAGTCAACTCAAAAAGTGGAAAAATTGTTATGCTCTCTTCTTTCTTCAATTTTCGCTTGTCTCTGTGATGCACTCAGTCTCTTGAGTGTAAAGAAATAGCAACGGTAAGATTACCCCTTACATTTTGTTAAGCACCAGTTATAACCTGCCATTGAATTACACACTGAGGAAATATATGCAGTGTGATAACCAATATATTCACAGATGTTATCACAAACACACACATACAGACACTCTCACCCTTAATTCAAAGAATAAAAGAATAATTTAAGAGCAACAAATATTTTGGTTTCTAAGTGTGGCTATTTTATACTGCTGGAGTAGTTCTCTATCATCCATGCACGCACACACGCAGACACACACACACACACGCACACACACACCCACACACACACACACACACACACACACACACACGCACACACACACACAAACAAACATTTATATTAAAAACCTCTGGGTCCCTGCTGCTTTGCTGAATCATTTTCTCATCTCTATTTAACTTACCTCTGTGTCTATTTCCCTTTCCTGCATAAACTAATCCCAGACACTGATTTACCTGAGAATAAATATGATGCCATATGGAAAAGATTAAGCACTGCAATAAGTCAAGATGACATTGCTGTGTAATGATAAAAGGTGATGAGTCAGTGCCTAGTTTACCAGTCTGATTCTCATTCAGTCTTTCTTTCATTTGGTGGAGGAGATTGAATCTGGATTGGGATTACAGAAAATAATTTTTGTCCTTTCTGCAGTGGAGCGCTGTATCCTAAATACATGTTCAGATTTTGCATGAGAGACACTTGTGGAAACTTGTTTTTCACGTTATGTTTGCTGATTGTTTTTCTTTTTAGAAGGAGAATGCTCAAAGCTGGAAGAAGGATATATAGCGGCTCCTACTGGACAAATAGAAAAATTTAAGATGGATCCATTAATGTATTTGTGTAGGCAAAATATTTACTCTCAATTTAATCTAATTTAAATTATTAAAACAGGACAAACTCACAACAAATATTACCATGAAATGATAATATTTCACACAGCATGAAATGTACCGGAGGATCCCAATAAATGTCTGTGGAGTGGGGGGGTTGTATGTGGATATAACGTAAATTTAGTGCAGTGGGCGTACATGTAATTTCCCTAAACAAAGGGATTATTGCAAAGATGGTCGACGAAACAGCAGATCTACTCTCAGTGCTCATCTTTGTGATGTGTGCAATTTTGCGCACATGAAAACGCTTAACGGTGCGTTAACACCGAAAGCGTTTCAAGTGTCAAGGGTGTCAGGTTTACATGTAAAGTCAATGCAGAAGCGCGCAGATGTGTGTCGGGGGTTCTGCGTTGCGTCAGGCGCGTTTTTGCGTTGCGAAAAAGCATTTCTGACGCTGGGCAGAAAATACACGCGTGATTTTGTGTGGTGCATTTTGTGCATTCGCGCGTGATGTGCGTTTTTGCGTCCGGCGCTGAAGTTGAAAAATCTAAACTTCGGCATCAAATTCGCGCCGCGCCGACCAATCAGGAGCCTGGTGTGGTGTGTGATGCTGTGACCCAGTTCACTGGGTCCGGCGAAGTTTTTCATTCAACATGGAGGAAATACTGATAACTGCTGTGGCTAACCATCCGGAGCTGTACAACACCAGCTGCTTTCTCTACAGAGATGGGAATAAAAAGGACCTCGCTTGGAGGAATATAAGTGAGGAGATAGGGCAACCTGGTAAGTTCATTTCACTTTGGAAAGTGTTGACTGACTCTGCGAACCTGCGTTAATGCTAGCAAGCCCGCCTACTGTCCCGCTATTTTACAATTATTTTCCCGCAGATGTACAAATACTTTTCCACTAACAAGATAATGTGTTTATTCAGAGGACTTCTGCAGAAAAAAGAGCCTCAGGGACACCTACATGAAGGAGAAGAAGATGGAGAAGGAGAAGCGGAGTGGGTCAGCAGCAGGACCGGGGAGGAAATGGAAGTTCTCCGCAGTCATGAGGTTTCTCGACCCCTTCATCACCCCACGGGAAACCAGCAACAATTCAATTCAATTCAGTTTATTTATATAGCGCCAATTCACAGCAGATGTCATCTCAAGGGACTTAACAAGAAGTCATTTCAATACATTTATACAAACATTCCAATCAGTTAAAAAGTTTCCTATTTAAGGAATCCCAGCAGATTGCATCAGTCATTGGCGTGAGGTTGGGCCCCGTTGATGCAGACTTTCCAACCACAGCAATCCAGTCCCTCATACTGAGCAAGCATGTAGCGACGGTGGAGAGGAAAAACTCAGATGTTCAGTTACTGGGAGCATCATCCCAGCCGATGCCCCCCGTCCAACTGGGCATTGCAGCCAAGCAGGATACCAGACCAGGTATATCTTCTATGGAGAGAGAAACACTGAGAGAACACAAAGTTAACAGTCGAAATAACAGAATGTACTGTAATACAACTGGAGAGTAGTAGTAGAAAAGGAAGTAGCAGAGTGAAGAAAATTGGTAAGTCTGTCCTCCAGCAGTCTAAGCCTATAGCACCATAACTATACAGATAGCTCAGGATGACCTTAGCCACTCTAACTATAAGCTTTATCAAAAAGGAAAGTTTTAAACCTGGCCTTAAAAGTAAACAGAGTGTCTGTGTCATGGTCTTTGTATTTTGTGTGGCAAGTTTGAGTTTTTCCTTCCACTTGGTTTTCTTCCCCTTTTTTCCCCAAGGTGCCCTCTTGTTTTGTTCCTCCTTTTTGTCTCGAGTTAGTAGTTTTTCTTATTCAGTTTAATTATATTTTTGTATTCTGGCACTTCCTGGGTTCTGTAGATGTTTTTCACCTTTGTCTATGTCCACCTTCCCATTTGTGTTTCCTTTATCTCTTTATTTAATTCCTCCTTCTGTTCTCCAGTGTGTCCTTACGTTTCCCTTAGAGTTCTCTTAGTTTCTTAAGTATCCTTTTAGTTTCTTTAGAGTCTTCTGTCTCCCAGCCATTTCACCTCCTGTCCCAGCTAATCACTTCCACCTGCTCACTCCCTCTCAGCTGCAACCGCTTCCCTTATTTGGTCCTGCTCCTTCTCTGCTTCACTCTTCACTCTCCTCCCTCAGTATAAATACGGTCCTCTTTCAGTCACAACTCGCTGGTTCGTCCGTCGTTCTTCCCTTGCCGGTTCCTGCCCTCGTTGTTGCCCATCCTGGTTCCTGTTTTTCCCTGTTTGCTGCCATTCTTCCCTCTCTGGTTCCTGCCTTCCTGGTTGCCCGTCTTGTTCCTGTTTTTTTCCCGTTTGCTGCCCTTTGATCCTCCTGAGTTATGTAAGTTCCTTGTCCTTGTTTTCATTAAATCATTTTGTTTATACTTGCTGCCTTTTGGGTCCTCCTTAACGTCGAAACATGACAGTCTGCCTCACGGACTAAAGCTGGGAGCTGGTTCCACAGGGGAGGAGCCTGATAACTAAAATATCTGCCTCCCATTCTACTTTTAGAAATCCTAGGAACTACAAGTAAACCTGCAGTCTGAGAGCAAAGTGCTCTGTTGGGAACATATGAAACAATTAGATCTCTGATGTATGATGGAGCTTGATTATTAAGGGCTTTGTATGTAAGAAGAAGGATCTTAAATTCTATTCTGGATTTAACAGGGAGCCAATGAAGGGAAGCTAAAACAGGAGAAATGTGATCTCTCTTTTTAATATTGATCAGAACTCTTGCTGCCGTATTTTGGATCAACTGAAGGGTTTTAATGGCATTTTGTGGACTACCTGATAGTAAAGAATTACAGTAGTCTGGCCTTGAGGTAACAAATGCATGGACTAGTTTCTCAGCATCGCTCCTGGACAGGCTGTTTCTAATTTTAGCAATATTCCAGAGGTGAAAGAAAGAAATCCTAGAAACCTGTTTAATATGGGATTTAAATGTCAAGTCTTGGTCAAAAAGCACGCCGAGCTTCTTTATATTATTACTGGGGGCCAATTTATTGCCATCCAGATGAAGTGATTGACTAATAAGTTTCTTTTTTAGAACTTCTGGTCCAAAGACAGCAACTTCTGTCTTGTCAGAATTTATTTATTTATTTTTTTTACGTGTCCTGTTTGGCAGTGTGGAGCTCAGAATTGGTGTCCGAGTACCAAGTAGAAGCCCAACAGATTTACTTTCATAAGCGGAGCAGTACAGCTTTTGCTATAGTACTCCACTTGATATATGTGTGAAAAATCTTTATTATGAATTGTTGGGGTTTTTATTTCCTGATGTTATGGACACGGAGACGGAAAATTAAGGAGAAGGAAGATGAAGAAGAGAGGTAGGAAACAAAAAGTCAAGAGAGAGGGTGAGTTGAAAATACAAGAGAGGAAGGGGAACAAAGAAAACACAGGAAGACATTGAAGTCTGCCTCCATACCCACAGGACGGCAGAGAGAGGGGGAAAAACAAAACAAAACACGAAAAAGGAACATCGACAAAACCAACCAAACATTGTGAACTAAGAATTACACAACCACATCACACAAAAATAGATATAAAAATACAACAACAATGTCACAGAAAAAGTCATGGTACCGATTAATCAAGTTTTAGTAATGATAACCTCAGCCCAAGAATATTTCCTTAAACACCAGAGACCCCACATCTATGTGTGTGTGTTAGCATGCTGGTGCATATAAGGTTTCTCCATAAGAGTGTTCGATAGTGGGTGTGAGCAGACATCAATCCGTCTCCCAGGAATCGATGCAGACATGAAGGAGATTGGAGCAAAGACGTCCAAAGGACCGCCAGAGCCCCAGACGGTTCCGGGCGGGGCCGACCGCTTCCCCCAAGAGAGGAGCAAAGGAGAACCCCAGGGGAACATCCAGCGGCCCCTATGCAGGGGCCGCTGGGCCGCCACGCGCCGCCTCCACCCTAGGCCAATCCCCACCGCCAACATCCCAGCGCCCCACCGATAGCCGCAGGGGATGGACAGCATCCCCAGGCCGGGCTCAGCCAGCATCTGGACACCAAGTTGTACCAGCTCCCGGGTCCTGATCCCGCTCAACGCAGGGCGCTGAAACCAGGCATCCAACGAGGGCAAGGGCCGGTCCAACCCGCCAATGAACCGGCCACGCACGGTGCGCACAGGACAGGTGATCAAACGAGCTGAGACGCCGGATCCGCATCCCGCCGAGCCACCGAGCAGGCACCACCCAACAATCCCAAACCTGGCACCTCTAAAAGAGGTGCCCCAACCAACCAAAGGAAGATATCGGCCCAGCACATCGGCCGACCGACACACCGCCCCCCCCAGGCCCGGCCAGGCACGCACCAGGTCCGAACCGGATTGACCACCGATGCACCGGGAGGCAGGGGCCCCCGTCACCGGCGGGGAGTGACGGAGGGGAAATAGGCCCCCCATTAAGTGTAAGGCCTGAGGTGCGCCAGGCGAGGGGGCAGACCAAGATCCAACCTGACAGGTAGACAAAGACATACAGACACAGTCATACGTTCCCTCCCTCTTAAACCCATACATTCTCACTGACTCACCAAGACACCCAAAAAAATGACGCTGTACCCTCACTCACACACCCCATGCACACGTTATGCTCCCAGGTCCAGGTACCGATGCCCCAGTAGAGCCACCAGCCCCCGGACCCGGGAGGTGGACCCCCTACCTTCTAGGACGGAGACAAGCAGACCGCCAAGGGCCCCACAGTGGCAAAGCAGCCCGACAGCCCAGGACCCCGACCAGACCGCCTGTCCTCCTCCGGACCCCAACCCCTGATGGCCTGTAGCGAACAGGGGTGTGAAAAGACCCCTAGCCTCCATCCTCCTGCTCGAGTATGGTGCTGATGCGTGTTGTTATAATGTGCATTTAAAACAGGGGTGGGATGTGGGGAAGGCAGCCACACATCCCTCAACCCCCACCCCGAGCCTCAGTGTCTATATGTGGTTTAACAGTTGGCACCGGCACCAGAGGTGAAGCTGATTGTACCGCTCCCCCTCTGGATGCCGAAGAGTGTGGCCACCCCAAAGTCCCTACGTATGTGTCGCGTGAGAATGTTATAAGTGGGAGTGTCTAAGTTGTATATTAAAATTGAGACCCAAGACACCATGGGACAGCGAGGAGGGAAGCCCCTCCTCACACCCCAGTGATGTGCCCATGCCCCAAGACCCTATACGAGTGGTAAAGTGATGGAGTGGGTGGACAGAGGTGTCCAGGGATGGGGAGGGAAGGACTGGGAGACAAAATGTCTTCCCAGGGAGCCAGCTCCCCCACTGACCCCAATAGGCACCCCTGTTCACCAGGATCCACCAGGGGAGGGAGGCCATGGCACGTCCGACCCGGGGCCCACGGCCACAGCACCACAAAGCCCCACGGACCACAAGGCAGTCCCCCCAGAAGGGGTACTAAACCCACCCGGACATTCGCTCTGCTCTCAAAACACAAAAGACACTAGACACCCAGGTGCTCTCCCCCGTCCAAGTGCCCTTGTAGGGGGAGAGCACCTGTCGCTACACAGCAGCCTCCCCACCAGCAAAGGAGGTTCCCAGCGCCACCCGCAGACCGGAGGCCCCCGTAGCCCGAACCACGTCGACGTACCTGCCCAGACCAGGAGCAAACCGATGAGCCGGGCGGCCGACCCACCAGGCCACCATCCACCAGCCTCATTCTTTGTGGAGCGACCACTGTTGCTCAACGGCCCGGCAGGAGACCAAACCCAGCGCCCCACCCCCCTGCCCTGCATGCCCACCACCCGGCCAGTCCACCTGCAAGTCCGACCGAACCCGACCAAATGCCCAACCCCAGCGCCCCCCACAAAGACCAAGGCCCAGGAGCCAAGTCCAGTACAAAAAAGGACTGATCTGGCCCAGAAACGCCACCCAGCCGCCGCGACCAGCAGCCAGGCACCCCAACCAGCAAACAAGGCGAGACCCCATACAGGGACTGGCGATGACAATCGGCCCAGAGAAAAAGAGAGAGGCGGCCGCACATGCCGGCCGGCCACGACCCCCACAGCCAACAGAGACCCCACGCTGGCCGACCCCCAGCCAGGACCACAGCTAGGGGGCGTGGCTCCCCCGAGCCCCGAACCCCCAGACCCCCCCCAGACCCCACCCAGGCGCAGCACGGCCACCAGGCCAGTAACCCATGTCCGCCAGTGCAACCCCCCCAAAGCACCGCATGCAGCCATCAGGAGTCACCACCCAAAGCCCAACCCCAGGCCGGCCACGACGTCCATCGCCCCATCCGCCCAGTGATCCCACCCCCCAGGGTCCCCCCCAGACGCCTCCAACCCCAAAACCCCCACATCAGCAACAGTGTCCCAAATGACAAAACCAAGTGCCCCCCACCCCCACTAGGTGATGGAGCCGATCAAAGGAGCCCAGAGAGATTGATCAGATATGGAGCCAGAGGCAGTCTCAAGACCAATATGGTCCAACAAGAGATTTAATATTAAGAGCTTTTTTATTTTTCCAGTTCAGGAGGATAGTTTTCTTAGCGATGCATAAGGCAATGTGAACCATTAGAACTGACTTTGTGTCCATGGTGACATCATTTAAATTTCCTAACAGGCAAATTGAGGGAGATGGTGGGATGTTACATTTCAGACACTTTGATAAGTCCTCATATATCTGGCACCAAAATTTCTTAACAGGTGGACAGAACCAAAGTGCATGAACATAAGTATCTGGTATATTGCTTGTGCATTGTAAGCAGGTATTAGACGATGTAAAACCCATCCTAAACATTCGTTGACCTGTACAGGGTACTCTATGAAGGATTTTGTATTGTATTAATTGCAAATGAGGAAACAGGGAAAACAGGAAACTCCTCCCTGGGCTGCCACCTTATCGTGGTGGAGGGGTTTGAGTGTCCCAATGATCCTAGGAGCTATGTTGTCGGGGGCTTTTGCTCCTGGTAGGGTCACCCATGGCAATTTGGTTCTAGGTGAGGGATCAGACAAAGTGCAGCCCAAAAGACCCCTATGAAGAAAACGACAGATGGACTCAGTGTTCCCTCGCCCGGACGCGGGTCACCGGGGCCCCCCTCTGGTGCCAGGCCTGGAGGTGGGGCACGTTGGCGAGCGCCTGGTGGCCGGGCCTTTACCCATGGGGCCCGGTCGGGCTTAGCCCGAAGAGGTAACATGGGCCCCCCTTCCCATGAGCTCACCACCTGTGGGAGGGGCCATAGGGGTCGGGTGCTGTGCAGGATGGGCGGCGGCCAAAGGCGGGGACCTTGGCGGTCCGATCCTCGGCTGCAGAAGCTGGCTCTCGGGACGTGGAACGTCACCTCTCTGGTGGGGAAGGAGCCGGAGCTGGTGTGCGAGGTTGAGAGGTTCCGACTGGACATCGTCGGACTCACCTCGGCGCACGGCTCTGGCTCTGGAACCCGTCTCCTCGAGAGAGGTTGGACTCTCTTCCACTCTTGGGTTGCCCCCGCTGAGAGGCGCCGAGCTGGGGTGGGCATACTTGTTGCCCCCCATCTCGGCGCCTGTACGTTGGGATTTACCCCGGTGAACGAGAGGGTAGCCTCCCTCCGCCTTCGGGTGGGGGGACGGGTCCTGACTGTTGTTTGTGCTTACGCGCCAAACAGCAGATTAGATTACCCACCCTTCTTGGAGTCTTTGGAAGGGGTGCTGGAGAGTGCTCCTCCTGGGGACTCCCTTGTTCTGCTGGGGGACTTCAACGCTCACGTGGGCAATGACAGTGAGACCTGGAGGGGTGTGGTTGGGCGGAATGGCCCCCCCGATCTAAACCCGAGTGGTGTCTTGTTATTGGACTTCTGTGCTCGTCATGGATTGTCCATAACAAACACCATGTTCAAGCATAAAGGTGTCCATATGTGCACTTGGCACCAGGACACCTTAGGCCGCAGCTCAATGATCGACTTGGTTGTCGTCTCATCTGATCTGCGGCCGCATGTTTTGGACACTCGGGTGAAGATAGGGGCAGAGCTGTCCACTGACCACTACCTGGTGGTGAGTCGGCTCCGATGGTGGGGGAGGACGCCGGACAGACCTGGAAGGCCTAAACGTGTTGTGAGGGTCTGCTGGGAACGTCTGGCAGAGTCTCCTGTCAGAAGGAGCTTTAACTCACACCTCCGGCAGAACTTTGAACACGTCCCGGGGGAGGCGGGGGACATCGAGTCCGAGTGGACCATGTTCCGCGCCTCCATTGCCGAGGCGGCTGACCGAAGCTGTGGCCGCAAGGTGGTCGGTGCCTGTCGCGGCGGCAACCCCCGAACCTGGTGGTGGACACCGGCGGTAAGGGATGCTGTCAGGCTGAAGAAGGAGTCCTACCGGGTCTTTTTGGCTTGTGGGACCCCTGAAGCAGCTGATAGGTACCGACAGGCCAAGCGGAATGCGGCTCGGATGGTTGCTGAGGCAAAAACTCGGGCGTGGGAGGAGTTTGGAGAGACCATGGAAAACGACTTCCGTACGGCTTCGAAGCGATTCTGGTCCACCATCCGGCGTCTCAGGGGGGGAAAGCGGTCTGCCACCAACACTGTTTACAGTGAGGATGGTGTGCTGCTGACCTCGACGCGGGACGTTTTGGGTCGGTGGATGGAATACTTCGAAGACCTCCTCAATCCCACCGGCACGCCTTCCAGTCTGGAAGCAGGGTTTGGGGACTTGGGGTCGGGCTCTCCAATCTCTGGTGCCGAGGTCACCGAGGTCGCTAAAAAGCTCCTCGGTGGCAAGGCTCCGGGGGTGGATGAGATTCGACCGGAGTTCCTCAAGGCTCTGGATGTTGTGGGGCTGTGTTGGTTAACGCGGCTCTGCAATATTGCGTGGACATCGGGGGCAGTTCCCTTGGATTGGCAGACCGGGGTGGTGGTCCCCCTGTTTAAAAAGGGGGACCACAGGGTGTGTTCCAACTACAGGGGGATCACACTTCTGAGCCTCCCTGGTAAGGTCTATTCAGGGGTTCTGGAGAGGAGGGTCCGACGGATAGTCGAACCTCGGATCCAGGAGGAACAATGCGGTTTTCGTCCTGGCCGTGGAACACTGGACCAGCTCTACACCCTCAGCAGGGTCCTGGAGGGTGCGTGGGAGTTCGCCCAACCGGTCTACATGTGTTTTGTGGACTTGGAGAAGGCGTTCGACCGTGTCCCTCGGGGGGCCCTGTGGGGGGTGCTCCGGGAGTATGGGGTACCGGGCCCCTTGATACGGGCTGTTAGGTCAATGTACGACCGGTGCCAGAGTTTGGTTCGCATTGCCGGCAGTAAGTCGGGCTTGTTTCCGGTGAGAGTTGGACTCCGCCAAGGTTACCCTTTGTCACCGATCCTGTTCCTAACTTTTATGGACAGGATTTCTAGGCGCAGCCAAGGCGTTGCGGGGATCCGTTTTGGTGGCCTCAGGATCGGGTCTCTGCTTTTTGCAGATGATGTGGTCCTGTTGGCTTCATCGGAGCGTGATCTACAGCTTTCGCTGGACCTGTTCGCAGCCGAGTGTGAAGCGGCTGGGATGAGAATCAGCACCTCCAAATCCGAGGCCATGGTCTTGAGCCGGAAAAGGGTGGGGTGCCTCCTCCGGGTCAGGGATGGGGTCCTTCCCCAAGTGGAGGAGTTTAAGTATCTGGGCGTCTTGTTCACGAATGAGGGAAAAATGGAGCGGGAGATCGATAGACGGATTGGTGGGGCATTTGCAGTTATGCGGGCGCTCTACCGGTCTGTCGTGGTGAAGAGAGAGCTGAGCCAAAAGGCGAAGCTCTCGATTTACCGGTCGATCTACGTTCCTACCCTCATCTATGGTCACGAACTCTGGGTGGTGACCGAAAGAACGAGATCACGGATACAAGCGCCTGAAATGAGTTTCCTCCGCAGAGTGTCTGGGCTCTCCCTTAGAGATAGGGTGAGAAGCTCAGTCATCCGGAGGGGGCTCAGAGTAGAGCCGCTGCTTCTCCACATCGAGAGGAGTCAGTTGAGGTGGCTCGGGCATCTGGTCAGGATGCCTCCTGGACGCCTCCCTGGTGAGGTGTTTCAGGCACGTCCCACCGGGAGGAGGCCCAGGGGAAGGCCCAGGACATGCTGGAGGGACTATGTTTCTCGGCTGGCCTGGGAGCGCCTTGGGGTTCCTCCCGAGGAGCTGGAACAAGTGGCTGGGGAGAGGGAAGTCTGGGTCTCTTTGCTTAGGCTGCTGCCCCCGCGACCCGACCCCGGATAAGCGGAAGAAAATGGATGGATGGATGGATGGATGGATGGATTTTTTGTTATTTTAAAGGTTCTTAAACATATCTGAGACCAGACGTTTTGGTCAAAGCTGGCTGATAAATCCACCTCCCATTTTGAAATAGGGATGGCTATTGATTCATCTAATGTAGATAAAGTTTTGTATATTTTAGACAGCAATTTGGGGGGGTTGAGATTAAGAAAATCTAAAACTCTTGCTGGAATTTGTAATTCAGCTGTATTGAGCCAAAATTTACCTTTAATAACAGATTTAATTTGTTGATATTCTATGAATTTGTTTTTATCAATTCCATATTGTGTAATTAATGTATTAAATGGGATAAAGTCTGTTCCTTCAAATATATGTTCCAGGTATTCAATTCCATTGCACCTCCAGACTGGGAAACTTATCATACATTTTTTTTGAAAGATGTCGGGGTTATTCCAGATGGGTGTGTGTCTGCATGGGATTATTGTGGACTCTGTCTTTTTTAGAAACTCCCACCATGCTGTCAGAGAGGAGCTGATATTTATGCTTTTAAAGCATTCATATTGTTTTATATTTGAGCTAATAAATGGTAGGTCTGAAAGTTTTATCTTATTACATAGTGTCTGTTCTACGTCTATCCAGGACTCGTCTAGGTAGCTATGTTTTAACCATCTTGAGATGTATTGGAGCCTGTTGGCTAAGAAATAATGATGGAAGTTTGGTAGATCTAGACCTCCTTTTTCTTTGGTCTTCTGCAGTTTTTTAAAGTGATACGTGGGGGTTTATCTTTCAAAAGAAATTTAGAGATAGAGGAGTCCAGAGATCTAAACCAGTCTAGTGATGGTTTACTTGGGATCATTGAGAATAAGTAGTTGATTCTGGGCAAAACCATCATTTTATTGAAGCAACCCTTCCCATAAGTGATATGGGTAGGGATTTCCATCTAGCAAGATCATCTTCCACTTTTTTTAAAAGTGGGATGTAGTTTAGCGTTATTAAATCTGCCAGTCTTGGTGAGACATTGATATCTAAATAGGTGATATTCCCTGACTGCAGTTGTGTATTTGTTGGATTCTGGACAGAACAATTGATTGGAAGAACTGTAGATTTTAACCAATTTATAGAATAATCTGAAACATTTGAGTTAGAACCCAATTACCTGAGAGAAAGAGGTTTGTGAATGCTGGAGAGAAAGTAATACATCATCTGCATAAAGACTGATTTTATGTTCTATGTTATTGCGTTGTATGCCTTTAATATTGTGAGTTTGCCTGATTGCTGCAGCTAGTGGTTCAATAAAAATAGCAAACAGGGAGGGAGAGAGAGGACATCCCTGCCTGGTACCTCTCTGAAAATAAAACCTAGATGATGTTTGGTTATTTGTCCTGATACATGCTGTTCGTGAACTGTATAATATTTTCAACCAGTTTATAAAAGAATTTCCAAAGCCAAATTTATGTAAGGTTACAAATAAGAATTTCCAGTTAACTCTATCAAATGCTTTTTCTGCATCTAAAGATAATATATTAGTTTTAATGTTTTTACAGTAAGAAAAATCTATAAAATCTATTAATCTACGTGAATTTGTGGATTAATGTCTCCCTTTAATAAAACCAGTTTGATCAGGATGTATTATAAGAGGGGTTACTTTCTCTATCCTTTTTGCGAGGGCTTTGCAGATTATTTTAAGATCAACATTAATGTGGGATATGGGACGATAGCTGGTAGGAAACAAAGGGTCTATACCTGATTTTAGTAGAAGACTAATGTAGGCAGAATTCATATTCGGTGGGAGTCGGCCATTTTCCTTTGTTTCCTGCAGCATTCTGTGGAATCTTGGTGCCAGAATATTCCAGAATTCTTTATAGAACTCTGCTGGAAATCCATCTGGGCCTGGAGCCTTGTTATTGGGCATGCCTTTGAGGGCCTCCTGGAGTTCAGCCGCTGTTAGTGGTGAATCCAGGGCCATCGCTTGACTTTAAGATAATTTAGGTAGGGTTATGTTATCAAAAAAATTTTCAATTTCATGATCCGATGGGTTTATCTCTGGTGAGTATTGAAGAGATATAAATTCTGTTAATGTTGTATGAGGGTCTAATTTTGTAGTGCATGTGGAAACACTTAGAAACCGTGAATAATCAAGAGGAATGTGGCACATCCTACGGCCTTTTGTGAAGAAGCTGTGTGCCTTTTGGTGAAGAAGCTGTGACCATTCTGTGAAGGAAGATCTATGTGGGAGGAGTTTCTTTTTAACTAGTTTCTTAATAAAAACCTTATGCTGAGATAAAGCTGTGCTCAGTTACTAGAACTGAGTCGAGTGAACCACGTCTCACTGTTAAAAGATATAATTGTTGTTTGTTGTTATTATTGCTCCTTTTTACAGAAATGAACGAGCACGCGGGAAGGTGAAATGAGAGCTCAGAGAGAGCCCAGGGTCATAAATTAAATGTGTGTCTCATCCTTTAAAATAGGCTTTAAATTAGAGTGGAAACACCTTTTCAACAATTTTGTGACCCCGACGTGATTTCTGGAAGAAGCAAAGGAAAACGTGAGTTTGGAAATTGTTGTGATTAACAGATACTGGAGATCGGAGGACAGAAGTGACCCAGGCCTGAAGTTATTTGGTAAACGCTGACACACGAGGCGCAAAATTGAGTAATCTAAAATGTTCTGTCTGTTGTTCTCCAGTAGATGTTGATATCTCTTTCTGCTGAGTTAAATAGAGCCGACCGGGTCGGTGAACTCAGGGTGTGGCCGGCCCTAAGGTAAGATAGGACGCTTCTTACTGAAAGCTTGCGTGTTGGACACAAAGAAGGCTGAGTGGGAACAGCTCGTGGATTGAGAAACCACGGAATGTCAAAAAAAGAAAACTCAGAGATCAGAGAGCGATGATTTTAACCCTGGCATTTTTTGTTCCTATGACCAGGATCTCTGATCGGACTGGATCTCCGGGAGGAACCACAGGCTGCTGAGAGTTCGTGCATAACCTGGTTCGGAACCAGTATCAAAGTCCTCCACCCCACCGTTAGGTAAAAAAGGAGGCCGGCAGATCCGGGGTTTCTTCCGGAGCAACAGTTGGATAGGGTCTTCCTTCACAGGGACAACAGCCAGTGAGTAAAAATTTGATGCGTGAAAGAAGAAAAAATAACTAGGTCCGGGACCTATGTAATGCAAGTTTGTGTTTTGCAAATAAAGATCGGGGATCTTTCTGAGAATATTCATGTTAAAGGAGTTGGACTCCAAAAAGCGCGCAGAGGTCTGGGATCTCAATTAGAAATAGGCCTAATGATAAATAATATCTAAATAATAATACTAGTAATGAAAAAGCATGATAATAAATACATAATTATATTAATGTGTGATAAACCGGTTGTGTGACTCTGTGTGTGTGTGAATGAATGGAGATTTCTTTGGTGAAACAGCTGTAGGCTGAACGGAGTCTCATGGTTTGAAAATTAAGTAAATAACACTGCGATAAGATAAATAGATCAGATAAAAGAGAAATAAAAGCTGAATTTACTTCATTAACACGAGAATGATGAATATTTAAAAATGAAAAATAAAAACAGCAAAATGTAACTTATCGAAATATGGGGAAAAATAGTAAAGAAGATTTTAAAGGAGATGCAAAATTAATGTAAGAGAAAAGACAATACATTTCTTTAAAATAAAGATTATGAATTTTAAACGACGATTGACTGAGTAATTTCGCGCACTTCTTGGTAGTTGCGATCTAAAATAAAACTAAAAAGATCAAAATTGAAGAATGAGACATTTGGCGTCTCAAACAAACAGAGAAAAAAGGGGGGTTAATGTGTAAAGCAGATGGGTTTTTTTAGCACCCGGGAGGATAGAAAACGTTTTAAACTTTGTTTTCTCCTAAAGTTCCGCCAAAAGATCAATAAAATAAAAGAGAAAACTCACTAACATATTTTTAAAAAATCCTATGAAGAGTAAGGTCAACTTTACTGTGATCTAAATGAATTATCTTAAACAAGCGACCACCTTCCCCCCCTTCCCCTCAAGGAAGGGCTGTTCTGATAATAAACAAGCGACCCCCCCCCTCTGTCCCTCAACAATGGGTTGTTAGTTTTTCTCTTAATAAACAAACCAACTGTGATGGCTTGTGTCAGAAATCGGTAAAATGGACTTCCTGAGAAAGACTTGTTTGAAACCAAATTGATCATGCGTTTCAAAATTGTTAAAGGTTATCCAACTGCCGGAAGGCAGTAGAGAAGGAACACACCTCCCCCCGCTAGCTGATAATGAGGGGGATGTTTTAGCTGCGTGCAGCTCAATACACAAGGTTGGGATTTCTTAAGTGCAGCGGCAACTGTTACTTTATAATAATAAGAAAATAAAAAAAACGTAGCTAATATTTTAATGATATTTATGGGATGTCTGTGAGATCTCTCATATAGTAAAAAAGAAATGGTTTAAAAATGACGGATTATGAGCAGAGTTATTTTATTTTGAAATACAGGTGGATGTCTACAGGACCTGTGGGGTAGCAGCTGGGTGGCTACGTGAATTTATTTGTAACAAGCGGCAGCTTCAGATGTTTGCTTCTAACATTTTAATGACAGATAAGATACATGTTGAAAGGAAACAATCTTGTAATGCGCTGGGTTAGAGACTGAAAAAAAGAGAAGAAATGTTCGTTACGGGATTACCGTATCAAGGAATGTAGTAACGCACTCCAAAATTCAACTTTAGTTACTGTAGCACACTGAGTTTAAGCACACTTCAATATTTACACTCAATGGAGTTGTTGCTAATGGGACAAAATTAAGGGTCTGATTAAGAAAGAAAGATGTCTGGACCTACACTTGAGATTGGGAGAGGATGCCGGCCCTCGCCCCAATATCAGTTGAGAATGGTACCATGTTTTTTGGGCATCTAGCAACAGACTCTTTCACATATAATCATAATAATAAGCTAATTTGTAGAATCTTTATGAAGGAGCAGATAAGTAGAGAGCAAGGAATAGAGATGTGATTTTTTGTTGTGGAAATATCAGTTGCTGATTATCTCATTGACAAAATGGTAGGAAGTTAGTGAAGCCAAATGAAAAAAATAAATAAATAAAATTAGTAATTTTGTTTTCCACTAAAAATGAGATTGAGTTGTTAGAAAAATGAAATAAAAATAATAGATTTTGCTACAGGAAAAACCTGTTGTGATAACCATAAAATCTAGAGATTATTTTCTAATTTGTTAGGAAGAGATTTCCTATTTCACTTGAAGTTGGGCATATTCTCTGTAGGGGATAAATTAATAAACCAAATTTTAGATTTTCATAAAATTCTTGAAACCGGACAGCTACCAAAGAATTTTTCTAATTGGAAAAAGAAAAATTTAAGTTTTAACTTTAGTTTGTATTCAGATGAAGATAAATAATCATATTATTGCTAACCGAAGATTCAAATTGAACTTTACATGTTTTTGGCATTTGGCCAACAATGGGGAACAGGGGTATGGCGACCTCTAGTGGCGAACTAATTAAAAGCATTTCTTACGGACAATTCAATTCTCAAACTGATTGGTTCATGGACAAGAAGTGTGTCAGACATGCAAAAAAAGAAAAGCTTCTCATATAAAATTAAGAAACAGCTTTGAGCAAACGAAGGCTGTATTGCAGAAGCTCTATTTAGTAAGAAAAGATAATTTCTCCTAATGGATTTGTAATGTTAACGGTGATACATTTAGATACACTAACTGTTGCAGAAATGTTGTTTAGAGAAATAATGCCTAGATTTGATATCCACAAATGATCTATAGTGGTAACGGAACACATTTTGTGAATTAAATAATTGATAAAATAGGACAAAGATTATAGATCATTTTTAAGAGACAATTGGATTCTAAAAGCAGATTAAGAAAGGCCATGGATAAGACTAAACAGAATTGGAGATACTGTTTGGTTATGATAAAGTTATATATGAATATAACACCGAGTAATTGAACGAATTTGATGAGACCTTATTCTTCCTACAGTTTGGTATATTAAAATAAGAGGAACAATTACAAACTGATTTATGACTTTATGATAAAATGTTGCAAATTGAAAAAAAAGCGATGGAAGAAACGGGACAAAATTGGATAGTCTTGATTTGGTAAATTATAAAGGCATATAATACCAAATTTGAATATTGGCCTATTTATATTTTAAATAATCTATGGGTGAGATATAGAATTCCTTAGATTGATTTACTCTCTTCTAAAAGAACAGTTTCATTAAGATCTGGGGGTTTTCATGATCAAAATACTGATAAGTACATGAGTTATAAATGCAAACTAATCATATGCCAGATGATCCTATATTCCTACAGGAAGAAGTGAGCTGAAAGTAGGTGACTGGATCCTGATTAAAAGCTGTAAACAGAAAATTGGTCATCACCCGGGTGGAAGGGGCCATTCCAGGTATTTTTGACCACACCAATGGCTGTAGAGACTAAGTTGGATACACTTAATCCATTATAAAAAGCAGTGACCATTACTCGATATAGGGAAAGCAGTCTAAGAAAAGTGGGGTTAAAGACTGGTTCCAAAGGGAGGTGGAAAACAATATGGTCCACTTGTCTCAACCTCAGTGAAGAGAACCAGGAGAGCCACTTTTCTATAGAGACTGTTTTGAAGGGAGAGATAGCGACGATGAAGGTTTTTCTGTTTTTTCTGCTATCTAATACTTTTTACAGTTTTTTGGTGGTGTTATTTCAATGGGAACATCAGGACTCACAGAAGAATGACATAGAGCACATGAGGATGCTGATTTATTTTCTTGGTTCACTCAGAGAAGGACACACAGAAACCCATTTGAAACTAGTGTATGGTGACAATATGCAAGATATCTAGCAAATAAATAAAACATTAACTGTTTTGTTTGTTCTCAGATGCCATATTCTGTAGGACATTTACCCAGATATGTAGAAGCTTTCACTAATCTTAATGATCTGTTTCCAGATGTTACACTCCTCTCCGGGATTTGGACAAATTCTGAGCGTGCAGTACATGAACGAACAGGAAGTTATATGGGTAAAATTGTGTATACTTCCATGACAAAAGTAAGGGTAAATTGGAGACTGGGACGACATGGGATTAATCTAAATAGTTAAAGCTGGACCAGTACACTTAAAACCTGACCAAAGATTTATTTGTTTTGAAAATGATAAAAATCTGACCACACTTTCATAACACTCTGGGTACATGGAAAAAAGTATATAGTATGTGCTCCATATCGTGAATGTGATGGGAACTTTTCTATGGACGACCTGCTGATTCTCTGCGGATTTTGGCTCTGACACAATTACCCTCAAAATGAGAACGGTGGATGTGCTTCTGTTGAGACTTAAAGAACATTCTTTTCTTGTATTTGCAGAGGAGATCCGACACAGCAGAAGGAGGAGGCGTGATATTTCAGCCCCTCATGGTCCCATCTGGGCTCCGATATGCCCCCTGAAAACAAATTATGGAGTGATTGAAATAAGGTTCAATTATCTTTTTTCCCATGGACCGAGGTGGGTCAGGTCATGTTATGATTGGACACATTAAATTATAGATTCAGTGGTTTTGTTAATTCTTCCCTGGCAGAAAGTTATAGCAGCTGAGATCTAGGAATTAAGCTTAAATACTGTATACATGGAGATTGATCTACAATACAGGTGTTTATTGAACTATAACATCTTTACGTAACAAGCTGCAGATCTAGTCACACCTGATTAACAGGAGATTTAAATAATTGGATGTTTCTGAAACAGTTCTTTTTCAGGAAAAGGGAGGAGATCCTTAGGCACAAGGGGAACTTAAATTTCAATTATTTTTTACAAAACAAAGCCTTTCAATTGGTCTCATTAAAAGCATTTCAGATAAATGAGAAAACAGAATAAAAAACAGCCTTTGTTTAGGGTTCAACAGTTTTATTGGTTAAATCAGTTGAAATAATAGTTTTCTTTTATAAGTATTGGGCTTCATAAGCTCAGAAAAATGAATAACAACAGTCAGTGATGTGGTAAAATCTTATAAGACTATAGGTTTAATGAACTTAGGCTGTTAGCAGTGTAAATGAATAAAATTAAACTGATCGTTTTCTGCGTTTTGAGCTTTAAAGCAGCACATTTTTCTTTTGAGTGGTGTCATGCTCATGATGCCATTTCCACAATCCAAAAAGACCAGATGTTTCATGTTTTCCATCCTGTTTTGGCACCTTTGTGCGGTTGGTTGTTTTAGCACACAACCCATTCATCTTACCTTGTGGCATGTTTATGCATTTAGTCTTTGTTTGGAAGCTTTTATTTGCATTATAACCTCTACTATATATTTTGAAGAAATATTCTTTATGGTCAAGGTTGTTCCAGTGTTGCTCATTTTTGATACAGGATTTTTGGAGTGGACTTTGGGTCTATGATGATTTTTGTGATTTACATACAGAAAAAGCATTAGCTCTTTCTATAGATAGACCTAGTTTGTAAGCAGTCAGGATAATAATTTGATTTTGTGTTAGTGCGGCCGATCAGTGCAGCACTAATTAAGACTATGAGGTGAGTGAGGGATTTGATTTTAAAAAAAAGAGGACAAATCCATAAGAAATGAATCTCAAAACAGATACAATTATGGATAAAGCAAACAGGAAAAAGCAAATTAGTTGCAAGCTCTTCTTTTAGGCTTTGTTGACCAGGTGAGAGACCAGAGGCCAACCAGACCACAATCTCTCAGGTAATCATACTAAAGAAATAGACTGGAGCCAATGCACTCCCACTGAGGAGTCAGGACGAATCTGAGAGGACATCCAGGAGCAGCAAGCCAGAGCGGGAGAAGAACAGCAAGGAGCAGACCACACAACCTACTTGAACCCTGTGCTGAGAGGTTTCCAACTTCAGCACACCTGCACCATCAGGTGGCAGGGCGGCTTGGGGCTGGGGCAGCAGGGTTTGAAGGAATAGAAGCTGAGACCCCTGCCAAAAGGGGCTGAACGATCCTCTGGTCTGCGGGCAGTCCTTAGAGTTTTCAAACTCAAGGCTACTGAAAAGATACACTTTAGCTGCATATAGGTGATGTGCTGGCAACCTCTCACCTTAGGTCATAGAAGAGCGAGCCGGACGACCACAATTCCCGGCCAGAACAAGATGACTTGACTACTGATCCGAAAAGTTCCAGAGAAGATGGACTCAAAATTGATCTGATTCTTTGCCTGACATTTTTCCTTACATATGGTGATCTCTTAAAAAAATAAGAGATCAAGAGAGGGACATGAAGAGATATAAATTCTGTTAATGTTGTATGAGGGTCTAATTTTGTAGTGCATGTGGAAACACTTAGAAACCGTGAATAATCAAGAGGAATGTGGCACATCCTGTGGCCTTTTGTGAAGAAGCTGTGTGCCTTTTGGTGAAGAAGCTGTGACCATTCTGTGAAGGAAGATCTATGTGGGAGGAGTTTCTTTTTAACTAGTTTCTTAATAAAAACCTTATGCTGAGATAAAGCTGTGCTCAGTTACTAGAACTGAGTCCAGTGAACGACGTCTCACTGTTAAAAGATATAATTGTTGTTTGTTGTTCTTATTGGTCCTTTTTACAGAAATGAACGAGCACGCGGGAAGGTGAAATGAGAGCTCAGAGAGAGCCCAGGGTCATAAATTAAATGTGTGTCTGTTCCTTTAAAATAGGCTTTAAATTAGAGTGAAAACACCTTCTCAACAGTATAAAGCCTTGTAGAATTCTTTAAATGTGTTGTTTTATTCTTCCAGGATCATATACTGTATTCCCGGTCTGATCTTTAATAACAGATATAGTTGTTTTTTCTTTATTAATTTTAAGCTGGTTAGCCAAAAATCTACCTGATTTATTACCTTGTTCAAAGTTTTCTATCCTAAGTCTTTGAATTAAGAAATGGGTCTGTTTATTAATAATTTGATTTATTTCTAGCTTTGCTTTACGGATTTGGCCTAGTCTCTCCTCATCTAGAGAAGCTTCTAAAGAATTAATAGTTTCTTCTAAATCCTGAATACATTTTTTTTCCATTTCCATTTTCTTTTTATTTGATGAGAATGAGATTATTTTACCTCTAATCACAGCTTTTCCTGCCTCCCAAAGAATGGATGGCGACCTACCAGGGAGGTCGTTATATTCCAAATATGAGGCCCACTCTTTTTCGAAATATTTAATAAATTCTTTATCCTTAAGTAAGGATATATTAAATCAATTGATATAACAATATTGATTGTTAACGCTGTAATTCGTTCCCCGCAGCTCTCTGCCCTGGCCTCTGACCTGCTCTTTTTGCTTGTAATGCTCGAATTTAGCAACAATAGGTCGCGGCCGGCTGTTGTTGGGCTTCCTACCTCCGAGCCGGTGGACGCGGTGAAAAGTGATGTTTTTTACCGTGTCGCTTGTTAGCTTTAACTGATGTTGGAGAAAATCTCGGACGGTGGATTCAGCGTCGTCCTCAGCATGTTCTGGGATCCCGGAAAAAACAAGATTGTCCCGCATTCCCCTGGCCTGTATATCCAAGATAGTTTCTTTCATCCTCTTCCTTTCTCCGGACAGCTGCGTCATCCCCTCGGTGAGTTTCTTTACACTCTCCTTAAGCGTTTGGTTTTCTTCAGCGAGCGATGCTACCTGTTGTCGGCTGAACTCTAGAGATTCCCTTAGAGCTTGAAATTCTTTATGGAGAACCTCAACCAGGCCCAGACGGGCGTCTAGGCTGGTTAGCTTCTTATCTATTGAGTCCAGGACATCGCTGTAGCTTTTCTCTGGAGGGATGGTGGAGGTGCTGGCCTCAGAACGAGTGCGTTTTTGTGATGGAGTGCTTGTCGGCACAGCAGAGGTGGATTTCTGTGGCTTGCCCATAACAATGTTGTCAAAGCACTCGTCCAAGTAGCTTTCCAGGCTGTGCAAGGTTTCCTCATCCAGTTTGTTTATGGAGAAATACAAAATAATGGTTATTATTATTAAACGTTTGCTATATTTGGCTCAAATGTTATGGTTTGTTTTTACCCGAGTTTGTTTGTTTTACCAGTTTACCGCCATATTACTTACGCACAGCTCTCGCGAGATCTCAGCAGCAGCTCATCCAAAACCGAGCTGCGCTGTTTTCTTTATGCCCCGCTGTGAAAGAGCTCTCCTGCGGAGGAGCAAGGTGCCTCAGAGAGAATTTAAGAGAATTTAAAAGCAAAACGTTTAGGGTCATCCATGTTTTTATGTCTTCCAGACATGCCTGTAATCTACCTAACTGACTGGGTTCATCAGGATTTAAGGATAAATATAGTTGTGTATCATCGGCATAGCTGTGGAAATTTATCTCATGCTGTCTAATGATTCTACCAATTGGAAGCATATATATGGTGAAAAGAATTGGTCCAAGCACAGAACCCTGTGGAACTCCACAAGTAACTCTTGAGAGTGAAGAAGATTGATCATGTAGATGAACAAACTGGAATCTATCAGACAAATATGATTTAAACCAGCCTAGTGCTGTTCCTTTGATCCCTGCAACATGTTCAAGCCTTTCTAAGAGAATATTATGATCGACTGTGTCAAAAACAGCACTGAGATCTAACAAAACCAAAACAGACACCAGTCTATTATCTGAGGCTATGAGAATATCATTAGTAACCTTCACCAGTGCTGTTTCAGTGCTATGATGAGCTCTAAAACCTGACTGAAACTCTTCAAACAGCTCGTTACTGTTTAGATGCTCACAGAGTTGATTAGCAACAATTTTCTCAAGGATTTTGGATTAGAAAGGAAGGTTAGATATAGGTCTAGAATTCACTAAGTCATCTTGATCAGGGGAAGGTTTCTTGAGTAAAGGTTTAATTACACCTATTTTAAATTCTTGTGGTACGTATACGTTTACTAAGGATAGATTCATCATATCCAAAATGGGGCCAGGAACCAAATGGAACACTTCTTTAAATCATTTGGTTGGGATTGGGTCCAACATACAAGTCGAAGGTTTAGATGAGGCAAATACTTTTGATAATTCCAAAAGCTCGACTGAATCAAAACAGCCTAATCACAAATGAGGTTCTACAGTTCTTTCCGATGCTGCCTCGTTTACTGAGGAAGAGGTAATCATGTCTGGGAGGATGCCAATGATTTTATTTTTAATAGAGTTAATTTTATTTATGAAGAATCCCATAAAATCATCACTGCTAAGAGCTGGGGGACTAGTTGGCTCAACAGAGCTATGACTCTGTGTAAGTTTGGCAACTGTACTAAAAAGAAACCTAGCATTGTTTTTATTCGCCTCTATTAATGATGAAAAATATGCTGTTCTAGCTTGTCGAAGGGTCTTTTTATACAGCAGTAGACTGTTATTCCAGGTTAAATAGGAATCCTCTAGATGTGTAGAGCGCCATTTTCTCTCCAACTTCCTAGTATTCTGCTTTAAAGTATGCAACTCTGCATTAAACCAAGGAGTCAGCCTCCTATGGCTAGCCACTTTCTTTTTTAAGGGGGCTACACTATCTAATGCCAAACGCAATGAGGAAGTAACGCTGTGAACCAGACCATCAATTTCTGAAGGGTTAGAGATAGAATTGCTGCCATCCACTGTGTTACTCTGAGACACTGAGGAAAGTAAGAATGGAACAGATTCTTTAAAAAGTTGTTACAGAATTGTCTTATAAACCTCTACTAAAATGAAATTTTCTTTCAGATTTAAGATGGTCAGTTAAAGTAAATTCAAAAGTTATCAAGAAGTGGTCAGACAGGACCGGGTTATGTGGGTGGACTGTTATTTCCTCACACTCAATACCGTATGTCAGTACAAGGTCCAAAGTGTGTTTACCCGAGTGGGTCGATACCTGTACTTTTTGAGTAAAGCCAATTGAGTCTAAAATAGCATTAAAGGCTGCATTTAGGCTATCACTTTCAGTATCCACATGAATATTGAAGTCCCCCACTATAATGACCCTATCAGTATTTAATACTAAATCCGATAAAAAATGTGAGATCTGATCCAAGAATTGAGAGTAAGGGCCTGGTGGACAATACAAAACCACAAACAAAAATGGTCTTAATGTTTTGCAACTTGGATGAGGAAAATTAAGGGTTAGATGTTCTAAAGAACTGTAGCTATCAATTGGTCTTGGACTAATTAGTAAATCAGAACGAAAAATGGTTGCAACTCCTCCTCCTCGCCCAGTACTTCTAGGAATATGAAAATTTAAATGACTGAGTTGACTCATTTATAGTGACATAATCCTCCTGCTGCAACCAGGTTTCTTTGAGACAAAGAAAAAACAATGTGATCATCACAAATCAAGTCATTTACTAACAAAGTCTTTGAGGAGATAGATCTTATGTTTAATAAACCACATTTAATAGATTTATTTTTCTGTTCAGTCAAAGTTGTATTTATTTTTATGAGATTTCCATAATTAGCTTTTGTTGGCCTAACTTTTAATCCATTTAATTTTGGCCGTGGGCAAGACACTGTTTCTATAGGGTAATGGGTGGGTAACAGTACAGAAGCAGCAGAGAGGTGGGTTAAACTACGACTCTGCTTCCTGGTCTGGACCCTGGGTTGTCAGTGTTTTGGAGGACTAATAAATTCGGTCATATTCCTAGAAAGAAGAGCTGCTCCATCCAAAGTGGGATGGATGCCGTCTCTCCGGATCAGACCAGGTTTTCCCCAAAAAGTTCGCCAGTTATCAATGTAGCCCACATCTTTTGCAGGACACTACCTAGACAACCATTGATGGAATGACAGCATGCGGCTAAACATGTCGTCACTGGTCCGATCAGGCAGGGGACCAGAAAAGATTACAGAGTCTGACATTGTTTTGGCACACTTACACACCGAAGCAACACTAATTTTAGTGACCTCCAATTGGCGTAACCGGGTGTCATTACCGACAGTGTGAATAACAATCTTACTGTATTTACGCTTATCTTTAGCCAGCAGTTTCAGGTAGGATTTGATCTCGCCCGTTCTGGCCCCTGGCAAGCATTTGACTCTGGTCAATGGTGTCTCTAATGCCACGTTTCTGACTATGGAGCTGCCAATTACCAGGGTCGGCTTCTCAGCGGGTGTGTCGTTGAGCGGGGAAAATCTGTTAGAAATGCGGACCGGTTGGTGGTGGCCCGTGGGCTGGGTCCTAGAACTATGCTTCCAACGTACCGTCACCCAGCCGGCCTGAGGTCCCGGCTGCGCGGGCTCTACTGGAGGAAAGCTAGGGGGTTCTATCCTTGTTGGCTCCGCGCTGGCTAATGGGCTTCGGCTATCTGCTGGTTTTTCAACAGCGCAGAGCCGTGCTTCTAATTCTGATACCCTCACCTCCAAAGATACAAAAATATTACATTTATTACAGTTACCATTATCTCTAAAGGAGGCAGGGAAGTAACTAAACATCTGACAGAGAGAGCAAGAGAGAAGAGAAGAGTTAGAGACAGGAGAGAGAAGAGTAGCCATAGCTGCAATGAAGCTAAGCTAACTGAGCTAGCCAGACCTTACCACCCCAAGAAAAACTGTGTGAAACACAAGGAGTTCCCAAAACATAAAGTACACCACCACAAAACTTGTGTTTCAGTGTGCTTGTGTGTTAAGATAACTTAGAGAGGCCTCAGCACAGAGAAAACAAGATCAATTCAAGAGAGTCTGAACACCAAACAGCTTACAAGAAGCACAACAGTGACAACAGGAAATGATGCAATACGGCTTACCCCGTCCAGTGTTAGGACATGGGGGGTTAACTTTCGGACCGCGGAGAACATCCTCCCAGAGGACCAGGGACAGCCTCTGGAAGCAGCAGGGGAGTCCGAGACAGAAGGTATGTTTACAATGAATTAACGTAGGCGCTAATGTTCAGTTATGTATGTTGTCATACATAACTGAACTGTTGTCAGGCATGTATGTTATTACTAATAAACAGTAGATATACAGTGGTCCCTCACTATAACATGGTTCACCCTTCACGGCCTCGCTGTTTCGTTGATTTCTTTATAGCACAGCACAATTTTCCAGCGCAATTCGTTCTGCGTCCTGATTGATTGGAGGTAATTGTTTATCTCCTCCGTGTCATGTCTACTGCGCTTGCCAAATTTATCATGTCTGGTTATGAGAATCTTCTCATAACTACCCATAACTATGTTCCTCACTCATAAACAGACACCTGCTCCGAGACCTTCAGTGGAAAAAGACGTACTAGAGCAGCTCACTGACAAAGAAACCGCAGAATATTAGTACTTTTTTTAAAATCTACAATACTTTGAACTTCTTAGAGTTTTAAACTAGGGAGAAATGTGAGTAAATGTTATTGTATGTCTGAGAAAAGTGTATAAAGTGTGTGGTGAGGGGTTTTAAAGTTATTTTAGAACATAACCCCTGCAATAAACAAGGGACCACTGTATATAATTTCTCTATGACTATTATCAACCTGTTGACTTAACATTTAATATTATCTTGACAGTCAACTGTTTCTGCAGTAGAGCCATCCCCTGTTCCTTATCCTGGCTCCCCATCCCTGCTGCTGCTGCTGCACCCACAGGTGTCTGAAGGAAATTGTAGCAACCATAAATGTGACATGTATAAATCAGATGTACAGCAACCACTGATAGCTTTTAACATTCACATTAACTCACTTTTTGTGAATAGTTACCTTTACTAGTAATCTACAACCAATCATATTATAGCCTGTTTTTTACCATGTTGAAAATGAAAATCTAGTAGCAGCCTTCTCATTACTTTGTGTTGTTTTGTGCTTTGTTTCACAGGCCCACAGAGGAGGAGAGCATCCAGGCAGACGAGGGACTGGTCCCAGGATGGTCGGTCTGAGGTGGAGCTGGCCATCCTGGCGCGCCTCAAGAGGCCGTGGCAGCCAGTCTCCAACTGAGCACTTCCTCCTCAGCCATGTTCCTGCTCTGGAGAGCATGCCACCTCAGACAAGAGAGTTCATCAAATTCCAAATTCATAAATACATTTTTTTTAAACACCACAGCTGTATTACAACTGGAACCATTGGACCCTAGTAATCAGGCATTTGGATTAAAACACGAGGCAGCAGGGTCTCCAAGGCAGGAACAACGCACTTTTCTTCTTCTCTTTCCAATGACACTGAGGCTCTTCCAGCTCCTAAGCATGGTCCTTTTTATTCCTGTCCCTGTCTGTAAATAGTTATATTTTTCATATTTGTTTGTTTCTGTTTGAGATTTATTGAATATTTTTTCAAATAAATTTTGATTAATAATGTCTCAGTTAGTTCTACTACACAGCAAATATTGCCACACAACTTTATTTAGACATTATGTAGTGTTCAATGAATATAATACTAAAGCAAAAATATACTACTATATAGGAACATAACACTGTGAAGACAAGAGAATAAAGAGAGATTTGTTGATGTTGGAGGCAAGCTCCATTTATTAAAAAAATAAATGATTGGTAAGATTGATCTGGACATGCTTCCAATCTAGAGCTCCACAGCAGAGAGGGAAGTTCCACCGCTCCTGGAATCCCTCTCCAATGGACCGCCAGTGTTCAGTGGAAGGTACAGCCATGTAGTCATCCACTAGACAGTCCCAGATGGCCGTCTCTACCTGGGGGATGATCTGGCACACTGAGGAGACACCAACTCGGAAACGGGACGCGATGGTCCTACAGGAGTCTCCGACAAGGAACCTTGAGAACATTATTTAAAAATAGTATTATCTGTCCTGTAGTTATAAATACATTATTCAAATTCAAAAATACTTTGTTGAGCTCAGAGTGAAATTACAATATATAAATATTTTATGAAATATTTTATAGTTATATGAATAATCATATAATATATAGTTAATATTATACAAAATAGTCTGTACTGTTTTGTCTTAACTTTGCCATATCTTTAGGCTATTTGATTGCTAGCAACTTCTACAACTACAGTGTGCCAATTATAGAGTCTGACAGCTGCTGATTATATACAAATATTAGACTGGTCCTATACTAGAATTAAACCAGGTCTAAATTAAACTAAATCCGGACTTTATCAATAGAAATACTATAAACTGGTCTCCATACCACAGTTTGCTATCAGTAAACACCGACAGCATACACTGATAGCATAGCATATATTAGCACAGATATTGATAAAGGACTACCATATTATACATGTATTATACACTTTTACTAACCGCAGGCAGATGGGCAGGCGCTCAGCAGGTGGAATTGAGCACCTGTAGTTGGTGTCTCGGCGGGCGATGCTTGGACCGATGCGGGACAGCAGCTCTCTGCGAGGATGGACGCTTTTCTCTTTCCCTCCCTACTGTTGTCTACTTTTGCATTCTTCTGTCTTGTCAACTATTTTTGGAGCCTCTCTTTGCATTCTCCTCCGTAAAGAACAACTATGGTTCTGGATCTGGTTCTGGTCAGCTGGTCTCTTAATACAATTAATCAATTTTTTTCCCGGAGAACGGCTAAAAGGGAGAGCCGAGTTGTTCCGATGGAACATCGTGGAGGATCTTGTGTCTCTCACTTTTGACCATTGAGGACGCTGGAAACATTTATATAATTGGATTCATGATAACCGGATATCTGCTGATTATCGCAGGTGGATTTTCTGAGGTATCGTAAACTTCAAGCTTAAAGGCAGCAATTGGCAGGCTGCCTGGGCTACAGGAAGGTTGCTGTGCTTTCAACACTCAAACTATTTGTGATGTGCGAGCAAAATTGGACTCGTTTCGCTGCTTGGGTAATAATTTGGAGAAGTTCTCAGCTGGCTGGAAGGCCATCTGACCCACAATTTGGTTATTTGGACTGAACTCGGACCACTGACAGACTCCAAGGCAAGAGGGAAAATGATCTTCATCTGTCTCCAAAACAACTTCTTATCTACTGGGATTTGACTCCCTGGTCTTGGTAGACCTAACAAAAACTCGCTTGGATGTGTGTGCAAAAGGATGCTCCATCCCAACCCACTCCCCCATCCACCACATGAGCCTGTGAGCTCCCTGACTCAGCCCCAAGGTCGTATATTACATCACAGGCGACAGACTCTGGGATTTAACTGAGAGGAGTTTCATTGTCTTGCATTAATGCACACATACATGCACGCACGCACGCTTATGCCACAGCTACAGACATGCACGCAGTCCTGGATTTCAACATGCTTGCGGTACCCTAAGTACCCTAAGACTCCTGCCCACTCTTCGGACAGCGAAATGATGGGCGCTTGGTTTGGATGGCCGCGACTGGTTTTTCTGTACGGAGGGTTCCTGAACCTCCTCCCTGTCCCATTTGTGTTCTCATATGTTATGACCGATACATGTGCTTATATGTTTTTGCAGTGGTTTTTTTCAGCACCTCGGCTCGGCTCTCTGTAGGGGGCTGGGCTGAGTTATCTTTTTTCCCCTGTTCACCCCTCCTACCTATTGTGAATCATTTCTATCTGCTAAAAGGGGCGCTGGTAAAGCCGGCTGCTACCGCGGTCTTCCAAATCCTGTATTGTGTTAATGTTTGTAATTGTTTGTATGATCTTGGATTGGTTGTACCGAAACTTAATTTCCCCACGGGGATTTTTAAAGTATCTCTTATCTTATCTTATCTTATCTTATCTTATTGCTTAAAGCGGCCATCATCCAGACGCAGCTCTTGGAGCAAGTGGTGAAACTCACCAAACTGCTCACGCTTCTGGAGGACCTGGTGGACCCAAGTACGGCGAGTACGTCCTCTACGCCGCTGCCCTGCTCTCCACAGTAAATAGGGAATCGAGACTCTCTCTTCCCTGTTTTTCTTTCTAGCACTAGCTCCTCACACAAGTTATGTATTTCCGGCTTGACGCGCGTGAAAGTGGTATATTTTGCATGCATCCAATTCGCTTTGGACGAGCTTCAAGCTCCGAATATTTAAGCTTCAAATTTTGCCGTGCGGGGTGTTTTTGATGCCTTGGTGTGAAGAAGTAAGAGAAATCAGCGAAGAAGCTGAAGGGAAAATAGTGACATTTATACGCCATCAATGCGCGCGCTTCCAGCTTTCCCAGAACATTACCTGATAATCTGAACGCAAACACCATTCCGCGAAAAGTCCGCTCTTGTTATTAGGTCTGCATCCGTAAAATTACCGGTAAAGGGTAAAATTGTTATTTTAAATTTTACTTCGTTTAACTTGAAGTTTCTCACAAAAAGTCTTAATGCAATAAATCAATTTATATAGTAATTTCCTGCATTTAAAACCTTAAAACAGGTTGGAGCCGACCCTAACACTAAAGGAAGGTTAAGAGGCCTTTTATTAACTCTATACTATATTTTACTGATGCGTATGAATAATACATGAATAATCAATTGCAAAAGGATAATTGATTTCTAATTCGGCTAATTATTTAATAAAATGTTGAGTATTACAATTATACCATCCTGTTAAAGAGAGGTTTAACAAACAGTTTGAATGTAATCAATATTTAGTGCTATAAATATGCCCTGTAGTTCCATATGGCTGTGTTCCAAAGAGGAGATACTGTGTCAGTAGAAGGTAATTAAATTTGTAGGTTAGGTCTTACGTTTCACTCATTGTGGTGCCAGTCAAAGAATTTGCCATGGTTCAGAAAAGTTAATAAATGATATAGGGGATGTTCTATAACATTTGTGGGTGTGCTCATTTTTCTTATGTTTTAAAAAAGGCAACACCTTCTGTGCAAGACATGGGTAAGACTAAATTAGAAATGTTAATTAAAGATCAAATGTTTATGAGCAAAAAGAAGGAGGTTCCAGGGGTTGGAACCATTGTATAAACATATAGTATATAATTTTTTTTATTTAATATTGCTTTGTCCGTCTACCCTGAGGCAACCCATGTGTCTGTCCAACATTGATTCCTGAGGATTCCAATTGCCTGAACTCACTTTGTG
The DNA here is from genome assembly GCA_963556495.2 of Valencia hispanica. Taxonomy (NCBI): domain Eukaryota; kingdom Metazoa; phylum Chordata; class Actinopteri; order Cyprinodontiformes; family Valenciidae; genus Valencia; species Valencia hispanica. The sequence continues at coordinate 4,799,161 of OY747705.1, read as the reverse complement.
ATTCCATTGTGAATTACTACTTAGTTAACAGTTCTAGTCAGCTATACTTCAGTTCCAAATCAGAAGAAAAGGTATTGGGGAAGCAACAGCAATACTATTACTTAATTAGAATAATGTTTTATCTTCATTTCTGCTTTGCATTCATTCTTTTCATTTTCATTACAGTTTTTCGACGAAAGTATTTTTCCTGGAAGATGAAGTTTTTTTGCTGATACATTCTTATAATTTGGAGAGACATTGCCTCATTTTATTCTGTATATGTGTGCAGGGTTGCTGTTTGACAATGCTGATATACTAGTTAACGCCTTCATCTATTGTCCTATAATAGCACACATGACTAGGCAGGTACTCATTAAACAAAATTTGAGACTGAAAGTTATTTGGTTATTATTTCCTGATAATCAGGTGGCACCCCTAGTAATTTAATCTAAACCACTGACTGCCTTTGGGACATATTTATAGTTATTCATAGCCAAACCAAAAACCTATTGTTGCAAAACTTCTATACATCTTAAGGAATGTGTGAAAAATAATGTTCTTGTATATGACTTATATGTAACCTCAAACACCTGCCTAATGTGGGCTCATATGTAAAACCTTACATGCACAAAAGATGGGTTTACTTTTCACCTAGAATATGTTAGGCCATATAGGTACTACTGGTTTTAATGCAACTGATTATTCACCATAAGGCTGTGAACCAGTCCTTAATGTGGAACACATGCAAAAATCAAAAATTTATTCAATCTTTTTGGCTTTGGTATTTAAAAAAATCAGATTCTTTTGATTTGTGCATACATTTTAAAGAAGAGATGAGATATGTAGCTCTAGCAATACATTGAAGACTCATATCTTCTTGTATAAATTAGTTTTATTGTAATAACTTCAGTATTTTCGAAGAGATTTACACATTTTACAAGTTCATTTATTCAAGCAAAAAACATCTATAATGGAACTACCTCTAATGGAAACTGCCCAACAAAGTATTTTTTTACTGCAAAAGGAACATTTCAGGATAATGACAGAACTATAACCCAAAAACGCAAGCGCTATCTGACCCAAAAGGAGAGTGATGGCTGGCCGCTACCATCACCCAGCCTAAACCCAATTGAGATAAGTTTAGATAAATTGTACTGCAGAGAGCTAGAAAGGCAGCTTTGTGCCTCAATATATTTAAGAAGTCTATTCGAGAGAAATTCTGGGTAACCATTTACTGAACAAAGAGTGTTCAGAGTGGTCAAGGCTGGTGTCATAGAACAAAAAGGAATTTTCAATTTCAAAAGACTAAATCCTTAACAATGTTGACTATATTTCATTATTTTGGTTATGTTATATATATATATATATTCAAATATTGTCAGAGTTCTTAATTTTGTTAATTTCAAAGACAATTTGAAATGGAAGAAAATCAGTTGAAAGTTTTATCTTTCTTCATCCATTTGTTATCTATGTCGTTAAGTTTATATAGCAGCCAAATTATACAACTTGCTTTGGACCAATGAACAAAAACAATTAAAATCTCACTGCCATACGTGGATGCTAAGGTGTGTGGCTCGAGTTCTGGTTTGTTATCCAACTATTTATATGAATCCATAGAGATTTATATCTCATGAAAAGACCCAAATCCATTAAGATTGCACTATTGGTTGATTCCCCCCCATATTCAGGGTTGTCATCAGATCCTTTTCAGTATGTAATTCACTAAGCAGATTTCTCTAATTATCAGCAGAAATACACACCTCAACACTAGGACATGCAAGTCATTTGCACTGTTTTTAAAGGTGGCAATTGTCATCTCTTCAAAATCTTAATAGGATTTGCTGCCACAAACCCAGTGGGTATAAAAAAGTGATAAGTAGAGACAAAATATTTTGTCACTGTGACATCCAGGTCTTGTCTTTCTCAAGGCAGTCCTGAAAGAACGTCTTACTAGGTCAGGGATATTTCCTATTCAGGATGTTATTTCTAGGATGTTGCTACGACACAGCTACAGATTGTAAGCGAATGAATCGTTCCTTTAAGTGATTCAACTGTTGATGAAACACATTAACTGAAGGTAAAATTGATCAGATTGGAAAACCTATACCTTTTATCCCAATATGTAAATCATAAATCTGTGATATACTATGAGCATACCAAATGTGTGTTCTTTCTTGACTGTGATGACACCCTGTTATTTTCACAAAGTACAGTGAAAAATGTTGCAATAAATCAGAGCAATAGTTAAGTAGGCAGACTATTCTTGGTATGTATAATAAGGTACAACCCTATTGACAGAGCCAATTTATTTGAATTCTATCTATAACTAATAGATAAACTGTGGTTAGCATCAAGCATGAATTCATGCCAGTAATAACGTAAAGAACCTCGGCGTTATTTTTGACCAAGACTTGACATTTAAATCCCATATTAAACAGGTTTCTAGGATTTCCTTCTTTCACCTCAGGAATATTGCTAAAATTAGAAACATCCTGTCCAGGAGTGATGCTGAGAAACTAGTCCATGCATTTGTTACCTCAAGGCTGGACTACTGTAATTCTTTACTATCAGGAAGTCCACAAAATGCCATTAAAAGCCTTCAGTTGATCCAAAATGCGGCAGCAAGAGTTCTGATGAATATTAAAAAGAGAGATCACATTTCTCCTGTTTTAGCTTCCCTTCATTGGCTCCCTGTTAAATCCAGAATAGAATTTAAGATCCTTCTTCTTACATATAAAGCCCTTAATAATCAAGCTCCATCATACATCAGAGATCTAATTGTTCCATATGTTCCTAAAAGAGCACTTCGCTCTCAGACTGCAGGTTTACTTGTAGTTCCTAGGATCTCTAAAAGTAGAATGGGAGGCAGATCTTTTAGTTTTCAGGCTCCTCTCCTGTGGAACCAGCTCCCAGCTTTAGTCCGTGAGGCAGACACTCTGTTTACTTTTAAGGCCAGGCTTAAAACTTTCCTTTTTGATAAAGCTTATAGTTAGAGTGGCTTAGGTCATCCTGAGCTATCTCTGTAGTTATGCTGCTATAGGCTTAGACTGCTGGAGGACAGACTTACCAATTTTCTTCACTCTGCTACTTCCTTTTCTCCTACGACTCTCCAGTTGTATTACAATACATTCTGTTATTTCGACTGTTAACTTTGTTTTCTCTCAGTGTTTTTCTCCCCATCGAAGATACACCTGGTCTGGTATCCTGCTTGGCTGCAATGCCCTGTTGGACGGGGGTCATCGACTGGAATGATCCTCTCAGTAACTGAAGATCCACTGTGTCCTGTTATCAACTTTTTCCTTTCTGTAACATAGAAAGTTCTCTTATATCGGATCTTCTGTTCCTTCTGTGTTCTGCTCTGTCTTCTCAAACCCCCAGACGGTCGTGGCAGATGGCCGCTCCTACTGAGCCTGGTTCTGTTGGAGGTTTCTTCCTGTTAAAGGGGAGTTTTTCCTCTCCACTGTCGCTACATGCTTGCTCAGTATGAGGGATTGCTGAAGGATTGCTGTGGTTGGAAATCTGCCCAACCTCACGCCAATGACTGACGCAATCTGCTGGGATTCCTTAAATAGGAAACTTTTTAACTGATTGGAATGTTGGTATAATTGTATTGAAATGACTTCTTGTTAAGTGCCTTGAGATGACATCTGTTGTGAATTGGCGCTATATAAATAAACTGAATTGAATTGAATTCATAAACATTTTAGTGGAAATGCTCCTATGTGGCAAGGCTCCGGGGATAGATGAGATTCACCCGAAGTTCCTCAAGGCTCTGGATGTAGTGGGGCTGTGTTTGATAACGGCTCTGCAATATTGCATTGACATCGGGGGCAGTTCCCTTGGATTTGCAGACCGGGGTGGTGGTCCCCCTATTTAAAAGGCAAGGCAATTTTAGTTGTAAAGCACACTTTCAACAACAAGGTATTTCAATGTGCTTTATATGATTAGGGATAGAATTAAAGCACAAATAAAGCATGAAACACACACAAAACATATGATACATGAAAACAATACTCAAAAGCAGCTCTAAACTGATGGGTTTTCAGCCATGATTTAAAATAACTCAGTCTTTCAGCATCTTTGCAGTTCTCTGGAAATTTGTTCCAGAATAGAGCGGCATAGAAATGGAAAGCTGCTTCTACATGTTTGGTTCTAAAACTTCTTAGCCTCCCTGGTAAGGTCTATTCGGGGTTTCTGGAGAGGAGGGTCCAACGGATAGTTGACCCTCAGATCCAGGAGGAACAATGCGGTTTTAGTTCTGGTTATGGAACACTAGACCAGCTGTACACCCTAAGCAGGGTCCTGGAAGGTTGCATGGAAGTTTACCCAACCGGTCCACGTGTGTTTTGTGGACTTGGAGAAGGCATTCAACCTTGTCCCTTAGGGAGTCCTGTGGGGGGTGTACTCTTGGAGTAGGGGGTACCAGGTCCCTTGATACAGGCTGTTAGGTTCCTTTATGGCCGGTGTCAGAGCTTGGTTTGCATTGCCCGCCATAAGTCAAGCTCTTTACGGTAAGAGTTGGACTCTGCCAAGGATTTTTAGGTAAAGCCAAGGTGTTGAGGGGATTCGTTTTGATGGCCTTAGCATCGGGTCTCTGCTTTTTTCAGATGATGTGGACCTCTTAGCTACATCAGAACGTCATCTACAGCTTTCGCTGGAGCGATTTGCAGGCAGGTGAGAAGCAGCTGGGATTAGAATCAGCACTCAAGACCATGGTCTTGAGTCAGAAAACGGTAGAGTGCCTTCTCCTGGTCAGGGATGAGGTCCTGCCCCAAGTAGAGGAGCTTAAGTATCTTAAGTATTAAGTATTAAGTATTTTTAAATCAGGGAACAAATTCTCAGTTTGTGAGATGCATTGGGTACGGGTCTGAGATGATGGGCAGATCTTCTCATGGGAATCTTTTTTTTGATTGATTCAATTACCTGAACTTTGTGCGTAACATTGAACATGTCCATCCGTTTAAAAAAAAAACGCTCAAATATGGAAAATGTTCAATTCACGCCACCCTTGTCTGGGAGCTTCTCGTCCAGCAGTCATTGGACGAGATGGAGGGTATACGTTGGACAGGGCATCAGGTCATTAAAAAGCAACATAGCAACACAGAATGCACACACACAATACACACACAAACACACAATGCCTAAAGCCAATTTAGAATAACCAGTTAACCTAACAGTCATGTATTGGACTGTGGGAGGAAGCCGGTGTACCTGCAGAGCCCCCAAGCATGCACGAGGAAAATGGGCAAACTCCAAGCAGGAAGAACCCATGCTGGATTTTGAACCAATGACCTTCTTGCTGCAGTGGTACAGTGGTACCAACTGTGCCACCATACAGGTCCTTCTAAAAAAATTAGCATATTGTGATAAAGTTCATTCTTTTCAATAATGTAATGCTAAAAATTTAACTTTCATATATTTTAGATTCATTGCACACAAACTGAAATATTTCAGGTCTTTTATTGTTTTAAAACTGATGATTTTGGCATACAGCTCATGAAAACCCAAAATTCCTATCTCAAAAAATTAGCATATCATGAAAAGGTTCTCTAAACGAGCTATTAACCTAATCCTCTGAATCAACTAATTAACTCTAAACACCTGCAAAAGATTCCTGAGGCTTTTAAAAACTCCCAGCCTGGTTCATGACTCAAAACCGCAATCAGGGTAAGACTGCCGACCTGACTGCTGCCCAGAAGGCCATCATTGACACCCTCAAGCAAGAGGGTAAGACACAGAAAGAAATTTCTGAACGAATAGGCTGTTCCCAGAGTGCTGTATCAAGGCACCTCAGTGGGAAGTCTGTGAGAAGGAAAAAGTGTGGCAGAAAACGCTGCACAACGAGAAGAGGTGACCGGACCCTGAGGAAGATTGTGCAGAAGGACCGATTCCAGATCTGGGGGGACCTGCGGAAGCAGTGGACTGAGTCTGGAGTAGAAACATCCAGAGCCACCGTGCACAGGCGTGTGCAGGAAATGGGCTACAGGTGCCGCATTCCCCAGGTCAAGCCACTTTTGTACCAGAAACGGCGGCAGAAGCCCCTGACCTGGGCTACAGAGAAGCAGCACTGGACTGTTGCTCAGTGGTCCAAAGTACTTGCATGTCATTCGGAAATCAAGGTGCCAGAGTCTGGAGGAAGACTCGGGAGAAGGAAATGCTAAAATGCCTGAAGTCCAGTGTCAAGTACCCACAGTCAGTGATGGTCTGGGGTGCCATGTCAGCTACTGGTGTTGGTCCACTGTGTTTTATCAAGGGCAGGGTCAATGCAGCTAGCTATCAGGAGATTTTGGAGCACTTCATGCTTCCATCTGCTGAAAAGCTTTATGGAGATGAATATTTCATTTTTCAGCACGACCTGGCACCTGCTCACAGTGCCAAAACCACTGGTAAATGGTTTACTGACCATGGTATTACTGTGCTCAATTGGCCTGTCAACTCTCCTGACCTGAACTCCATAGAGAATATGTGGGATATTGTGAAGAGGAAGTTGAGAGACGCAAGACCCAACACTCTGGATGAGCTTAAGGCCGCTATCGAAGCATCCTGGGCCTCCATAACACCTCAGCAGTGCCACAGGCTGATTGCCTCCATGCAACGCCGCATTGAAGCAGCCATTTCTGCAAAAGGATTCCCGACCAAGTATTGCGTGCATAACTGAACATAATTATTTGACGGTTGACTTTTTTTGTATTAAAAACACTTTTTTTTTTATTGGTCGGATGAAATATGCTAATTTTTTGAGATAGGAATTTTGGGTTTTCATGAGCTGTATGCCAAAATCATCAGTTTTAAAACAATAAAAGACCTGAAATATTTCAGTTGGTGTGCAATGAATCTAAAATATATGAAAGTTTAATTTTTATCATTACATTATGGAAAAGAATGAACTTTATCACAATATGCTAATTTTTTGAGAAGGACCTGTACAGCCATCATCACGGTATCTCAAAAAGAGCACTGTTATTGTTTTATGCCAGCATTTATTTCAATGCTTGAAGTAAAGAAAGAGAATGTATCCAGAACGTATGATCTTTATTGTGAAAGTTATTTAATTTTCTTGATAGAAACTGTGTACTGGTACCTTTTTGTTACCTTTAAAGCAACAAGTCACAGTGCCAGCTTATGAGAGAAATTGAAAGAATGATAAACCCATTATGTGTATTGCACATTACTTTAAATCTTGTTTACTGTTAAAGATTTTAATCTTTTTAGCTACTAATAATATTCTCATGGTCTCAGATAATGAACTTGTGTCTGTTCTGGTCTAGTTAGATCTCAGTGCTGCTTTTTACACAATCGATCACAATCATCTCTTAGAAAGGCTTGAACATGTTGCAGGGATCAAAGAAACAGCCCTAGGCTGAATAGATTTCAAGATCCTCCTTCTCACATAAAAAGCTGTTAATAATCTAGCTCCATCAGACATCAAAGATCTGACTGTTCCATATGTTCCTAACAGAGCACTTTGCTCTCAGACTGCAGGTTTACTTGTAGTTCCTAGGATTTCTAAAAGTAGAATGGGAGGCAGATCTTTTAGTTATCAGGCTCCTCTCCTGTGGAACCAGCTCCCAGCTTTAGTCCGTGAGGCAGACACTCTGTTTACTTTTCAGGCCAGGCGTCGTTATGCTGCTATAGGCTTGGTCTGCCGGAGGAAAGACTGACAACTTTTCTTCACTCTGCTACTTTCTTCTTCTACTACTCTCCAATTCCATTACCTGCTGTTATTTCAACTGTTAACTTTGTTTTCCTTAAGTGTATTTCTCTCTAAAAAAGCTACACCTGATCTGACATTCCATTTCTGCTGAGAGGCCTTGTTGGAGTGGGAAATCAGGTGGGATGTCCCAGTAACTGAACTTTTTGCCTCTCCTGTTATCAACCTTTTATTTTCTTTAACATAGAAAGTACTCCTACATTTGTTCCACTGTTCGTTTTGTGTCTCTGCTTTGTTTTCTCAAACCCCCAGCTGGTCATAGCAGATGGCCGCTTGTACTGAGCCAAGTTCTGGTTCTGCTGGAGGTTTCTTCCTGTTAAAAAGAGTTTTTCCTCTCCACCTATCGCTACATGCTTGCTCAATATCAGGGATCGCTGTGAAGTCGACGACACAACACAAAGGACTACTACTGTCACTACATGTTGGTCCAAGATGAGTGAATTCTGCAAGTCAATGACTCACTGCAATCTGCTGGGTTTCGTTAGATAGACAACTTTTAAGGAGGATTAATTGGAATGTATGTAAGATTGAATTGAAATGACTTGTAAAGTGCTGTGAGATGACAGGTGTTGTGAATTGGGGCTATATAAATAAACTGAATTGAAATGTGTAATCTTTAACAAAATTCTCCACAGCACCTTGTCAGCAGCTTCTTTACAGAAGGAAAGACCCTTTGAATACATTCTAATACACCACGGATAAAACATTTTGGTAATAATATCCTTACGTTGTTTTTATCTGCACCACTCATTATAGGTGAACAAACAGTGCTTTGAGTGGGACGGTACGCAAGGGTACGCAGTACCGGCACTTCTAAATTTTACTCCTCAGCGTACCGGGACTTATTTCCAGCGTGCGCTGCGTACCGGAACGTTTTTCCAGCATGTGTTGATGAGTACCTGGACTTTTCCTCAGCAGTCAATACCCTCCTCAGACTTCCCAACAGTTTACAGCTTCTGTTTGTTTATAATAAAAATCGCCTCAAAATAAAACCCTTGTTTATACGCATAAAGCTTGCTGTACTGCTGCCTTCATGTGGTATGGGAAAGATGATACTCTCCACTTGTGAAGTGGAAATTCCCATTGCGTTATGTTCAAGTGCTTTTGTTGTCGTAGATAAGTGAAAGGAACGATGCCACCTGTGGCTGTGTCAGCGGAGCCACAGTGCTGTGATTCATCTGTGCCCTTCTTCTCCTGACCCTATGTGTGTGTGAGAGTTTTTGAACTCCTGGCAAGATGGCAGAGAAACGTAGCACAGCGTTGTGGAAGTACAGATATTATTTTAATTTCGTCAACGAAAAAAAAAGAATATACCGGTAAAATGCAAACTCTGCATTGGGAAAAGTTTCTGTCGACCGCAAAAAATTCCACTTAAAATTTAAAACATCTTGTATTCAAACACCACTCAGGCTATCAGGCTACCCGGGCTGGATAAGTGTTTTGGATTCATATGTTCTAGGATCAAAAAAATAATTAATAAAACGCTATGTGGAATAGCCTATTGCTGGCTGTCTTTCCTGTTGTTATCATGCAGAGTTAATTTAGTTGGATGACTGACGTTATTCATCGTCACGACTTCTCGGTGCATTTTAAGGAGGCTGTGTGTCAATTAAGTTGCAGCATGTGTGAGGCGCTGCTAACTGGCTTTTAATTCTTGGTAATGCATAAGTTCTCTAACGCTTTACTTTTATGAATGGGTAACGCTGTAATGTAACTGATTACTTTTAATTAAGTTTCAATTCAGTTTATTTATATAGCGCCAATTCACAACAGATGTCATCTCAAGGCACTTAACAAGAACTCATTTCAATACATTTATACAAACATTCCAATCAGTTAAAAAGTTTCCTATTTAAGGAATCCCAGCAGATTGCGTCAGTCATTGGCTTGAGGTTGGGCCCCGTTGATGCAGACTTTCCAACCACAGCAATCCTTTAGCAATCCCTCATACTGAGCAAGCATGTAGCGACGGTGGAGAGGAAAAACTCCCCTTTAACAGGAAGAAGCCTTCAACAGAACCAGGCTCAGTAGGAGAAGACAGAGCAGAGACACAGAAGGAACAGAAGATCCGATAGAAGAGTACTCTCTATGTTACAGAAAGTAAAAAGTTGATTACAGGACACAGTGGATGTTCAGCCACTGGGAGCACCATCCCAGTCGATGCCCCCGTCCAACAGGGCATTGTAGCTAAGCAGGATACCAGACCAGGTATATCTTCTATGGAGAGAAAAACACTGAGAGAACACAAAGTTAACAGTCGAAATAGCAGAATGTACTGTAATACAACTGGAGAGTCGTAGGAGAAAAGGAAGTAGCAGAATGAAGAAAATTGGTAAGTTTGTCCTCCAGCAGTCTAAGCCTATAGCAGCATAACTACAGAGATAGCTCAGGATGACCTTAGCCACTCTAACTATAAGCTTTATCAAAAAGGAAAGTTTTAAGCCTGGCCTTAAAAGTAAACAGAGTGTCTGCCTCACGGACTAAAGCTGGGAGCTGGTTCCACAGGAGAGGAGCCTGATAACTAAAAGATCTGCCTCCCATTCTACTTTTAGAAATCCTAGGAACTACAAGTAAACCTGCAGTCTGAGAGCGAAGTGCTCTGTTGGGAACATATGAAACAATTAGATCTCTGATGTATGATGGAGCTTGATTATTAAGGGCTTTGTATGTAAGAAGAAGGATCTTAAATTCTATTCTGGATTTAACAGGGAGCCAATGAAGGGAAGCTAAAGCAGGAGAAATGTGATCTCTCTTTTTAATATTCATCAGAACTCTTGCTGCCGCATTTTGGATCAACTGAAGGCTTTTAATGGCATTTTGTGGACTACTTGATAGTAAAGAATTACAGTAGTCCAGCCTTGAGGTAACAAATGCATGGACTAGTTTCTCAGCATCACTCCTGGACAGGATGTTTTTAATTTTAGCAATATTCCGGAGGTGAAAGAAGGAAATACCTGTTTAATATGGGATTTATGTTTTTAATTGATGGTAACGCTGTAACCTAATTAACTACTTTCCAAAGTAACTATACCCAACACTGGTTATTACCAGAGTACAGGAGCCACAATAGTTTCTGACATGCCAGAGGTTTTTGTATCACCTGCATAGCATCTGAAATATTTAGACTTTAGAATCTAGAATTTAGAGTTTTCTTGTCCACGTTTACATTTGGCTTGATTCCGTGGTTCCGTGATACTTGCTCATTTGGCTCGTGGATTTGATTTAGAACTGGATTTATCCTTTTGTTCTTTGTAATTTCTTTACAATAAATCTATAGATCAATAGATTGATCTATATGTACATAAATATCACCCATGTTTTTGTCCCATATTTGTATCACAGACTGAGGGCAGGTCATTAAAGGGAGTACCGGCACTTATTTTTTTCCACTTAAAGCACTGTGAACAAACTTAATACAATATATTAAGCTTGTAAAAGTAAAAACAGGATTTCTGCAGGTCACACAGCAAGACAAAAAGATGTAAAGAAACCAGTAATTTCATTTTAGCATGATTAAAAAAAAAACTTCATTTCTAAAGCTATGCTGTGGAATGTCATGAATTGAGTAGCTCATCAACATATAGATTTTTATTTTCCCAACTCCAGTTCAGAAAAAAACTGTACAGTACATAATTTGCTCCTCCAGCAGTGGTAAATAATCTATAACTTCTTCAGACTCTCGCTTCAGTTTCAGTACAAGTACTTCTGGACTTTATCAGAGCTTTCAACAAGATTGATGACCAAATTCTCTTAGACCATCTAGGAAGCTATCCTGGTCCCACTACACATTATTGGTTTAGATAGCATGAGTCTGATAGGTCTTTCTTGGTTATACACAGCAATCGATCAGATCAACTAAGGTGAATTATAGTTCGCTACCAGGATTTATGTGATCCCATTTAAATTCCTTCTAACATTCACCAGTCAATACAACATTCAATCCCTTTGGTGATGGATATCAGCTTTACAAATGATACTATCTCATCAGCAGTTGGTCAACTTGAAATAATGTCTCTGAGGAAACAATGGATGCCATATACATCTATCCCCTTTAAAAGATAACGAATTAGACTTATTGAAGATGTGAAAAACACCTATAATTTGAACCTTAGATGGTTTTCTAATGTTCTAGCTTCAGAAAACTTAAGTATGTTGATCCGTTTTCACAGTGGTTCTCAAACTCTGCAGGCCAAGTCCCCCATTAGAGTCAGAAGAGTTTCCCCATGTCCACAGCTTATTAAGACCCTTTCAAATGAGTTTAAAAAATACGTATATACTCATTCCTTTCACATTTTCAAAATTTCTTTTGTCTTTTTTTAGTTTTTTGTGCTTTTGTCTTTTTAGACTTAAAAAAATCACTTTTAAGAATAACTAATGGACTTTGAAACAATAAAAATAAAGGGAATAGCTTCTGTTCAAACACAAGCAAACAAAGTTGTTATCCTCAAAAACCATCAAGTTGATTTGAACAAACTGAATATGTTACATACTATTAAGGGTCAATTTTACTTTCAACTTTAATACAGTGATTAAGAGCTTTATTGTTTCAGATTGTGTTTTTAAAGTGATTTTTCCCTTTGTGGAAGTCATTCGAACCCCCTCCCCAAGAACCCGTGTGGCTTACATGAGGCACATTGTATCATACTATTATTAATATTTTTATTAGATTCATACTTCTTGTTGTTGGCCACAAGTACAAAGAGGAGTATTTTATTTCTTATCCTTTACTGTAAATTCAACAGTAAGCTATTCATTAGCTTGTTGTTGGAGCAGCTCTGTTAGTTCTGATTTGTTCTTTTCATAGATTTTCATTAATCAATTTTTTGGTTGATGGATTACATGTTTAGATACATTTTTCCCTCTGTTTTCGGATGCTTTGCAGCTGGAGGGATGTTTATGTTTCTACCTTTATACAATTGTTATGATGCATAACCATGGCAACAAAGTAATGTTTTTATAATTGAGAGTAGCTGATCAGCATTTCTAAAGCTCAAATATCTGAACTACGACTTCAGGTCCCAGAGAAGTTGAAAAAGAGGCTTCATGGATCCAGAGCAGGGCCAAAGAGAAGAGATAATCCATTATACAGTGGCTTGCAAAAGTATTCGGCCCCCTTGAACTTTTCTGCATTTTGTCACATTACAGCCACAAACATGAGTCAATTATATTGGAATTCCACGTGAAAGACCAATACAAAGTGGTGTACATGTGAGAAGTGGAACGAAAATCATACATGATTCCAAACATTTTTTCCAAATAAATAACTGAAAAGTGGGGTGTGCGTAATTATTCAGCCCCCTGAGTCAATACTTTGTAGAACCACCTTTTGCTGCAATCACAGCTGCCAGTCTTTTAGGGTATGTCTCTACCAGCTTTGCACATCTAGAGAATGAAATTCTTGCCCATTCTTCTTTGCAAAACAGCTCCAGCTCAGTCAGATTAGATGGACAGCGTTTGTGAACAGCAGTTTACAGATCTTGCCACAGATTCTCGATTGGATTTACTTTGACTGGGCCATTCTAACACATGGATATGTTTTGTTTTAAACCATTCCATTGTTTTCCTGGCTTTATGTGTAGGGTCGTTGTCGTGCTGGAAGGTGAGCCTTGTTGAGAATATTTAGAAGGTACATGCACTCCAAAAAGAGATGTGTCAAAAGAAAATAGCATAGGTGCAAGTATTGTGAATCCTCTAATCAATTGAAGTTTAAAGGCACCAATTATTTAAAATATGTCACACATAGAATGTGTAAGAAGTAACTCAACATGTGTGGTCCTTAATTATACTTAGGACATGCGTAATTTGACACAACTGTTCTTGCAGAGTAAGTTTAATACTTTATTGAGAAATTGGGATTTGTTGTTTAAAGTGACTACATGGGTGTGAAGACTTTTTACCTCAGGGGAAATTCTTCCAGCAAGCTGAGAAGAACTTTTAGGAGCATAGCATTATCATAAGAGGGAACCTATCACAAATTGTGTATTATAAGGTGTTTTTTTCTAATTGGTTGACTGTGAGCAGGGGAGGAACTGCTCCTCCTCTGCAGGGTGTAACTTTGCTGAATGTTGCTAATAAAAGGCTGAAGTAAATAAATGATCTTTGAATAGAGTGAATGCTCTATTCCTGATATATATAGATATATCATAATGAAACTATTGAGTCCTGTGTAATTTGTTTTGCCGTTTCCAGGTTGTCAGAGAATATAAGAACCTGGGAGAATATGGGGACTTCAGTGTCTAGTATGGGAACTAGACTGAAGTACAACAACCTCCGGTCCAGTCTCAAGTCCTATGCAGACTCCAAGAGGTTTTTTTTTCAAGATTGCCCTGTATTTGGCTCCATCCATCTTCCCATCAACTCTGACCAGCTTCCCTGTCCCTGCTGAAGAGAAGCACCCACAGAGCATGATGCTGCCACCACCATATTCAACAGTGGGGATGGTGTGTTCAGAGTGATGTGCAGTGTTAGTTTTCCGCCACACATAGCGTTTTGCATTTTGGCCAAAAAGTTCAATTTAGGTCTCATCTAACCAGAGCACCTTCTTCCACATGTTTGCTGTGTCCCCCACATGGCTTGTGGCTAACTGCAAATGGGACTTCTTATGGTTTTCTTTTAACAATGGCTTTCTTCTTGACACTCTTCCATAAAGGCCAACTTTGTGCAGTGCACGACTAATAGTTGTCCTATGGACCGATTCCCCCACCTGAGCTGTAGATCTCTGCAGCTTTTCCAGAGTCACCACGGGCCTCTTGGCTGCATTTCTGATCAGCGCACTCCTTGTTCGGCTTGTGAGTTTAGGTGGACAGCCTTGTCTTGGTAGATTTACAGTTGTGCCATACTCTTTCCAATTCTGAATGATCGCTTGAACAGTGCTCTGTGGGATGTTCAAGGCTTGGGAAATCTTTTTGTAGCCTAAGCCTGATTTAAATTTCCCAATAACTTTTTTCCTGACCTGTCTGGTGTGGTCTTTGGACTTTATGGTGTTGTTGCTCCCATCATTCTCTTAGACAACCTCTGAGGCCATCACAGGGCAGCTGTATTTGTACTGACATTAGATTACACACGGGTGCACTCTATTTAGTCATTAGCACTCATCAGGCAATGTCTATGGGCAACTGACTGCCCTGAGATCAAAGGGGGCTGAATAATTACGAACACCCCACTTTTCAGTTATTTGTAAAAAAATGTTTGGAATCATGTTTGATTTTCGTTCCACTTCTCACGTATACACCACTTTGTATTGGTCTTTCATGTGGAATTCCAATAAGATTGATTCATGTTTGTGGCTGTAATGTGACGAAATGCGGAAAAGTTCAAGGGGGGCGAATACTTTTGCAAGCCAATGTATATACACGTCATTTGAGTCTTTCAGGGCGGGCTGGCCATGGGGAGGTTCTGGAGTTTTCCCGAATGGCCAATCTGTTCTAGATTGGTGGCCAGAAAATTTATTTTTGCACTCCAAAAGCAGCCGCGGTCTAGCCACTTTCATGATCCTGCTGTGTGTTTGCACATGTACATGAATAAGGCCTCTTCCTTTGCATAAGATGTGGGCTACATTGATAACTGGCGAACATTTTGGGGAAAACCTGGTGTGATCCGGAGAGACGGCATCCATCGCACTTTGGATGGAGCAGCTCTTCTTTCTAAGAATATTGTCGAATTTATTAGTCCTCAAAAAACACTGACAACCCAGGGTCCAGACCAGGAAGCAGAGTCGTAGTTTAACCAACCTCTCTGCTGCTTCTGTACTGTTACCCACCCATTACCCTATAGAAACAGTGTCTTGCCTACGGTCAAAACTAAATGGATTAAAAGTTAACCCAACAAAGCAAATCATGGAAATCTCATAAAAATAAATACGACTTTAAATAAACAGAAAAATAAATCTATTAAATGTGCTTTATTAAATGTAGGATCGCTCTCCTCAAAGACTTTGTTAGTAAATGACTTGATTTGTGATAATCACATTGATTTTCTTTGTCTCACAGAAACCTGGTTGCAGCAGGAGGATTATGTCACTATAAATGAGTCAACTCCTTCCAATCATTTAAATTTTCACATTCCTAGAAGTACTGGGCGAGGAGGAAGCGTTGCAACCATTTTTTGTTCTGATTTACTAATTAATCCCAGACCAATTGATAGCTACAGTTCTTACATCTAACCCTTAATTTTCCTCAACCAAGCTGCAAAACATTAAGACCATTTTTGTTTGTGGTTTTGTGTCGTCCACCAGGCCCTTACTCTCAATTCTTGGATCAGATCTCACATTTTTTATCTGATTTAGTATTAAATACTGATAGGGTCATGATAGTGGGGGACTTCAATATTCATGTGGACACTGAAAGTGATAGCCTTAATGCAGCCTTTAATACTATTTTAGACTCAATTGGCTTTACTCAGAAAGTACAGGGATCCACCCACTCGGGTAAACACACTTTGGACCTTGTACTGACATACGGTATTGAGTGTGAGAAAATAACAGTCCACCCACATAACCCGGTCCCGTCTGACCTCTTCTTGATAACTTTTGAATTTACTTTAACGGACCATCTTAAATCTGAAAGAAAATGTCATTATAGTAGAGCTTTATCAGACAATGCTGTAACCATTTTTAAAGAATCTGTTCCATTCTTACTTTCCTCAGTGTCTCAGAGTAACACAGTGGATGGTAGCAATTCCATCTCTAACCCTTCAGAAATTGATGGTCTGGTTCACAGCGTTACTTCCTCATTGCGTTTGGCATTAGATAGTATAGCCCGCTTAAAAAAGAAAGTGGCTAGCCATTGGAGGCTGACTCCTTGGTTTAACGTAGAGTTGCATACTTTAAAGCAGAATACTAGGAAGTTGGAGAGAAAATGGCGCTCTACACATCTAGAGGATTCCTATTTAACCTGGAATAACAGTCTACTGCTGTATAAAAAGACCCTTCGAAAAGCTAGAACAGCATATTTGTCATCACTAATAGAGGCGAATAAAAACAATCCTAGGTTTCGTTTTAGTACAGTTGCCAAACTTACACAGAGTCATAGCTTTGTTAAGCCAACTATTCCCCCAGCTCTTAGGAGTGATGATTTTATGGGATTCTTTATAAATAAAATTAATTCTATTAAAAATAAAATCATTGGCATCCTCCCAAACATGATTACTTCTTCCTCAGTAAATGAGGCATCGGAAGCAGCTGATATGTACCGGCAGGCCAAGCGGAGTGCGGCTCGGATGGTCGCTGAGGCAAAAACTTGGGCGTGGGAGGAGTTTGGCGAGGCCATGGAAAACGACTTCCGTATGGCTTCGAAGCGATTCTGGTCCACCATCTGGGGTCTCAGGGGGGGAACCGGTCTGCCACCAACACTGTTTACAGTGTGGATGGTGTGCTGCTGACCTCGATGCGGGACGTTTTGGGTCGGTGGATGGAATACTTCGAAGACCTCCTCAATCCCACCAGCACGCCTCCCAATCTGGAAGCAGGGTTTGGGGACTTTGGATCGGGCTCTCCAATCTCTGGTGCTGAGGTCACCGAGGTCGTTAAAAAGTTCCTCGGTGGCAAGGCTACGGGGGTGGATGAGATTCGGGCGGAGTTCCTCAGGGCCCTGGATGTTGTGGGGTTGTGTTGGTTAACACGGCTCTGCAATATTGCGTGGACATCGGGGGCAGTTCCCTTGGATTGGCAGATCGGGGTGGTGGTCCCCCTTTTTAAAAACGGGGAACACAGAGTGTGTTCCAACACTTCACACTTCTGAGCCTCCATGGTAAGGTCTATTCAGGGTTCTGGAGAGGAGGGTCCGACGGATAGTCAAACCTCGGATCCAAGAGGAACAATGCGGTTTTTGTTCTGGCCGTGGAACACTGGACCGGCTCTACACCCTCAGCAGGGTCCTGGAGGGTGCGTGGGAGTTCGCCCAACCGATCTACATGTGTTTTGTGGACTTGGAGAAGGCATTCGACCATGTCCCTTGGGGAGCCCTTTGGGGGGGGTATGGGGTACCAGGCCCCTTGATACGGGTTGTTAGGTCCCTGTACGACCGGTGCCAGAGTTTGGTTCGCATTGCCGGCAGTAAGTTGGGGTTGGTTCCAATGAGAGTTGGACTCCGGCAAGGTTGCCCTTTGTCATCGATCCTGTTCATAACTTTTATTGATGGGATTTCTAGGCGCAGCCAAGGTGTTGAGGGGATCCGTTTTGGTGGCCTCAGGATCGGGTCTCTGCTTTTTGCAGATGACGTGGTCCTGTTGGCTTCATGGGAACGTGATCTACAGCTTTCGCTGGAGCGGTTTGCAGCCGAGTGTGAAGTTGCTGGGATGAGAATCAGCACCTCCAAATCCAAGGCCATGGTCTTGAGCCGGAAATGGGTGGGGTGCGTTCTCTGGGTCGGCGATGAGGTCCTTCCCCAAGTGGAGGAGTTTAATGTATCTGGAGGTTTTGTTCACAAATGAGGGAAAAATGGAGCGGGAGATCGATAGACGGATTGGTGGGGCGCTGTACCGGTCTGTTGTGGTGAAGAGAGAGCTGAGCCGAAAGGCGAAGCTCTCGATTTACCGGTCGATCTACGTTCTTACCCTCATCTATGGTCACGAACTCTGGGTGGTGACCGAAAGAACGAGATCACGGATACAAGCGGCTGAAATGAGTTTCCTCCGTAGAGTGTCTGAGCTCTCCCTTAGCGATAGAGTTAGAAGCTCGGTCATCCGGAGGGGGCTCAGAGTAGAGCCGCTGCTCCTCCACATCGAGAGGAGTCAGTTGAGGTGGCTCGGGCATCTGGTCAGGATGCCTCCTGGACGCCTCCCTGGTGAGGGTTTTCGGGCATGTCCCACCGGGAGGAGGCCCAGGGGAAGACCCAGGACACGCTGGAGGGACTAAGTTTCTCGGCTTGCCTTGGAGCGCCTCCCAGGCCATTCCTCCCGAGGAGCTGGACCAAGTGGCTGGGGAGAGGGAAGTCTTGGTCTCATTGCTCAAGCTGCTGCCCCCACGACCCGACCCCTGATAAGCAGAAGAAAATGGATGGATGGATGGATGGATGGATGGACGGAAAGAACTTTAGAACCTCATTTCTGCTTAGGCTGTTTTGATCCAGTCGAGCTTTCGGAATTATCAAAAAATTTTGCCTCATCTAAACCTTCAACTTGTATGTTGGACCCAATCCCAACCAAATGATTTAAGGAAGTTTTCCATTTGGTTCCTGGCCCCATTTTGGATATGATGAATTTATCCTTAGTAAACGGATGCCTACCACGATAATTTTAACTAGCTGTAATCAAACCTTTACTCAAGAAACCTTCCCTTGATCAAGATGACTTAGTGAATTACAGACCTATATCTAACCTTAATTTCTTGTCCAAAGTCTTTGAGAATATAGTTGATAATCAAGTCTGTGAGCATCTAAACAGTAACGAGCTGTTTGAAGAGTTTCAGTCAGGTTTTAGAGCTCATCATAGCACTGAAACAGCACTGGTGAAGGTTACTAATGATATTCTCATGGCCTCAGATAATGGACTGGTGTCTGTTCTGGTTTTGTTAAATCTCAGTGCTGCTTTTGACACAGTCAATCATAATATTCTCTTGAACAAGTTGCAGGGATCAGAGGAACAGCACTAGGCTGGTTTAAATCATATTTGTCTGATAGATTCCAGCTTGTTTATCTAAATGATAAATCTTCTTCACTCTCAAGGGTTACTTGTGGAGTTCCACAGGGTTCTGTGCTTGGACCAATTCTTTTCACCATATATACTCAGCAAAAAAATAAAAACGTCCTCTGACTTTCAACTGTTTTTACTTTCAGTAAACTTCATGTGTGTAAATATTTGTATGATCACTAAAAGAGTCAACACCATAAGACATAAAATAAAAATGTTTCACAGACATGTGATTAACAGAAATAGAATAATGTGTCCTTGAATGAAGGGAGGCTCAAAATCAAAAGTACCAGTCAGTATCTGGTGTGGCCACCAGCTGCTTGAAGTACTGCAGTGCATCTCCTCCTCATGGACTGGACTGGACCAGATTTGTCAGTTCTTGCTGTGAGATGTTACCCCACTCTTTCACCAAGCCACCTGCAAGTTCCTGGACATTTCTGGGGGGAATGGCCTTAGCCCTCACACTGCGATCCAACAGGTCCCAGACGTGCTCAATGGGATTGAGATCCGGGCTCTTCGCTTGCCATGGCAGAACACTGACATTGCTGTCATGCAGAAACTCACGCACAGAACGAGCAGTATGGCTGGTGGCATTGTCCTGCTGGAGGATCATGTCCGGATGAGCATGCATAAAGGGTACCACATGAGAGAGGAGGATGTCTTCCCTGTACCGCAAGGCATTGAGATTGCCTGCAATGACAACAAGCTCACTCCGATGGTGATGTGATATACTGCCCCAGACCATGACGGACCCCCCACCTCCAAATCGATCCGCTCCATGGTACAGGCCTCGGTATAACGCTCATTCCTTCGACGATAAACACGAATCCGTCCATCACCCCTGGTGAGACAAAACCGTGACTGATCCTGTCTGGTCCAGCGAAGGTGGGTTTGTGCCCATAGTTGGCGTTGTTGCTGGTGATGTCTGGTAAGGACCTGCCTTACAACAGGCCTACAAGCCCTCAGTCCAGCCTCTCTCAGCCTATTGCAGACAGTCTGAGCACTGATGGAGGGATTGTGTGTTCCTGGTGTGACTCGGGCATTTGTTGTGGCCATCCTGTACATGTCACGCAGGTGTGATATTCGAATGTACCGATCCTGTGCAGGTGTTGTTACACGTGGTCTTCCACTGTGAGGATGATGAGCTGTCCTTCCTGTCTTTGGCGTCTCACAGTGCGGACATGGCAATTTATTGCCCTAGCCACATCAGCAGTCCTCATGCCTCCCTGCAGCATGCCTAATGCAGATTCACGCCGATGAGCAGGGACCCTGGGCATCTTTATTTGGGTTTTTTTCACAGTCTGTAGACAAGTCTCTTTAGTGTCCTGCGTTTTTAGAACTGGGACCTTAAATGCCTACTTTCTGTAAGATGTTAAGGTCTTAACGACCATTCCACAGGTGCATGTTAATTAATTGATTATGGTTAATTGAACATGCATGGAAAACATTGTTTAAACCCTTTACAATGAAGATCTGTAAAGTTATTTGGATTTTTACAACATTATTGTTGAAATACACAGTCCTGAAAAAGGGACGTTTCTTTTTTGCTGAGTTTATATGCTCCCAGTTAGTAGAATCATTAGACAGCATGAGATAAATTTCCACAGCAATGTCGATGATACACAACTACATTATCCCAGTCAGTTAGGTAGATTACAGGCATGTCTGGAAGACATAAAAACATGGATGACCCTAAACTTTTTGCTCTTAAATTCTGACAAGACAGAAGTGGCTGTCTTTGGACCACAAGTTCTAAAAAAGAAACTGATTAGTCAATCACTTCATCTGGATGGCATTAAATTGGCCCCCAGTAATAACGTAAAGAACCTTGGCGTTATTTTTGACCAAGACATGACATTTAAATCCCATATTAAACAGGTTTCAAGGATTTCTTTCTTTCACCTCCGGAATATTGCAAAAATTAGAAACATCTTGTCCAGGAGTGATGCTGAGAAACTAGTCCATGCATTTGTTATCTCAAGGCTGGACTACTGTAATTCTTTACTATCAGGTAGTCCACAAAATGCCATTAAAAACCTTCAGTTGATCCAAAATGCGGCAGCAAGAGTTCTGATGAATATTAATAAGAGAGATCACATTTGTCCGGTTTTAGTTTCCCTTCATTGGTTCCCTGTTAAATCCAGAATAGAATTTAAGATCCTTCTTCTTACATACAAAGCCCTTAATAATCAAGCTCCATCATACATCAGAGATCTAATTGTTTCATATGTTCCCAACAGAGCACTTCGCTCTCAGACTGCAGGTTTACTTGTAGTTCCTAGGATTTCTAAAAGTAGAATGGGAGGCAGATCTTTTAGTTATCAGGCTCCTCTCCTGTGGAACCAGCTCCCAGTTTTAGTTCGTGAGGCAGACACTCTGTTTACTTTTAAGGCCAGGTTTAAAACTTTCCTTTTTTATAAAGCTTATAGTTAGAGTGGCTTAGGTCATCCTGAACTATCTCTGTAGTTATGCTGCTATAGGCTTAGACTGCTGGAGGACAGACTGACCAATTTTCTTCACTCTGCTACTTCCTTTTCTACTACTACTCTCCAGTTTTATTACAGTACAATCTGTTATTTCGACTGTTAACTTTTTTTTCTCTCAGTGTTATTTTCTCCATAGAAGATATACCTGGTCTGGTATCCTGCTTGGCTCCAATGCCCTGTTGGACGGGGGGCATCGACTGGGATGATGCTCCCAGTAACTGAACATCCACCGTCTCATGTTTTCAACTTTTTACTTTCTGTAACATAGAAAGTACTCTTATATCAGATCTTCTGTTCCTACTGTGTCTCTGCTCTGTCTTCTCAAACCCCCAGACGGTCGTGGCAGATGGCCGCTCCTACTGAGCCTGGTTTTGTTGGAGGTTTCTTCCTGTTAAAGGGGAGTTTTTCCTCTCCACCGTCGCTACATGCTTGCTCAGTATGAGGATTTCTGAAGGATTCCTATGGTTGGAAATTCTGCATCAACGGGGCCCAACCTCACGCCAATGACTGACGGAATCTGCTGGGATTCCTTAAATGGGATTACTTCCACGAGGACCCCCTGCGCGTGGTGCAGCAGCTCAGAGTACAACTAGTACTTCTCCCTGCTGTACTGGATTTTGTATTCACTTATTTTAACATTGTTTTCTAGCTGCTACTAGACGTCATTAGCTCTCTTCTGCTTTGAAAGGAAGGCCGCCTAACCTCACAGTGCTTACAAATATAGGTCACCTCTGCGCTAGAACGTCTGAAGTATTCATGGAATTGTTTTTTTTGTAATAATTCTGATGTATGACCCACCCGAGGTAAAAAAACAATTTCAACCTCTCAGGCTAAATTTCAACACCATCCTACCACACTGCTTCTGATTCAAATTATCCATGCTAATCAATTATACTATTATAACTGTGGATACAATAAACACTTTCGTTAAACCACTCAGAAAGCAAATAAATGGCAACTTACCATTCAAAGCTACATTTCAAAACCCAAGACAGAGCCATCTCCATCAAAAACAGTCTAACATCCACAGCAGTCCAGCAATGTCCTCCTTTTAGATAGTTAGTCCACAACAAGTCTTATATCCGAAATACAACATCATGTGCCGCTCAAAATCTTTATAATTCCCTTCCTTGTGTATTTCTCACAAAATATAATCAGAACTACCGTTAGCATGCAAGTTAGCCTAATAATAACACAGCACACTTCTTTTTGTTCTTGTTCTCATTCTTTGTGTTTATAAACGGTCTGCAAACAATAAATTGGTGCATTACCACCACCGACTGGTATGTCTGGCTCAGCAGAACAAAGCCTGATTAATTCTAGGTGGGCATTTAACACAGACAAACCCCTGGAATCCTAACATATTGGTGTAAAAAAAGCACAAAATAATCTGGGTTGATGTTTCACAGAAAAGACGAAAAAAAATGTCTGAAGTGTATGTAAATATCTGGTTTCAACTGTAGTTTACCTTTGGGATAAATAAAGTATTTTTGAATTAATGGGAGTTGAATTAAAAGTAGGCCTCCAAACCGGATCAGTTGAGGCCCACGTCTGCCACCGGTGCTGTTGACCCACAGGGTGCCATTGGAAATTGGACTACTGTTGGTCGACGGAGGAGAGGACAAAGGCAGGGAGATAAGAGGAAATTCAAGAGTGTGGAATTGACAGTTGGGACTATGACAGGTTAAGTTAGTAAGCTGGTGGTGATGGTGCAGAGAAGGAAGGTGGATATTCTGTGTTCAGGAGACCAGGTGGAAAGCTAGCAAAGCTAGAAGCTTAGGAGGTTCCAGTTCTACCATGCTGTAGATGGAAAGAAAAATGGAGTACGAGTTATCTTGAAGGAGGAGTTTGTTTGGAACGTTCTGAAAGTGACAAGAGTGTCAGATAGGCTGAAGCTTGAAACGGAAGAATTAATGATCAACGTTGTTAGCGGTCATGCCGCAAAGGTAGGATGTGAGTTAGAAGAGGCAGGAACTTACTGTAGGGTGACTTATAAGAGTGGAGGTATTAGCACTCCGGTGGACTACATCTTATGTAGACATTGTGATCTGAAGGAGATTAGTGACTGCAAGGTAGTGGTAGACAGCATAGGATGGTGGTCTGTAGGATGAAACTGATGGTGAGGAAGGTGAAGAGAACAAAGGCAGAGCAGAGGACCAGGTGGTGGAAACTGAACAAAGAGGAGTGTTGTGAGGTTTTCAGGGAGGAATTGAGGAAGGCTCTTGGTGGCCTGGAGGTGCTACCAGATGACTGGAAAGCTACAGCTAATGTGATTAGAGAGACTTGGTGGTGGAACGAAGTCCAGGAGCATATACAGAGAAAAAAGTTAGCTAAGGAGAAGTGGGACACTGAGAGGACTAAGGAGAGTAGACAGGAGTACAGGGAGAAGCAGTGATGAAGGTAGATGTGGCAAAGGCCAAACAAAGGGAGTAGGATGACCTGTATGCTAGGTTTGACAGTAAGGAGGGAGAGAATAAAGAAATGAAGAGCTGATGAATGAGGAAAATGAGAGAGAACGTAGAGTAGAAGAGGCGACTATTGTGGATCAGGAGGTAGCTGAGATTAGTAAGGATAAAGTGAGGAAAGCTTTGAAGAGGGTAAAGGCAGTTTGTCCTGTGGATGTAAGGAAGTGCCTAGGAGAGGCGGCAGGAGAGTTTTTGACTAGATTCAACAAGATATTGAAGACTGAGAAGATGCCCAATGAATGGAGGAAAAGTGTCCTAGTGCAAGCAAGATGTACGGAATTGTGGCAACTGTTAGGTAAAATAATAATGTTGTATTATTATTTTCTTAGGGTGTCTTTCTAATGTACTTTTTAAATGTCATTTTGGTTTCAGTCACATGCTCATTTGCATGACATCCTGTTCTTTTAATATGTTAATAAAGTGTGACTAAATAAAGAGAGACTGCAGGGGGGTGCTCTTCGAGACCAGAGACTAGGACACTGGGAGGCTGAGAACGGACACACACGGTTGGCTCATTCCTTATAGTATTTTCCTGGTCTCCCTCTGCAGAACTGATTATCCACATCTACCTCTGCAGAGCTTATTGACTCCATATTCTCTGCGACCCTTGTGTGTGATTCTTTTTAGGTCAACCACTTTTTTAACCTAACATCTTGGTGCCGTGACTCAACGTACGGAGCACTCCCGCTGGTGGTCTCCATCGAAGGACTGTTATTGACGTCCAGATCGCTGAATTGCTGCACTGGCCGGCTGCATAACTTCCACGAGGACCCCTTGCGCGTGCTCCCTTGCGATCGATTCGGTTTGAATCACTCGCTTAGGGGGGAGATTGTGAGTACGTCTTTTTTGTGCAACTTCACATAAAAATAAAAATAAACAATTCTAAGATAGTCAGGGTATATTCTGCTGTTTGGGCCTAAAGGACGCTTTAGCTTCTCTGATAAAATATCAGGTGTTGATCCTTAAGTGATTAACGCGTTAATTACTACAGCAAAAGGGTGTAACGGACGAGGTTTGTGAACCGGTCCACGTTGCTGGGAAACGGTTGTAACGGGTTAGGTTTGCGAGCCAATCCACCTCGCTGGGAAATAAAGCACGCCAGTGTATGGGAGTAAAAACACAAACAGCAAAATCAATACGATATACCGCACCCCAGGTGGGTAGAGTAAGATAGGCACAGGACATAATCTTTATGTATGCCAGTCCAACCTGAAACTTAACGGTGTTAACGTACGGTTTGACGTGCACTACAAGAGACGTTCTGTTCGGAATTATAGGTTACACAACACATCCTTAGATTAAGAAAGCCATAAAACGGCTCAATCTAGTTGCACAAAAGAGACACTTAGAGTAAAAACTATACGATCCAGTTTTAGCAGAATTTGATTACAATTAAAAATCTCAAATAAATGACCAAAAAATTATTTTAATTAATAAAAGAATAAATGACTAACTTTAACTCATCGACAGACTAATTTAATAGTTCTTGCTTTTTCATTCACCTTAATCTTAATATTAATAATTGTCGTTATCCTCCTAGAACTATTTGGTATTCTAACACTAGACTTTACCAGACCAATTAATAGAACCCAATAAGGGTTATATAAAAACAACGCAAAGATGGGAAACGATGTTTCCACCGACAAATTAGAGGGAGATTCAAAGTATATGCATAAAAAGGACTCCGAAAATCTTCAGTTTCTGACAAAATGGTGCAAAAAGTATAAAGTAGACGGGAAACTTAAAGGAAATCAATGGAAAGAACTGGTATGTGTTCTCGAAGCAAAAACACTTATCGCTAAAGGTCAAAAGAAAAAACTTAAACAGACACAGTTAAAAATAGCACGTGTGGGCTGATGAAACAGAAAAAAGGAAGCAAAATATACAAAACAGGAAGAAAAACAAAGGCTCTAAAGATGAGGCTTTTCTTATGAAAAAGCTCGGTGACAAACTCACACTGTGTCTTCCTCCTTATGCACCTCTACCTACAGCCCAGACAGACCCCCTTGGGGCTGTTGGAGGAGTACCTTATGCACCTCCACCAACACCCCCATCAGACCAGCCGGGGGCTTTAGGGGAAGGTCTATATCCTCCTGTTCCAAGAGATCAATTTGCAATTGAAGAAAAAACAGATGGTACCACAACAAAACAAAGACTTAGAATTACAAAGAAGTCAGGTCCAAAACAATCTGAGGATAAGTCTTATGAGAGTGAACCAGAGGACTCAATAGATGTTAACCCTATGATTCAAGAACCATCTGCCGATGGCACTCCGAGATATGTTTTTAGACCATGGTCACTTAAAGACGTTAAAGAGGTTGTAGAACAAATCACCAGCCATAAGGAGGATCCAGAAAAATTGACAGAGGATATGGTTGATGTGGTCAAATCCTACCGGTTAAACGGTCATGAATTAGGACAGGCTATGGCTACATCGTTGGGAAAAGACTGGCACCATGTAGGAGGAAATTACACAGGAAGAGATGCTGCCGGAGTTGTGTTACAATTTCAGAATGATTTCCAGGGAGCACTAAAGCAACAATTTGATGCAGTAGCGGTTAAAGTTCGTGCACAGTTTAAAAAGAAACCAGATTATGGCCATATGGCCTCCATAAAACAGAAGCCTGGGGAAACTGTAGATGATTTTAAATACAGATACCAAAAAGAACATGATATCCACAGTGGCCTAACTAAAGAGGGTGGTGATGAGACCCCATATATGCGGCATTTGTGTAATGGTCTGCTACATAGTTTCCACCCCACTATCACTAATTGGATTAAAAATCACCTTCTGACATGGGAAACTTGCGACCTTACTACCCTTATGGCCAATGCAAGTTTTGCAGAAGGTGTCATGAAAAGAAAGGGGAAGAAACCAAAACCTCCAGACTCCGACACACAGGTATTTCACACCCAGCTTGAAGACGATGAGGGGGAAGTTTATTATCAAAGTGACAACCACAACAAAGGAAGGGGGTTTAGACCACGAAGGAATACACATCATTACACACCCCAGGGTTCATGGAGACATCAAGGTGGCCACACTGCCCCCACGTGTTGGATCTGCGGGAAAGTAGGCCACATTTCAAATGAATGTAGCAGAGGCAGAGGCCAAGAAGGGGGCAGAGGGCGAGGTCAGATCCATACACAGGGTCCAACTGCCCCAGACCACTCGCGGTTCACACAGCAATGACTAGATACTTTTACCGCCTCTAATGAGGTGGTGGATTGCTGTGGCGCCTGGGAATTACTTAATGTTCTGAAAGAGAAGCCTTACATAACACTTAAAATTAATGAACAAATGGTAGAGCTCCTTTGTGACACTGGAGCTTGCAGAACAGTGATCTCCTCTGGCGTTAATCTGCCAGAATCTAAAGAAAGCATTTTGGTCAAATCAGCAGATGGTGCTACTACGCACTCATTTTTATCTAAACCAGTGTTAATAACAGATCCAAAAACTAGGTTTAGTTCTAAAAACTCAATAGTCATTTCACCACAATGTCCACTCAATTTGTTGGGCAGAGACTTAATGTCAGCCCTAAAAATCTCAATTATCCCAGTGGGAGACGGCATGAGAGCTGTGAGAACAGGAAAGGATGACATTTACCTAAATACAACTCATAGACCACAGGGACTCGGTCTGTACTATTTTTTACGAGTTGAACCTAAAGAAAACCTTAAAGATACAACAACAATGATGGACACAGCTTTGCAGGTAGTTCCTGAACCTGACAAACAAATCATGCCTACATCACAGTTACATGTGACTATGGCTCTGAGGCCTGAACCTGATCCCAAGTTCCAAGACTATTTTATGCAACTCTCACCTGCTGTAGTGTTCACCTCACACATCATTACTGATGGAAAATCTGTTTCAGCTGCCTCAGTAACACTGTCTACCAGCCTTAAACCATTCTTCAATTTGCCTACAGATCCGCATATATCCCTGACAAAAAGCAGTACATCACGTTGGAAAGATTTGGGATATATGGTGCGAAAAGAAAATAACGCCACAGATTTTAAAACTTTGCAAGAAAAATAAAGAAGATCATTGGCAATTCAGTGAATCCACAGGTTTATATAGACTGCCCCTTATCATGCCACTCCACTGCACCACTCAAGTTGCACCACTAGAATGACCAGAAGCAGAAACCATTTTATTGACTGAAGAGGAAGAAAAGCAACTCAAAGAAGTCCCTGACACATTATGGTCTAAAAGCCCCACTGATGTGGGCCTACTCTCATCCATTGCTCCCGTTCAAATAACTGCTAAATCACATTTTACACCCAGAGTGAGACAATATCCGCTCTCTGCGGAAGCAGAGTTAGGAATTACACAGACCACAGATAAGGAACTTATAGATCAGACTGTTTTGAAAGACATGCAAACAACCGCTCCCTCTTCTGAAAAACAATTATGGAAAACAAAAGGTGCCATTCTAAACGAAAATAGACTTTATGAAGTTCGTAATAAACCCATCCTACCTAAATCACTGTTTAAAGCTGCTGCGCTTGAGAGCCATGGGCCTTGCCATGTCTCCACAGGGGGGATGGTATCAATAATACAGCAACACTTTACAACATACAACCTTGAAACATACTTAAAACATTTTTGCAAGACATGCCTAACATGTATCAAACACAACCCACAAGGGAATATGAGACCCAAGCGAGGCCAATTTCCTCAACCAGCCTACCCATTCCACACAATCCACATGGATTTCATTGAACTGACACAGAGCGGCTCATACAAATATTGCTTAGTAATAATTGATGCTTTCTCCAAATGGCCGGAAATAATTCCCACTGCAAAGAATGATGCTCTAACAGTGGCAAAAGCACTATGTAAAACTATGATTGCAAACCATGGTATTCCACAAGTAATATATTCAGATAATGGACCACATTTTGTGAATGAGGTTATTCAAAATATGGCAAAACATTTAGACATCCAACTAAAAAATCATTGTGCCTATCACCCCCAAAGTGCAGGTTTAGTAGAAAGACATAATGGGACCATCAAAAGCAGACTCAGGAAATGCATTGCAGAGACTAGAAGACCATGGCCTGAGTGTTTGGACCTAGTAAAACTTTACATGAGAATCACGCCAACAAACCAAGGTTTAACACCTTTTGAAATCATTTATGGCAGACCTTACAGGTTACCTCTAGTTGCGCCTGCTTTGCAAAAAGCAGACGAAGAACTCACATTAGCTGATCACATGAGGAAAATTATCCTAGCCAAAGAAGTGCAAAACGCACACAATCTGCCTATCTCTGCTTCTGTTTTGCAGGATCCTGAAAAGCCAATCAAACCTGGAGACTGGGTTTTCATCAAGGTGATTAAAAGGAAGAATTGGATGAGTCCCCGCTGGGAAGGACCTTTTGAAGTCCTGTTGACCACGCCCACGGCTGTGAAAATCGCTGAGAGACCCTCGTGGATACACATCTCACACTGCAAATTGCAAAGGCAATTAGGGGACTAGACACGGGACAGTGCGGAAGTCTGGGCTACAAAGGACAGAGTGACCAATAGGGCCTCTGGTCTCAAACCCAGCAGAACAGCATCCCTGTCCCCTTAGAGGTCAAACCTCTGTTTTGGAGGGCTAGTTCTGTTATTTGCCTCTAGCCAACATGAAACTAGTTTGGCTCCACTCCTGTCTGGCAGTTTGCCTGCCTCTATTCCACTGCTTTTTCCTCACACCTGATGACGCCCAGACATCAAAGGAAAGAAGAGCTAAAATTCTAACCCACCATGCGTTCAAGAACACCTGGTACCAAATAGTACCAAACAGTCTGTTCCAACAACTGTTGGAACAGACTGTTCCACCTTACCTCACTGCTGCACTGCTGAGAACAACAGGACATGGTCCCAGCATGGTGACTTTTCCAAAAAAAACGAATGCTTCAGTTGCCAAAGGAATCAACTTACTACGCCTTACTGGAAAAGACACTTTCTGTTTTTCAGTCCCTTGTAACAACAAACATGCATTTTTAGAAAATTCCATCTGTGAGGACACGCTACCCTTGTCAGCGACCCAGACGAAAATGATGCGTATTAACCACTGGATGACGATTGGAAACACATCTGTGCCAAGATACATAACCCTCAACACCACTCGACTTCAAGACAAGATAAGTGGTTTCAAAACCACTGTCAAAAGAGGAACCCATCTCCTAGAGGTTCCCTCCCAATTTGGCATGGGAACGCCTGACGGATACATCTGGAAGTGTGGTCACACTTTCTACCTCTACCTACCTAAGGATTGGTGTGGCACCTTCTAAACCTACAGAGCTGAATAAACAGGAATTCAACCCTCCACAAGTGTTCAACCCATTCTCTGACAATGGTGGACGAAAACCTCTCTACAGTGATGCAAAAGGAATCTTCCACACCATGTTCCCACCTGTTGGAGTTGCAAGCCTGACAAAACGGATGAACGAGGTTTGGTGGACTTTGGAAAACATCACAGACATCCTTGCTGAAATGTCCAACCTGCTGGCCAACGATCCTGAAAAACTGGCGATGAAGACCATGCTGATGCAACATCGGGTAGCTCTGGACACTCTTTTTGCTTCTGAAGGTGGACTTGGTACTGTAATTGGTGAACACTGTTGTACTTACATTCCTAGTACACATGATAATTGGACTCTCATTCATGACCGGGTGCAGGGATTAACTGACTTTTTAAAATCACAAGAAAGCAGTAATGGACAATGGGATCTCATGGGCTGGTTGACAACTGGCAGGTGGTATCAGGTTCTTTTAAAAATAGCTATGCCATTCATTGTAATTTTGATACTTTTCTGCATTATTGTTAGTTGTGTTCTCCCATGTATAAAACAAATGATGAATAAGATGATAACTAACACAATGGTCCAATACTCTCTTCTTAATCAGAGGCTTGAAGATGAAGACAGAAATGAAGAAGAAGATTAACATGTGTAAAAACCTTTTTATGATTCCATTAATCTAAACTACTGTTCAGGTAGCGATTAATTGGATGATGTCTAGGTGAAGCTCGCATTAATATCTTTTTGAAATTGCTACTTACTTTTGCAATTTATTTGTTGTATGTCTTATTATTATTATGTTTTTTTTTTTTTTTTTTTTTATTTGGGATGCTACTTATTTTGCAACCTTTTGTTGTCTGGTTTTTATGATTCTTATATTTTTACATTATTGGAGTTGTTACCTATTTTACAACTTTTTGTTGTTCATGATCACATTTAAAAACCACATTTCAGGGGGGAAATGTTAGGTAAAATAATAATGTTGTATTATTATTTTCTTAGGGTGTCTTTCTAATGTACTTTTTAAATGTCATTTTGGTTTCAGTCACATGCTCATTTGCATGACATCCTGTTCTTTTAATATGTTAATGAAGTGTGACTAAATAAAGAGAGACTGCAGAGGGGGTGCTCTTCGAGACCAGAGACTAGGACACTGGGAGGCTGAGAACAGACAGACACGGTTGGCTCATTCCTTATAGTATTTTCCTGGTCTCCCTCTGCAGAACTGATTATCCACATCTACCTCTGCAGAGCTTATTGACTCCATATTCTCTCCGACCCTTGTGTGTGATTCTTTGTAGGTCAACCACTTTTTTAACCTAACAGCAACTACAGAGGAATAAAGCTCATGAGTCGTGCAAGGAAGCTGTAGGAAAGAGTGGTGGAAGTTAGGCTTAGGTCAAAAGTGAGCATTTACATGCAGCAGTATGCTTTCATGACAAGAAAGTGTACTACAGATGTAATTTTTGCTTTAAGGATGCTGATGGAGAAGTACAGAGAAGGTCAGAGGGAGCTTCATTGTGCCTTTGTAGATTTAGAGAAAGCGTATGACAGGGTGCTGAGAGAGGAGCTGTGGTATTGCATGAGGTGGTCTGGAGGGGCAGAGAAGTATGTTCAAGTGGTGCAGGACATGTATGAGAGCTGTGAGACAGCAGTGAGGTGTGCTGTACGAGTATCAGAGGAGTTCAAGGCGGAGGTGAGACAGCATCAAGGACCGGCTCTGAGCCACTTCTTGTTCTTGTTTCTTGTTCTAGAAAGGAAGCTGGACTGCTGCAGGCTCACTGCGGCGAAACGGTAGAGGTGAGTATAAAAAAATCATCCACAGGGAAAACACGGCAAGGCAGATTAGTGCCACTAACCTGCTGCTCGAGGGTCTGCGTTGAGGCGATGTTGTAGGAGGCAAGCAGAGCCTGACCAGCGGTCACGTGGGAGGGAGCTTGGGGTTCCCAAGTTCTCCTCTTCGGACAATGCCGTGGGCAGAAATGCTTGCAGACTTGAGTAGCAGTGAATCGAATCAGGATGGGGCAGGCGAGACAGCGAGGTCAAGGTAAACAAGCAAGGATCATACACGAAGAGGCAGAAGGGGTTTATCTCATCCAAGGGGCAAGGCTGGGATTGGAGTCGAAAAGCTGAGAGCAGGTCCGGTTTCCGGGAGACAGAAAGGCAGAAAGGAGCCAACTGGGGTGAGACGAAAAACTTTTGAATCTGAGAGGCAAAAGCAAGGTCATACACAGGCAGAGCAAAAAACATGGAACTTGAAGAACGCTGGACTTCTACTTGCCACAAAGGTTTTCGATAATCTGGCAGGGGAGTGGAGAGTGAGGAGAGCTTAAGTAGTGGTGAGTGCAGGTGATGTCAATGAGCTAATGAGGTTGATGCACAGGTGCACAGCATGAGGCATGATAGCAGGGAGACACAAGTGAGGAGGAAGTGCAAATGAAACGTGGGCCATGACAGGAGTCTCCATTACTGAAAGTAAAAACAGTTGAAAGTCAGAGGACTTCTTTTTTTGCTGAGTTTGTCAACTAAGTCTTTCATTTTACAACTGTTCCTTGATACACTTTGTCTTTGGTAGTTAACCTAGCAAAGATTAGTGACAATCATGTTCTAGCAAATTATGAAGAAAACCTTTGTGATACTTCAACTCCCATTCTGAATTAAGTTTATTGGCTGAGCAAATAATCTTGCATTGTTAAAGAAAATATATTTTGTTTTGATTTCTTTAGAGTTATTAACCTCTTTTTGACTCAAACTTGATATTTTAGTTCAACGCTAAGCTTTCTTTTTACTCACAGGAACTTCAAATCAACTGACAAATCTCATCAAATTCTGGACTGGATGGGAGATTCTGTCAAACAGTCTCAATGTGAAAATAGATTTCAGACATCCCACTGCCGCCACCTGCTATGTGACCCTATGCATTCCATGCCATTATATAGACTATTTGACCTTTAAGGGGGGGCATCCTTGTCTGCATTGAAACCTGCGATGCAGGGTTTGGCCTTATTTAGGTATTTCGTCCTCTAATACATAACTCTATGCTGTTGTGTAGAAGTTGTTGTTCAAGGTTTGAATTTACAGTATTTACGGAATTTATGGAATTTACAATATTTGCTGTGCTTCTCTTCAGCCTATATATATAGGCAATCTCTTCCAAGTATCACATTAGTGATGAGGTGAACTTTCTTTGACCAAAGAGTCACATGCATGTTGATCCAAATAAACTACAAAACAGATCGGTTTACTGTGGTGTTTTATTTTATAATACATGTCCCACCTTCAGTTTTATTTTAACATTTTAATGTTCTACATAAACTTGCAAATATTCAATCTTGGAACACAAACACTGCAAACTGACAAACAGTTTTCTCATTGTTTAGAAATTATCAATTGAGATTTTATCAACTGTCTAATTTCCCACTTACCAAATTCTTCAGTATTTAGATTAAAAAGCTGTCCTTTAATAAGCAATTATTTATAGTTGAGTTTATATAGGCCTTTTATTTAAAAATAATTTTTAACAAATTGAACAGCTGCAATGTAGATGTCCCAAACAACCGGGATTCAGCTCTTGGATTAACACTTCATGTAAAGGTGCCATTTGTTCCTCTGTCAATATATAGCCAGTGTTTGGAACGGCGATGTTTGAATGGTTCTGGTGAGACAGTCCACTTTCCTTCCAGTCAATGTCTGGATCCTGGAAACCCTACAACAAACAAAAAATAGAAAAGAATAACTATATACAAGAAATATTGAAGGCTAAAATTAGCATCTTTACCTGTGTGTTTTCTGGTACAGGAAAATGGTGATGTGTGTAATAAAAGTCCCACAGTTGGTTGGGGCTTATGTTGGCTTCTATTCATAGTGGATGACTGCCTCAATCACTGCAAAATGTATTAAAATGATCCTGCAGGCGAGCCAGAAACACGTACTGTAATGGTCAATAATCAACAGCTTCATGGTGGAAGAACAATAACCAGGACTATATCTTCATGAGGAAAACACCTGACACTCAAAATTGGCAGAAGCAATGAGAGTGCATCTACATGCACAGTGAATGACTCTGAACAGTGACCTTAGAATTGGAAGATTGCGATGATTGAGTCACGCCTGCCAGTTTGGTGGGGTGGGATTGAATTAGGAAAAGCATTTTAGAGGTACTGGCATTCTACAAATTTGTATTTACAGTGGGGAGAATAAGTATTTGACACATCAGCATTTTTATCAGTAAGGGTATTTCTAAGTGGGCTATTGACACAACATTTCCACCAGATCATCATTATGTTGATTTTGTGTTGTTTTCTATTATCTTAGAGATTCTTATTTCTTACACAAATAGAAGAGATGTTCTTTACATTTTATTTTTGGTCACGGTTTCGGCGTCCACTGCCGTGACCACCAGATGTTGCCATCAAGCCAAATATCTAATTCATACAAAGATTTCAAAACATTCAAGTATACACGTTAAGTCATAATGAATAAAGTGAAATGACACAGGGAATAAGTAATGAACACACTTTAATTAATACTTTTTTAGAAAAGCCTTTGTTGGTGATAACAGCTTCTAGACGCCTCTTGTATGGAGAGACGAGTCATCTGCATTACTCAGGAGTGATTCTGGCCCATTCTTCCACACAAACGGTCTTTAAATCTTCAAGGTTCCTTGGGCCTCTTTTATGAACTTTGATCCTCAGCTCGCTCCATAGATTTTCCATTAGATTTACGTCAGGTGTTTGACTGGGCCATTCAAGCAACTTGATTTTCTTTCTTTGAAACCAATTCATTGTTTCCTTGGCCTTGTGTTTGGGATCATTGTCTTGCTGAAATGTGCACCCTCTTTTCATCCTCACCTTTCTGGTAGATGGCAGCAGATTTTTATCCAGAATGTCCCGGAACATTTCTCCATTAATCCTCCCTTTAATAATATTAAGTCTCCCAGTACCCTTTGCTGAAAAGCAGCCCCACACTATGATGCTTCCACCCCAAAACTTAACTGTTGGTATGGTGTTCTTGGGGTGAAGGTGTGTAGAATGACATCTGACCATCTGACCACACTATGGTCTCCCAGTAATCCAGAGGCTTCTCCAAATGCTGTTTCGCAATCTTTAACCGAGCCTCAACATACTTTTTGTTCAGCAATGGAGTCTTGCATGGTGAGCGTTCAAAGTAATTTAGCTGAGTCTTGTTGAATTTACGGGAAAAGTAACAAACCAGATGATCATCTCTGTCTTCATCTTCTTGTATTAAAACAGCTCCAGCTACCACACGATTAGCATCCACTTCAAGTTTGAATGCCTTAAGGGGCGTTCACACCAGTCAGCGCGTGCAGGCAGCAGGGCAGCTAGATTACATGCGTCAAGCTGCCCCGCAGCAAGTCGCCCGCATCCAAGAAACTGGTATCGGCGCGTCCACACAGCTGCGTCCACAAGTTGACATCTGTATGCTACTAGTACTACTAATGCAGCACTAGATGTTAACTAGTAGAAATTTATGATGTCACTAGTAGCACTAGTGGTACAGAATTGTCAACTAGTGCACAGTTTTGCCTCACTAGTAAGATGTAGCTGTCCTACTAGTATGCCAAAGTTGTCCTACCAGTGTGCAAAAATGTCTCACATGTTACAGAAATGTTGCACTAGTAGTGTGTAGTCACGCACTAGTAGTGTGTAATTGCATACTAGTGGTGTGCTAGTTGCGAACTAGTGATGCGCAGATGAGCACAAGTACAGCCAAAGCATTTACATGTGACGTTCAGAAGCTCACGAGTGAGACAAACTTTCTTCTACTAGTCACACTAGTAAAAAAACAAAACCGTGCCACTAGTAACACTAGTGAACATTTTTGATCTCACTAGTACTACTAGTAAGGTGTAAAAGTCCCCTACTTGTGCTACTAGTGGATATTTTGCCACTTACTGGTACACATTTAGGCACTTACTAGTAGTACTAGTAGACATGTTGCCCTCTTCTAGTGGTAATAGTGAGATCAAAAGAGTCTCACTAGTGCTACTAGTAGACTTTTTGGCTTTCACTAGTGGTACTAGTAAAACCATAATATTGTGTGTTACTAATGTCCACTAGTGCTAGTAGTGGGCATTCTAGCCTTTACTAGTTAACATGTAAGTTGCAACATGCAGCCACTAGTGTCACTAGTAGGACTAGTGGGCATTTTGAGGCCACTAGTATCAAATCAAATCAAATCAAACTTTATTTATGAAGCGCTTTTCATACAAGAAGTTGCATCACAAAGTGCTTTACAGATTAAAATGACCCCACATAAAACCACCTTCCCTTCCCTCCCCCACAGATTTAAAAGCATGGTCACAGTTATACCCCCCTCCCCCCAACCCATCTCCCATGCACACACACAGTTAAAAGAAAAGGTAAAAAAAGGACATTGGGCCGAGTGCAGATGAACCATGCAAGGAAACGCCATCAGAGGAGCCATCTGCCCCGGCAGCAGTAGATTAACAGCAGCAGCCGAGGCACTGACACAGGGCACCCAGTGGAGGCAAGGCCAAGACCCCCACCTCCACCCAAGCTCCACCCGGAGAGCACCCAGGCAGCTACAACCGACCACCGCTCCCGGGGCATAGGGCTCCCACAGAGGAAACACTGGAACGGGGATTAAGATAAATTAAAGTATAAAAAGAAACGGTAAATTAATGTGCTAAGATTGAAAAGTAAAACTGATACAAATATAATCATATAAAACATCCAAAGCAATTAAACAAACAGTGATAAATAATAATCAGTTAAAAGCTAAGCTAAAAAGGTGAGTCTTGAGCCTGCTCTTAAAAACATGAATGTTCTCTGCAGCCCTGAGGTTCTCTGGCAGCCTGTTCCAGAGGTGAGGGCCATAAAACTGGAAAGACGCCTCGCCATGCTTGTGTGTCCTGACTTTTGGGGTGACAAGGAGACGGCTGCCAGAGGAGCGCAGAGACCGCGAAGGTTTATATGGTAAAAGCAGTTCAGAGAGATAAGAAGGCCCAAGACCATTAAGACACTTAAAAACCATTAAAAGAACCTTAAAGTCGATCCTGAAATGTACGGGGAGCCAATGCAATGATTTTAAGACCGGTGTAATGTGCTCCCGCCTCCTGGTCTTCGTCAGGACACGTGCTGCTGAATTTTGTAGTAGTTGTAAACCTGATATACTCTTTTTGGGAAGACCAGAAAGCAGGGCATTACAGTAATCAATTCTACTGGAGATAAAAGCATGCATCAGTGTCTCCGTATTGGCCCGAGAGAGAATGGGGCGGACTCTGGCGATGTTCTTTAGTTGATAAAAACCTATTTTAGTGATATTTTTTATGTGAGGAATAAAAGTCAGCTCAGAGTCAAAAATCACGCCCAGGTTCTTCACTTGTAAAGAGAGATTAAAAGACAGTGATTGTAGTTTTGGTAAAAGTTTCTCTCTCTGAGCCTCAGGACCGATGACTAAAACTTCAGTTTTGTCCTGGTTGAGCTGGAGAAAGTTTTCTGCCATCCAGGATTTAATGTCTAAAATGCAGTTAAAAAGTGCATCCATTGGCTGTGTGTCATCGGGAGACATGGAGATGTATAACTGTGTATCATCAGCATAACTGTGAAAGTTAACTCCATGTCTCCTGATGACGCTGCCAAGAGGGAGCATATAAAGGTTAAAAAGCACTGGGCCTAAAATTGAACCCTGGGGCACACCACATGTAATCCTGTGGACCCTAGAAGAGCAGGTATCTAAACTTACCATAAAAGTCCTGTCTGTGAGATAGGATGTGAACCATTTGTGAACAGCACCAGAGAGGCCGATCTGTTTTAAACGGGTTAAAAGAATAGTGTGATCCACTGTATTGAAGGCAGCGCTTAGATCCAGTAGAACCAACACTGTCACCTTCTGAGCGTCATAATTTATTCTAAAATCATTTAAAATCTTCAGAAGGGCCCTCTCTGTGCTGTGGTTCACCCTAAAACCAGACTGAAATTTCTCCAGGACATTGTGCTCATTAATAAAATCATTAAGTTGAATTAAAACTAGCTTTTCTAAAACCTTGCTTAAAAATGGTAAGTTAGATACCGGTCTAAAATTATTAAAATCATTAAAATCTAAATTGCTCTTCTTCAGCAGGGGCCTCACTACCGCCCCTTTAAAGGCGGCAGGAAAGACCCCCGTCTGAAGGGAGCAGTTCATCAAGGTTAAAATCTCATCCCTAAAAGATTCATAAAATGGCTTAAAAAATGAAGTGGGAATCGGGTCCAAAACACATGTGGTGGGCCTCACTGAGGAGAAAACTTTATCAAGAGTCCCAGCTTCTACCAGGACAAAACTGTCCAGCGTTTCCTCTGGTAGAGACACACATTCAGATTTGTCTAAAACCATGTTACACTGAGAAGATAAAATATTACATCTGATGGTGTCTACCTTCCCTCTGAAGTGGTCTGCGAACTCCTTACAAAGAGTGTTTGAGGGGGTTTTCTGAAATGCATTAGTAGCTCTGTTAAAAAGTTTATAAATGGTGGAAAAAAGGATTTTAGGATTTTTTTTATTGTCTGATATGATTTTTGAAAAGTAAGCATTTCTTGAATTTCTTACAGCATTATTATAGGATTTGAGAAGTTCTGTGTATAATTGATGGTTTATCGTGGTTTTATTTTTTCTCCATTTTCTCTCTGCCGCCCTGCAGTCCCTCTTTAGTTTTTTAAGATTGTTATTTCTCCATGGCGCTGCAAGTTTTGAATGTGAGCGTTTCACTCTAAGTGGAGCCAGCAGGTCAAGAGCGGACTGAAGTCTTCTGTTAAAATCACTGACGATAAAATCACAGGGGGCAGGTAAGAGAGTAGGAGGAAACTTTTGGAAAACTTCTAGAAAACCTGCAGCCACTTCAGGGGTTAGATGGCGCTTCCTGACAGTTCTCACAGAGGTCTCCTGCTGGATAAAACTGGTGATGTTAAAAAACACGCAGTAATGGTCAGAGACAGCCAAGTCAACAACAGAGGACACACGGGTGGACAGGCCATGCGTGATGACCAAGTCCAGGGTGTGTCCTCTGTTGTGAGTTGGCTGCATGACATGCTGACTAAAGTAGAACTGGTGGGCACTTAACGGCCACTAGTACCACTAGCAGGCACATAGCGGCCACTAGTAGCACTAGTAACACTAAACTTAGAAGCCCCTAGTAGCACTAGTGGGCACTTAATGGCCACTAGTACCACTAGTGGGCACATAGCGGCCACTAGTAGCACTAGTGGCCACATAGCAGCCACTAGTAGCACTAGTGGGCATTTTGAGGCAATTAGTGGGCACTTAACAGCCACTAGTACCACTAGTTGGCACATAGCGGCCACTAATAGCACTAGTAGCACTAGTGGCGCAAAGCTTAGAGGCCACAAGTAGCACTAGTGGGCATTTAGAGGCCACTAGTATCACTAGTACCACTAGTGGCCTCTAAATGCCCACTAGTGCTACTTGTGGCCTCTAAGCTTTGCGCCACTAGTGCTACTAGTGCTATTAGTGGCCGCTATGTGCCTACTAGTGCTACTAGTGGATTCTAAGCTTAGTGCTACTAGTGCTACTAGTGGCCGCTATGAGCCTACAAGTGGTACTAATGGCCGTTAAGTGCCCACTAGTTCTACTAGTGGCCTCAAAATGCCCACAAGTGCTACTAGTGGCCTCTAAGCTTTGCGCCACTAGTTCTACTAGTGGCCTCAAAATGCCCACTAGTGCTA
The DNA here is from genome assembly GCA_963556495.2 of Valencia hispanica. NCBI lineage: Eukaryota > Metazoa > Chordata > Actinopteri > Cyprinodontiformes > Valenciidae > Valencia > Valencia hispanica. The sequence goes on along the minus strand of OY747705.1, from coordinate 4,758,897 downwards.
CTAGTAGCCTCAAAATACCCACTAGTGCTACTAGTGGCCTCGAAATGCCCATAAGTGCTACTAGTGGCCTCTAAGCTTTTCGCCACTGGTGCTACTAGTGCTACTAGTGGCCGCTATGTGCCCACTAGTGGTACAAGTGGCCGTTAAGTGCCCACTAGTGCTACTAGTGGCTTCTAAGCTTAGTGCTACTAGTGCTACTAGTGGCCGCTATGTGCCTGCTAGTGGTACTAGTGGATTCTAAGCTTAGTGCTACTAGTGCTACTAGTGGCCGCTATGAGCCTACAAGTGGTACTAATGGCCGTTAAGTGCCCACTAGTTCTACTAGTGGCCTCAAAATGCCCACAAGTGCTACTAGTGGCCTCTAAGCTTTGCGCCACTAGTTCTACTAGTGGCCTCAAAATGCCCACTAGTGCTACTAGTGGCCTCAAAATACCCACTAGTGCTACTAGTGGCCTCGAAATGCCCATAAGTGCTACTAGTGGCCTCTAAGCTTTTCGCCACTGGTGCTACTAGTGCTACTAGTGGCCGCTATGTGCCCACTAGTGGTACAAGTGGCCGTTAAGTGCCCACTAGTGCTACTAGTGGCTTCTAAGCTTAGTGCTACTAGTGCTACTAGTGGCCGCTATGTGCCTGCTAGTGGTACTAGTGGCTGTTAAGTGCCCACTAGTTCTACTAGTGGCCTCAAAATGCCCACTAGTGCTACTAGTGGCCTCAAAATGCCCACTACTGCTACTAGTGGCTTCTAAGCTTAGTGCTACTAGTGCTACTAGTGGCCGCTATGCGCCTACTAGTGGTACTAGTGGCCGTTAAGTGCCCACTAGTGGCCTCAAAATGCCCACTAGTGCTACTAGTGGCTGCTATGTACCCACTAGTGCTACTAGTGGCCGCTATGTGCCCACTAGTGGTACTAGTGGCCTCAAAATGCCCACTAGTGCTACTAGTGGCTTCTAAGCTTTGCGCCACTAGTGCTACTAGTGGCCGCTATGTGCCTACTAGTGGTACTAGTGGCTGTTAAGTGCCCACTAGTCCTAATAGTGGCTTCTAAGCTTAGTGCTACTAGTGGCCGCTAAGTGCCTACTAGTGCTACTGGTGGCATCTAAATGTCCACTAGTGCTACTGGTGGCATCTAAATGTCCACTAGTGCTACTAGTGTCCTCTAAGTGCCCACTAGTGCTACTAGTGGCCGCTATGTGCCTACCAGCGGTACTAGTTGCCGTTAAGTGCCCACTAGTCCTAATAGTTGCTTCTAAGCTTAGTGCTACTAGTGGCCGCTAAGTGCCTAGTAGTGCTACTGGTGGCATCTAAATGTCCACTTGTGCTACTAGTGGCCTCTTAGTGCCCACTAGTGCTACTAGTGGCAACTAAGTGCCTACTAGTCTTACCAGTGGCCTCAAAATGCCCACTAGTGCTACTTGTGGCCTCTAAGCTTTGTGCCACTAGTGCTACTAGTGGCCCCTATGTGCCTACTAGTGGTACTAGTGGCCACTATGTACCCACTAGTGGTACTAGTGACCGCTATGTGCCTGCTAGTGGTACTAGTGACCGTTAAGTGCCCACTAGTTCGACTAATGGCCTCAAAATGCCCACTAGTGCTACTAGTGGCCGTCAAGTGCCCACTACTGCTACTAGTGGCTTCTAAGCTCAGTGGTACTAGTGCTACTAGTGGCCGCTATGTGCCTACTAGTGGTACTAGTGGGCGTTAAGTGCCCATTAGTTCTACTAGTGGCCTCAAAATGACCACTAGTGGTACTAGTGGGCATTAAGTGCCCACTACTGCTACTAGTGGCTTCTAAGCTTAGTGCTACTAGTGGTACTAGTGGCCGCTATGTGCCTACTAGTGGTACTAGTGGCCGTTAAGTGCCCACTAGTGGCCTCAAAATGCCCACTAGTGCTACTAGTGGCTGCTATGTACCCACTAGTGCTACTAGTGGCCGCTATGTGCCCACTAGTGGTACTAGTGGCCTCAAAATGCCCACTAGTGCTACTAGTGCCTTCTAAGCTTTGCGCCACTAGTGCTACTAGTGGCCGCTATGTGCCTACTAGTGGTACTAGTGGCTGTTAAGTGCCCACTAGTCCTAGTAGTGGCTTCTAAGCTTAGTGCTACTAGTGGCCGCTAAGTGCCTACTAGTGCTACTGGTGGCATCTAAATGTCCACTAGTGCTACTGGTGGCATCTAAAGGTCCACTAGTGCTACTAGTGGCCTCTAAGTGCCCACTAGTGCTACTAGTGGCCGCTATGTGCCTACTAGCGGTACTAGTTGCCGTTAAGTGCCCACTAGTCCTAATAATTGCTTCTAAGCTTAGTGCTACTAGTGGCCGCTAAGTGCCTAGTAGTGCTACTGGTGGCATCTAAATGTCCACTTGTGCTACTAGTGGCCTCTTAGTGCCCACTAGTGCTACTAGTGGCAACTAAGTGCCTACTAGTCTTACCAGTGGCCTCAAAATGCCCACTAGTGCTACTTGTGGCCTCTAAGCTTTGCGCCACTAGTGCTACTAGTGGCCCCTATGTACCTACTAGTGGTACTAGTGGCCACTATGTACCCACTAGTGGTACTAGTGGCCGCTATGTTCCTGCTAGTGGTACTACTGACCGTTAAGTGCCCACTAGTTCTACTAGTGGCCTCAAAATGCCCACCAGTGCTACTAATAGCCGTTAAGTGCCCACTAGTGGCCTCAAAAGGCCCACTAGTGCTACTAGTGGCCGCTATGTGGCCTCTAGTGCTACTAGTGGCTGCTAAGTGCCCAGTAGTGCTACTAGTTGCCGTTAAGTGCTAATAGTGGGCATTTAGAGGCCACTAGTGGGCACCAAAATCTAATGACATCATGTTTCCAAAAGAGTATTTTAAGTGTTCAGGACAGTGAATAATTATGAAGCATAGGCATACACTTGAATCTGAATGTCAAATTCATTATACATTCGACAAACAACCACTGTAGGTTATGTAAAAACATAAGACTACCAGTTACAATTAAAATTTTCTCTTTCCCAAACAGCACTAGCTGTTATTTGCTGTCTCAGCTTAAACTTCCTCATGATAAGAAAGAGATGCCTATAACATAATCATTAATTATTTTCCTCTCAGATATATATTAGTATGACTTAATTCATCATCTATATAGTATATAAATAATAGTTATTTTTAATTATATTATTAATTATCATCATTATTATTGCCAACTACAACAGTGAAAGTTTATCAGGCTTTATAGGGTTAAATTTTGGCTGGGTGGAATTCTTTATGAAGAGCCAATAGCAAGAGGTTTCAGTGCATTCTGTCCACACCTCCTCATTAGCATTTTGTTTAATTAATTCGAGTAGTGCTACTAGTGCACAGTTGGACCCTTACTTGTACTACTAGTGGACATTTTTGCCTTCACTAGTAGTACTCATAAGATCCCAAAAACCCAACTAGTGGTTGCTCTGGCCCTTACAAGTAGTACTAGTGATATCACAAATGTCCACTTGTAGTACTATTGGGATTCGTTTAAGCTTACTAGTACTACTAGTAAGACCCAAAATGTCCACTAGAACTACTAGTGGACATTTTGGCTTTCACTAGTGTGAAAGTGTGCATCCTCGCTGTTACTAGTAGTACTAGTAAGGGAAAACACACCCCACTAGTACTACTAGTGTCCATTTTGTCTCTTACTAGTAGCCCTAGTGAGGTCAAAAATGCCTTACTAGTGCTACTAGTGGGCATTTATGCGCTACTAGTAGGGTCCAGGAGGCTAATAGTGTGTGACACATGCCTACTAGTTGGGTCTAGTTGTGTCACTAGTGCAGCACAGTCGTTTACTAGTAAGGTTTGATTGCATACTAGTAGTCCAAAAGTGCCACCAGTAGTGGAAAAAACGTGACAAGTAAGACACAGTTTTTATACTAGTGCACCCTAGTTGTTATACTAGTGTGCCAAATTGTCTTACTAGTGAGGATGAAGTGTTCACTAGTACATAGATTCAAAGTTGGATATCAAAGATATCTAATAAATGCTCAAATGGCTTTCCATAGTCTGCTGGTTCACTACTGCAAATATACAGGTGCAGTTACAAGTGTTGCAGATGCATCAAAACTATTGTTACGATATGAAAATATTGACTTCAAGAGCAATGTTATTAAATTTCTCAGAGTGAAATAAAATCTAACCTGGATACTAACATTGGTGTTTCTTTTTTAGTAGTTTGTTAAGTATTTGTTTTATTAACCTGGTTTGTTCTCTCTGGTATGATTATAAGATACAGTACAATATGTATAAGTATTAAAGCAGAGGTTGTTTTTACCTTTTATAGTGCAGAGTTCTGTCGTTTTGAATATATGCAAAACATTAGCAAACCACTGAAACCAGATGACATTTGCTTACTATGTGCTATTTTTCGGAACTTTATTTTGTGACTGACAAAGATCAGAAATATTCCACGTTTTCTTTCCTGCTAGTTGTTGATCTTACAATCTAGAAATACAAAGAAATACTCACTAGCTACTTTCCGTCCTGAGAAGTTGGCAATACCAACTAAAGATTATTAAATCCGGTTGCAAAAGCTGCCTTCAAGTGCAGCATGATGCTCAATCAGCCCCTATTATTTGTTAACTGTTCCTGTCAAATTAAAGAGTGGCCTCAGATAATGGTTCTGAATGAAACAGTACTCAGTCACCTCATCTACATACTTATGGTCTTTGCACCCCCTGCGCCAGGTTATCAGCAATGATGTTGAATGTTTTTCTGGTTGGAAAAATGCAGTCAAAATTCAGACTACACCACCAAAAATGGGTTACTGGTCATCAACTAAGCTTACACCAAATGTATTTATATTTTCTGGGATTTTTACCACTTTCAATGCTTAACACATATATGCAATAACTTCTTACTACAGTTTCACAATGAACAATAGTCTATAGTTTAGAATCCAACTAAGGCCTAGTTTGAATGCTAAAGAGGGCCATTGGCCTTTTGCAGACTGCACCACCATTCTTTTGTATTCTTGATTTTTAGCAAGATTAAGACTTTTGTGTTCAGTTTATCATTATGAGAACTGCAAGTAATTAAACTCTAGAGAAAGAAGTCAATAAGATGGAAAAAAAAAGTTGTATCTTGGTGGCTTTGCTGATGTGTATGCCAAAGTAAAGAGACAAAAGAAACAGCAAAGCAAAAGAGTTGAGACTGAAACTGTATCAACTCCAATAATCACTTGGCCAGCTATTAAAAAAGCAGAAACAATGACTAAGATTGAATTATGAGTGCAGAATAAGGACAAAAACCTCATTTTAAAAGCAGTAAGGACCATATTAGTAAGGACCCTGCAGCAGGTACTTGGAAATAGTGCTGAGTGACATGTCCCTTAGGCTGAGCTGGAGACACATTACACGACTTTCAGTTTTCACAGCTTTTGAAAAGACTTGGAGTTTAGGAGACTAGTTTAAGCAAAAGGTATGTTTCACAACTGAAAGACTTAAGATCACAAACTTAACAACTACACATGCTGGGTGATCGGAGTACAGGGCAGGATAAAAGCCAAGGGAACACGCTAACTCATGGAAATTCTCGCAAAGGTTGACATTTTGATGGAACAAACATACCAGTAGGTAGCAGTAAATCATGATATTCTCAGAATGTGTAGGAACTGCATGAAGTTTGCAGTTGAACAGAGATAGAGATATTTTTTATCTTGAAGTTGGCAGCAAAACATCATGCACTTTGCTATCCTAAATCTGGTCTTTATAAAGTTACAAGTACATTTTTCAATCAGTGTGTCAGGAGTACGTTGGTGTGGTGCATGGACCCAAACCCAGACACTGGTAGAAGTGCAAGGATGTTTATTAAAGAGTGGTGCTGGTGGCGGAGGTGATGATGATGATGATGATGATGATGATGATGATGATGATGATGATGATGATGATGATGATGATGATGATGATGATGACGAAGACAGGAACGGAGAGACAGGACATGGACGAGCAGGACAGGATAACAGCAGGACAACACACCATGGAGACATCGTCAATGATCCGGCGCTGAGTGAGGAGAAGTGACAGGTTATGAAGGCAGAAGGGGAGGAGGATCAGGTGTGGATGATTGCGACACAAATGAGGACAATGATGAGATGAGGGTTAATAGGGCAGCATAACACAGTGTTCACTGTGAAGTAGTTAATTATCCCTGGGGTAATTGACTACTTAATTGTGCTCCACATAGGGAGTAGTAGTGGTTACTGTGATTCATTCTAACAATAGGAGGTATAATAATAATAATAATAATAATAATAATAATAATAATAATAATAATAACAATAATAATAATAATAATAAATGCCTTTCTAAAAGCCAAGATTACCTTAGAGAGAAAATAAAAACAGAAAAATAATACAAAGACAAGCAAACAAAATGATGATCAAATAGCAAAGTCAATAAGTCTGTTTTAACAGAATTGTTTTGAGCTGTGTTAAATAAAGGAAGAGAGTCAATATTTTTGATGAGAGGAGGAAGTGAGTTCCAGAGCCCAGGAACAGAGCAACTGAAAGCTCTGCTCCTCGTGGTGAAAGGCCGGCAAAAGGAACATCAAGAGGAGTGACTGACAAAGGTCTTAGAGTACAGGAAGGAGTGGTGATGTGAAGCAGGTCACACAGATAAAGAGGAGCAAGGCTATGGATGCACTTAAATGCAAGAATTAGAATTTTAAAGTTGATCCGGGATTCTATAGGCAACCAGTGAAGCTCCTGAAGAACTGGGGTAATGTGTTCTCTTGAGGGAGTCCTAGTTATGAACCGAGCTGCAGAGTTCTGAAGGTGTTGGACTTTATGATGGGACTTATTAAGGAGACCAAAAAGAAGAAAATTGCAATCGTCGATCCGGGAAGGGACGATGCGATGGACAAGGAAGGCAGCAGCATGGAGAGTAAGAAAAGGATATAGTCATTCAATGTTACATAAGTGGAAGTATTCAGACTGGGTGATATAATGAATATGAGACTGAAATGAAGGTGTACTATAAAGTATGACACCCAGACTCTTTACCTAAGCGAATGTATGAAATAAATAATAGAATGGGCCTGTTGCAGGAATATTCCAATGTAATTAGGATTTTATTACTTATTCTCTGTCTTAGTGAATGTATCTAGGGCAGAAGGTCAAGTTAGAGGAAAAAAGCGTATTGTTCTAGCGTAATTCAAATTCAAATTCAAAAATACTTTATAGATCCCAGAGGGAAATTAAGTGTTGGTATAGCTCATATAATTAATTCTTTAAGGAGTTATTGTAGATGATGATGGCTGTGGGCAGGAAGGATTTCCTGTAGCGGTCTGTATTGGAGCAAAACTGAAGAAGCCTCCGACTGAAGACGCTCTGTTGTTGTGTGACTGTCTCATGAAGAGGATGCTAAGGGTTGTCCATAATTTCTTTTGATTTTATGAAGAATCCTCCTTTGTATCATCATCTCCAGATGTTCCACGGTTGTCCCATGAAAAGAACCTAATGTTCCTGATAAAGATGTGTCACATCACCAGGGTGACAGACGTCAGAGTAGAGAGATATCGACTGAATGTCCTGCCTTAAGGGACTGCTTCATGCTTTACTATTAGACTGGCATGGACCGGTTCTTTGGGAGCCGAACAAGAAGATAGAAGATGTGCTGGAGAAGATAAACAGTGATTGCTAAATGCTATTTAAGGTGTCAGTCAGAAGGGTTGGGGAGGGAATGTGAGAATAAGCTCTGACCCTTTTGGCCAAACGTATTAAATTAAATACCTTAAACGCCTAAAAACCAATACCTTTACAAATATGTGTTTGTTTTCCATTGAAGCAATGTTAAACATGCAGCAAACAATGGAATTTGTCTCCAATTTAAAAAAGCCAGTAGCCTAGTTTACCGAACATTGTAAGGTTTAATGTAGAGATGACATAACTTTTTTGTTAACCATTTTTTGTTAAATGTTTAAGAGTAACTGTTTTTTCTATAGAAAAAGGCAGTAGATGTGGTCTGGGTCTTGTTCTTTGGTTATAATGTAACAAACTGACAAGCCTAATGCTTTTTGATGACAGGTGTATGTTGATTGATTTGTTTAATGTCCATTTGTTACTATCTTTGGCTACGTGAGTAGAAATGTTTCAACCCATATGAGGTCACCATGACTAAGTAGCTATTTTAAAGATATCTATAAGTCAAGATTGAATGAAAAGATGATACATTTATTTTTTACCCACCCGCATCTGACCTAAGGTCTTACCTTATAAGGTATAAGGTAGTTTCATAACACTTGTGAACCTAATGTATTTTTAAAATATATTATTGTTTTTACTGTTGCCACCAGGTAAAATTGTGTATTGACAGAACAGGGAAAAATGTTTGTGCTGACAATGAAATGTATTGAAATAGTTTACAATAGTTTAATGGTTAGGTTGATGTACAAAATCTTGATTTCAAAGTGAAATCAACATTTTGTACAGTATTTTTTCTCTGTCTCGCTTCAGCCCTAAACAGCAATGGAGAATTCAAAAAAATGTTTTGACCTAGAATGTTGATGATTTATTATGCCATGACAACTGCATGCATTTATTTTATCCAATATCGCTTTTATTTCCTTTCGTTACTTTATTTTCTTGTTTTGTTTTAAAAACGTACCTTTGATAACATTGTTCATGAAGTGATTAAGATTAATCAAAAGGGTGGAAATGAGGTGGACATTTTATACTTAACATATCCTCAACCTATAACCCATAAAGTTGTTTGTCCCACAAAGAACAAAAGTTATCTGTCTTGCAATTCGTAATGTCAGAATGTACAAAACAAAGTGTCAGTGAAGTCATCTGTCTAGTTTCAAACACCTACACATGAATTTTAGCAGACTTTTGTACTTTTAGGCCTGAAGAAATGTTCCAGAAACTGTTGAGGCTACTCCCTGACAACGGAAGTGTGTGTGTGTGATGCATAAATAGAAATGCATTGAAGCAGCCTCTGGGGTGCAGAGCTCAGTTAATGAAGCTTGGCTCATTAACTCTGATTAACTTGGAGTTTGTTTGTGATTGCTTGGTGTATGCAGGTGCATCAGAGTTAATCTAAACCAAACTTCCAGGTCTGCTGATTTTACCTAATCACTTACTTGCTTACTTACTTACCTAACTGACTAATCCTTTGAATTACTTTACATATGTTTGAACTTGCATGCCCTAAAACTTAAGGCTTGAGGGTTGCATCAGGAGGCCTGTAGAAATGTGGGCCTCCTGAGGGATGATTCCTCCCCTCTCAGGGGGACTCATTAGTGGCGTGGGCCACTGGAAACAGAGGCTGAGGAGGACCAGAGGTGGGCCTTTGGGTACATGATGTGGAACAGCAACAAGAGAAGCGCGCACAGTTCAACACCGAGTCCAGATGTAATATCTCATTGACACATGCTATAAGAGGCTACATAATATCTCTATCTGATGGGTCTTTTTCTCTAGAGTCCTGACAGATGACGAAACAAGTATGGCCGTCCTTGAAGCAGGAGGTCGTCATAATCTTTTCCCACCAAAATGAATTAAATGGTGAAGAAAAGAAACACCACGAATGGGGTAATAAAGACCCCTGGTAAGGTTTTCGGTTCTGACAACAAGTCTAAACAAAGTCATCTAGACGGATGATCTCTGGTTACTTTGAGCTAATTCCATGGCCAGCATGATTGTCTGATTACTGTCTTAATATTAATTGATTGCATCATTGTCTTTTTTTTGTCGGCTCTCACTGCACCCAATTGGTAAATTGTAATAGCATCACAAATTGTCCCCTTTGTGTTTTGGGTATTACTGTAGTGAAAGAAAGAGCGGAGTGTGATGGGAATATTTCAAAGTAATGTGAATTATTTGCTTAGTTATATGTTAGTAAATGCATCTAGGGAATTTGTCATGTAGAGACCATAGGAATGTTTAAACAGACAGTCAGTGAGGAGCAGATTTGAGCAGGGGGTCCTTTGAACTTGTTGGCTTTTACTTTACAGTGCCCCTTGGGGGCCTAGACATCAAGACGGCATGGGAGGGACTGAGGAGAATAATATTAGTTTACGTTATACCATGAGGCTTTGGGAATAGGAGGGTGCAGAAGAGTTCAAGCATGGGTTCAGCTCTGGGACTCTGTATGTCTGATGATTCTGGCAATCTGCTTATTAAAAATCTAAAAAACGCCTAATGGACTGCAGCCTCATCCTTGTTAGAGAAAGAAGATATTTTTCTTCCACTACAATTTTGACAAATATCTAAACTAAAATATCTAAATAAGGGTTGCACAGTGGCGCAGTTGGTAGCACTGTTGCCTTGCAGCAAGAAGGTGCAGGGTTCAAATCCCGGCCTGGGGTCTTTCTGCATGGAGTTTGCATGTTCTCCCTGTGGGTTCTCACCAGGTACAGTCCAAAAACATGACTGTTAGGTGAATTGGTCTCTCTGTGTTACCCTGTCTCTGTGTTGCCCTGTCCTGTATGTCTCTGTGTTACCCTGTCCAGTGTGTACCCTGCCTCTCGCCCCTTGACCACTGGAGATAGGCACCAGCCCCCCCGCAACCCTGCATTAGGATGGACGGGTAAAGAAAATGGATGGATGGATCTAAACTTACACTATATAGTTATACCATAGCCTATCCAATGCCTTCTGAGTTACCTATCTGCCTTCTGTTCCCTCATAGCTCTCTCCTTGTCTTAATCTAATTTCTTCTGTATTTCCTGTTCTTTCTGTTGCCCTTACTTCTTTCCCGCTGGTTTCTTAAAGTATTTTCCATTTTTACAGCTGTCAAAAGGCCACTTGACTTATTATCTTGATATAAGATATGCCATATCAGCCTTGGGTGTCTCTCACTACTGCATGACATCAGCTTCTCCTTTCCTCATTACTTTCTTCTTATATATAATGGGTGTATTGATCCCTGGCCACCTCATTGGCAAAGTGACACAAGGGTTAGGAATTAAGTGATCAATCTGCATTATTGGTATGTTTGTGCTTTTAACAACTGCTAAAGATCTGAGAGCAATTATACATGTTTACAAATGTGTCCTTTTTTGTGTAGTTATTAGAAATGCCCTAACATTTCTAAACGTGTAGACTGTTTTATTCAAGTCTTCATATGTCAGTTGAAAATGGGTACAAATCAGTCTGAATTATAAGTGCTGGACTCTTACTTTAGTTCACAATGTGTGGGACAATTTGTAGAGATGATAAACAACAAAGGTTTGCATCAGATGGCAATTGTGTTCACCAGGGAACCTTTCATTAACTTTCCTTTTGTTCCTCTGAAAGGACACACTGATGGCAGTTTTAAGGGTCGAGTTGCATTCATAGTTCCAGGCTGCCAATATTTTAAAAGAGAAGAAAATTCAGCTTCAAGAAAAGAGTGTGCTTTTTTTAAGGGGTTTACAAGAGTTGGCGTAGAAACAGTAGGGACGATGACAAGTGCTTCCCCTAGTGGCTGCTACGTACTGAGACGGAAAATTGTGATGCTTTGAAAATGTAAGCCCTCAGAGAGAGAGAAAGAGAGAGAGAGAGACAGAGAGAGAGAGACAGAGAGAGAGAGAGAGAGAGAGAGAGAGAGAGAGAGACGCATTTTCAAACACCTAGTGCAGGCCAGTCTGCCTGTTTGGATACAAATGGCACTTTTTTTTTGTAACAGTTGAGATTTAAATATTCAGAGTAGTTATTTTAAAATGAAAGTGCCTACTCTCTTTGAACATTTCCAAGCAAGTCAGTATCTACTGACAGCAACCGCCAACAATGGTAAATAGGAATAGCTATGAGAAAAAAAGGACATTTGCTGCTGCAGAGCTGGTGATCAACTTCTCAGCTTCCAGATCAAAAACTGATGTTTTCGTGGGTTTCTACTCGTTTTCCCTCAGAGTAACCAAGGCTTCTGATAGCCTCATTTCTTATTCACAATAGATGAACTGGCATCAAGAAAATAAGCAGAATAAACTCTTGCAAAGTGACATTTTTCTCTTCGCATTTCATAAAACTGAACATGCACAGCCTAAGTTTTCTATGCTAATGATGCTTACTGAAAGTTTACTCCTAGTTACTGAAGTAACTAGGAGTAAACTTCGAAGCATGTCATTCATATAATTACCTTTTTCCACATGGCGGAGGTCTGTGCTCTCCGAGTGCTTTACTAATTGTTTTTTTTTCTTCCCCATCCTCCTTGCATTTTTATGTCCTGTTGGCAGTGTGTTACATATATCTGGGTCAAATCTGCCCTTTTTGACATTCTGTCTATGTATATATTAATATTCATCATTTAAAAGCTACGGTTCTTCCATAGGCGGGCTGGCCAAAGGGAGGTCCAGGAGATTTTCCGAATAGCCGGTCTGTTCTAGATCGGTGGCCAGAACGTTTTTGTGCTCTAAAAGCCGTCGCAGTTAAGCCACTGTCATGATCCTGCTTTGTGTCTGCTTGTGTACATGAGTGAGGCATATTCCTTTATAGAAGAGCTTTGCAGCTTTTGAAGAGCTTTGGTGCTGCAGCTGCGAGTGATCAGTGCTTCTCGCTGCTGCGCTGGATTCTGCTGTCAACTATGTTGATATTGTTTGCTAGCTGCTACCAGACATCAGCAGGTCTCTTCTGCTTTGAAAGGAAGGCCGCCTAACCTTGCAGGGCTTCCAAGTATAGGTCGCCTCGGTGCCAAAAAGTTTGAGATATTCATGAAAAATCCATTCTTATCAACGACCCAACCCAAGCTAAAGAAACTTCCAAGCTCCAACACCAACCTATCCCTACTTGTGATTCAAAAGATGTAAGCCAATCAACGATGCAATCATAACTGTAGACATAGTACATGCTTTGGTCAAACCACTCAGAAAGCAATAAATGACAACTTAGCATTTGAAGCCATGTTTCAAAATCCTGAACAGAGCCATGTCTAACAAAAACTGTCGTTTTTATGTCCTACTTTAAGATAGCCAGTCCACAAATGTCTTTTGACAAAATCCAACATCATCTGCTGCTCAAAGCCTTGATAATTCCCTTCTTTGTGTTTCTCTCACATAGTTTTCATCAGAACTACCGTTACCATGCAAGTTAGCCTAACAATAACACAGTACACTTCTTCTTTATATTTATTAGTGGCATTAGCACCACTGAGTGGTGTGGAGTATGGACCAGAGTCAAAACTTAGCCTGATTGGAAATTAGGGTGTTGTAATCTGTCTTGGGTGGGCCCGATACCTAAATGGGTGGGCCCGGCCCTCCCATGGCGCTGGTCTTGGTTGTTCCCTGTTGATGCAGACTCCAACCACAGCAATCCGTTAGCAATCCTTCATACTGAGCAAGCATGTAGCGACAGTGGAGAGGAAAAACTCCTCTTTAACAGGAAAAAATCTCCAGCAGAACCTGGCTCAGTATGCCAAATGTCACAACCATCTGGGGGTTAGATCTGAGCTGAAGGTGAGCAGCAGTGAATGAATTAAAGTTAAAGCCTATTTCCCCTCCGTCACTCAACGCTGGTGACGGGGGCCCCTGCCTGCCGGTGCATCGGTGGTCAATCCGGTTCGGACCTGGTGCGTGCCTGGCCGGGCCTGGGGGGGCCGGTGTGTCGGTCGGCCGATGCGGTGGGCCGATATCTTCCTTTGGTTGGTTGGGGCACCTCTTTTAAAGGTGCCAGGTTTGGGATTGTTGGGTGGTGCCTGCTCGGTGGCTCGGCGGGATGCGGATCCGGCGTCTCTGCTCGTTTGATCACCTGTTCTGTGCGCACCGTGCGTGGCCGGTTCATTGGCCGGTTGGACTGGCCCTTGCCCTCGTTGGATGCCTGGTCTCGGCGCCCTGCGTTGAGCGGGATCAGGACCCGGGAGCTGGTACAACTTGGTGTCCAGATGCTGGCTGAGCCCGGCCTGGGGATGCTGTCCGTCCCCTGCGGCTATCGGTGGGGCGCTGGGATGTTGGCGGTGGGGAGTGGCCTAGGGTGGAGGAGGCGCGTGGAGGCCGGCGGCGGCCCCTGCGGTGCCGGGGGCCCCTCGTCGGCCGGTCCCTTGTCGGGTCCCTGCTGGGAGCCCACGGGCCCTGCATAGTGGCCGCTGGATGTTCCCCTGGGGTTCTCCTTTGCTCCTCTCTTGGGGAATGCGGTCGGCCCCGCCCGGGTCCGCCTGGGGCTCTGGCGGTCCTTTGGAGGTCTTTGCTCCGATCTCCTTCATGTCTGCATCGATTCCTGGGAGACGGATTGATGTCTGCTCACACCAACTATCGAACACTCTTATGGAGAAACCTTATATGCACCAGCATTCTAACCTCCCAGTTAGCATGCTGGTGCACATAGATGTGGGGTCTATGGTGTTTAAGGAAATATTCTTGGGCTGAGGTTATCATTACTAGAGCTTGATTAATCGGTACCATGAGTTTTTCTGTGACATTTTTGTATTTTTATATCTATTTTCGTGTGATGTGGTTGTGTAATTCTTAGTTCACAATGTTTGGTTGGTTTTGTCGATGTTCCTTTTTCGTGTTTTGTTTTGTTTTTCCCCCTCTCTCAGCCGTCCTGTGGGTATGGAGGCAGACTTCAATGTCTTCCTGTGTTTTCTTTGTTCCCCTTCCTCTCTTGTATTTTCAACTCACCCTCTCTCTTGACTTTTTGTTTCCTACCTCTCTTCTTCATCTTCCTTCTTTCTTCTCCTTAATTTTCCGTCTCCGTGTCCATAACATCAGGAAACCCCAACAATTCATAATAAAGATTTTTCACACATATATCAAGTGGAGTACTATAGCAAAAGCTGTACTGCTCCGCTTGTGAAAGTAAATCTGTTGGGCTTCTACTTGGTACTCAGACACCAATTCTGAACTCCACACTGCCAAACAGGACACGTAAAAAAAAAAAAAAAAAAAATTTAAGTTACAGCTGCAGAAACTCTAAAAGGTCCAGCCCATAGCATTTGGAGCTCACATCTAAAATGGTCATATAAGCAGTAGTCTAAAAATACTGTATGAACAACTTGGACCAGAACATTAAGACTGGAAAGCCAGACGTGCCACAATTTGATAAATCAAAATGTCCAAAAACAGTTTTTTTATAGATCTGAAAATTTTAACAAAACTTTAAATGGATTTGTCTAATAAATCTATTCTTGTCCTAATAATTATGATTTTATATTTAAATTATTTGAAATTTTAATATTTATTACCTGAAGGCTGTGTGCTGGAGATATACATTTATTTTATCTCTCCACCTTACAAATCAAAATCTCTGAGGTGCTAACTGCAATAGAAAAGTAGAGTTAGCCCCTCTGAGCTTTTTTGATCTTTGAAACTGTCTGCAGCTGAGTTGCTGTGGAGGTTAAACAGTTAGATATTAGGGTTTATTTAGAAAGACACAGCCCTCAAGTAAGTTCAATTCAATTTGGTTCATTTATATAGCGCCAATTCCCAACAGATGTCATCTCAAGGCACTTTACAAGAAAAGTCATTTCAATACAATCATACAAACATTCCGATCAGTTTAAAAGTTTTCTATCTAATGAATCCCAGCAGATTGCATCGAGTCATTGACTGGCAGTGTTGATACAGACTCCAACCACATCAATCCCTCATACTGAGCAAGCATGTAGCGACAGTGGAGAAGAAAAAGTCCTCTTCAACAGGGAGAAACCTCCAGCAGAACCTAGCTCGGTACGAGCGGCCATCTGCCGCGACCATCTGGTGGTTCGAGAAGACGGAGCAGAGACACTGAAGGAACAGAAGATCTGATTTAAGAGTACTTGCTATGTTACAGGAAGTAAAAAGTTGATAACATGACACGGTGGATGTTCAGTTACTGGGAGCATCATCCAAGCCGATGCCCCCCATCCAACAGGGCATTGCAGCTAAGCAGGATACCAGACCAGGTATTCAATTCAATTCAATTCAAAAATACTTTATTGATCCCAGAGGGAAATTAAGTGTTGGTATAGCTCATATAATTAATTCTTTAAGGAGTTGTTGTAGATGATGATGGCTGTGGGCAGGAAGGATTTCCTGTAGTGGTCTGTATTGCAGCGAAGCTGAAGAAGCCTCCGACTGAAGACGCTCTGTTGTTGTATGACTGTCTCATGAAGAGGATGCTCAGGGTTGTCCATAATTTTTTTGATTTTATGAAGAATTCTTCTTTGCATTATCATCTCCAGATTTTCCACAGTTGTCCCAAGAACAGAACCAGCCTTCTTTATCAGGTTGTTTAGCCTATTTAAATCCCTGGCTCTGATGCTGCTGCCCGAACAGATGACGGCTGAAGAGATTACACTCTCCACAACAGACTTGTAGAAGATCTGCAGCATCTTGCTGCAAACCTTGAAGGACCTTAGCTGCCTCAAGAAGTACAGTCTGCTCTGTCCCTTCTTGTAGACGACTTCACTGTTGCGCCTCCAGTCCAGTCTGTTGTCAAGGTGAACACCGAGGTATTTATATTCCTCAACCACCTCCACTTCTTCTCCCATGATGGAAACAGTGTTTGACTTATCCCGGTTTCTTCTGAAATCTACAATCATCTCCTTTGTTTTGATCACATTCAAGGTGAGACGATTGTTTCCACACCATGTCACAAAGCGGTCCACCAGCTCTCTGTATTCAGCTTCTTGTCCATCTCTGATACACCCGACAATTGCAGAGTCATCTGAGTATTTCTGCAGATGACAGGTCTCCTATTTGTACTGGAAGTCTGAGGTGTACAGAGTGAAAAGGAATGGTGAGAGTACGGTCCCCTGTGGTGCTCCTGTGCTGCTGATCACCTGGTTTGACACACAATTCTTCAGTCTCACAAATTGGGGTCTGTTGGTCAGGTAGTCATTGATCCAGGCGATTGTTGAGGGCACCACCTGTGTCTTCAGGAGTTTCTGACAAAGCAAATCAGGCTGAATTGTATTAAATACACTAGAGAAATCAAAGAACATGATCCTCACAGTGCTGCCTGCTTTGTCCACATGACAGTAGGTTGCTTGAAGTAGGTGGATGATGGCATCTTCTACTCTAACTCCACAGCGATAAGCAAACTGCAGTGGGTCCTGATACGTTCTTGTTTGCTTACCCAGGGGTGCCAACAGGAGTCTCTCCAGGACCTTCATGATGTGGGATGTCAGGGCAACGGGTCTATAGTCATTGATGATTGATGTGTGAGTTCTTTTGGGTACTGGAACAAGGCAGGATGTCTTCCACAACACTGGGACCTTCTCCTGAGTTAGACTAAGGTGGAAGATGTGCTGCAGAATCCCACAGAGCTGCTCTGCACAGGCCTTCAGGACTCTGGGGCTGACACCATCTGGACCTGCAGCCTTGTTCCGGTTCAGTTTCTCCAGCTGCCTCTTAACTTGACTTTTGGAGACAGACAAGTGGGAGGGGAGGCTAAGGGGGTAGCAGCATTTCCTGACTTGGTTGAAGTCAAACTTGTGGAATTAGAAGAGTCCATGGCTGAGGTGAAGGATAAAACATCTGAGGTGTAACAGGAAAGCTGTTGATCAGAGGAGAGTGGGATGTCTGTTTGGCTGGGAACAGAAGAGGAGGATGCTGAGCTAGTTCCTGAACTGAACCTGTTGAAGAATATGTTCAGTTTATTGGCTCTGTCCAGACTTCCATCTATCCAATCCTTCCTGTCCTTAAAACCTGTGATCTTTCTCATTCCTGACCAGACATCTCGGATATTGTTCCTCTGTAGTTTGTTCTCCAGCTTCTTCCTGTATGCCTCCTTGCTGTCTCTGATCTTGACCTTAAGTTGCTTCTGTATACTCCTCAGTAATTCCCTGTCTCCCTCCCTGAAGGCTCTTTTTTTCTTGTTTAGCAGTTCCTTCGGGTCACTGGTAATCCAGGGTTTGTTATCAGGGAAGCATCTCACTGTTCTGGTGGGGATGATGTTGTCCTAACAGAAGTTTATATAGTCAGTCACACACTCAGTCATGGCATTGATATCCTCTCCATGTGCTTGGCAAAGAGTCATCCAGTCTGTGGTTGCAAAACAACCCTGCAGGGCTTCTTCAGCTTCCTGTGACCATTTTCTCACAGTTCCTTTTGTCACAGGTTGCCTCTGAACAAGAGGTTTATATTCTGAACAGAGAAAAACAAGATTGTGATCTGATTTTCCCAGAGGAGGTCTTGGTTTGGACGTGTATGAATCCTTTACATTTGCATAAAACAAATCCAAGGTCCTGTTTTCTCTTGTAGAGCAGCTGACAAACTGTTGAAATATTGGAAGTGTAGTAGAGAGCGAGGCATGATTAAAATCACCAGATATTGCCACAAATGCACTTGGGTGCTGTGTCTGTAGCTTAGCAACAATGGAACTGATGACATCACATGCATTGTCGGCAACGGCTGAAGGTGGAATGTAAACAACTGCCAAAATTACACTGGTGAACTCTCTTGGTAAATAATATGGACAAAAACTCACTGCCAAGAGTTTGACATCTGGGCTGCAGAGACGACACTTCACAGTAACATGTCCTGGATGACACCATCTGTTGTTTACAAGCACTGCTACTCCACCACCTTTCCTTTTTCTGCTCGTCTTCAGATCTCTGTCTGCTCGTACACTCAGGAAGCCTGGCAGACAGACGTTGGATATGATCCAGCAGCCACGTCTCCATAAAACACATAACACTGCATTCACGGTACTCTGGCTGAGTCCTTGTAAGGGCTTGGATTTCATCCATCTCGAGAGTGGTAGTAGAAAAGGAAGTAGCAGGGTGAAGAAAATTGGTAAGTCTGTCCTTCAGCAGTCTAAGCCTATAGCAGCATAACTACAGAGATAGCTCAGGATGACCTAAGCCACTCTAACTATAAGCTTTATCAAAAAGGAAAGTTTTAAGCCTGGCCTTAAAAGTAAGCCTGCCTCACGGACTAAAGCTGGGAGCTGGTTCCACAGGAGAGGAGCCTGATAACTAAAAGTTCTGCCTTCCATTCTACATTTAGAAATCCTTGGAACTACAAGTAAACCTGCAGTCTGAGAGCGAAGGGCTCTGTTAGGAACATATGGAACAATTAGATCTCTGATGTATGATGGAGCTCGATTATTAAAGGCTTTGTATGTAAGAAGAAGGATCTTAAATTCTATTCTGGATTTAACAGGGAGACAGTGAAGGGAAGCTAAAACAGGAGAAATGTGATCTCTCTTTTTAATATTCATCAGAACTCTTGCTGCCGCATTTTGGATCAACTGAAGGCTTTCAATGGCATTTTGTGGACTACCTGATAGTAAAGAATTACAGTAGTCCAGCCTTGAGGTAACAAATGCATGGACTAGTTTCTCAGCATCACTCCTGGAAAGGATGTTTCTAATTTTAGCAATATTCCTGAGGTGAAACAAGGAAATCCTAGAAATCTGTTGTTATAACTATTAATTAAAAGAAAGTGTCTGGTTTTCTGAACATCAATAATTATAATCAATAAATTAATATTGATATAATTATTGATGACGTTCGAGTTTAACCTGTTTATGTCATGGCCTTTGGATTTTCTGTTGCAAGTTTGTAGTTTTTCCTTCCACCTTGTTTTCTTCGCCTTTTTACCCCAAGGTGCCCTCTTGTTTTGTTCCTCCTGTTTGTGTCTCAAGTTAGTAGTTTTTCCTTATTCAGTTTAATTATTATATTTATACATTTATTGATGGCACGCCATTGTTTCCTCTTTCCCTCCATTCTCCTAGATGTGCTCATCTTTGTTTATGTCCACCTTCTCATTTGTGTTTCCTTAGTTTATTTCTCTTTAGATAATTTCCTTTTTTCTTTCTCTCCAGAGTTTCCTTATATGTCTTCCTTCTGTTTTCTAGTGTTTCCTTTAACCTCCCTTTAGATTCCTCTAAGACTTGTTATCATTGGTTTGTTTCTTAAGAGTTTTCTGTTTCCCTTGTCCGTCCTGCTTCTCTGCCACTCTACTCCTAATCCAGCTTCCTCTAATCACCACCAGCTGCAACTGTTTCCCTTAATTGGTCTCCTGCTCCTTCTCTGTTCACATCCTTACTCTCCCCTCAGTATATATTCGATTCTCACTCAGTCACAACTCGGTGGTTCGTCGTCATTCTTCCCTGCCTGGTTCCTGCCTTCCCTGTTGCCCGTCTACCTTCCCTTCTTGGTTCCTGTTTTTGCCATTGCTCCGGTTTTTTGATCCTCCTGAGTTTTGTAAGTCCTTATTTTGTTATTAAAACATTCTTATTTACTTTCTGCATTTGGGTCCTATATATAAAATCATGACAGTTTATTAAAGATCATCAGGGCACCAATCTCATAAATGAGATACTTTTAATTAAACCAGACAGTCAGTCTCTTCTGAAAGGGCGGAGTCCGTTGGCGAGGATTAACAAACTTTACAGCACACACTCAAATAGAACAGGAAACTTCTCGTTAATTAAGGGAATTTATTAATGAAATAGGTCAACCTTACAGATTACATTTCATTTATAATTTCCATCTATTCTAACTCATGCTAAAATATAGAACAAAGCTAACATCGAGGGAAGGGGGCATGTGTGTGTGTGTGTGTGGGTGTGTGTGTGTGTGTGGGTGTGTGTGTGTGTGTGAGCGAATGGGGGGTGGGGGCGTGGGTTAGCTTACCCCCTCAATGCGATCAATCACTCAAGCCTTATCAATTGGCGCGATCGGTTCACAAGGGAGACAAAGAAAGGCTGCGTGGCAATTCAACAAAGGCTAGTTTCAATCAGCAATAGTGGGTGGCCGGCCGTGGCCCCTGCAGTGCCGGGGGCCCCTCGTCGGCCGGTCCCTTGTCGGGTCCCTGCTGGGCGGTGGGGTGACCCTGGGCCCCGGCTCCCCCGGTCCGTTGACCGGCCCGCCCTGGCGCGACCGGTTGCCGGCGGAGCCCGTGGGCCCGTCACTGCTGCCCCCCGGGCCCCTGCATAGTGGCCGCTGGATGTTCCCCTGGGGTTCTCCTTTTTTCCTCTCTTGGGGGATGCGGTCGGCCCCGCCCGGGTCCGCCTGGGGCTCTGGCGGTCCTTTGGACGTCTTTGCTCCGATCTCCTTCATGTCTGCATCGATTCCTGGGAGACGGATTGATGCCTGCTCACACCAACTATCGAACACTCTTATGGAGAAACCTTATATGCACCAGCATGCTAACACACACACATTGATGTGGGGTCTCTGGTGTTTAAGGATATATTCTTGGGCTGAGGTTATCATTACTAGAGCTTGATTAATCGGTACCATGAGTTTCTCTGTGACATTGTTGTTGTATTTTTATATCTATTTTTGTGTGATGTGGTTGTGTAATTCTTAGTTCACAATGTTTGGTTGGTTTTGTCGATGTTCCTTTTTCGTGTTTTGTTTTTCCCCCTCTCTCTGCCGTCCTGTGGGTATGGGGGCAGACTTCAATGTTTTCCTGTGTTTTCTTTGTTCCCCTTCCTCTCTTGTATTTTCAACTCACCCTCTCTCATGACATTTTGTTTCCTACCTCTCTTCTTCATCTTCCTTCTTTCTTCTCCTTAATTTTCCGTCTCCGTGTCCATAACATCAGGAAATAAAAACCCCAACAATTCATAATAAAGATTTTTCACACATAAATCAAGTGGAGTAGTATAGCAAAAGCTGTACTGCTCCGCTTGTGAAAGTAAATCTGTTGGGCTTCTACTTGGTACTCAGACACCAATTCTGAGCTCCACACTGCCAAACAGGACACGTTTAGAAAAAAAAAAAAAAAGCAATAGTGGGTGGCTTGGACAAAGGGAAGGATGACAGTAAAGAGAGTCGATGAAGGCCACGCGACCTGTCTAAACAGACACACGTTGACCACAGCGGGCAAGACAACAAGCTGGGAAATAATACAATATAATATACTGCTTCTGGTTGCAACCAAAGTAAAATAATAAAACACAAAGCATGCAAACATTCGGCGTACAGCCATAGACGACCAAGAATAACAGTGGTTTACAAGTTGACAACTTAAACAACAGAAAACAGGTGTATATTAATCCGTTAGACCTAATTCTCCTATCCAGACCAAACAGAAATAAACCAAGTTTATCCTACTTGGTGATGACTCTCGCCACATTCCACGACGAAGAACGACTTGAAAGTGTCCAGGTCGACAAGCGGATGTCCACTTTTAGGTTCTGAGGGACTCAGGCCTGTTTTTAATAGAGCTCAGAGGCCAGTGGACTCCCTGGTTACCC
Source organism: Valencia hispanica (assembly GCA_963556495.2). Taxonomy (NCBI): domain Eukaryota; kingdom Metazoa; phylum Chordata; class Actinopteri; order Cyprinodontiformes; family Valenciidae; genus Valencia; species Valencia hispanica. The sequence goes on along the minus strand of OY747705.1, from coordinate 4,736,845 downwards.
GTAGAGGGAAGTATGTTTGCTCGGTCGGTTCACTTAGAAGTTTAAAAGGGAAGTTCTTCCTGGTCCAGCAGGTCTGAACGAACAAAAGGAAAAATGCTAAAAACGTGTCTTGTGACTGAAGACACGTTATTGTAGGATAGTCTCATGAAGAGGATGCTCATGGTTGTCCACAAGGTTCTTGATTTTATGAAGAATCCTTTATTGCATCATCATTTTAAGTGGTTCCAGAGTCGTCCCCAGAACAGAACCAGCCTTCAGTTCTGATGCTGCTTCCCCAAAAGATGGCAGAAAAGATTACACTCACCACAACAGACTTGTAGAAAATCTGCAACCTTGAAGGAACTAAGCTTCTTCATGAAGAACAGTCTGCTCTGTCTCTTCTTGTAGACTGCCTTACAGTTGCGCCTCCAGTCCAATTCCGAGGTATTCATACTCCTCAGCCACGTCCATTTTTTCACCCATGATGCAAACAGTGTTTTATATATATATATATATATATATATATATATATATATATATGCTGTCCATCTTCCATTGTTCTTTGTTGGTATTACAGTTAGTAAATAGAAAAAGAAGCTTCCACTGATGTCATTTTGAGTTTTTTTGCTACCGTTTGGGTCCCACCTCCATTACCGCTCAACCACTATGACCAGCATGTAATGAGTGCGTGTCAGAAGTTACGGTTAAAGCAACAAAGAAAAAGACGACACGGAGCAGCCATCTATCCTGATAAAGTGGAAGAATTAACCAGCCTGGTTAAGTGTCTTATCTGCTCCCAGGCTTTCAGAGATCAGCAGGTCGGGGGGAAAAAGAGTCGACACGTCAAGAGTAAGCAGAACTGAGCCACAAGATGATGACAGTGCTAATCACTGAGCAATTGCAAGTGACCGACCAACAGATCCACCCACACAAGGTCGCTACAGCTACCGAGACAGCCTAGGATCCTGCCACTCACACCAAACATTGAACATTATTTGATGACTTTTAAAAGAACAGCCACAATGACTCAGAAAGGGCTCGGAAAGCTAAGAACACTCTGGAAGTGTTGCCCTTCTACCATGCCGAGCTACAAGAGGGTCCAGTAAAACCATGTAACCCCAGAGCTCAAAAGAAGAGAAAAAAACTCTTAGTTTCAGCTAAGATACAGTGTTAACATGCCAAAGAACCAAACCCTTCTGGGTCATCCAGATGGTATCTGGCAAACTTCAGTCAGGCCTGGACATCTTGCTGCAAGATTTTAATCCATGACAACAGTTTGTTACTAGTAATGTGTTATGACCCTGGCTCAACTAGGGAAGGGGGAAGATAAACAACTTGAGAGTAAAGAACCAAATAATCTAAAGAGCTAACACAATCAAAGCAGAAACAGATAAAGCAGAAACAAACAAGAGCATGGAGAACAGACTGTGGGGGAAAGCAGCACAGCGACATCCCCCCCCCCACCCCCCCCCCACCCGTCTGCCCGCACTGAGACTGGAGGCCTTTTTTAAAAAGGGCAGGGAACCAATCAGGAGCTCCAGTCTGCTGGATGGGCCACAGGTTGCCTTGATTGCCTGCAGGTGGAGGAGCAAGGAGGAAGAGAGTCTGCAGGAGTACCCACACCTTGACTGAAGGACATGGATGAGGGAGGGGCTTAACATGAAGACAGAGCAGTGAAAACACAGTCTTAGTTCAACAAAACACTACAGAGCCTCTGTAAAAACAGGTGATCGTAACATAACATTTGTTACTGTAGTCCCAGCTCTCTTCAGGTCATTGAGAAGTTCTTTCAGTGTAGTTCTGGGCTGTTTCCTCACCGTTCTCTAGATCATGTGTACCCCACAAAGTGAGATCTTACATGAAGCCCCTGTTAGAGGGAGATTGTCAGTGATCTTGTATTTATTCCATTTTCTAATAATTGCTCCAACAGTTGATCTCTTCTCACCAAGCTGCTTGCTTATTGTAGATTGGCTCATCCCAGTCTCGTGCAGGTATACAATCTTGTCCCTGGTGTACTCAGACAGCTCCCTGGTCTTGTACATTATGGATGTTGGAGTCTGACTGTTTGTCTTTTATACAGATAACGAGTTCAAACAGGTGCCATTAATATAAGTAACGAGTGGAGGACATAACAGCTTCTTAAAGAGAAGTAACAGGTCTCTGAGGACCAGAATTCTTGCTTGTTTGTAGGTGCTAAATTCTTATTTTCTGCACCATTACACAAATAAATTCTTAAAAAATCATACAATGGAATTTCCTGCATTTTTTTTTACATTCCGTCTCTCACAGTTGAACTGTGTACCTATGATGAAAATTACAGACCTCTAATCTTTTAACAACTTGCAAAATTGGTGGCTGCCAAATACTTATTTGCTCCATTGTATCTACCTCCATAACAACCCCTTCACCCACTTTCACTTTCACATCCCATATGGCAGTTGCCTTGTGTAATGGGAGACCCACTCAACCAGCAAATAGGGCTCGAAGGGGCTTTTAGCACAACAAAAGATGGTGTCATTTCAACTACTGTGTCGCCAATCTTGTCAGTGTTTGCCCATTAATCACTGATGCTTTTACAACCTGCTAATGCCAATACTATACTTCCAGGCACCCACAAAACATAATGAACAATGTTGACATATGGAAACATTATATGTAGTTCTGTGTTTGCATTTCTGGCAAAAAGGAATATCTAACAACAGCCACTCACCGATCAAGCCTGTGTTGGTTCCATGAAGTGAAAATCAGTGACACAATTCTGCATTTAATCTTTCATTGTCACATTAGATCCATGTCTGCGCCATATCCTAGAGGGCCTACAAGATCTACAAAGACATGCCTAAGTCAACACACACAGAGAGAGAGAGAGAAAAGAAAGAGAGAGAAATGTTTGGTTTTATTTAAAAGGAGAACTTCTGCTATTGCATTTTTTTTTTGCAGTATCTAAACATCTTGAAAATCCCAAATGTGTATCTTGATCTGTGGTGCCTTACTTAACATTTTCTAAATGGACGAAAAAATGGGTTAGAGTAAACGCTAGACAATCTACCTTTTTTTTTTTGTGGACAAACATCTTTTAAACCAAATGCTCAGAGATATATTTCTTTGCAAACAAACATTAGCAGGAATGATCCAAAGATCTATGTTTCCGGTTGATTTGGTGGCTTTGGTAAACACTATACTCAATAACTGACTTTGGACAGATTCTGAGGAATTTTGTCAGGTCAGACAGACTTCGTAATTTAAGGAATGCCGCTCTAACAGAGACAGCATTCCCCGCATGTGAGGCGTTCAGTCTAATACGTTTAAGACAAATTATGACTTTCATGATCCATGATGGATGCTAATCAGGATTGTGAGGCTGAAACAATGTTGGCCATGTTGGCCATGTGGCGCTCAGACTTGGTGTCTGAGTACAAAGTAGAAGCTCAACTTTAAGAAGAAAAATTGTGAAGACATTTCAGTTATTTTGCTATGCTTGTGGAAAAATATTGTATGCAGAATGAGATGGGGATGTGAAGATTCAGTTTGATTCATGCTTTGCGTAGAATCATGTGCCTTATGCCCCCCTGAGCAGGATAAGGAGGGGTCAAGAAGGGGTGTGATCAGCTGTTTGAAGGCAGAGTGTACTCACGTGTCATCTTTGTACACTCTCCTTGCTTTGCAAGTAAAACTCATTTAATACGCTACTGGTTTCTGGTTATCCTTGTTGATGTTGAATGTTCTTTATGTTATAGGTGTCAGAAAACGATTTTAACCCTGACACCAACAGATTTACTTTCACAAGTGAAGCACTACGGCTTTTGCTATAGTACTTAGCTTGATATACATATGTGTAAGAAATCTTTAGAAATTGCTGTAGTTTTTTTTCTGATATATTATTTTCAGACTGAAAATAAAGGGGAAGAAAGAAAGCAGGTGAGAGGTAGGAAAAACGTTAAGAGAGAGAGGGTAAGTTGAAGATACAAGAGAGAAAGGGGAACAAAGAAAACATCCCAGGCTGCCTCCACACCCACAGGATGGCAGCGAGAGGGAAGAAAATGACAAAACAAAAACAATGTGAACCAAGAACTAGTTTTCAGTTTAGTTTATTTGCACACAAACATCAATAAGCATATACAATATTTTTTTTTGAAAAATTGCACAAAGTGGTTAAGAAGACCCTAAGGTCTTATAAACCCATCCATCCATCTTCTTCCGCTTATCCGGGGTCGGGTCGCGGGGGCAGCAGCCTAAGCAAAGAGACCCAGACTTCCCTCTCCTCAGCCACTTGTTCCAGCTCCTCGGGAGGAAGCCCCAAGGCGCTCCCAGGCCAGCCGAGAAACATAGTCCCTCCAGCATGTCCTGGGCCTTCCCCTGGGCCTCCTCCCGGTGAGACGTGCCTGAAACACCTCACCAGGGAGGCGTCCAGGAGGCATCCTGACCAGATGCCCGAACCACCTCAACTGACTCCTCTCGATGTGGAGAAGCAGCAGCTCTACTCTGAGCCCCCTCCGGATGACTGAGCTTCTCACCCTATCTCTAAGGGAGAGCCCAGACACTCTGCGGAGGAAACTCATTTCAGCCGCTAGTATCCGTGATCTCGTTCTTTCGGTCACCACCCAGAGTTCGTGACCATAGATGAGGGTAGGAACGTAGATCGACCGCTAAATCGAGAGCTTCGCCTTTTGGCTCAGCTCTCTCTTCACCACGACAGACCAGTAGAGCGCCCGCATAACTGCAGATGCCCCACCAATCCGTCTATCGATCTCCCGCTCCATTTTTCCCTCATTCGTGAACAAGACCCCCAGATACTTAAACTCCTCCACTTGGGGAAGGACCCCATCCCCGACCCGGAGGAGGCACCCCACCTTTTTCCGGCTCAAGACCATGGCCTCGGATTTGGAGGTGCTGATTCTCATCCCAGCCGCTTCACACTCGGCTGCGAATAGCTCCAGCGAAAGCTGTAGATCACGCTCCTATGAAGCCAACAGGACCACATCATCTGCAAAAAGCAGAGACCCGATCCTGAGGCCACCAAAACGGATCCCCTCAACCCCTTGGCTGCGCCTAGAGATCCTGTCCATAAAAGTTAGGAACAGGATCGGTGACAAAGGGCAACCTTGGCGGAGTCCAACTCTCACTGGAAACAAGCCCGACTTACTGCCGGCAATGCGAACCAAACTTTGGCACCGGTCGTACAGGGACCTAACAGCCCGTATCAAGGGGCCCGGTACCCCATACTCCCGGAGCACCCCCCACAGGGCCCCCCGAGGGACACGGTCGAACGCCTTCTCCAAGTCCACAAAACACATGTAGACCGGTTGGGCAAACTCCCATGCACCCTCCAGGACCCTGCTGAGGGTGTAGAGCTGGTCCAGTGTTCCACGGCCAGGACGAAAACCGCATTGTTCCTCCTGGATCCGAGGTTCGACTATCCGTCGGACCCTCCTCTCCAGATCCCCTGAATAGACCTTACCAGGGAGGCTCAGAAGTGTGATCCCCCTGTAGTTGGAACACACCCTGTGGTCCCCCTTTTTAAACAGGGGGACCACCACCCATGGTCTGCCAATCCAAGGGAACTGCCCCCGATGTCCACGCAATATTGCAGAGCCGCGTTAACCAACACAGCCCCACAACATCCAGAGCCTTGAGGAACTCCGGTCGAATCTCATCCACCCCCGGAGCCTTGCCACCGAGGAGCTTTTTAATGACCTCGGTGACCTCAGCACCAGAGATTGGAGAGCCCGATCCCAAGTCCCCAAACCCTGCTTCCAGATTGGAAGGCGTGCTGGTGGGATTGAGGAGGTCTTCGAAGTATTCCATCCACCGACCCAAAACGTCCCGCGTCGAGGTCAGCAGCACACCATCCCCACTGTAAACAGTGTTGGTGGCAGACCGCTTTCCCCCCCTGAGACGCCGGATGGTGGACCAGAATCGCTCCGAAGCCGTACGGAAGTCGTTTTCCATGGTCTCTCCAAACTCCTCCCACGCCCGAGTTTTAGCCTCAGCAACCATCCGAGCCGCATCCCGCTTGGCCTGTCGGTACCTATCAGCTGCTTCAGGGGTCCCACAAGCCAAAAAGACCCGGTAGGACTCCTTCTCCAGCCTGACAGCATCCCTTATAAACCCAACCTCCCCAATAACATTTGCTATTTAAGCAGCAGAAACACACAGTACATTACGGTAATAAAAATGTAGTCATGATATACTATTTGAGATGAACAAAACTTAAGTGTTTTTAAAAGTGTGAAGTTCTATTGTAGCTTGAAGAGTTGGTGGTAATCTATTCCAAAGAAAAGGCCCTCTGTAGCCGAGTGAATTTTGCAATCTGCAGATAAAGGTCACTGCAATGTCTTCTAGCACATTTATGTTTATCGAATGAAAATATTTTTTTTTAAGTTTTGAAAAACTATTGTTAAATCAGTTGTTACATGTACATACATAAGAGATATACTATATATGATCAAATTAAATATTGCCAGAATTTTGTTCTTGAGCAAATGAAGACAGTCCGTTAGAAATTCTTTAAACACAAATTTTATTTTGAATTAATAAAATCTTATAAAGATATGACTGACATATGGCACCCCAAACGCTATTGCAATAGGTCAAGTACGGATATATAAAAATATATACAACTTGGAAAGTGATTAATAAAATGAACAACCTTACTCAAAATTGACATAACCTTAATACAGACAAATTCAGTGTGTTGTTTCCAAGTTAGTTTTCCATCAATAATGCCTAAGAAATGTGTTTCAATTCAATTCAAAAGTACTTTATTGATCCCAGAGCGAAATTAAGTGTTTTCTAAAGTAACATCATCACTGGAAGGAACACCGGACAAAGTCGTCGTACTGGAAGCCATGTTAACCTTGGCATGAAACGGCCACCGTAGAAGTAAAAACTCGCTCGGAATGGGGGGATGGGGCTAGTACGTAATATTCAGTTGGTTGTTTCACCGCTAGATGAAAAGTTGGGCCCGACCCGGCCCGAAAGAATTCAGCCCGAGCCCGAAGAGTATATGTTGATTGACATCTTATTAAAACCCGAACCCAATTACAGCCCGACATTATTCAAAAGTCACACATCAGGGTTTCCGCTAGGAAAAAATGGAACCAGACAACATGACCGGCAGGTTTTCAATTTACTGGACAAATGTTTTAAATTCCCGTCAAATAGGCCTATTATCTGAAGCTTAAAATGATAAATGAGGCCCTGCCTATAAGAATAATATCAAGGTATATCGATTTATAATAATGTATTTTTTTTAAGTCTGCAGCTTTGTTTTTTTCTATTTCACTGTTATTGCTGCATTTGTAAGATTTAATTCTTCAGATCGCTTGGGTATAACAGGCTGGTCCGCCTGTGGTTTGAACAGTATTTTTAAAGGTTTATGACCGACTGATAGTTGTTTTAAACCATGCAAAATGAGCTTCTCCATCCGACCGGATTTTTCCTTTATTTTTTGGTGCTAAGCTAAAGCAAAGTAGCTATGAGCTCCTAGCAGACTGCCAGGGCTTCATAAACACAGCGTCAACAAGAAGGGACAGAGCAGATTGTACTTCTTGAGGAAGCTTAGGTTCTTCAAGGTTTGCAGCAAGATGATGCAGATCTTCTACAAGTCTGTTGTGGAGAGTGTAATCTCTTCAGCCATCATCTGTTGGGGTAGCAGCATCAGAGCCAGGGACTTAGGAAGGCTAAACAACTGATGAATAAGGCTGGTTCTGTTCTTGGCACTACTGGGGAACCACTGGAGATGATGATGCAATGAAGGATTCTTCATAAAATCAAAACAAGTATGGACAACCCTGAGCATCCTCATCATGAGACTTTCAACAACAACAGAGTGTCTTCAGTTGGAGGTTTCTTCAGTTTTGCTGCAATACAGACCGCTACAGGAAATCCTTCCTGCCCACAGCCATCATGTTTTATAACTACTCCTTAAAGAATGAATTGTGAATTTCCCACTAGGAAAGTATGTTTGAATTGAATATGAATGGGATTGAATTTCTGTAGGACCAAGGCTCACAGACTTAACAAATGCACCTGATGAAGGAACACTGATTGCATGATTTACCAAGCCAAGTTAATGCATCAAACTCCTGCCAAGGAAACAGTTTAAGGGGCAAACACACCAGTGGGTGGCAGCAATGCACCAATTTGTTGTTTCCTGACCACCAATAAAACTTTAAAAACAAAAAACATTGAGGGCATTTGGCTTACTGCTGTTGTTGTCTATGTTCCAGCCTCTCTTTTTAATGGGTTGTTGGCTTCAATGTGTTTACAGTTTGCTCAGTAATCAGTTCACCCTACCTGACTGTGGATCTGTAGCCCCTTAAAAACGCTTGCAGATTTTTGCCCCTCAGCCATGCTGACAGTCCATAACTACTGCAGGTTGGTGCAGACTTTGCTCAACTGGTGATCTTGGGTAAAATCTGGCAAAACTCTTTTAGCGTGATGCCAGTTGTCAGTCCTGTCTTCAAAAACTGTTGCCTACCGGGATCTCATAACTATCACCTAGGTGTGTTCAAATCAGATTATAAACTTTCCAAATAATTACAAGCCTTGTTTAAAAAGTTTTCAAAAATAATGTCTAATAGCTTACACAGTTGTCATTCAGATGTCTGAAATAGATTTCCACTGACACATTTTTAATTCTTTACTGCCAGCACAAATGAAGCTTGACTTAAGTATAGCCCTGGGCTAAAAAAACACAAGTACTGTTAAATCAGAGAGGATGAGACTGAATGCTGAAAAATATTTTTCTGCACATAATACAGTGAAGAAGCGAAACAAAACATGTGAATTGACTTTTTTATAGACCCTGTGACTCACAAATAAATTATCTGATCTTATGCTATTAGTAAAGAAATGGAAATCATATTTCCCAAAGAGCTTGTAGCAATTAATTCCTTAAACTTTTACACAGTAATCATAGCCGACTTTAGCTCGGTTGTCTTGCAATCAGAAAGTTGCTTATTCTATTTCAGCCTCTTTTTGCCCCTGGTTGATGTGCCCCTGGGCAAGGCCCAACCCAAATTGCCATCTGATTTAGAAATCTGTCTGTTTGACTGGATGAATTTGGCTCTAGTGTAAAACACTTGGATTGGTTGGTATGACTGGAAGAGCATTCAGTCTATTTACCATTTATCAGATTACACAGAGTCCAACTCCAAATCAGAAATCTGTCTCTATCTATCCCTAACTACCTCTATCGAAGTATGGTAAGATTTTACATCAGTTCTACCTTGGAGGCTGCTACTGCAAAAGAGGGGTACCATACTGTACCTCTGCCAGCAAGAATAGAAGTCTGTGGATGCTCTTGGACCAAGCTCAAAAGCCTGGAACCTGAAAGAACGTAGTGTAAGGGAGGTTCTGAAACAGAAATGGTCCCGTATGATCAATCAATCAATAAATACAAGGTTAACCCTACTCTGGGTTGAGGGGGTGAATCCTGTTCTAGCAGTGACCAGCCTAGAGGTGGGGTTACAGCCTGGTGAGATGACTAGTACAGCACAGTGGCAGCACACAGATCCAGACCAGTGTTGTGCGACAATAGGTTTGTTTTGGCTATTAATAACTATGAATGACTGCTTAGGGCAATTGTTAATAAAATTAATAATGAAGTTTAAAATTACCAAGTAGGGGCACCGTCCTGGAAGTCATAATGATAGCCAAATAGTTCCGTCTCAGTTATTGTTGATTAATACCTGCCTGATAAGGCTGAGGTATTAAAATAATAATAGATGGGGTCAGTTTAGCACTGGCATTTTTCAAACAGTAATTTACTACACATGTATATGAAATAATAGTTTTAATTCAATTTTTCTGTCAAAATAATTTAATCAACAAACTCACTAAGCTAGCAACACACAACTAAATTACTTGTAAAAAAAAAAAAGGAAAAGCAGAATGAACAATAACACTATTTTAAAAGTAAAAACAGTAAAAGTGTAGCAATGTGCATATAACTAGAAAAAATAGCCAGTAAAATGATAGTGATGTCACAGTCAAGTATGAATATGTATTTTTCAAGATCAAGGCGTGTTTTGAAGAGTTTTGGAAGTGAGGCTTAATTAGTTTTAAAGAAATAATTATTAGTTTAGGACTAATTAGCACAATTTGGTTTGAGTTCAAATAACCAATTCAAAATGCAAAGAGGAATTGAAGACAAAAAATGATTTGGGGGAAGTAATGTTTCACTAAATAATTTGCTGAATTAGAAATCAATAACCTTTTGGAAAATGTAGTTGTTTTATTGGATCAGTCAATGCAGTGATGGATCTAGTTTTAGTATTTTGGCACACTAAAAAGGCGGTTTCAAAACGACTTAAAAGACTAGTCTTTGGTGTTTAAACTATCAATTTTAAAGCCAGTCTGTATTTTGAATATTGTAAATAACAATACTAATTGTTTATGACTGTCAGAAACAAACAGATAAACGATGTTTATCAGTACCAATGGTGCATGGAGCTATTTTTAGCATGTAGCGGAAGCTAAGGCTAACTCTCTCTATCTTAGCACCAGAGGATGAAATAAAACTCCAGTGGGATGGAGTAACTCATGTTGACTCTATCGGTCAATAACCTTATAAAAACACTGTTTATACCACTGGCCCAACAGCCTGTTTGTAGACAAACAATCTAAAGAATTAACTGCAGCAAAACAATGAAATAGACAATCAAACAATCTTTAAATTGTTTATCCTAAGCTAATTTATCTTTGCCCAGAGAAAACCTTATGAGTCTTTTATCTCCGTAGGGTGAATCCGTTGTCTGGGTGAAAATCAGCATTAAAGAGAGAAAATCAGCTGGGGCTATGGCTAGCAGTGGTTGCGGTTACCAGCATATGCTTAAATAGGGTTGATGATGTCTAGCACCTCCAAATCCGAGGCCATGGTCTTGAGCCGGAAAAGGGTGGGGTGCCTTCTCCGGGTCGGGGATGGGGTCCTTCCCCAAGTGGAGGAGTTTAAGTATCTGGGGGTCTTGTTAACGAATGAGGGAAAAATGGAGCGGGAGATTGATAGACGGATTGGTGGGGCATCTGCAGTTATGCGGTCATTTTACCGGTCTGTCGTGGTGAAGAGAGAGCTGAGCCGAAAGGCGAAGCTCTCGATTTACCGGTCGATCTACGTTCCTACCCTCATCTATGGTCACGAACTCTGAGTGGTGACCGAAAGAACGAGATCACGGATACAAACGGCTGAAATGAGTTTCCTCCGTAGGGTGTTTGGGCTCTCCCTTAGAGATAGGGTGAGAAGCTCAGTCATCCGGAGGGGGCTCAGAGTAGAGCCCCTGCTCCTCCACATCGAGAGGAGTCAGTTGAGGTGGCTCGGGCATCTGGTCAAGATGCCTCCTGGACGCCTCCCTGGTGAGGTGTTTCAGGCACGTCCCACCGGGAGGAGGCCCAGGGGAAGGCCCAGGACACACTGGAGGGACTATGTTTCTCGGCTGGCCTGGGAGCGCCTTGGGATTCCTCCCGAGGAGCTGGAACAAGTGGCTGGGGAGAGGGAAGTCTGGGTGTCCTTGCTTAAGCTGCTGCCCCCGCGACCCGACCCCGGATAAGCGGAAGAAGATGGATAGATGGATGGAAAAAACAAAGGGTGTTAAATGTGGCTGTAAATAAATAATCGCAATTAACGCGATAATTTGACACCTCTAATGATGTCACAGATTCATGCAGGGAAGTTCTTCCTCTTCCTGTTGAAACTGAAGGTTGGTTTAATGCAGTGCATCGTGGGATTATTAGTCTTTACAGCTTGAGGTCTGTCTCTGTAGTCCAGTTCTATGGCTGGTAGCCCAACAACAGTCTTTTGGATTGTTGGAGACATACTGGGAGAAAACTTAAAAAGGCACAGAGAGACCAAGCAAACTGCTCAAAGAAAGGCCCAGAAGCAAGCAGCTGGAAAATCTGCCATAAATATGTGATCAAGTCCTGACAAAGTAGCTAATTAAGTGGGTGATCCTCAAAGGATTGTTTCCAGCATCTCAGAAAAGTATTTTTCTCCTTTTCTTTCCCAAGTAGTAAAGAAATCAGGTTCTTATTTCATATCTAGCTTCATATTTACTTATTGTATAACTAAAATGACAAAGACTTTAGTTAACTTTCAAGTATAGGGCTTACAGCTTATAACAATCCCAAGTTTAGCTTCTGTGGAAATAGAATATTAAATAGGACTGAGCATTGTCTGAGAACGTCATCACTTTTTTGTGCGCAGATAGCAACTGTTTCAGAGCGGGTTCTTTTTTTTATGGCAACAGGAGTCAGGAGAACAATAAATAAAGTTCAAAAATGTAATTACAAAAGCAGAAATTCACCATATTACATGTTCAACCACAGCATGGATCTTTTCTCAAAACTTAACTATTGGCAACTGTCTTCAGAAAAGGATGAAGTCTAATCTCACACACATCACTATATTACAAATGCACAATTGTCTCATTGGTTAGTTGAGGGTTTGGCATAATTTATGAATCAGCCACCCCTTGTTGGCCCACAGGTTCGGACATGAACCTCTTAGGGCTCATCTGACGGTGTCCTTGAAAAGCTGCTTCAAGGAAAAAAGTTATATTATCTCCCTTTCTCACAGTATGTCTCTGAGTTCTTATCTTGTCTAAGCTGCCGAGTTCTCTACTCCTTGCATTTCCATAGCTGCAAGTAAAGAGAACCTCTATTGCTCTGCTGTTATTAAGCACATTGAAGTAACAGCTACATTATTTAATGAAGTTAATCATCAAACTGACAAATGCAAACTATATAAGCGTACAGTATGACCCTAAGCTCCAGTGATCAACTTTAACAACACACACATTTTATTTTTCATTAAACTTTTGTATTTAAAAGAAAATAAATCACCATTATGACTTTATTAAACAGGAAACGGGTAAGCATTGACACTTTACAATTTGATGAAGATTGTCAAGTTAGCTAAATAAAATTTTCAGACCCAACATCTGTAACAGCTGAGAGGGAACAAATGAAAATCATGAAGAATTTTAAAAACAAAAGCAATGAAGAGATGAGAAATGATTTCAAGTTCAGCCTATTACATCTGCCCTGCTTCAAAAATAATTTATTTTAATCAGCGCAGTTAATGTCTATTATTGTAAAATAGTATGTCGCTTAAAGGAGCAGGGGGCAGAATGAAGAAACGAAACTCACAAGCAACGCGGCCGGCGCTGCAAGTAACTGCAGCCAGCCGCACGGGAGCACGCACAAACGCTTCACAAAAAAACATACCTCTTCACAGTGACATACTTCTTTTTCTTAGTGCCACGTTTTAGTGGACTGTGAGTCGTCCTTGGTCATTTCCCAGTTGAAGAAGAGAAGAATCCTTTCTCACAATTAAATTAATGGAGGTCTGCGACCATTTTTCTTCCTCTTTAAAGCTGTCGAGAACGCGCAAGCCGTGTCAACTGACATCACATCCGTAGCACAGCGTGGGAAATTCGGGCCCCGAACTACAGCACATTTTGCAGCACACAGCCAGTTTAAGAAAATGGAGCGATACGTGGGTGGGCTCATTCTTTTTGGTTAATAACGCTTCATCACCCAACAGCATTAAAAAACTGGACATGGATGTTTATTTTATTTACAAATCCTGCCCCCTGTTCCTTTAAATTTAAGAAGTTCTGCAGGAATACTTAATAGGACAACTTTTGGTTTTACAGTTTTTGTCAGTCGCTTTGGTGCATTTCTTACATCATTTTCAAAAATTTTTACAACAGCTAGTGCATTTCTCAAAACAATTAGTACAAACAACAAAACCTGGTTGATAACCTACACGAGCGAGTCATTTACTCAGAATGTATAATCTATTTTTCAAAATCAAGTATTTATGTCAAACTGTGTGAGCATTTTAGCATTTTAGACCCATTTTAGAGCTACAGTGGCTTGCAAAAGTATTCGGCTCCCTTGAACTTTTCCACATTTTGTCACATTACAGCCACAAACATGAATCAATTTTATTGGAATTCCAGGTGAAAGACCAAAACAAAGTGGTGTACATGTGAGAAGTGGAACGAAAATCATACATGATTCCAAACATTTTTTACAAATAAATAACTGAAAAGTGGGGTGTGCGTAATTATTCAGCCCCCTTTGGTCTGAGTGCAGTCAGTTGCCCATAGACATTGCCTGATGAGTGCTAATGACTAAATAGAGTGCACCTGTGTGTAATCTAATGTCAGTACAAATACAGCTGCCCTGTGACGGCCTCAGAGGTTGTCTAAGAGAATGTTGGGAGCAACAACACCATGAAGTCCAAAGAACACACCAGACAGGTCAGGAATAAAGTTATTGAGAAATTTAAAGCAGGCTTAGGCTACAAAAAGATTTCCCAAGCCTTGAACATCCCACGGAGCGCTGTTCAAGTAATCATTCAGAAATGGAAGGAGTATGGCACAACTGTAAACCTACCAAGACAAGACCGTCCACCTAAACTCACAGGCCGAACAAGGAGAGCGCTGATCAGAAATGCAGCCAAGAGGCCCATGGTGACTCTGGACGAGCTACAGAGATCTACAGCTCAGGTGGGGGAATCTGTCCACAGGACAACTATTACTGGTGCACTGCACAAAGTTGGCCTTTATGGAAGAGTGGCAAGAAGAAAGTCATTGTTAAAAGAAAACCATAAGAAGTCCCGTTTGCAGGTTGCCACAAGCCATGTGGGGGACACAACAAACATGTGGAAGAAGGTGCTCTGGTCAGATGAGACCAAAATGGAACTTTTTGGCCAAAATACAAAACGCTATTTGTGGCGGAAAACTAACACTGCACATCACTCTGAACAGACCATCCCCACTGTCAAATATGGTGGTGGCAGCATCATGCTCTGGGGGTGCTTCTCTTCAGCAGGGACAGGGAAGCTGGTCAGAGTTGATGGGAAGATGGATGGAGCCAAATACAGGGCAATCTTGGAAGAAAACCTCTTGGAGTCTGCAAAAGACTTGAGACTGGGGCGGAGGTTCACCTTCCAGCAGGACAACGACCCTAAACATAAAGCCAGGGCAACAATGGAATGGTTTAAAACAAAACATATCCATGTGTTAGAATGGCCCAGTCAAAGTCCAGATCTAAATCCAATCGAGAATCTGTAGCAAGATCTGAAAACTGCTATTCACAAACGCTGTCCATCTAATCTGACTGAGCTGGAGCTGTTTTGCAAAGAAGAATGAGCAAGAATTTCAGTATCTAGATGTGCAAAGCTGGTAGAGACATACCCTAAAAGACTGGCAGCTGTAAGTGCAGCAAAAGGTGGTTCTACAAAGTATTGACTCAGGGGGCTGAATATTTACGCACACCCCACTTTTCAGTTATTTATTTGCAAAAAATGTTTGGAATCATGTATGATTTTCGTTCCACTTCTCACGTGTACACCACTTTTTGTTGGTCTTTCACGTGGAATTCCAATAAAATTGATTCATGTTTGTGGCTGTAATGTGACAAAATGTGGAAAAGTTAAAAGGGGCCGAATACTTTTGTAAGCCACTGTAAATGTGTTTAGCACCTACAAACAAGCAAGAATTCTGGCCCTCACAGACCTGTTACTTCTTTTGTGAGAAGCTCTTCTATCCTCCACTAGTTACCTGTATTAATGGCAACTATTTGAACTCATTATCTGTATAAAATTGCCAACCAAGGTCACATTACAGAACACATTACAGAGTTGAACTTTTGTTATTGAACAAATATTTATTTCCTGCACCATTATACAAATAAATTATTTAAAAATCATACAAGGTGATATCCTAGATTTTTTATTTACATTCTGTCTCTTACATTTTATGTGCTCTATCATGAAACCTCTGTCCTCTTTTTAAATGGCACAACTTGCACAATAGGTGGCTGGTAAATACTTTCTTACCCCACTATAAGCAAATTATATTGTTATAAAACGGCAGAGACCTGTGGATGTCTAGAAGGATTTGGAGTTTGTTGGAAGGAATGGGAAACTAAATGAAAGAACTAAACGTTGTGAACGTTGAACTAACTGTTATGATTATTTTAATTTGATTGGATAAATGCACCCAAGAAATATTTTTTAAACTGCAATAAGCTCTTCCTACTGAATCTTACACAGGAAAATAACATGTTTCCTGTCTATATGCATCAGTTACCTCTAAAGTCAGACCGTGATGTTTTTGGGGTCTGCATCAGAAAAATTCAACATATGAAAACAGCCCAATAACGGTGGCTTTTGTGCTTAGGGCACCTAAATGGCTAGCCTCGGTTCTGTCTATAGGTATCAGGTCTTGAATTAAACTCCTGAAATAAATTAGCTTTCATATGACATTGGAAGCTATTGTGATGAGCTATATTCTTAACTCAAAACAGGAACTGTTTGCTTTATGCTCTGTCTTGATTGAGATTTCTCTGACCCATTTTTTCTTCTTTCCTCTGTGTCATCAAGATAGTCTTGACTGCTAACTGGCTGTATTGTCTGTTGTGTATCACTAAAAGCAATATCAGCACGAAGGTCAGATGTTATTGGCAGGTTTG
This sequence comes from Valencia hispanica, assembly GCA_963556495.2. Classification (NCBI taxonomy): domain Eukaryota; kingdom Metazoa; phylum Chordata; class Actinopteri; order Cyprinodontiformes; family Valenciidae; genus Valencia; species Valencia hispanica. Next base: position 4,720,381 of record OY747705.1, on the reverse strand, counting down.
TAGTACAAATGGTCAGATCAGCAGATGGGGCAGGGTGTGTGAATGATTATTCGTTTAAGGACTTCACCATCTCATCAATCATGGCTGTTTAGCCAACTCTGTCCGCACAAATAGATTTACTGAAGTGTTAATGGACCAACAAGGGGAAGCATGTCTGACAGTGTTCAGTTCCTGTGAGACGCTTACATTCACTCATAATGTCATTAGCTTTGGGTAAGAAGGGATGCACCTGAGCAGTTGTTGTTGAGGTGGAATGATTATACAAACAACATAAAAAAATCCAAAAAAGATATACAGATATACAGCTGAAACCAGAAGTTTACATACACCGAATAAACAGACATACAGCTTTTTTTCCTCACAGTCTGAAGTTAAAGCAACACTAAAATGTTTTTAACATTTTAACCTATTGCTTTCAAACTTGTTTCAGTGGTTCTTGAGTCAGAAACTTGAGCAGCTTATACATCAGCACTCAGCAGTCCTCTGCTGGCCAGAGACTGCACTAAACAACTTTTGTGGTTCAGGTTCTCTATCTGCTTTATGGCAACAGCTGATAGGTGGAGCAACGTTCAATTTTACAGCTTCTAACCATCTAAAAAATTAGAAAGCAAACTCTTATCTTTTTCTTTCTCTGAACTGCCACTAATCATAGAATCATAAAAACATGCAAAATACACCACCATGTCTGGAGACATTGTTATCTGCAAAGCCAGCAGGCTGTGGCAGGGTTGTTTACGAAAGTTGTAATTCCACTTTCAACCAGTAGGGAGGAGAAGCAGGAAACGTTTTAAGAGTTGGTTTGTAAATCAGACCAAACTTCTTTTGTTTTAGAGGGGAACCCCAGATGAAGGCATCATGGCTTTGGAAACTTCTGATAGGTTAACTGACACTTGAGTTAATTGAAGGCCCACCTGTGGATGTATTCTATGGCCACACCTGGAACACATTGCTTTATTGTTGAACATGACAGGAAAATAAAAAGAAATCAGCCAAGATATCAGGAAGAGAATCATGAAGCTGCACCAGTATGGTATCTCCTTAGGAACAGTTTCCAGATGCCTGATGGTGCCGCGTTTATCTATTTAAACAATTATACACAAGTATAGATATTATGGAAATGTCTAACTATCATACTGCTTAGGAAGGAGACGGGTTATGTGTCTTCCACTCTCACCATTCCATTTCACTCTGTACACCTCAGACTACCAGTACAAATCAGAGACCTGTCATTTTCAGAAATACTCAGATGACTCTGCAATTGTGTATCAGAGATGGACAAGAAGCTGAATACAGAGAGCTAGTGGACCCCTTTGTGACATGGTGTGGAAAGAATCGTCTTACATTGAATGTGAACAAAACAAAGGAGATGATTGTAGATTTCAGAAGAAACAGGGATAAGTCAAACACTGTTTTCATCATGGGTGAAAAGTGGAGGTGGTTGAGGAATATAAATACCTCGGTGTTCACCTGGACAACAGACTGGACTGGAGAATGAACAGTGAAGCCGTCTACAAGAAGGGACAGAGCAGACTGTACTTCTTGAGGAAGCTTAGGTTCTTCAAGGTTTGCAGCAAGAAGCTGCAGATCTTCTACAAGTCTGTTGTGGAGAGTGTAATCTCTTCAGCCATCATCTGTTGGGGTACCAGCATCAGAGGCAGGGAAGTAAAAAGGCTCAACAACCTGATAAAGAAGGCTGATTCTGTTCTTGGCACTACTGTGGAACCACTGGAGATGATGAAACAAAGACGGATTCTTCAAAAAATCTAAAAAATTAAGAACAACCCTGAGCATCCTCTTCATGAGACTGTCAAACAACAACAGAGTGTCTTCATTCGGGGGCTTCTTCAAGTTCGCTGCAATACAGACCGCTACAGGAAATCCTTCCAGCCCATAGCCATCATTATCTACAGCAACCCCCGAAAAGAATAGAAAAAAGAGCTACAACAACACTAAATTACCCTCTGGGATCAATTAAGTATTTTTGAATTTGAATTTGAATGCATGATCACTGCACATTTACATTTTGCCAGGGTATGTGAATATGAGACCAACTCTGTATAGAGCCAAGCTTCATGTTACCATCCATTTGTTTAAGGCAAGGCAAGGATATTTTATTTGTATAGCACACTTTCAACAGCAGGGTAATTCAAGGTGCTTTACAGGATTTGGTGATTTAAAAAAAAACACATAAAAGAAACAAACATTACACATGATACACAATAAAGCAAGAGAAAGATAAAAAAAGCAAGAGTGCATGAACACATTTCATACATATGACATCAAGCATTTACTCGCAGGCAATTCTAAACAGATGGGTTTTTAGTCTCGATTTAAAGCAGTTCAGAGTTTCAGCAGCTCTACACTCGACAGGAAGTCTGTTCCAGATAAGGGGAGCATAGAAACTGAAAGCTGCTTCTCCATGTTTAGTTCTGAGTCTAGGGATGTTTAGTAGGCTAGAGTTGGAGGACCTGAGTGGTCTTGGTGGTTGGTACTGTGACAACAGGTCTTGAACATATTTTGGTGGTAAGCCATGTAATGATTTATAAACTAGTAGGAGTATTTTGAAGTCTATTCTCTGAGCTACAGGGAGCCAGTGTAAGGACTTTAGAACTGGGGTGATGTGCTCTACTTTCCTGGTTCTAGTGAGGGCACGAGCAGCAGCGTTCTGGATCAGCTGCAGCTGTCTGATTGACTTTTTAGGCAGACCTGTGAAGATGCTGTTGCAGTAATCAATCCGACTAAAGATAAACGCATGGATGAGTTTTTCTAGGTCGTGTTGCAACATCAGTCATTTAATCCTAGAAATGTTCTTCAGGTGATCGAACGCTGACCTTGTTATTGCCTTTATGTGACCCTGGAGGTTCAGGTCTGAGTCCATTACTACACCTAGGTTTCGAGCCTGATCAGTAGTTTCTAGCTGTAATTGAAGCTGTGTGCTGACTCTTGATCGTTCCTCCTTGGGTCCAAAAATAATCACTTCAGTTTTTTTTCTATTGAGATGGAGAAAGTTATTGCACATCTATCCATTTATTTGGTCAATGCATTGATTTAGGGTTTGAATGGGTTCAGAGTCACCTGGTGACATTGTAATGTAGAGCTGATTGTCATCCGCGTAGTTATGGTAGCTAATGTTATTGGTTGCTATAATCTTGCCTAGTGGGAGCATGTAGATATTAAATAAGAGGGGCCCCAGGATGGAGCCCTGGGGCACCCCACATGTGATTTCTGTTGGTTCTGATGAAAAGCTTGCTATTGAAACATAGAAGTCCCTGTTCTTTAGGTAAGATTCGAACCAGCCAAGTAGTGTACCAGAGAGTCCGACCCAGCTCTCCAGTCGTTCAAATAAAATACAATGATCAACAGTGTCAAATGCTGCACTGAGGTCCAACAGAACCAGCACTGTGGTTCTACCACAGTCTGTATTTATGCAGTTGTCATTGAATACTTTGACGAGGGCAGTCTCGGTGCTGTGGTGAGCACGGAAACCAGACTGAAAAACATCAAAACAGTTTGTCATTGTTTAAGACAGACTAGACTGTAAAGGATTTAGAATTTGTAGTTACTGATTTAGCGAAGTTAGACAACTGTGCTGAATTTAAGTTCTCACTTGTACAACGCCAATGATACAAATTCTTTGCTAACATGTTGGATGCAAAATAAAATAAATATGCGTAATACTGTGCTTTTTCAGCTCTACCCACAACTTTTCTAGGGATCTGAGACCAAGGATTTGCTATGGTAACTCCAAACCATTGAGATTGCTATCCTTGAGCCACACTGTACCTAATCTTGCAATGTGATCTGGGTAATTGTTCATTTGGATCAGCCATTTACTTCCAAGCTTCAAAATATTTGGATGATGCCTCAAGATGTTGCTTTAATATTTCCACATAATATTCCCCCCCCCCCCCCCCCCCCCCCACACACACACACACACACACACATACACACACACAGACACACAGTATGATGCAGCTACCTCCTCACTTCACAATGGGTAGGGTGTTCTTAGAGTTGCAAGTATATAGCCAGAACAGGGTCATAATTATTGTATCTTTGAAAAATCAATTTGAAACTAAAAAATAAAATTTGAAATTGAATATCAAATTTTTACCTTTCAATCTGAAAAAAACAAATAAATGTCTTCAAAGTAAGAATTACTGATGCTACATGTTTCTTTCAGTTAAAAAAAAACTTTAAATCAGTTGTTTTTTAATATGTTTAAAAAAAATGTAGTATTTAATGTTTTCAGAGTCAAATCCTTTTTGTCAAGTTCATATCCGTTTTTCAGTTTCAAATATTTTTGACCCTGATCTGATGGGGGGTGGGGCTTCACATGTCAGGGGTGTGGTAACGTGATGGACAGCAAACCCCACACGGCTATAGTGTCACAAAGTGTCTGGCACTATCATATTGGATTTTGAAAACATGGGACGTTTCTAAAGCTTCTTGGTTATATTTAAGACTGCATAACTTTTTTGGCAAAATAACATAAAATATTGACTGAAATATTGATCTAGCCATTTTAGTTGGCAGTTGACATGCAAATCTCAGCAGGGAACATTTCAAGTTATTAATTTGTAACATGATTGTTAGAAATCCTTTAGCCATTGGATTTTCCCACTTCCACAAAGTATCCCCTTCTGAGTTTCTCTCCAAAATAGCAACCGCTCCTACAGATGGATAGGTAAGTATCTGTTTTTAAAAACATTCTGCCTGCCCCGGTTTCATAATTTATGTAAACCCACACCAGCTATATTAGGTGAGACACAGAGGGGAAGTTGTTTTATATGTTCATAAAGAAGAGAATGACAGCAGTGAAAACATTTGAATTGGAGGCTCTTAATTATAGGTAGGGCTTGTCATGGTTTTAAAGTTGGGTTTATCATAAACAAAATGTTACTAAGTAACAGCTAAACAACATTCACTGTGGTTAAAACTAACCAAAACTAAGTGAGGAATGGAGCTGTTTCCTAACAGACACCAGTAGCAAAGACACCTTACTGAGCTCTTTAACAGCAGCAGGAAGAAGTCTGCTGCATAATCTTCCTCTGTAGAAAATGTTTTATATAAAAATCATCTTCTGAGCATTCAGTTGTGGCCTTTCTGTACTAACCTTAAACAGTGGCCTCACAATGTCTCCCTGTTTTATTTGGTCAGCGTTACCCCTGGTTTCCACTGGACACATAAGCGGTGCATAACCTCTGTGAAGCGTAATGCCTCTGATAGCCACCATTATAGTCAATGGCTCCGTTTCCACCGGGCGCGAAGCAGGCCAAATCGGATGCCTCTCAGAAGCGATGTGTCATGGCCTTCTCCTAAATTTAGGTCTATATTTTATTCGCTACGCATCGAAAACACAAGAAGCTCAGCAGTTTATTTCGGGCCAGACAGGAAATCAGACATGGGAGCAGTGTAAAGCATCCATAAAATTTCAAAATAAAACACACATGCAGATTTCCAATTGCTTAGCTATGAAAAAACAAAACAAAACATTATTACCTGTGACACCAGGGTTGAAGTCAGTCGGTCTGTGGGCCTAATTTGTTGATTTTAATAACGAATGACAAGAATTTAATCCTTGCAGTGGAGAATCACCCAGTTTATGTGACACTGTGACCATTTTTACAAGGACAACATAAATATGGCATGGACAGAAATATCTGCACATCTGGGAGTGGAGGATTAGTTTATGATACTTAACATAGAATTAAACTTTTTCCTGTATGCTACCCTTTAAGTAATGCAATTGCATTTCTCCTGTGATTTTATGATCTACCGGGACCAGGTGGGTGGAACGCTTTTATGAGTGATACACGTTAAACGCTCCCGGTAGGAAGATACACGTCCATTAACTTACGTGCTTCTTACATGTCCGGTGGAAAGTCGGGGTTAGGGATACACATTTGTTCAGGAAAATCTATCAGAGTTAAGTTCTAAACAATTTTTTCCCAATTTTGCACAGAACCAACATATGTCATCAGAGACCAGCTTAAGGAGAGCCTGCAGCAGCATGGCCACTTTGTCCCCATTACCAGATACCTGCCTGTAGTGATGTGACATTTACGAACCAATCAAATCTTTTGAACAGCTCTTCAGTGAACAATGGGACCCAAGTCCTTGTTGAGACCTGTTCATTTAAAATATATTATTAACTAGGAGCGCGGCATCTTCGCACCATCTAGGAGGTGGGTGTTCGAGCAGTGCGCACTACTACACATGCCTGCTTTGCAACAACTAGTTTAATTAATGGTGATACAAAACAATACATGGAGAAAAGATGTTGCGGGAGTGTGGCAGTAACCCCTCCTCACCAGAGAAAGGCAGCAATGCGCCATCTGGTGTGCAGTTTGCCTGAAATGTACTAAAAGAAGAAGACTGAGGGGTAGAGGAGTGTAAGATGAAGGGGCAGCAGCCAGGCGAGCGAGTTATGAGGTGGAAAGGAGGAGTCAGAATCGGAGAAGGGTGAGTGAGTGGCCAGAGGCACCAGCGAGAGAGAATGAGTCACCAATTTTCACCTTTAACATGTAATCCATCACTCATCTCAGTGTAAATTTTATGATTAAAACATTGCTCTTTCCAAGTATTGCAAAAAAACATAAAAGAGCCAGACTTTTGAAAGGCAATTGAACTGAAGGCACCGGAATTAACGACTCCCTTCAAAGACCCATTAAGTCCCATCACTACTTGCCTACCTGTTCCTGTGGAAGACCCTGAAGTAAAAAAAGGTTTTGGAGAAAGATTTATGTCACTAAAAAAATTTTTCTCCAAAAAGTATCAAGAAGAATGAAAAACATGTTTTTATATGTTGGTGTGTTTAAGGTAAAAGTTATGACAGAGGAAATAAAGAACAAAAGTCACACATATTCTCTCTGGTAAATAGAACACTTGACGGAGCATACCGTTCTCTGCTTTGGCCTCTTATCAGGAAAAATTATTGAGGAAAACATAGAGCTGACATTTTTATATAGCGTTTATAAAAGTGGTTCCACAATGACCAGCACCTCTGAACAGTTCTCACTATGTTAGATGCTTAAAAACGGGACTTCTAATCACAACATTAAACATCTAAGTTGTTAACAGTTTATATTAAATTATTCAAATATCTGCTCTTTTCTCCAGGGCATGTGGATGAAGCAGCTTGTCCAATGAATGAAAAATGAATGCATACATTTTAAGTCATACAAAGGAAGTAATCTTGGAATGCACCTATCATAACTTATTGTTGTATGTCTGGGGATAGAGATAAAACGGTAACACTTTCAAGATGTCAGCATATGTTCAGCAAGAAATTGCTCCATACCTGAGGTATTTTTGGTTTGTTTTAACCACAGTGAGTGTTGTTTAGCTGACACTTAGTAAAATTTTTGTTTATGATAAGCCCAACTTTAAAGCCATGAGCAGCCCAGAACTATAATTAAGGGTATCCGATTGTTCATATATTTTCTTTGCTGTTACTGTCTTCAATTAAATAATTAAAAAAAAAACGTTATTGATCCCAGATGCAGATATGGGTGTAAGTCCCATACATGCAAGTCTCAAGTAAGTCGCAAGTCTTAGCCCTAGAGTCTCAAGTAAGTCCCAAGTCATCTTTAAGGAGGATCAAGCAAGTAAAGTCCAAGCATAGCTTTGGTCAAGCAAGTCAAGTCAAGTCACAAGTCAAGTCATTATCAAATTAGTTTTAACCAGAAATAATTTTATTAAAGATATCGGAAATACCTATTCAGTCAAGTTCATATATACGTTAAAACAGCCACTTAAAGTTTGGAAAGATTTGTAGATATCTGAAACTTAGTTTTTAATAGTACAATTGAGATCTTAAATATCTTGAAATTCAGTTTCTGCAAGCAAAAATGTGATTGAGAATATCTTTAATTTAAATTCTTACAGGTTGGAATGCAATTTAGACTAGGAAGAATCTATTGTGGAGATCTACCAAAGGAACAAGAGAGAGGAGTGCGCTTTGAATAAATGTCAAAACGGCTTGCCAAAATCCACTCACAATAAGAGCGGGGCAGATTCAGAGAAAATGTGCCGGCCGTACGTGAGGAGGAAAAAAAAACACAGAAGTCGCAGGATCATGCTTTAGACACACCAACATGAAAAACGTCTCCAAATACACTGGTGCAGTTCGAGTTCAAAATGGACCTAGTTTACACACTGGCCAATAATTTTCATATTGCCTGTTATACTGGCCCGATGTTGTGGTCATTTTTCTGAATGAAAATGTTTCTCAAAATTATCCCCCCCCCTCTGGGTTTTTTATAAATCGCACCCTGCTGACACATAATATAAGGACAATATGGGAAGAGAAACAACTTTGGCAATGGATGTTGGACGTGTGTGTCCTACGTACACACGCACCACCGTCATAACATCTGAAAAAAGTTTTGATTCTATATAGCATCTAACTTCATTACAGGCGTGCATTCATGCGTAGATATTTAGTCTGGTTACAGCTAGCTAGCGTTAGTGCTGCTAAACTAGCAGCTACTGGCCACCAAATTTGCAATTTCAGACATATGTATATTATATATTTAGGCAAAGGTTAATGTCAACAGCAGACAAGTTGCAAAATAATACTAATAATAATAATCAGGACGTAATCCATAGCATGTTACTCACCTTGCTTTATGTGCTGTCCTAAAATGTCGGATGAAATTCAATGTAGTGCTTGCAGTATCAGCAATTTTAACATTGCAGATTTTGCAGGTAGCTCCTCTTTTATTTTGTGTATCTTAGTAGCCAAAATGCACAATTTTCGGAATGTTGTTGCCAGTCAGAGTGGCTTCCATCTCTGCAGATCACTCATTAGACTAATGCAGACCTGCCTTCTGTCCATTGCGTGGAGGAAGGGTTGCCAGGTTTGCGGATATGCTGCAAGACAGGAGCTCTCGCAAACAATAAAGCAATGTTCATCTAATTATTTATTTGTTGATAATAATTAAAAATTTAACAAGACTGATGTGACTTGGCAAGTCACATGACTCAAGTTAATTCAAGTCGCAGGTCAAGAAGGGCAAGTCAAAGTCAAGTCAAGTCTTTTGTTGATGTTGATCAAGCAAGTCAAAAGTCCGCCCAATGGACAACACGCCCCGCCACCACCGCGGGACAGGCAGCAGAAAAACACCAGGTCCGTCCCCCGCCGAGCCGCTGAACGACACCACCCAACACTCCAAGACTGGCAACCCCCAAAAGAGGTACCCCAACCAACACAAGGAAGACACATCGGCAGCCCCACACCCAGGCCCTGCCAGGCACGCACCAGGGCCGAACCACACTGCACCCGGGCCCCCAGCCCCAAATATTGAGAGCCCCCAATGCACCAGCGGGTAGGGGCATCAGTCACTGGCAGGGAGTGACAGAGGGGAAATAGGCCCCCATTATATGTAGGGCCTGAGATGCGCCAGGCGAGAGGGCAGCCGAGGACCCAACCTGACAGGTAGAAAGAGACACACAGAGACAGTCATACATACCCTCCCTCTTACGCACATTCACTTTCACCCGCACACTACGAATTCCAAGAAAGGACGCTGTACACTCACTCATACGCCCCATACACAATCCAGGTACCTATGCCCCAGAAGAGCAACCTGTCCCTGCACCCGGGAGACGAACCCACTACCCTCTAGGATGGAGACAAGCAGACCGCCCAAGCCCCCACAGTGGCAAGAGCAGCCCACCAGCCCAGGCCCCCGACCAGACATCCTGAACCACCTCCCGGACCCCCAACCCCTGATGGTCGGTAGTGAAAAGGAGTGTGGAAAGACCCCTAGCCTCTCTCCTCCTACTCGAATGTGGTGTTGATGCATGCTGTCATAATGTGTCGATCGTTCATCTTTGCTAAAGATGCTCATGGAAATAACATCGGCAGAGTGCTGGCCAAATTCGATGAGTACTTTGTTCCTTAAAGAAACGTAAAAACGCATGTTTTTACCAGCATACTCAGTGGCCAGGGGAGAAAGCTGAGACATCCATAAGAGCTTTGTATAAACTGTCGGACTTTGGCGTGGCGAGTGATGAAGCTGCGGAAGCCGCAGCTAACTAAGGACCTGACACTGGCACTGACAATCGAAACTGGGAGACAGTCGGTGGAGATTACTGCCCAGATTAACCTGCAGGGTGAAGCAGCAGGAGGCTCGGTGAATGAAGTAAAGCAGGGCCGTAGTAAATACCCCGCTCACCGTGGCAAGGCAAAAAAAACGAAACAATGTGGCCGATACGGGAAAATCAGGCATGACACAGGAGAAAACTGCCCAGCCAAAGGTTCCACATGCAACGCCTGTCACAAAACAGGGGACTGGACGAAGATGTGCAGGAGCAAGAGAGTAGTGAGAGAGGTTGAAACCGAACCAACTGTGCAATCTGAAGCATACTTTCTGGGAGCTGTGAACAATACAGTGGAGAAGTTAGATCACTGGTCCGTCAGGCTGCTGATAGGTTCTACACATTCAAAATAGACACTGGAGAGGATGTAACCATTATTAGCAAAGAAACTTAGTTGTCAATCACTCCTACCACACCGCTCCAGCCAGCACATGTCCCGCTGGACAGGTGTAAAATAAAGTCCCTTGCCTGGATCCAGAGTACACTCATCTGCAAAGTGTTGGAAAGGTGTTTTCACCTGCCTCTTAAAGGAACAGACACCCATTTAATTTTATGACCCCTGGGCTCTCTCGGGCTCTTATTTCACCTTCCAGCATGCTCGTTCATATCTGTAAAAAGGAGCAATAAGAACAACAAACAACAATTATATATTTTAACAGCGAGACATCGTTTGCTGGACTCAGTTCTATTAACTGAGCCCAGATCTACATCAGCATAGAGTTTTTATTGAAACAAGAGTTTGCAGGAAACCCCTCCCACATAGATCTTCGTTCACAGAATAATGGTCAAAGCTTCCTCACATAAGGAACACATGATGTACTACATTCTTCTTGATTGTTCAACGTTTCTAAGTGTTTCCACTTTGTATAAAGTGTTAGACAAGTCATATATTGAGCAGGAACATAATTTTTAAAGGTCACATGCAAGTCATCTATCAGCCGGAACAGAACCCCAAGGATCACATGTTTCCTTTTAGACAAGAAACTTAATTTTACACACAAAATAAATGTACTCTCAACATTTACAGAATTTTATCTCTTCAAAAGGTAAGTCAAATCCAATCACAGCATATGTTGCACATGGATGTTCAGTGAACAATCTGTTGAGTAGGGAAAAATCAGTCGAGATTAACCTGGTGAGGAGAGTTGAGGAGACAATGAGCTGTTGTAACTATTAATAATAAATATTTGTTGTCTGGTTTTCTGAGCATCAATAATTATAATCAATAATTTAATATTAATATAATTATTGATGACATTTGAGTTTAATCTGTTTATTAAAGATTTCGGGGCACTAATCTCATAAATGAGATAATTTTAATTAAACCAGACTGTCAGTCTCTCTGAAAAGGCGTAGAGTTTGTCCGCGGGGTTAAAACAAACTTCACAGCACACATTGAAATAGCACAGAAAAACTTCTCTTTACTTAAGGGAATTTATTAATGAAATAGGTCACCTTACAGATTACATTTCATTCAAAATTTCCATCTATTCTAACGCATGCAAAAATAGAACAAAGTTAACGTCGAGGGAAGGGGGCGTGTGTGTGTGCGGCTGTGTGTGTGTGTGTGTGTGGGAGACAGCGAGCGAATGAGGGCGGGTTCAGCTCACCCCTTCAATTCGATAAATAACTCAAGCCTTATCAATTGGCACGATCGGTTCACAAAGAAAGACAAAGGAAGACCGCGTGGCGATTCAACAAAGGCTAGTTTCATTAGCAATGGTGGCTTGGACAAAGGAAACAGGGGGGTTGGAGAAAGGAGATCTACTGAGTCCACGCGACCTGTCTAAACAGACACGCGCCGACCGCAGCGGACAATAAACAAACGGAAATAATACAATATAATATACTGCTTCTGGTTGCAACCAAAGTCAAATAATAAAACACAAAAAGGATGCACATTTAGGGTCGGTGTACAGTGACAGACGACCAAGAATAACAGTTGTTAACAAATTTACACTTATTTTAACCAACAGAAAACGGATATTAACCGTCAAGACCTTCTCCTCTACCCAGACCGAGAGATATAAATCAGTTTAATCCTACTTGGTGGGGGCAGCTCTCCACAGTCCACGACGAAGAACGTAGAAAGTGTCCAGTTTAAAGGAGCGGTTTGCGCAAAACTGAAGTCGGAAAAGCGGACGTCCGACTTTTAGGCGCTGACGGACTCGGGCCTGTTTTCAATAGAGCTCAGATGGCCAGCTGACTCCCTGGTTACGCTGACGGGGAGTCTGTTTGATCGGCCGATTCACTTTGAAGTATAAAAGGGAAGTTCTTCCTGGTCCAGCAGGTTTGAACGGAAAAAGGGAAAATGCTAGCAGTGGATTAAAGCGTCTCTTCACAGGCACCGCTTGGGGACCAAAAGACACCAAGATTTCAATCTTCGCACTACTTTTATCAACTCTGTGATGTCATCACTGGCCACAGACCAATGAGAATGGGTTGAGGGCAGCGCAATGGCTCCTGGGAGATGCAGTTTGTTCAGTGAAAGGATGCTGGGAGATGCGGTTCATTCAGTGAAAGGATGCTGGGAGATCCAGTTTGTTCAGTGAAAGGATGCTGGGAGATCCAGTTCGTTCAGTAAAGGCCATAGCCTCAACAAAGCAAACAAGCACTCCCTTTCGGAACCATATGGCGACCGTGGTATTTTAGAGTCTGAAACAGTAAAAATAGAGCTGAAATAAAAAATGTCAACTTACGCTGTGTTCACTGCCAGACATGGACCTCTCCCAGTGCTGCCTAAAGTAAAAGAGGAACTCCAGAGAATGGAAAATAATGGAGTCATTGAGAAGTGTCGGCTCCGTAACCCATGTTCTCGGCAACTCGCTTCTTACTCAGAAAGGTGGGGGCGCCGAACTCCAAAACCCCGGCGGGAAGTGTTTCAAAATAAGACCCAGAACTGAGAGACAGAGAGTAAAATAACACACACACAACAGATATCTGTTTCACACTGGACGCACCTGCAGATGGGAGCCAGAAAAGATCTGACTCGCTTCTCTACAAGGGTGTACCATTTTTATTAAAGAAGAACAAAGAAAATATCACATGACTCATCTCCCCTCCTCCTACATCTTAACAGGTCAAACATTTTCTCCAGGTTTCCTGACCTGGTTTTATAGCCGTACCATAAACTAGAGTTATAACCCATCCTCCCTGCTTTTAGTTCCTATCTTTGCCCAAGAGTTTTATTACTTAAAACCTTACCCCAATAAAATACTGGTAAACAGTCATGTTTTACTACCCTGAATAATATAAACAGGCCTTCTACCTCTAAATGCTTACTAAAGATATATTTAAAACATATGTACTACAAAACTGCATAATAAAAAATAGCCCCAGAAAAGTAGAATACAACAAATCCCTCTTTCAATCTATTTTCAAATAGATTGATCACTCTTCTGTACTTCTCCTTCAGGCTCCATGTGAGGGAGTAACAGATATTGACCTTGCATATTATTACCAACAGCTTTTTCAATACACTTTGTGAGTAATGAACGTATACAAGGAATACAGCAACATCCACATAACACCATAGTTGACACAAATACTGCTAAAGAAACCATTATAGACATTGCCAGAGTCTTCCATTTACCAAACATATTATTTAACAAATCGTCCCACATTGAGGTATCTACACCTGATTGTTCTTTTAGCCTATTTGAAAGTATTCTGAGTCCTTCTACTGCCCTAGTTAGTTTACCGTCTGCATTAGTATTATTAGCTCATTTCTGTACATTATAGTGTATATAGTTTATTCTATCCACGTTCTTGTTCAGGGTACACCACCAACAAATACTTGATTCCCATCCTACTGAGATCTGATTAACCAATTTATGTCCGTCTGGAACACCTCTAGGAACTCCAATGGCATCAATATAAGTTGGATCATCTTCGTGGCTTAAGTCCCTCTTTCTAACATGATTATTCAAAGTGAGAAGAGTCTGGTCTCCTGTGGGATCATAAGTAAATATTGCTACTGGCATAATTAATGTAACAGGTGCACACAATCTTGTCCAATTACTAGGTAAAATGGAGCGGAGAATTTTTCCTCCACACCACCACCAGATATCAGCACGAGCCTGAAAAGATTTAAGGAAAGTTTGGATTGAATGACAATATGTAATGTTGACTGAACCCACTAGTTTATTTCCAGGCTTACCATTTTTGAAACAAGTAAAATTATTTGGAGCTACATTACTATCAAAGAAGGGTGGGGTAGCTCTGTTATCAGCTATAGGGAATAATTTTTCCCAGTTACTACAATCTTTTACTGGATTTTCACTAGATAGCAGGGAAACCAGACAAGTTGTGTTGAGCTCAAAAGGTGCAGGGACCACCTTGAGAACAGGTCGGGCTCCCATGCACACAACACAGTCCTGTCTCGCTTCTTGTCCTGCATGTTCTACCATAAGCAACCAATTATTAGTGGAGCCTCCCACACCTGTCATCATTTCAAAGTAATCGTCCACAGATGGTTCTTCTTTAATTATACTACCTCTTGCTGCTGAGGCCTGATTTTGACTTACTGAGGTGGAAACATTAAGAGAGTCTTGACATATTATAATAGGAAATTGAACATCTTTTCCCCCTTTATAAACCCAAATTATAAAGAGAGTACAACCTTGCCCCTTCTCGAGATATTTTAAGGGGAGGAGATCACTCTTAGTTAAATTAACAGTAAGAAGTAATTTATCTGCAGTCTTATCCAATTTAACCAAGGGACGCATATGTTTTGCAAAAGCTGTAGTGGTGTACCTTCTCCAGTCATATCCTAGGGGATCAGCAATTAAAGTGGACCAACTAGTATCTTTTTGATCATTTGTTATGTACCACAAGGGGTAGGTTTTATATTTACTTGCTTGTTGTCCCTTATAAACCAATGTATTTAAGGGAATAGTAATCACTGCAGATCGTCCTTTTGGTATGCAAAATTGAGAAAATCCATGATGTGCCTCGGAAGTGCCGCACCGTGAAGAGGGAGATGGTTTAGCCATTAAGTTTCTTCTCTGTCTAATTGAGTGAACTCCAACCTGCGTTTGATTTGTAGAACTATTATAGGGCCATTCACCACAACAGTAAAAGATAATATTGACCAATAACACCATGCAAAAACCTGTGGCGCACAGCACCTTCTTATTTCCCCAAAGATGCATATTTCTGTCTGTGGTGTGATCCTATGTTTATTTTATCCCAAAAAAAGAAGGGTGTCTGTTTTTCTTTATCTTTACCTTTAAGCAATATATATATATTTTTTTTAATTTTTTTTATTATTATTGTTTTTTATGTTTTAACCTAATTCTCAATATTCTTTTAGTACAAAGCAAACTTTAACAATTGTCACCAACCCCAAAAACATCCTACAAAAACCACATCATAATGAAAAAAGAATAAGTAAAACAAAAATTAGTAGTCAGTCAACCTGATTATAATTTAAACACCCCTTAAAATGTTTTAGCTTATTAATAAAAAGTTTTATGAAACCGTAAAAACTGAATATTAAGAAAAAATCCTACAAATTAACTACTTAAAAATTCTTTGACACCCTCTTAGGCAGTGTCTAACAATCTGCACCTGTAAATAAAAATTGGTTAAACAACCTGTAAAATACAAGAAAAATGATTAATAAGTGTTCAGTCTTTATTATTTTATTCTCTAGTCTTCGCTCTTGTTTATTTCTCTGGCAGCAGGCGGCTACAAGAGTGATGAAATGATTCAGTACAGTGGACTCTTTATTTTTCCCAATGTTACTGTCATTTATGCAGATTGCCCTCACTGAAATGACAGTTACTTCATTAACTGAACATTTCCCCCAGTAAACACAAATACACAGACAGGCCCCGCCTCCAATAGCTTCCCCCACCGATTGTGAGGTGGTTAAAACCTGCTGTGAAATGTGTTAGATTTCTTGCGATCTTTTCTCTTCGGTATAATCCCTCTTCGAGAAAAGCAAGTCCAAATTGCTTATCTCGCCCAATTTTGGCACATATAGATTACACTGGATGATTACAGCAACCCCAACCAATCTTCTGGGTGGGCCAGGCCCCGCTTCCTGGCTTCGGCAGTCGACACCGCCTAGTCAGAACCGACACCACCCACTGCAAAGAGATTCCCAAAGGTCAGCAGAGAGCTGCTGCAGCGTGAGGGACAGGAGGGGGGTCGGGGGCAGGAGCACACTAGGACCAGTGAAACCAAGTAGAACCCTTTCCCCGCAGCTGGACAGCATGGGTTGTACGAGCAGCAACCTGGAATGGACCAGACCGGGGCTCCTGCCACTTTCTCTTATACACCTTCAGCCAAACTCGCCCAGCCTCGGAAGCAGACGCCGCAGGTCCCTGCACGTCACGGGGAGCCGGAAGGAAGGAGGAGACCAGGCCCTTCAGCTGCTGATGATCACTGCGAGGGTCCGGGTCAGGGTGCGGTGAAACCTGTGGTTCTCTGCCAGCCCACGGACCAGGAAAAACCCTGCCAGTAAACATCTCATAAGGAGTGAGACCTTTTGTTCTACAGACAGATGATCTAATGGCCATCAAAGCAATTGGGAGCGCATTTAACCCATTAAGTCCCGTCTGAGCTGAAATCTTCGCCAGCTTTAACTTTAAAGTTGAATTAGAACGCTCGATGACGCCCTGGGATTGCGGATGGTAAACAGTGCCAAACTTGTGGGTTATCCCCATCTGTTCCTCAACCTGTCGGAGATGTTTATTTTTAAAATGTGTGCCATTGTCAGACCTGACCTTAGTCGGAAAGCCATGGCACGGAATCCAGTGGTTAATCAAAGATTTCCCCACTGTCTGAGCATCCTCCCGTCTAGCAGGAAAAGCTGAAACCCACGAGGTCAGTGGATCAATCATCACTAACAGGTAACGGAAACCTCTAACAGGGGTCACCATATCTGTATAATCGATAACGACCTCCTCGCCAGGCCTGCACAAGTCCTGGAAGGCGCCCATTTCTGGCTTGATAGTAGGCTTAGGATTAAATTGACCACACACCACACATTCACTCAAAAAACGCTTAATTAAATGTGGCAGGAAGGGATGCCACCAAAAACAAAGATTACGTTTCATCTGAGTGTATGACACATGTGCCACACCATGAGCCTCCTGAAAAAGGGTGGGTTTTAACGCGGCAGGTAAAACCAAACGGCCATCAGGCCCACGCCAAAAGCCATCAGAAAAAATCGCACCTCTATCCTTCCACACAGTTATCTCCTGTGACGCAGCAGCCTGCTGTGCCAAATTTACTTCCTCAGCAAAACTGTCTGACATTTCCTGTGCTGACGTGACAATCAGCTGCGTGTGGACATGTGACAGGTAACCCGCGGCTCCTTTTGCCGCCAAATCCGCCGCATTATTTCCCCACGCGTCAACAGTGTCAGCCTTGCTGTGACCCTTACACTTAAGAACAGCGAGGTTAGCTGGTAACTGTACAACATCCAAAAGCTCCATAATATCTGCATGATGCTGTATAGGCTTACCAGTAGCAGTAACAAAACCTGCTCTTTTCCACTGTGGTAATTCATAATGTATGACAGAAAACCCGTAGTTCGAATCAGTGTAGATCGTGACGTCTTTATCTCTGCCCCATTTGCATGCTTCAATAAGAGCCCTTATCTCAGCACGCTGTGTGCTCTGCTTGCCGTCCATCTTCCCTGAAACGACAGTCTGTAGTGAATCCCCATTTTGCTCAACAACCGCAAAACCTGATCTCAACTGCCCCTGTGCATCTCTAAAACAGCAACCATCTGTATAGAGCACAAAACCTGTAGGTAAGGGATCAGACCGTAAATCAGGACGTATTTTTTGAGCAACAGAATTCAGCCTGACACAGTCATGCTGCTCCCCAGAGGTGGTGATTTGGTCAGCCATGTTTATTCCTTCATGCGTAAAAATAATGTTTGGTGCCTCCAAAACTCTGCTAATCCGCTGCTGACGCAAAGTAGAAAGAGTAAACGTCTCAGAATTAACCAATGCCATGACTCCATGAGATGTCAAAATATGAAGTGGATAACCCCTGACAATGTGTGATGTTTTTTCCACTAGATGTGCAATCCCTGCTGCATGTCTCGTGCAAGGCGGCTGTCTCATTTCAATAGCTTGCAGTTTTATGCTAAGATACATAAGAATGTGTCTCTGACCACCTTTTTTCTGAAACAAAATCCCATTAACCACCCCATCTGTTTCTGATGTGTTAAGAAAAAATGGACATGTATAGTCAGGAGTGGCTAATTCAGCTGCTTGTGCTAGAGCCTGTTTTAACTTAATAAATGCCTCCTCAGCTGGTATGTCCCATTCTAATTTAGGATGCAGATTTTTCATACCATGAGCATTTACAAGAGCCCTGAGTGGTGTGGTAAGGTTTGTGTAATTAGGCACATAATGTCTGGAAAAATTTGTCAGTCCCAGAAATGACAGCATTGATTTAACAGTGAGAGGTTTAGAATGAGCCAAAATAGCATTCTTGTGGGTGTCAGTCAGTCCAGCGCCTTGAGCGGTCACCATTCTCCCCAGGAACTGGACTTCCTGCCTGACCAACTGAAGCTTATCGCGGGAGACTTTGAATCCCTCTTTTCCCAAATGTTGCAACACAACTAGAGTAGCTTCTATGCACGTTTCAACAGTAGGGGATGCTAAAAGTAAATTGTCCACATATTGGGTCAGTACACAGCCTGGAGGGAGCTGTACAGTGCTTAATGACTGCTTCAACACCTGATTAAAAATACCTGGAGATAAAGCAAAGCCCTGCGGAAGCCTACTATAACGTAGCTTCCTGCCCCTGAATGTAAATGAAAAAATATCCCTGACAGAAGGGTGGAGCGGTAAACAGAAAAATGCATTAGCCAAATCTATGCAGGTAAACCATTTTAAATCAGGAGTCAGGGATGCCAGAGCTGTATACGGATTAGGTGTAGTAATGGGAGGGGTTCTAAGGGCCTCATTGACAGCACGCAAATCATGTGCCATTCTGTATTTACCAGTACCTTGTTTTTCCACAGGAAGAATAGGGGTGTTATATGAAGAGTTTGATGGTTCTAAAACTCCAACTTCAAGTAAGCCTGCAATAGTGTCTGCAATACCTTCCTCAGCCTGAGGTTTATGTGGATACTGCGGACGCCAGATTGGATCAGAATGTTTCATCTCAAATGTGATTGGGTGTGGTTTGCACTAGACCGACATCAGTGGGACCATCTGACCACAAAGAGTCAGGCACGACCTTTAAGGCCTCCACTGCATCAGGATGATCTGTTTTTTCTCTGCCATGATTTCTAGAAAGCTGCAAATGTTCCAGAATGGTAGTATCTGATAGCTGCGTGTCTATTTTGTACATCTGAGTAGAAGGAGAAAAAGAGACTGAAGGTATCTGGGTAGGAACCCAATCCTTTAATGCAACTCCCCTTTTAACCATTCCCCCCAAATCTTTAGCTTGATGTTTCGGATGCAACAAAAGCGATATGTGTGGAAGCGCTTCAGCTTCCATCATATACCATTAATGCTGCTCTGAAGTCAGATCAGCAAACAGTACAACACCTTCCTTCCCCACAAAGCATGGACCCGAAGCCACAGACCAACTTTGGCCTTCAAGTTCTGTTTCAAATTGTTCCTGATATAAACTAGGATCGCCCCTCTCATAGAGAAAGGTAACATGGAAAGGATCAGGCGGTGGAACAAAAGGCTGGAGTTCAAGCAGCCAAGGCTTCCAGCATCTCAGAAATTCAGCCGCAGAAGATTCATGTGCAGACATCGTAGTCAATCTGGCCCAGAAAATATCAGCCACTTGTGAAGTGTCATCCTTCAGCAAAAATTGACCACTCATGGTGTCACAGCAATGCGTATGTCCATTCGGAAAAGTCACCATAAGTCCATCAGGGGTACATAGGATAGTAGCACCAAGTTTGATAAGCAGATCTCTGCCTAACAAGTTGACAGGCGTGGTTTGAGCAATGACAAAAGGATGTGATAGTCTTTGATCTCCCACTGAAACAGGCAATGGTTGAGTGACAGGGAGAATCATCGGAGCCCCAGAGATGCCCATTATAGACACTGTGTTCCCAGAAAAATTGGCGTCTGGTAAAACTCTGTCCAGCGTGCTGAAAGTAGCACCAGTGTCCACCAGGAATGGCAATGAATGTCCATGTACGTCTATTGTGAGCATCGGATCCCCCTTAGTCCTGCTCACTAAGGTACTCTGTGGGAATTGTCAATACTGAGGCCCACTCTGTCCTCCTGGGTAGGAGGGAGGAGCCATATGCTGATTCGGGGCCACATGTGGAGGTGGCTGACCGGGAGGTATAGCGCCCCCTTGTGGGTGTGGACATTCCCTCACCCAGTGTTCATTGGAGCCACACCTGCGACAACCGTTAGCACCTGGCTGCCCTCTCCCCATGCCTCAAAAATCCCCAAACCTGGCCCTGCCACGTGACCTGCCACGGGGCTGCCATGTCCGATAAGGAGAAGTAAATAGCGGATTCGGCGCAGCTCCAGCATACATCACAGGAAAAGAAGGCAGCACTGTCGCTGATCCAACAGTAGGTGCTGCTTCAGCCACCATCTGCTTCACTTTTTTAGACTGATACAAGTCAGTCAATTTATTCTGAGCCTCTTTTAACTGTAGCTTTAACAAAGCAGTCTCCATTTTCTTATTCTCCTCAGCGTTCTTTAACACAGAATCTTGCACGTCTTGTAAATAATATGTTACGTGTCTTTCCCATGTAGGCTGATCATAAATGTGTGAATCGGGATTCCGTTTCATTAATGTAGCAACAGACTCTGGCATGCCTGCTAAAACTGCTTCTCTAAACCAAATCCGATTATTCCCCGGATCTCGGGGGTGTTCCCCAGTAACGGCAACCCATTTATCTTTACATTTTGCCATATGTTCTGCGGGAGTAACATCAGTTGACCAGGGAAATTTCAAAATTTTAGACGCGGGCGGAGTAGGATATTTTCTTCTGACCCACTCGGCAAGATCATGTGCATGATGCGTGAAGGGGACTTCATCTAGTACATGTGCTAGCTGGCACTGGAGCATCATCTCATTATAATCTGTCAATGTCAACATCCTACCCATAATGGTTTTCCAATCTCCCACCGCTAGGGTTTGCCCTGAAGTCAGCTGATTTAATTTATTTATCCAGCAGTTTCCTCCACCAGTCAAAGCAGGGAGTTGCAGAATGATGGCAGATACGTCAGCCATCTTCCATGGTTTGTAAATTACTGAACCATCCGATGCTCCCACTAAAGGAAGCATTAAATCAGGGCCCCCACATGCCCCCAGTGGTAACTTAGATCTGGTATTCTTAAATGGCCCCTCACTCTCCTCGTCCCCCAACGTCTGCACATTGTCAACCTGTACAACTGCTGCACATTCATCACGTTGACTGGGGCTGGCACTCCCTGGAAGGTCCGCAGCTTGCCCCCATACCACAGATGCTAATCTTTCCTGATCCTGCAGCACCTCATCCATCTGTCGCTGAACTTTAGTTAACCTGTGTTCGTGCTGCTCCATCTCGTCCATCAATTTAGCATTATATGCCAAGAACAATTTATCAGTGTCCTGTTCTGCTTTGTTGCTAACTAATTTTAGTAGCTGTCGCTCTTCCCCCTCAGTATGTTCAACAGTCCCTTTACCGGTGACTTCAAAACGCAATTTATAATCTTGTCCCTCATCTTTCACCTTTAGATCACCCTGTGGTTTATTAGTCAATGGTTTATGGGCTACAGACCTCTGTGGGAGGCCACTCCAGTGCAACACTGCACTGCTTGAAGGAAGGGGGGGAGTAGGAGAGGTGCCCATCGGGGGTGGCGCACAAGGAGATGGTGAACTCTGTGCGGCACCCTGCGTGCTTTGAAGTACAATCTGGCCATTGTCTGTCTCCAACCCCCATGAAATATATGTTTGACCAGAGGTCGTCAACATGGGGTACATAGGCTGGTACGGGGGAGGAGTATGGTCTGCCGAAAAACTACTTTCTGCAGTAACACACAAATGATCAATACCCTGTCCCGTTAAACCCCATGTTTTCCACATTTTCTCAGCTTTTAATTGTCTCATTTTAGCACCAGTGATGCTCCTTGCTGTTTTAGCCTTATCTGCAAAACGCTTTCCTTCCTCAAAACACATCTGTGAGAGACTCCGCTTATCATCCCCTCGGGCGCCATGACGAGCCCACATGACGAGCCCACATAATGCCCTGGAACTGGTTTTTATCTTTTTTACCGGGCTTATCAACTAAAACAGAATATACTTTAGAAATGTATACTAACAATTGGGAATCTAAAGTGCGCCACTCCTGTCCCTGTGGAGCAGGGAGTAATTTATATTCGGCTGCCATTGAAAATTCGTAACAAAATCCAAAATGGATTAAAATTTAACAAGGTAGGTTATTTGTCTTAACTCTGTAAATTATTTATTTTAATTGATAAACTATCAATTCGTAGGCCCAAATTTATCCCAATATTAATGCAGTTAACAGTAAAGGCAGGCACAGTTTTTATTTATTTAATTTTTATTTATTTCTTTTTATAGTGAAGGGGTTTATGTATTATTTAGTCATGCAACATTAACCTTAATAATGTTTTAGGCAAAGCCGAAGGAAAGCTAAAAAGGTTTATAAAGCACTGTTTATCTTATCATTAATTTATTTATATACGGAGATTATTGCCGTTTCGTCTAAAAATCAAAGAATTCCTAATGGAGTCCGGCCGGCGCCAAAACCCGGGACGCACACTTCGGCGAATCACACGAAGAAATAGAATTCTCCCAATATAAAGCAATTTTTATTTATCATTAAAACATATACTGAAAGAAATACATTTAAAACTCGCTTTGCAACACAAAATCGTAAACAGTTTGCTCAAAAAAAAAAAACTCCACCGGACTGGCTGACCAAGTCAAGCCCAATAGAACTTCCGGGTCACACCGCGGAATGAATAAGCCGGCACACAGATGGCTAATTCTTCACTACGATGCTAAACTTAACAAACCGTACTCATAAGTAAACCAACCAAAGACAAGAACAAAATGCCTCCAACAAAACCACACTTCGCCACCAATACTCGAATGACTGTTTAACCGTGCCAAATAAATACAGTTCGGAAGCTAAGCTACCAGAGATTAGCTGTAACCATGAGCAACCTAGCTCAACCGGAAGCCAAACGTGACCGCTCCGTTACAATAAAAAAAGTTATTTTATATATATTCTAAAGAGTTTACTACCAGTTATCCATAATAACAGTCCTATATATGTGTTAGACAATGCTTTAGACGTGTTTACGTAGTTGCACAAGGTTGAACGCCTTTATTCCAGGCGAGACTCATCCACACTGTGTGTTAGCCGTAGGCTAGCTATGGTGGTACTTTAGCCGACTGAAAATGATATTCCCTTATTCCTCTACAATGTCAAGCTTCTACGCTCATTGTCTATACAAAAAGCTCGGGCATTGTCAAGGCGTTTAAGATTCGCAGAGGAATTATGGTTTTAGATTCAGTCGGTTAGTTCCCCTAAATGAGGAGTTTATGTGAGGCCGGTGTGCACAGAGCTACACGGTAGCTCCCTCCCGTAACCTCCACTCCTCCAATCACACACACTCACACTAGAAAACAAGTGCAGCACTTTACAATATCATCAACCACTGACCTCAATCGGAGCCACCAAAAGCCGGACCATTAAACACTATCCAATTCACGTGGCTCAATCGTGCGTTTGGAAGATACGCCGGCCACATCAAGGGAATCCGTCTAGACAACAGAGAGCACCCAGGCCCTGCCGCTGTCCACCCTTTTCGCTTGCCAGCCTTGATGAAACTCCGACAGCGTCCTATCGGAGGCGAGCGGCCAACTCTCAAGCCCTGGTCCGCACTTCGGTCGGCCCTCAACCGAAAGAACAACACGTCAACATTAAATGGAGAACGTTTAAATCGATCAATACCTATTAATTTGGTGTTAGCGCTTTTCCAGATTGATACAAAACCACCCGGGGTGTTGATTAGCAAGGATCAATCCAGTCGCTCTCCGATTCTCTGTTGAACTCAAAGAAAAAACACAAAATTACTATAATGCCACGAACACATGTATCAATCAGTTATGCCACACTCAATACTCACACTCAATCTCTCTCAGCCCTGAGAAAACCTAAAACCAAATTAATGCCCGCATTCTCCACCATTTTGTCGGCTCCGTAACCCATGTTCTCGGCAACTCGCTTCTTACTCAGAAAGGTGGGGGCGCCGAACTCCAAAACCCCGGCGGGAAGTGTTTCAAAATAAGACCCAGAACTGAGAGACAGAGAGTAAAATAACACACACACAATAGATATCTGTTTCACACTGGACGCACCTGCAGATGGGAGCCAGAAAAGATCTGACTCGCTTCTCTACAAGGGTGTACCATTTTTATTAAAGAAGAACAAAGAAAATATCACATGACTCATCTCCCCTCCTCCTACATCTTAACAGGTCAAACATTTTCTCCAGGTTTCCTGACCTGGTTTTATAGCCGTACCATAAACTAGAGTTATAACCCATCCTCCCTGCTTTTAGTTCCTATCTTTGCCCAAGAGTTTTATTACTTAAAACCTTACCCCAATAAAATACTGGTAAACAGTCATGTTTTACTACCCTGAATAATATAAACAGGCCTTCTACCTCTAAATGCTTACTAAAGATATATTTAAAACAAATGTACTACAAAACTGCATAATAAAAAATAGCCCCAGAAAAGTAGAATACAACAGAAGGTAACACAGCAAAAGCTACTGGCAATAGCTTGAGTCTGCATGAACTTTAAAAGACTAAACGAGGCAGTCAAGAAAGAAACTATGTTCTCCACATAGCAGACGAGATCATAGCAAAGCTCAGTGGTGCCACACTTTTCTCCTAATTTGATGCAACCAGCGCGTTCTTCCAAATACCATTATACCCGGACAGTTGCAAACTCACTATGTTCCTTATGCAATTTGGCAGGTTCAACTTCAAGGGACTGCCTATTGATATAAACTCTGCTCCCGAAATCTTTCAGAGGAAATAGAGAAAGATGATAGAGACTTTACAGGGACTGGAGGATGTTGTGGTATTTTTGGATGTTGGGCATCCATTTTCCACAAATGAACTGAACAAACTGCATTTCCCAGCATTCCTAGCTGTGACCCCATTGGCCATGGCCAATGATGTCATCGCTTAGTTTATAAAAGGGGTCGGCAGCAACTGACCCCTGTCTTTTCCCCAGCGTTGCTTAGCAATGCAATGAGAAACGTTATTCATTGATGAATCCATGTGACTTCTGACCTGCAGGGCAGGAAAGAAACCACTTCTAAAACTATAAAAGTACAACCATGTACCATACGTCTGTTTGTGTAGCCAGCCTGGGCGATATTAAAATTGTTCCAAGACAATTGTTTACAACGTCAATTCGCAGCTGTCAGGCCTGCAGCCGGGACCAAACCTTGCAAGGTTTTGTTTCTCCCTTTTGCTCAACTATGGACACATTTTGCTTCCCTCTTTGTGGACTTTGTGGACTCCCTCAAAGCAAACTAGGACTGAACCAGTTCATTCAACCTAACCTTGTGTCTGGGAAGATGAATAGGGAAAATATAGTTATGACGAGTTCGAGCTCGTTCATTGTTGGTTACAGTATTTTTAAGCACTGAACCTGTTGGCTCATTTAGCATAGCCGCACTCACAAGTTTGTGAGCTGTGTCTGATCACCTGGTTGGCAGTCAGGCTCTGTCTGACCTGCATTAGCTGGTCTGTTAGCTGAAAGGTTAACTCCATTGTCCGTGGACAATACACACCATGTGCTCTGCCCCAGTTTAGCCAAAGCTAGTTTTATGACCCTTTGTCTCCTTACATGCCATGTGCTTCCCTCCATCTCGGCCCAGAGGGGAGTTTATGCCACTTGTCCTACTGGCTATCTCTTACTTGAGCCCCATGGAGTAAGGGATCATTCACCTCCCTTTCTGAACAAACCCTCACCACCCCTCCCCTGCTGAAAGGGGAGCTGTCGGTTTGTCCCTGATCCCCTTGTTGTTAATTGTGTTGATTATTTTTCACATATTATTTGTTTTCAAAGATCGGTAGTAGTTAGTTGCATGCTTTAGTGTGTGTTCACACCAAACACGTTTGAAGTGTCATGGGCATCAGGTTTACATGTAAAGTCAATGCAGGAGCGCGCTGACGCGTGTCAGGGTTTCTGCATCGCGTCAGAAGCAGATTTGCGGAGCGAAAACGCATTTCTCCCTCATTCGCGCGTCAGATTTGCGTGAATGAGTCATTTTATGTGGTGCATTTTGTGCATTTGCATGTGACACACGTTTTTGCATCTACCACTGAAGTGTAAAAATCTGAACTTTGGCGTCAATTCGAGCTGCGTCAACCAATCAGGAGCCTGGTGACGTGGTGTCACGTGATGCTGTGTCTGGCAAAATTCACTAAATCAACATGGAGGAGATACAGATAACGGCCGTGGCTAATCACCCCGAGCTGTACAACACCAGTTGCTTTCTCTACAGAGACAGGAATAAAAAGGACCTCACTTGGAGGAATATAAGTGAGGATATAGGGCAACCTGGTAAGTTCATTT
The DNA here is from genome assembly GCA_963556495.2 of Valencia hispanica. Taxonomy (NCBI): domain Eukaryota; kingdom Metazoa; phylum Chordata; class Actinopteri; order Cyprinodontiformes; family Valenciidae; genus Valencia; species Valencia hispanica. Next base: position 4,693,699 of record OY747705.1, on the reverse strand, counting down.
CACTTTTGAAAGTTTCCACGTTACTGACCCTGCGAACCTGCGCAGGGTACTCTCCACAGTAAATAGAAAATGGATCGACAGCTGCCATCTTGCAAACAACACCGTCTGTCAATAGCTCCTCCCACAAGTTGTGTATTTCTGGCTTGATGCATGTCAAAATGGTATATTTTATATAATCCGCTTTGGACGCACGTTGAGCTGCGAATGTTGAAGCGTCCATCTTTGGCATGCGGCACATTTCTGAAGCTTTGGTGTGAATGCACCGTTAGAATAGATGGGAATTATTGATAAAATGTTTTGTCTGTAAGGTTGATCTATTTTCTTACTAAATTCCCCTTAGCTTAAAGAGAAGTTTTCTGTGATAACTTGGTGTAGGCGTGCAATTATTGTCCAAGGCGTTTGAACTTATACCTTTCAGAAGAGACTGGGTGTCCGGGATTACAAGGGCTTCGGGAAGAAACTGGTGCCCCTAACATCAATTAATAGAATAAAACTTTAACTTCATCAATAATTATATTAATATTGTGTGAGGTATGCCATTTTTTAGGTCAAATGTGAATCTTATGCTTCATCACCTAATGAAGATTGTTTAATTACATAGTAATCTTGGTTTGTGAGGAGTTCAGAGTTTGAGAAAGTCTCCAAAACAAATGTCTTCTCTAATTATTTTGGCATTTACTAAATGGAAAATATTTTGGTAATCTTAACTGATTTAGTCTGATGGTGAGTTCTAACCAGTGGAGGCACTATGTTTCATGGAGCAGCAACAATAAAAGTTTGAGGTGGCTTTATTGTAGCACTGCATGTTTTGTATACACCAACACCATGACTGAATTACAGAAAGGAACCAAGAAGGGGGGATATTCAGAAAACAAGAATCAAAACGAAATCTAATATTTACACAAACCTAATATCAAAGACTATAAATGGTACAATTAAATATGTAGATAACTACAAATCATTATATTTAAACAAATATAAGGTCAATCGAAAGAATACATAAAATTTAAAATAACTTCACTAAAGCATCACCCCTCTTAATCCAACTGGTATGCTCAAAGAGCTACCCAAAGCTTGTGACCATAGTTGAGTGTTTCTATGATTATGAGGTTATTTTGACTCAGTGTCTCTTCACTACAACAGACTGGTACAGCACTCACATCACTTCAGGCAAAGCACCAATCCATCTATCAATCTCTCGTTCCATTTTTCCCACATTCGTGAACAAGCCCGCAAGATAGTTAAACTCCTACACTTGGGGCAAAACCTCATCCCTACTCTACTCTACTCTTTTCCGGCTCAAGACCATGGTCTCGGATTTGGTGGTGCTGCTCTTAATCCCGGTCACTTCACACACGGTTGCCAACTTCTCCAGTGAAAGCTGGAAATCACATCCTGATGAAGCCAACAGGACCACATCATCTGCAAAAAGCAGAGATCCAATCATTTTGCCACCAAAACGGATCCCCTCAACACCTCAGCTGCAACTAGAAATCCTGTAGACTCAATTCTAGATAACATAATCTTATAAATCAAACTCTAGTAATAATGGAACTCTCCATTACTCTGATTTAATGTCTGTCAGTAAAGAAAAAAATTTGAAGTGCCTTTTACAGGTGCCATCCAAAAGATGGCGCCTTTGACTGGCTTAGCCCCTCTTCAGCTCCTTCACCGTCTTATAATTTCAGTTTTTGTGATATGTATGATCATTTCAACTCATATACAGTGTGTCTCTACTGTTTGGATTTATGACCGCGCCTCTCTTCTGCGTATAAGAGAGTTTCGCTTCAACGATTGGGATAAGTTGCTTTGTAAAACCTAGAGTTAAGAATCTGGAGGTTACATTCGATAGTGCTATGTCCTTGGAGGCACATATCAAACTAGTGTTGGAAGGTATTTTTCCACTCTAATTTAAAGCCTCTCTTAAAGGAACAGACACCCATTTAATTTTATGACCCCTAGTATCTCTCAGGTTCTTGTTTCACCTTCCAGCGTGCTCGTTCATTTCTGTAAAGGGGAGCAATAAGAAACAACAGACAACAGTTATAGATTTTAACAGCGAGATGTCATTTGCTGGGCTCAGTTCTCTTATCTGAGCGCAGTTCTACGTCAGCACAGAGTTTTTATTGAACAACGGCATGAAACCCCTCCCACATCGATCTTTGTTCACAGAATAATTATCAAAGCTTCTTCAAATATGGCAACACATGACTACATTCTTCTTGATTGTTCACTGTTTCTAAGTGTTTCCACATGCACTACAGAATTAAACCCCCATACAACATTTACATAATTTTTGTCTCTTCATCTCCCTCTTTTGACCTCGTATAATAGAAAGAGGTCATCATATATAAAGAAAAACGTCAGGCTATGGTTATACAATCATATCAATTTTGACTTCTTTTTCTCTGGAACTTTTTCAGATCAGCAGTCAAGTCATCTTGGTCTGGCCGGGAATTGTGCTTTTCCAGCTCGTTCTTCTATGACCTAGGGTGAGAGGTTACTAGCACATCACCCATATGCAGCCAACAGTATATGTCTTCAGTAGCCTTGAGTTTGACAACTCTCAGGACTCTGCACGCAGACCAGAGGATTGTTCTGCCTCTTTTGGCAGGGGTCTCAGCTTCTTTTCATTCGAACCCTGCTGCCCCACCTGATGGTGTAGGTGTGCTGAAGTTGGAAACCTTTCAGCAGAGGGTTCAAGTAGGTTGTGTGGTCTGCTCGTCGCTTTTCTGCACCCACTCTGACTTGCTGTCCTCTCAGGTGCGTCCTGGCTCCTCAGTGGGAGTGCATTGGCCCCAGCCTTCTTCTTTAGTCTGATGACCTGAGAGATCCTGGTCTGGTTGACTGCTGGTCTCTCACCTGGTCAACAAAGCCTTAAAGAACAGCTCGCAACAAATTTGCCTTTTCTGTTTGCTTGATCCACAATTGTATCTAATTTGAGATTAATTTCTTATGCATTTAACGTTTTTTTTTGTTTTTTTTTCACTCACCTCATAGTTCTAAGTAGCGCCGCACTGATTGGCCGCAATAACACAAAATCAAACTATTATCCAGACTGCCACAAACATTAGGTCTATCTGTAGAAAAAGTTATTACTTTTGCTTTATGCTGAAATCACAGAAATCATCATTGACGCAAAGCGCATGCATAAACATGCCACAAGGCAAGGTGAAGATGTCTGCCAAAACAACCAACTGCACAAAGGTGTAAAAACAAGATGACAAAACAGGAAACATCTGGTGTTTGGATTGTGCAAATGGTATGGTGAGTGTGTGAGACCGCTCAAAAGAAAAATGCTTTGCTGCTTAAAGCTCAACCCCCCAATGAAGGACCACAGTCTAATTTTATTCATTGACACTGCTAACATGTAATGTATGATGTGTTAAGGGTCCAGGCTGCGTGGATATCAGCAGTCAGAACTTTTCCCAGGACAAGCTGGGACCCTGTTCATTAGAAGGTTCGATCATTTCTGTACTTATAAGTAACAGAAGGAATGTAGGTATGTCAAAACACAGAGCACTGCATTCTAAAAGGTTTTTAAGTAAAGTAAACATACGTTGTACACAGCCTGCCCCAAAACACAAGGGGCACAATAATACTCTTAAACCTGTTATGATGGCCTTATTAAATGTCAGGTCTATAGTAGGGAAGACATTTTTAATCAATGATCTTATCACTGAGCATGGCCTTGATTTTATGTTTTTAACTGAGACTTGTTTTGATCAGAATAGCAGTGTTTCTCTTATTGAATCAACCCCTCCCGACTTTAGTTTTGTCAACCAGGCCAGACAGAACAGGAGAGGTGGAGGAGTTGCTGTTTTATTTAACGAATCATTCCAGTGTAAGAAGTTATCTCTTGGAAGTTTTCCTTCTTTTGAATGTGTTGCTGTACAGCTGAAGGCCTCATCTAGAGCCATGTTTCTTAACATTTATCGGCCTCCAAATTACTGTGCTGACTTTAATGAGGATTTTAGTGAACTGCTGTCTATAATCTGTGTTTATTTTGACTGTATAATTATTGTTGGTGATTTTAACATCCATGTTGACAGTCCCCAGAACAAAGGGTCTAAAGACCTTAGTAACACTCTGGACAACTTTGGGCTGACTCAGCATATAACAGAGCCCACACATAATAAGGGTCATGTTTTGGACTTACTGATCTCGAAGGGTCTGGGCATTTCCAAGATTAATGTGCGTGATGTGGGCTTGTCTGACCATTGTTGTGTTTTCTTTGAGAGTATAATTTCAGTTCACATAAAGGTTTTAACTGAGGTTATCACAAAACGATGTATAACTGAAAACACTAGTGAGATCTTTAACCAGGTCTTCTCTCTAACACCTGCCCTGTCAGGGGGTTCAGTCAGTGAACTTGTCAACAGCTTTAATGCTAAAATATTAAATGTTATGGATACTATTGCTCCCACTAAGGTGAAGGTTATCTCTGGAAGGAAAAAGTCTCCATGGAGAAATTCCACATTGGTGAGAAATGAAAAAAGGGAGTGTCGGAAAGCCGAACGCAGATGGAGAAAAACAAAACTTCAGGTTCATTATGGCATCTATAAAGATAAACTTCACTCTTATAACTTACAACTGAGGAATGCAAGGAATGAAAGGAAGTCATATTTTTCTGACATCATCACCAGAAATAGTCATAGTGCTCGCACATTATTTGCTGTTGTCGACAGGCTAACAAACTCTCCTGTGTCAGTAGCACCTGAACTCTATTCCACCAAGGCCTGCAATGACTTTGCCAAATTCTTCACAGACAAAATCCAAAATATTAGACAAGCGGTTGGTTCATTAACGGCAGGTTCAGGTTATGTACAGTGTCCACGGAAAATCCGTTTAAACACCATGAAACAGTTTTATCTCATAAACAGCAAAGATCTGGAGGACATCTTACGTCAACTGAACAAACGTCAAATGAACCGTTTGAATACTGACAATGGTAAAATGTCAGTGTTAGTTTAACTGGATCTCAGTGCTGCATTTGATACAGTTGACCACATTATTTTACTCAAATGACTGGAGAACTGGGTGGGTCTCTCTGGCACTGTACTAAACTGGTTCAAAACGTACTTAGAGAACAGGAAGTACTTTGTGTCAATAAGTAACTTTACATCTGAGCAGACGGGAATTACATGTGGGGTTCCCCAGAGTTCCATCCTGGGACCTCTTCTGTTTAACATCTATATGCTCCCACTGGCACAGGTAATGAATAACAACAATATAAGTTACCATAGCTACGCAGATGACACACAGATATATATTAGAATGTCACCAGAAGACCAAGGGCCTGTACAGGCTCTTGGCAAATGCATTGAGAAAATTAATGACATTAATGGACGTGCCACAATTTTCTGCAGTTGAACAAAAACAAAACGGAGGTAATTGTCTTTGGAGCTAAAGAGAAAAGATTGAAGGTCACCACCGGGCTTCAGTCCAAACACCTAAAAACCACCAACCACGTCAGAAATCTGGGTATAGGGATGGACTCAGACCTAAACTTTGAAAAACACGTTAAGGCAATCACAAAATCAGCCTACTGTCACCTTAAGAATATATCAAGGATAAAATATCTGATGTCTCAGCAGGACCTGGAAAAACTAGTCCATGCATTCATCTTTAGTCGGCTTGATTATTGTAACAGCGTCTTTACATGTCTACCTAAAAAATCACTTAGGAAACTGCAGCTCATCCAGAACTCTGCTGCTCGAGTTCTCACTAAAACCAAAAAAGTGGACCACATCACTCCAGCTCTGAGGTCTTTACACTAGCTGCCTGTCTGTCAGAGGATAGACTTCAAAGTTCTGCTGCTGGTCTATAAAGCTCAGAATCAGGGGCGATTTTAGCCCATTTTTGGGGGAGCTTCAGCACCCCCAAAATGAATAAAAGCACCCCCAAAGATTTCTAAAGATTTACTTTTTTCGGCAGTTCATGCTGTTTATGTGAGACATTATTGATATATGAAAAACCATTCAGCACTTCGTTGAGATGTAATATTTTAACAACTAGTATAGTTGTTCCCCCCCAGCCAAAAAAATGGTTTGTTCCAGCTTCACTCTCTCCAACTGCCAGAGGAATGGTGGCTGAGACGCTTTGGAGCGGTGGTGTGAGTACTTGGCTTAAAACAGGACATGCTAGCTGCGTTTAACCGTCAGTAACTCTTTATATAGTTAGGTAGGAGTAGGACTATGTCGCTTTTTAGCTGAAAAACATTACTCTCCCAGGTAACCTGCAGTGTTTAAAACACGTTTTCTGACGATGTTTGCTACCCTACAATCCGTCTTACTCTATAGGAAAATCAGCAAAATTTTGACCGTCCTGTTGCTCCAATTGAAATTTATATAGCTTATTTTAAATCTAAAAACATAAATTGTCAATGCCAACCGTTTTACCACTGTCCTCTTTGAAATGGAACGAGAGAAGCTGGTTATTTTGTCATGTGCCGAATATTAAACCTAAGGTAGCTAACTGACTGGATGCCCATTAACTTTATAACTCCTATTGTGTGTGTGTGTGTGTGTGTGTGTGTGTATGCGTGTGCGCGCGTGTGTGTGTTTGTGTGTGTGTGGGTGTGTGTGCGTATTTTGCACAAACAGAGACAGCCAGATTCATAATGGATATAAGGAGGTTTTTTCAAAAAAAGGAGGGACGTTCAGGTAAAGGTGGAAGATCATGATCCGTCAATCAAGAATAATGTTGGATCAGTGTTTCAATATTCATATATTTTATTAGATGTACACGTGGTTTGGTTATTTGCCTTTTGGTTGAAAGTACACTGAGAGAAGAGGTTTTTTACTAGTGATCTTAATAGTATTTTTTTATATTAATGTAATTTCTTTATCTAATTGAATACAATCTATTTGTGTATGATTGTCAGTCCAAAGAGGGAGAGAGCAAAGACCAGACCGTGAGGAGAAAGTGCAAGGTCAGGAAGAACCAGGTAAGAAAACAAACAGGGAATAGTCAGTGACAGGCAAAACAGAAACTGTTAAACTGACAAAGAAAAATATTCCAATTTTACTCATACAATCTGGAAGTTGTGTTCTCTCTATATGAAAGCTGCTATACAGAATCTGCAAAACAAACTTGAAGCAGTTTTTGACCCTCTTTAACAATATTCCAACACAACATTATTATCATTAATTGGGCAGAATAAAATTAGTGATATATTTTTATGTGGTTCAGCCACAACTCTACTAAAACCTCAGCCAATAGTAGGTAGGTCAACTTTTGGACCATCTAGTCTGTATGACTGCCGCAGTACGTGCACCACATTTGCACACAATCAGAAAGTGCCAAACAGTGTCCTGGTGGAAAAGAATAAAGTATTTTATTGCCATATGTAAAAATGTACAATGAAATTCTTTCTTGAGTCGCCTGTTTTTGCGGCACCTTAGGCAGTGGGTGAGGTGTCTTGCCCAAGGACACAACAGCATGTAGCAAGCAGAGGCAGGAAAATCAAACCCACAATCTTCGGGTTACGGGCTGACAACTCTACCACTGAGCCACTGCCACCCACAAGTGAGTGAGGAGCTGTAAAGAGAAGCAGAGTGCTCAGTTTTTATATACTAAGAATGTTTTAAGCTAATTTGTTTCACTGTTTCTGTACAGCAGCTTTAAATGTTTTCCAAAAGCACACACACTTACCTTATCAGTGTTTCTCAAACTTTTTACAGTGTGTACCACCTGAGAAAATATTAGGCTCTCCCAAGTACCACTATGAAAGCATGAAACCCATAGATCTTACAAGACAAAATTCCAATCTGTTCCTAAAATGAAAAGTTACACTAAAAAGTAAGTGCATTAAGTTAGAATGAGCATCCTAAGAACGTGAAAATTTCGCAGGCTGACATTGAAACAAGAAAAGGGAAGACAATGCTTAGTATATTCGGAATATGAATTTAGTATGCTTTAAGTTTTTTAATTCAAAGTTGTGTATTTTTTTGATTGAATTGTACATGTTTGAAGTATTTCTATTTTCAAAAAATATTTATAACTTTCCTCCAAGTACCACAAGAGAGAGCTCACGTACCACAGTTTGAGAATCAGGATCTTATATCATTAGACTTCATTCTGAAATCTAAACAGGACACCTTCATTACATTTTCCTAATTAGCTATATGATTTACTGCTTGGTTAATTTCATTACACAAGGAGGCGAAGAACAGGGAGAGACTGAGACAGCAGACCAGGGAACAAGATGAGGAGAGACAGAAAGAACCAACCAGGGAAGAGAGGCAGAAAGAACCAACCAGGGAACAAGACGAAGAGAGGCAGAAAGAACCAACCAGGGAAGAGAGGCAGAAAGAACCAACCTGGGAACAAGATGAGGAGAGACAGAAAGAACCAACCAGGGAAGAGAGGCAGAAAGAACCAACCAGGGAACAAGATGAGGAAATCTAAGTTCCCCTTGTGCCTTACATCAGTAAGGATCTCCCGCTTTTTCTGAAACAGAACTCCATGTACCAATCAATCTGTTTCAGAAACATCCAATAATAAAAGTCTCCTTTTAATCAGGTGTGACTAGATTTGCAGCCTGTTACGGAGAGATTTGTTTTAGTAAATAAACACCTGTGTTGTAGCTTAATCTCCATGTATATTTATAGTTGTTAGGCTCAATTCCTGCATCTCAGCTGCTATGCCTTTTAGACCTGCCAGGGAAGAATTAACAAAACCACTGAATCTATAATTTAATGTGTCCAATCATAACATGACGTTACCCACCCCGGTCCATGGGTAAAAGAGATAATACAACCTTATGTCCATCACTCCATAATTTGTTTTCAGGGGGTACATTGGAGCCCCAGATGGGATCATGAGGGGCTGAAACAGCACGCCTCCTCCTTCTGCTGTGTCGGATCTCCACTGCAGATACAAGGAAAGAATGCTCTTTAAGTTTCAACAAAACACCATCTACATGGGGTCAGAGCCAGGATCCGCAGAGAATCAGCAGGTCATCCATAGAAAAGTTCCCATCACATTCACCGTCTCAAAATATGGAGCACATACGGTCGCGTGTACAAAACCTATGTGATATTTTTCCCATATACCGAGATCGGTATGGAAGTGTGGTCAGATTTTTATCATTTTCAAAACAAATAAATCTTTGACCGGGCTTTAAGTGTACTGATCCTGCTTTAACTATTTAGATTAATCCCATGTCGTCCCAGTCTCCCATTTACCTTTACTTTTGTAATGGAAGTATATACATTTTTACCCATATAACTTCCCGTTCGTTCATGTACTTCACGCTCAAAATTTGTCCAAATCCTGGAGTGGAGTGTAACATCTGGAAACCGATCACTAAGATTAGTGAAAGCTTCTACATATATGGGTAAATGTCCTACAGAGTATGGCATTTGAGAACAAACAAAACAGTTAATAATGCTTCATTTATTTGCAAGATATCTTGCATATTGGTACCATAAGTTAGTTTCAAATAGGTTTCTGTGTGTCCTTCTCTGAGTGAACCAAGACAATAAATCAGTATTCTCATGTGCTAGATGTCGTTTTTCTGTGAGTCCTAACATTCCTATGGAATAACACCACCAAAAAGCTGTAAAAATAAAAGTACTAGATAGCAGGAAAACCTCCATAGTTACTATCTCTCCCTTTAAGCAGTCTCTATAGAAAAGTGGATCTCCTGGGTCTCTTAACTGAGGTTGGGACAGGTGAAACCTATTGTATTGACCTCCCTTTGTAATCAGTCTGAAACACCACTTTTCTTAAACTGCTTTCTCTATATCTAGTAATGGTCTCTGCTTTTTACAATAGGTTAAATGTATCAAACTCAGTCTCTACAGCCGTTAGTGTGGTCAAAACTACCTGGAATGGCTCCTCCCAGCAGGGTGATGACCAGTTTTCTGTTTTAATCAGGATCCAGTCACCTACTTTCATCTCACGTCTTCCGGTAGGAATATAGGATCATCTGGCATATGATTAGTTTGCATTTATAACTTATTTACTTTTCAGTATTTTGATCATGAAAACCACCAGATCTTAATCACATTGATTTTCAGAAGAGAGTATACCAAACTTCTATATCTACGCCCATAGATTATTTCAAATATAATGAGGCCAATATTCAAATTTGGTGTTATATGCATGTATAGTTTACCAAATCAAGACAATATCCAATTTTGTCCTGTTTCTTCTATTGGTTTTTTCAATTTGCAACAACTTTATCATAAAATCATAAATCAGTTGTAATTGTTCCTCTTATTTTAATATAGCAAACTGTAGGAGGGTATAAGGTCTCCCATAGATTGTTTCAAATGGTGTCAGGCCTGTTCCACTACTTGGTGTGATATTCATATGTAGCTTAACCATAACCAAACAGTAAATCTAATTCTGTTAAGTCTCATTCATGGCCTTTCTTAGTCCGCTTTTAGAATCCCATTGTCTCTTAAAAATAATCTATAATCTTTGTCCTATCTAATCAATTATTTCATTCACAAAATGTGTTCCGTTATCACTATAGATTATTTGTGGATCCAAAATCTAGGCATTATTTCTCTAAACAACATTTCTGCAACAGTTAGTAAATCAGAATGTTTCAACCCATTTGAAGAAATTATATTTTCTTACTAAACAGAACTTCTCTTCACATTGATTTAGTTCTATAAAATCCATGCATATTGCTTCAGAAAAATCATTTGTAGTTGGAAATTACCTCTTTGTGGTCTTATATATCTTTGCAGTCTATGTTTTGCACACATTAGACAGGCCAAACAAGAATTTTATGTGACTATAATCACATCCCCCCTGTGTAGACATTACAAGGCTATATCTCAATATTGACGCCCATCTGTGTAGGATTTTTTGCAAAACATATTTCCCCTCGGGTCAGACAGTAAGACTATCTTCTTCAGTACAGCCTTTGTACACTCAAAGCTGTTTATTAATTTTATATGAGAAGCGTTTTTGTTTATTTTTTTGTTTGTTTTCATGTCTGACACACTTCTATGTCCACATACTAATCATTTTGGGAATTGAATTGTCTATAATAAATGCTCTATTTAGTTCGCCACTAGAGGTCACCATACCCCTGTTCCCCATTGTTGACCAAAAACATGCAAGGTTGAATTTGGATCTTCTATTAGCAATAATATAGTTATTTTATCTTTACTTAATCACAAACTTCAGGTAGAACTTTAATTTTTTCTTTTCCAAGTAGAACAGTTCTTTGGTAGCTGTCCCGTTTCAAGAGTTTTATGAAAATCTACAATTTAGATTATTAATTTATCTCCTACAAATAACATGCCCAACTTCAAATGAAATAGGAAATCTCTTCCTAATAAAATTAGAAAACAATCTGGAGATAATATAAATACCACTACAGATTCTTTCTGTAACTAGATCTAGTATTTTTATTTCAATTTTTAAAAACTCAAATTCAGATTTTGTCTCTGTGAGAAACAAAAATCCTCTAAATTCCGCACTTTCCCCTCCATCTGGCTTCATTCACTTCCTCTACTTCTGTCAATCACATAATCAGCGACTGATATTTCCAATAAAACATCACATCTCTATTCACATTCTCTATTCCTTGCTCTCTGCTTGTCTGCTCCTTCATAAAGATTCTACAAATTAGCTTATTATTATGATTATATGTGGAAGCGTCTGTTGCTAGATGTCCAAAAACGTGGTCCCATTATTCAACTCAGATTGGGCCAGGGCCAGCAACCTCTCCCAATCTCAGGTGTAGGTCCAGACATATTTCCTGCTTAATCAGACCCTTAATTTTATCCAATTAGCAATAACTCCTTCGAGTGTATATATTGAAGTGCGCTTATACTCAGTGTGTTACGGTAACTAAAGTTGAATTTTGGAGTGCGTTACTAAATTCTGTTCTACGGTAATCCCGTAATGAAAAATTCCTCTCTGCTTTGCAGTCTCTAACCCAGCGCATTGCGAGATTGTTTCCCTTCAACAGGTATCTCTGTCATTAAAATGTTAGATGCAAACAATTGAAGCTGCCACTTGTTACAAAGAGTAAATCCACGTAGCCTACCCAGCTTTCGCTACCCCACAGTACCTGTAGACATCCGCCTGAATTTCATATTTCATCATTGTTAAACCATTTCTTTTCTACTATATGAGAGATCTCCCGGACATCCCATGAATATCATTAAAAATATTAGCTAAGTTCCTTTTTATTATTATTATAGAGTAACAGTTGCCGTTGTACTTATGAAATCCAAACCTGCTCATGCACAACCCCTCTCATTCTCTTTTTTTTTTCTTTTTCTTTTTTCGTGTCCTGTTTGGCAGTGTGGAGCTCAGAATTGGTGTCTGAGTACCAAGTAGAAGCCCAACAGATTTACTTTCACAAGCGGAGCAGTACAGCTTTTGCTATAGTCCTCCACTTGATATATGTGTGAAAAATCTTTATTATGAATTGTTGGGGTTTTTATTTCCTGATGTTATGGACACGGAGACGGAAAATTAAGGAGAAGAAAGAAGGAAGATGAAGAAGAGAGGTAGGAAACAAAAGTCAAGAGAGAGGGTGAGTTGAAAATACAAGAGAGGAAGGGGAACAAAGAAAACACAGGAAGACATTGAAGTCTGCCTCCATACCCACAGGACGGCAGAGAGAGGGGGAAAAACCAAAACAAAACACGAAAAAGGAACATCGACAAAACAAACCAAACATTGTGAACTAAGAATTACACAACCACATCACACAAAAATAGATATAAAAATATGGTACCGATTAATCAAGCTCTAGTAATGATAACCTCAGCCCAAGAATATATCCTTAAACACCAGAGACCCCACATCTATGTGTGTGTGTTAGCATGCTGGTGCATATAAGGTTTCTCCATAAGAGTGTTCGATAGTTGGTGTGAGCAGGCATCAATCCGTCTCCCAGCAATCGATGCAGACATGAAGGAGATCGGAGCAAAGACGTCCAAAGGACCCCCAGAGCCCCAGGCGGACCCGGGCGGGGCCGACCGCATCCCCCAAGAGTGGAGCAAAGGAGAACCCCAGGGGAACGTCCAGCGGCTACTATGCAGGGGCCCGGGGGGCACCAGTAATGAGCCCACGGGCCCAGCCGGCAACTGGCCGTGCCAGGGCGGGCAGGTCAATGGACTGGGAGAGCCGGGGCCCAGGGGCACCCCACCCCCCAGCAGGGACCCGACAAGGGACCGGCCGACGAGGGGCCCCCGGCACTGCAAGGGCCGCATCCGCCCGCCACGCGCCGCCACCACCCTAGGCCAATCCCCACCGCCAACATCCCAGCGCCCCACCCCTGCCCTACGTCGGGGCGCCCCACCGATAGCCGCAGGGGACGGACAGCATCCCCAGGCCGGGCTCAGCCAGCATCTGGACACCAAGTTGTACCAGCTCCCCCTAAAAGAGGTGCCCCAACCAACCAAAGGAAGATATCGGCCCAGCGCATCGGCCGACCGACACACCGGCCCCCCCAGGCCCAGCCAGGCACGCACCAGGTTCGAACTGGATTGACGACCGATGCAACGGCAAGCAGGGGTCCCTGTCACCGGCGGGGAAATAGGCCCCCCATTAAGTGTAAGGCCTGAGGTGCGCCAGGCGAGGGGGCAGACCAAGATCCAACCTGACAGGTAGACAAAGACATACAGACACAGTCATACGTTCCCTCCCTCTTAAACCCATACATTCTCACTGACTCACCAAGACACCCAAAAAAATGACGCTATACCCTCACTCACACACCCCATAAACACTTTATGCTCCCAGGTCCAGGTACCGATGCCCCAGTAGAGCCACCAGCCCCTGGACCCAGGAAATGGACCCCCTACCTTCTAGGACGGAGACAAGCAGACTGCCAAGGGCCCTACAGTGGCAAAGCAGCCCGACAGCCCAGGACCCCGACCAGACCGCCTGTTCCTCCTCCGGACCCCAACCCCTGATAGTGAACAGGGGTGTGAAAAGACCCCTAGCCTCCATCCTCCTGCTCGAGTATGGTGTTGATGCCCCACCCCGAGCCCTCAGTGTCTATGTGTGGTTTAACAGTGGGCACCGGCACCACAGGTGAAGCTGACTGAACCGCTCCCCCTCTGTATACCGAAAAGTGTGCCCACCCCAAAGTCCCTACATATGTGTCGCGTGAGAATGTTATAAGTGAGAGTGTCTAAGTTGTATATTAAAATTGGGACCCAGGACGCCATGGGATAGCGAGGAGGGAAGCCCCTCCTTGCACCCCAGTGATGTGCCCATGCCCCAAGACCCTAAATGAGTGGTAAAGTGATGGAGCGGGTGGACAGAGGTGTCCAGGGATGGGGAGGGAAGGACTGGGAGACAAAATGTCTTCCCAGGGAGCCAGCTCCCCCACTGACCCCAATAGGCACCGCTGTTCACCGGGATCCACCAGGGGAGGGAGGCCATGGCACGTTCGACCTGGGGCCCACGGCCACAGCACCACAGAGCCCCATGGACCCCCAGCCCCATCCCAGAAGGGGAACTAAACCCACCCTGACAATCGCTCTACTCTCAAAACATAAAAGACACTAGACACCCAGGTTGAGTTCGCAACCCACACCCCCCCTCCCGCACAGCCCTCCCCCCTGTCCAAGTGCCCTCGTAGGGGGAGAGCACCTGTCGCTACACAGCAACAGCCTCCCCGCCAGCAAAGGAGGCCCCCAGCGCCACCCGCACACTGGAGGCCCCCGTAGCCCAAACCACGGCGACGTACCTGCTCAGACCAGGAGCAAACCGATGAGCCGGGCAGCCGACCCACCAGGCCGACATCCACCAGCCCCATTCCTTGTGGAGCGACCACTGCTGCTCAACGGCCCGGCAGGAGACCAAACCCAGCACCCCACCCACCTGCCCTGCACGCCCACCACCCGGCCAGTCCACCCGCAAGTCCGACCGAACCCGGCCAAATGCCCAACCCCAGCGCCCCGCACAAAGACCGAGACCCAGGAGCCAAGTCCAGTGCGAAAAAGGACTGATCCGGCCCAGAAATGCCACCCAGCCGCCGCGACCAGCAGTCAGGCACCCCAACCAGCAAACAAGGCGAGACGCCATACAGGGACCGGCGATGACAATCGGCCCAGAGAAAAAGAGAGAGGCGGCTGCACATGCCGGCCGGCCCCGACCCCCACAGGCAACAGAGACCCCACGCCGGCCAACCCCCAGCCAGGACCACAGCTAGGGGGCGCAGTGCCCCAGAGCCCCGAATCCCCAGGGCCACCCCAGACCCTACCCAGGCGCCGCACGACCACCAGGCCAGTAACCCATGTCCGCCAGTGCAACCCCCCTAAGGCACTGCATGCAGCCATCAGGAGTTACCACCCAAAGCCCAACCCCAGGCCGGCCACGATGTCCAGCGCCCCATCCGCCCAGTGATCCCACCCCCTGGGGTCCCCCCCAGACGCCTCCAACCCCAAAACCCCCACATCAGCAACAGTATCCCAAACGACAAAACCAAGTGCCCCCCACCCCCACTAGGTGATGGAGCCGATCAAAGGAGCCCAGAGAAATTGATCAGATATGGAGCCAGAGGCAGTCTCAAGACCAATATGGTCCAACAAGAGATTTCTATACTGATTAATATTAAGAGCTTTTTTATTTTTCCAGTTCAGGAGGATAGTTTTCTTAGCGATGCATAAGGCAATGTGAACCACTAGAACTGATTTTGTGTCCATGGTGACATCATTTAAATTTCCTAACAGGCAAATTGAGGGAGATGGTGGGATGTTACATTTCAGACACTTTGATAAGTCCTCACACAATTGGCAACAACATTTCTTAACAGGTGGACAGAACCAAAGCGCATGAATATAAGTATCTGGTATATTGCTTGTGCATTGTAAGCAGGTATTAGACGATGTAAAACCAATCCTAAACATTCGTTGACCTGTATAGTGTACTCTATGAAGGATTTTTTATTGTATAATTGCAAATGAGGATTTCTTGTTATTTTAAAGGTTCTTAAAAATATCTGAGACCAGACGTTTTGGTCAAAGCTGGCTGATAAATCCACCTCCCATTTTGAAATAGGGATGGCTATTGATTCATCTAATGTAGATAAAGTTTTGTATATTTTAGACAGCAATTTGGGGGGGTTGAGATTAAGAAAATGTAAAACTCTTGCTGGAATTTGTAATTCAGCTGTATTGAGCCTAAATTTACCATTAATAATAGATTTAATTTGTTGATATTCTAAGAATTTGTTTTTATCAATTCCATATTGTGTAATTAATGTATTATTAAATGGGATAACATCTGTTCCTTCAAATATATGTTCCAGGTATTCAATTCCATTGCACCTCCAGACTGGAAAACTTATCATACATTTATTTTGCAAGATGTCGGGGTTATTCCAGATGGGTGTACGTCTGCATGGGATTAGTGTGGACTCTGTCATTTTTAGAAACTCCCACCATGCTGTCAGAGAGGAGCTGATATTTATGCTTTTAAAGCATTCATATTGTTTTATATTTGAGCTAATAAATGGTAGGTCTGAAAGTTTTATCTTATTACATAGTGTCTGTTCTATCTCTATCCAGGACTCATCTAGGTAGCAATGTTTTAACCATCTTGAGATGTATTGGAGCCTGTTGGCTAAGAAATAATGATGGAAGTTTGGTAGATCTAGACCTCTTTTTTCTTTAGTCTTCTGCAGTGTTTTTAAGCTGATACGTGGGGGTTTATCTTTCCAAAGAAATTTAGAGATAGAGGAGTCCAGAGATCTAAACCAGTCTAGTGATGGTTTACTTGGGATCATTGAGAATAAGTAGTTGATTCTGGGCAAAACCATCATTTTTATTGAAGCAACCCTTCCCATAAGTGATATGGGTAGGGATTTCCATCTAGCAAGATCATCTTCCACTTTTCTTAAAAGTGGGATGTAGTTTAGCTTTAATAAATATGCCAGTCTTGGTGAGAAATTGATACCTAAATAGGTAACATTCCCTGACTGCAGTTGTGTATTAGTTGGATTCTGGACAGAACAATTGATTGGAAGAACTTTAGATTTTAACCAATTTATAGAATAATCTGAAACATTTGAGTAAGAGTTTATCAACCCGATTACCTGAGAGAAAGAGGTTTGTGAATGCTGGAGAAAAAGTAATACATCATCTGCATAAAGACTAATTTTATGTTCTATGTTATTGCATTTTATGCCTTTAATATTGTGAGTTTGCCTGATTGCTGCAGCTAGTGGTTCAATAAAAATAGCGAACAGGGAGGGAGAGAGAGGACATCTCTGCCTGGTACCTCTCTGAAGATAAAACCTAGATGATGTTTGGTTATTAGTCCTGATACATGCTGTTGGTGAACTGTATAATATTTTCAACAAGTTTATAAAAGAATTTCCAAAGCCAAATTTATGTAAGGTTACAAATAAGATTTTCCAGTTAACTCTATCAAATGCTTTTTCTGCATCTAAAGATAATATATTAGTTTTAATGTTTTTACAGTAAGAATAATCTATTAAATCTATTAATCTACGTGAATTTGTGGATGAATGTCACCCTTTAATAAAACCAGTTTGATCAGGATGTATTATAAGAGGGGTAACTTTCTCTATCCTTTTTGCGAGGGCTTTGCAGATTATTTTGCTAAAACAATGTCAGACTCTGTAATCTTTTCTGGTCCCCTGCCTAATCGGACCAGTGATGACATGTTTAGCCGCATGCTGTCATTCCATCAATGGTTGTCTAGGTGGTGTCCTGCAAACGATGTGGGCTACATTGATAACTGGCAAACTTTTTGGGGAAAACCTGATCTGATCCGGAGAGACGGCATCCATCCCACTTTGGATGGAGCAGCTCTTCTTTCTAGGAATATGGCCAAATTTATTAATCCTCCAAAACACTGACAACCCAGGGTCCAGACCAGGAAGCAGAGTCGTAGTTTAACCCACCTCTCTGCTGCTTCTGTACTGTTACCCACCCATTATCCTATAGAAACAGTGTCTTGTCCACGGCCACAATTAAATGGATTAAAAGTTAAGGCAACAAAAGCAAATTATGGAAATCTCATAAAGATAAATACAACTTTGACTGAACAGAAAAATAAATCTATTAAATGTGGTTTATTAAACATAAGATCTCTCTCCTCAAAGACTTTGTTAGTAAATGACTTGATTGGTGATAATCACATTGATTTGCTTTGTCTCACAGAAACCTGGTTATAGCAGGAGGATTATGTCAGTATAAATGAGTCAACTCCTTCCACTCATTTAAATTTCACATTCCTAGAAATACTGGGCGAGGAGGAGGAGTTGCAACCATTTTTCGTTCTGATTTACTAATTAGTCCCAGACCAATTGATAGCTACAGTTCTTTTGAACATCTAACCCTTAATTTTCCTCATCCAAGTTGCAAAACATTAAGACCATTTTTGTTTGTGGTTTTGTATCGTCCACCAGGCCCTTACTCTCAATTCTTGGATCAGATCTCACATTTTTTATCTGATTTAGTATTAAATACTGATAGGGTCATTATAGTGGGGGACTTCAATATTCATGTGGATACTGAAAGTGATAGCCTAAATGCAACCTTTAGTGCTATTTTAGACTCAAGTGGCTTTACTCAAAAAGTACAGGGATCGACCCACTCGGGCAAACACACTTTGGACCTTGTACTGACATACGGTATTGAGTGTGAGGAAATAACAGTCCACCCACATAACCCGGTCCTGTCTGACCACTTCTTAATAACTTTAGAATTTACTTTAACTGACCATCTTAAATCTGAAAGAAAATTTCATTATAGTAGTGCTTTATCAGACAATGCTGTAACAATTTTAAAATAATCTGTTTCATTCTTACTTTCCTCAGTGTCTCAGAGTAACACAGTGGATGGCAGCAATTCTATCTCTAACCCTTCAGAAATTGATGGTCTGGTTCACAGCGTTACGTCCTCATTGCGTTTGGCATTAGATAGTGTAGCCCCCTTAAAAAAAGAAAGTGGCTAGCCATAGGAGGCTGACTCCTTGGTTTAACGCAGAGTTGCATACTTTAAAGCAGAATACTGTTGCATCTGTTGTGAATTGGCGCTATATAAATAAACTGAATTGAATTGAATTGAATTGAATTGAATTGAATACTAGGAAGTTGGAGAGAAAATGGCGCCCTACACATCTAGAGGATTCCTATTTAACCTGGAATAACAGTCTACTGCTGTATAAAAAGACCCTTCAACAAGCTAGAACAGGATATTTTTCATCATTAATAGAAGTGAATAAAAACAATCCTGGGTTTCTTTTTAGTAAAGTTGCCAAACTTACACAGAGTCATAGCTCTGTTGAGCCAACTATTCCCCCAGCTCTTAGCAGTGATGATTTTATGGGATTCTTCATAAATAAAATAAATTCTATTAAATATAAAATCATTGGCATCCTCCCAAACATGATTACTTCTTCCTCAGTAAATGAGACAGCATCGGAAAGAACTGTAGAACCTAATTTGTGCTTAGGCTGTTTTGATTCAGTCGAGCTTTCGGAATTATCAAAAATATTAGCCTCATCTAAACCTTCAACTTGCATGTTGGACCCAATCCCAACCAAATTATTTAAAGAAGTGTTCCATTTGGTTCCTGGCCCCATTTTGGATATGATTAATCTATCCTTAGTAAACGGATATGTACCACAAGAATTTAAAATAGCTGTAATTAAACCTTTACTTAAGAAACCTTCCCTTCATCAAGATGACTTAGTGAATTACAGACCTATATCTAACCTTCCTTTCTTATCCAAAATCCTTGAGAGAATTGTTGCTAATCAAGTATGTGAGCATCTAAACAGTAACGAGCTGTTTGAAGAGTTTCAGTCAGGTTTTAGAGCTCATCATAGCACTGAAACAGCACTGGTGAAGGTTATTAATGATATCCTCATGGCCTCAGATATTGGACTTGTGTCTGTTCTGGTTTTGTTAGATCTCAGTGCTGCTTTTGACACAGTTGATAATAATATTCTCTTTGAAAGGCTTGAACATGTTGCAGGGATCAAAGGAACAGCACTAGGCTGGTTTAAATCATATTTGTCTGACAGATTCCAGTTTGTGAATCTAAATGATCAATCTTCTTCACTCTTAAGGGTTACTTGTGGAGTTCCACAGGGTTCTGTGCTTGGACCAATTCTTTTCACCATATATATGCTTCCAATTGGTAGAATCATTAGACAGCATGGGACAAATTTCCACAGCTATGCCGATGATACACAACTATATTTATCCATAAATCCTGATAAACCCAGTCAGTTAGGTAGATTACAGGCATGTCTGAAAGACATAAAAACATGGATGAATCTAAACTTTTTGCTTTAAAATTCTGACAAGACAGAAGTTGCTCTCTTTGGACCAGACGTTCTAAAACAGAAACTGATTAGTCAATCACTTCATCTGGATGGCATTAAATTGGCCCCCAGTAATAAGATAAAGAACATCGGCATTATTTTTGACCAAGACTTGACATTTAAATCCCATATTAAACAGGTTTTTGTAGGATTTCCTTCTTTCACCTCCGGAATATTGCTAAAATTAGAAACATCTTGTCCAGGAGTGATGCTGAGAAACTAGTCCATGCATTTGTTACCTCAAGGCTGGACTACTGTAATTCTTTACTATCAGATAGTCCACAAAATGCCATTAAAAGCCTTCAGTTGATCCAAAATGCGGCAGCAAGAGTTCTGATGAATATTAAAAAGAGAGATCACATTTCTCCTGTTTTAGCTTCCCTTCATTGGCTCCCTGTTCAATCCAGAATAGAATTTAAGATCCTTCTTCTTACATACAAAGCCCTTAATAATCAAGCTCCATCATACATCAGAGATCTAATTGTTTCATATGTTCCCAACAGAGCACTTTGCTCTCAGACTGCAGGTTTACTTGTAGTTCCTAGGATTTCTAAAAGTAGAATGGGAGGCAGATCTTTTAGTTATCAGGCTCCTCTCCTGTGGATCCAGCTCCCACTTTTAGTCCGTGAGGCAGACACTCTGTTTACTACTACTACTCTCCAGTTGTATTACAGTACATTCTGCTATTTCGACTGTTAACTTTGTGTTCTCTCAGTGTTTTTCTCTCCAAAGAAGATATACCTGGTCTGGTATCCTGCTTGGCTGGAATGCCCTGTTGGACAGGGGGCATCAACTGGGATGGTGCTCCCAGTGGCTGAACATCCAGTGTCCTGTTATCAACTTTTTACTTTCTGTAACATAGAAAGTACTCTTATATCAGATCTTCTGTTCCTTCTGTGTTTCTGCTCTGTCTTCTCAAACCCCCAGACGATCGTGGCAGATGGCCGCTCCTACTGAGCCTGGTTCTGTTGGAGGTTTCTTCCTGTTAAAGGGGAGTTTTTCCTCTCCACCGTCGCAACATGCTTGCTCAGTATGAGGGATTGCTGAAGGATTGCTGTGGTTGGAAAGTCTGCCCAACCTCACGCCAATGACTGACACAATCTGCTGGGATTCCTTAAATAGGAAACTTTTTAACTGATTGGAATGTTTGTATAAATGTATTGAAATGACTTCTTGTAAAGTGCCTTGAGATGACATCTGTTGTGAATTGGCACTATATAAATAAACTGAATTGAAATTGAAATTAAGATCAGAGTAAAGTTGTTTAGCTTGCTCTTCAAGGGATTTTTAAAAAATATGGAAGTGAGAGTTTTCTATTTTACTTTATTTCACGGAACTTTAGGAGAAAACAGAAAGTTTAAAACATTTGTCATCCTCCTGGGTGTTAAAAAAACACATCTGCTTTTTATCAGTCGTTTATTACCCGTCACGACCCCCCCCCCCTTTTTTCTCCTTTTTGCTTTGCTTCTTTAAGCGGAATTCCCTTATTTGAGACGGCCAATGGTTTTTCTTCAAATTTTGATCTTTTTAGTTTTATTTTAGATTGTAACTACCAAGAAATGCGCGAAATTCATCAGTTAATCGTCCTTCAAATTCATAATCTTTTATTTATTTTTAAATAAATGTTGTATTGTCTTTTCTTTTACATAAATTTTGCATCTCCTTTAAACCTTCTTTGATATTTTTTTCCCATATTTTGATAAGTTACATTTCACTGTTTTTATTTTTCATTTTTAAATATTTATCATTCCCATGTTAATGAAATGTTAAATTCAGCTTTTATTTCTCTTTTATCTGATCTATTTATCTTATCGTAGTGCTATTTACTTAATTTTCTAACCATGAGACTCTTCTCAGCCTACTTCAGCTGCTTCAAAAGGAAGACATCTCCATTCACACACACACAGTCACACAAACGGTTTATCACACATTAATATCATTATATATTTTATTGTCATGTTTTTTTCATTATTATTATTATTATTATTATTATTATTATTATTATTATTATTATTATTATTATTATTATTATTATTATTATTATCATCATTATTATTATTATTATTCTTCTTATTATTATTATTATACATTATTTATTATTATTTCTAATTGAGGTCCCAGACCTCTGCGCACTTTGGAGTCAGTCCAACCCCAGTCATATTTTGTTTTACCATGAATTTTCATTGTGAGATACCCGATCATCACGCAAAGATCCCCGATCTTTATTTGCAAAATCATAAACTTGGATTAATAAGGTCCCGGACCTATAAGCCTATTTCTCTTTTCTCTTATTTTTATTTATTTATTTTACTCTTTCACGCGTCAAAGTTTGTACTCACTGGCTGGTGTCCTTGTGAAAGAGGACTCCCGTCACCAACTGTTGCTCCGGGGAGGAACTCGGTGGGTCTGCCGGCCTCCTAGACCTAACGCTGAGCTGGAGGGCTTTAGTCCTGGTACCAAACCAGGCCGTGCACGGGCTCTCAGCAGCCTGCGGTTCCTCCCGGAGATCCAGTCAGATCTGGGATTCTGCTCGAAGGAACAAAAAATGCCAGGGTTGAAATTGCTCTCTGACCTCTGTTTTTTTTTCTTCTTTTCAGACATTTTGTGGATATCAACGCCGAGCTTATCCGCACTCTGCCTTCCTGCTGTTCCAAACACGCAGGCTCTCAATAAGCGACATCTCGCCTTATCTATGGCACGCCACACCCTGAGAATACCAACCCAGTCGGCGTCTATTTATCTCAGTAGAAACGGAAATCAACATTTACTGGAGAACTACAGACAGAACATAGTTTTACATTAGTCAATTTTGCGCCTCGTGTGGCAGCGCTTACCAAATTACTTCAGACCCGGGTCACTTTCGTCCTTTGGTCTCCAGCATCTGTCGATCACAACAATTTCAACAAAATCCTAATTTTCCAAACTCATGTTTTCCTTTGCTCCTCCAGAAATCACATCGGGGTCACCAAAATTGTTGGAAGGTATTTTTTCACTCTAATTTAAAGCCTATCTTAAAAGGAACAGACACCCATTTTATTTTATGACTGCTAGACTCTCTTGGGTTCTTCTTTCACCTTTCAGCATGCTTGTTCATTTCTGTAAAGGGGAGCAGAAAGAAACAACAGACAACAGTTATAGATTTTAATAGCGAGACGTCATTCGCTGGGCTCAGTTCTCTTAATTGAGCGCAGTTCTATGTCAACACAGAGTTTTTATTGAGCCACGGCATGAAACCCCTCCCACATTAATCTTTCTTCCCAGAATAATGATCAAAGCTTCTTCACACAAGGCAACGCGTGATGTACTACATTCTTCTTGATTGTTCACTGTTTCTAAGTGTTTCCACATGCTCTACAGAATTAAACCCCCATACAACATTTACATCTCTAGCTCTTTTTTTTATGATCATGTATTTCTCAAATGCTGTTATTGTGTACTTCTCTTAAATTTTACATTGATCTGTTTTTATCTTCTTTTATTGTTTTATCTTTTGTGAAGCACTTTTCAGAAACAAAGTATCTTGTTTGTAGTTGATTAATTTCATTTTCAGGTGGCTCAGACTTACATTGTGGTTTACGCTAATAAAATGCTCAGAGCCTCCCACTGAAACACTTTAGTAGCTAGATCAGAGATGTCCTCAGGAATGGCATCTCAACCTCAGCTATCTTTTCTTGTCCCCTAGGATCTGAAATAAATTTGTAGGGTAGCACATAGCAAAGTGTGAGCCCTAAAAGGAGAGACAATAAATCCCCAAACATAAATGTCTTTCTCCTTCTTTTGGCTCTTACCACTTACTTTTTCCCCCTCATACAGTGGGGCAAAAAGGTATTTGGCAGCCACCGATTGTGCAAGTTGTCCCACTTAAAAAGATGAGAGAGCTTGGCAATTTTCATCATAGGTATACTTCAACTGTTAGTGACAGAATATGAAAGTTTTTTCCCAGGAAATCACCTTGTATGATTTTTAAATAATTTATTTGTATAATTGTGCAGAAAATACATATTTGGCCAATAACAAAAGTTAATTTCCATCCTTTGTAAAACAGCCTTGGTTGGCAATGACAAAGGTCAAACGTTTTCTGTAGGTTTTCACCAGGTTTGCACACACTGTAGCTGGTATTTTGGCCCATTCTTTCAAGCAGATCTTCTCTAGAGCTGTGATGTTTTGGGGCTGTTGCTGGGCAACACAGACTTTAAACTATTTCCACAGATTCTTTATTAGATTGAGATCTGGAGACTGACTAGGTCGCTCGAGAACCTTGAAATGGTTTTTACATAGCCACTTCTGTTTGTTTGGGATCACTGTCATCCAGATGGTCTCTGGAAAACACTAGATGGGCCTGGACATGTGCTGGCTAAAGCAGGGAGACTGCAAGATTTTAATCAATGATGACATAGTGTGTTACTAATAGTAACTTCTGTTACTGTGGTCCCAGCTCTCTTCAGGTCATTGACCAGTTTCCCCAGTATAGTTCTGGGCTGTTTCCTCACCGTTCTCAAGATCTTGTGTACCCTACAAGGTGAGCTCTTGCATGGAGCCCCAGATCAAGGGAGATTGTCAGAGATCTTGTATTTATTTAAATTTACCAACTGCTCCAACAGTTGATATCTTCTGACTGAGCTGCTTGTCTATTGAAGATTGACTCATCCCAGTCTTGTGCAGGTGTACAATTTTTCCGTGTTGTCCTTAGACAGCTCTCTGGTTCTGGCCATGGTGGAGGTTGAAGTCTGACTGCTTGAAGGTGTTGTCAGGTGTGCATTAGAAGCGGCGTGGACCCAAACACAGACGTGGAAAGAGTGCAAGGATTTTTATCAGGATGATGATGAAGATGGCAGGAACGACGGTACTGGACACCAGGCTGACAGAATCGAGCAGGAGGGAGAACAGGAGGATGAGACACATTTGGAAGACATCAGGAAGACGTTAATGATCCGACGGGAGTGAGGGGAACTGAAGGGTTTAAATAGACAAAACGAAAGGAGGATCAGGTATGACAGATTGGAGACAGGTGCAGACAATCATTACAGTAGAAGTGAGCTGAATAAGGGAGTGAGTCTGACACAATGCCCCTCTCCAAGGGCAGATACCAGACGACCTGAAGAAGAAGGAGAAAAGAAAAAACAAACAAAAGCACCCTACCAAAGGTGTTTGGAGGTGGCCCGTGGAAGGAGGGCCTGAGTTCCGGTGAATGGCTGGGAGGGCGTCCCCTGGCTGGACAAGGCTCGGCGGATGGCTGGATGGCCGGGTGGTCATCCCCTGACTGGCCGACGGTCAGGCGGATGAGTGAGTCCTTCAGGAGAGGCTTTAGGCTTGCAACAGAGAAACCAGGCTGAAGGAGCAGGCCAGCGGCAGAGAAGGCTGATTGGCAGAGCTGGCTCTGCAGGCAGAGGTGGGTCAACCTTGAGATCACAGGGAGGCGCAGGAAACAGAGGAGCTGCAGCCGAAGGAGTGACTGAAGCTGGTAGGCTGACTGTGCTGGCTGAGGCAGAGACTGATCAGGCTGGTAGGCTAAATGAAGTAGAGAGTGGCAGGCTGACTTGGCTGACTGAGGCTGGAGCTGCGACAATAATTAGACAAGGAGTGAGCTGAGTGTCAGAGTGAGTCTGACAGGTGTCTTTTCAAAATTCAAAATTCAAAATTACTTTATTAATCCCAAAGGGAAATAAAATTTTATACAGGTAATAGGTTTAGACAGGTGCTATTCCTATTTGGTCTGAATTTTAATGAAATAAGTTAAAGTATCCTTTGATATTATTAATAATGAATGAGAAGAAACACCATTTTCATTAATGTAATATTTATTACCCCAAAAATGTAGACAATAACAAGGGTAGCCCCAAAAACCCCAAATTGACAATGTCAGTAGTGGGTGTTTCAACCATTTGCAGCAATGACAGCTTGACAGCGATGTCTCCTGCTCCTCACTAGCCTCATGAAGTTGTCCTGAGGCAATGGGTTCCACTCTTCCACAAGTTTTACATGCAGTTCTTCCAGGTCACGTGGTGTTGGGGTACGATCATCCAGTCTCTGCTGGCCATATCAGATGAGGCACTCCGACTTCCTGTACTGTGAGAATTCTGGCACAATGTGGTGGAGCATTATCATCCATAAACAGAATGTTGGAGGTGTGCTGGCGGAATTGGGGGATGATGATGGGTTCTATAATGTCTCTGAGGTAAGAATGTGCAGGGTCTGAGCCATCTACAATAACAAAATGTCACATGGTCTTGTGCCCACTGCAAACGTTCACGGCAATATCTTGGTGTCAGTCGAGTCACCTGCAACGGTCGCCTGGCATTCAAGACAAAGCGGTGGAGTCGGTTGCGAATGGTTTGTCTGGAAACCCTAGTACCCCTCACATCTCGTCAACAGGCCTGCAGCTGTGTGGCAGTTGCATGACGATGTCTGAGTGCATAGGTCCTCAGGTACTGGTCATCGTTGCAGTCTGTCACTCATGGGGCTCCACTCCTGGGTCTGTCACAAACTCTCCCAGTAGTGCTGTGTCTTGATGCAAGTCTGCTGATTACACTTTGAGACACACCAAGTTCAAGTGCAACATCTGACTCCCTGCCACTGACCCAAAGGCGCGCTATGGACAGGTGGCACTGCTCTTTAATTAAGTGACGTCGTGTGTTCACAACTGTTTAAAGGATGAACTTGGAATGACTTACTGACAATACCAGCTTTTTAAACCCACAGAATGTTGAATTTGATGCCACATTGAAAAGGGTTGTCTTTAGTATTTTTTGGTGTTGGCCCCAATATGTAAGGCACACTTGTACACAGTGAGACCATTACGTGGAAAAAGCAAAATGAGGTGTGTCCATCACTCCAATACAATTGCCTCCCTATCCCAAAAATCTCTCAAGTGAAACAAACACCATATGCAAGACATCCACTGAGTCTCTTACGATATCCCTAACTTATTGTGAGTAGAGTAATATAATGTAACTTTTTGATTTTTCTTTTACATTCTGTCTCTTACAATTGACCGATGATGAATATTAAAGACCACTCTCATCTTTTTAAGTGGGACAACTTGCACAATCTGTGGCTGCCAAATACTTTTTTGCCCCACTGTATTTATTTTTATATGACATTTCTTATACAATTACATTGATCATACAATGGAATTACTTGAAAATGAACTTTGTGTCCTTGCTAGAACATGATAGGATACTTCTGCCTCTTTCTGAGATACCCAGATGCAAGCCATAGTCTAGTGGTGTTGTGAGGCCAGTATTTTGAATATCTCAATGTACACCTAGTTTTCTTGGTTGGTATAATGCTACCATTATAAAGTAACAACCTCCATACAAGACCACTAAAGCTCACTTTCATAAGTAATTTTGTGTCCTAGCAACTCTACAATCTGCATTTCTATTTGTAAAAAAGTCACTCTATAGGCACTTAAACACATTCTTTCTTTTAACTGACTGGTATACTTTCTGTCATCTTTGTTCTTTTTATTAAGGGTCTTAACTTTTTTCAGAACCTTTGACACCCCACCCAAAACCAAGGAAGAGAGTAAAATAAAAGTAAATAAAAATAACGCCAGAGAGAAGCAGAAGATGGCTGAGGAAGAGATGAGGGATGAAGATATGTCCTGCAGGGGGAATTGTTGGGTCAGGCTTACAAAAGTGACAAACTGAAGTTAATTAGTATAACGTATTAACTTTTGTTGAAATACACACATTGATTTGAAACAAAAAGGTTTAAGGTAGAGGTGCCCGATTCCAGTCCTCAAGAGCAGCCAGCCTGCAGGTTAACATGCATCCTTTCTCCAACACTCATTACCAGGCCCGTGTAGAGCTGAAGGACTAGATGAGGATGAGGAAATTAAGTTATTTGATTCAGGTGTAACCACCAGAGAGAGAAATACTGTTACAGACCACACAGCTTTTCAAGCATCACAGGCTATATCACTGCTAATAAAAAGTGGTGAAATTTATATTTTCTTTATACACAAACACACACTCTTAACTAAATTAAAACTGAAGAAACATGAGCAAGATCCTCTGCATTTTTAGCATATTATTAAAACTTCAACGAAACAACAAAGAATTTTTTTCCCTGTATGATCTACCTGTTTTACACGATGGAGAGGTGGGTATGTTAAAAAATTGTTGTTGTTTTTTTATTCTTATTATTAAAGAAGAAAAACAAAAAAAACACTTCCAAAATAACCTCAGGGAAGATGGCAGATGGCCTTGTCCATCACACCACACAATGCCCAAACTTTGATGGCAGTTCTTGCTGTTTTTAGAATGGATGTCATGACCTTCCGAAAAAAATGTAAGGTCATTATGTTGTGTATATGTTCGAAGTGCTTTATTTCCTTTAACAAACACAGCACACAGACTTAAGGGAGTCTGAGACCTTAAATGTGTGTTAGTGCCTACATGTCATTTAGGCTCCATTAACCTCTACATGTAGCTTTAAGTCAGCTGGGATGTTTACAGATGGATGTGTCCTACAAAATAGGAGGTCACACAAAGGAAGAGCAGCACATTTTCATCTGTTTAGTTATTGTCTTGACTGAGGAGTTATCTCAGACTGTGCTTATCTTGCCAACAGGGTATGACATACTGATCTGTGCTATGAGCTCGGATTGTGTGTCTGTCTCATCTAAGGAAGACAAGAGAGGTTCTGCTAACAGTTTTTAATTATTTTTATAAACTTTATAATCAAGACATACATGTAACAATGGTACCACTGACTGAATGAAAGAGACTGCACATCATTAACAACCAATTACTTTACAATTTCAATCGTCCTTTTTGATTTAGAACGTAATAATTGACTCATAACTATTAGATATAGTTTAAATCACTTTTGTTGTGCAACAATAGGTTTGGTTTGACTACGAATAACTATTCATAAATACCAAAGATAATTAGTTAAAAAAAGTAATTTCAACCGAAAGGACTGAGTTGGGAAACACCTGATTATCAGGAAAAAAATAGCCAAATAGTTTTCAGTCTTATGCTTATTGCTTATGAATATATTTTAAGAGGTTTTTAATCTCAATGGGATTCTCATGATTAAATAAAGTTTTAATAAAATAAAAATAATAAAAAATATAAGTCCAGCACTGAATTCTTGATTGGACAATTTATTTGAGCAATTATACATTCTTATTTACAAGCGCAGATCATTACATAGTAATGGGTGCTCAAAAAGAGTAGGCTGAAGCAAGAAAGCTTATGTCCGCCTATGACAATGTAGTTAACATTAATGTATTTCACATTAGTTCAAATGAGGACCGTATTTACATCTATTCAGAATTCAAAACATAATATTTAATTCTTCGAATGGAAGAGTCCTCAAAGGGCGTCTAGATCAAGAAAAAGCTACTTTACTGTAACTCAAGTATACAGCTGCCTAATTTAGGGTAATAACATTAATAGTAATAATCAGCTTCAAAATGTAAATGCATTACACTGTCTGAATTTTGTAAAATGATTGAGAATGCATGCATGTGCCTTTTTACAAGAACGTGGCTAGAGATCAAGAAGGGTTCCATTTCCCATACCCAGGCACACACATCCAAAATTGTTAATACCATCAGTACTAATAGACACTTTCAAACAGCATAGCTCTCCAAAAACAGATTATTATCAAAAAGAATTTAAACTTTCAACAAACTCACAAAGCTAGTAACACTCAACTAATCTACAAAGTAAAACTGAACAAATATTGAAAACTAGTAAACTACGAAAACGTCAATAGTAAAGATGAACAGATAAGAACAGAACCAATGAAAATGATTCAATGCTTCACATTTCATTCTGAAACTAGGTTTTTCTGTTAGGTTCATTAGGTGTTTGTTTTGAGTTTCAGTAATTTCTTTTCTTTATTTATCTTATCATTTTAATTTATTCCTTGATGTTAGTTCTGTTATGTTTTACTTTAGGATCATAGTTTGGTGATTCTAGGTTCTATCTTCCTTCTATGTTTTTACTTACTGTCTCACCCTTAGATATTTTTACTTTTGTTTCATTGTTTTTGGGTTGATTTGCTCTTCACTACAATTTTCACCTTGTCTCATCATTTTTCTCTGTGTTAGTTCTGTTTAACTTTCTCTCTTTAAGATTGTTTTCTGATTTGAATATCTTTATAGTTTTTCTATCTGTTCTGTTTCTCTCCTATCTTACCTGTTCATTAGTACTTTTACTTTAAGTTTATCTTAGGCTCATTTATTCTTATTTTCTTAGATTTCTTTCATCCTTAGTTACCTTAGAGTTAGTTCCTACTTTACCCATTTAGAATGATTTTCTATCCAGTCTTCTCTTTTGTTTTTGCCTTTGTTTTTTGTTCTCTGTTTTCTCCCTGCCCAGCTACTGATTAACTCCACCTGCTCTCTTCCACTCACCAGCATCTGCTTTCTACTAATTTGACCTCTGGTTTAATTTCCATTCTTCCTCAGTATATTTAAGCTCTCTGATTCCCTTTGTTTTCCACTGGATCCTCTGTCTTCACTTGCAATATCAGCTTCTCCCTGACAGCATGGTTGGAGTTTCCAAAAATGACAGAGTCCACAATAATCCCATGCAGACATACACCCATCTGGAATAACCCTGAAATCTTGCACAGACAAAAATGTATGATACGTTTTCCAGACTGGAGGTGTAAAGGAATTTAATACCTTGAACACTTATTTGAAGGAACAGACTTTATCCCATTTAATGCATTAATTACACAATATGGAATTAACAAAAACAAATTCTTATAATATCAACTAATTAAATCTATTATAAAGGGTAAATTTAGGCTCAATACAGTTGAATTACAGATGCGAGCAAGAGTTTTAGATTTTCTCAATCTCAACCCCTCCAAATTGCTGTCTAAAATAAACAAAACCTTATCTACATTAGATGAATCTAATGTTTCAAAATGGGAGGTGGATTTATCAGACAGCTTTGACCAAAACTTCTGGTCTCAGATATGTTTAAGAACCTTTAAAATATCTAAAAATCCTCATTTACAATTAATACAATACAAAATCCTTCATATAGTACACTATACAGGTGAACGGATGTTCAGGATGGGTTTTACGTCGTCCAATACCTGCTTACAATGCACAAGCAATATACCGGATACTTATATTCATGTGCTTTGGTTCTGTCCACCTGTTAAGAAATTTTGGTGCCATATATGTGAGGTCTTATCAAAGTGTCTGAAATTTAATATTCCACCTTCTCCGTTTGCTTGCTAGGAAATTTAAATGATGTCACCATGGACATAAAGTCAGTTCTAATGGTTCACATTGCCTTATGCATCGCTAAGAAAACTATCCTCCTGAACTGGAAAAATAAAAAGGCTCATAATATTAATCAGTATAGAGATTGCTTGTTGGACCACATTGCTCTTGAGACAGCCTCTGCCTTCACATCTGATCAATCTCTGGGGGCTGTGGTCGGGGGTTTGGCCGGGGTCGGTCGGACTTGCTGGTGGACTGGCCGGAAGTGGATGTTCAGGGGGGGTTGGGTGGGGCACTGGGTTTGGTCGCTTGCTGAGCCATCGGACAGCAGTGGTCGCTCCGCAAGGGCTGGGTATCGGCCAGGGAATGGGAGTGGGGGATGCCGGCCTGGTGGGTCGGCTGCCTGGGGCATCGGTTCGCTCCTGGTCTGGGTGGGTATGTGCCCAGGGTTTTGGGTGCGGGGGCCTTTGATGTGCAGGTGGCGCTGGGGGCCTCCTTTGCTGGCGGGGAGGCTGTTGCTATCTAGCGACAGGTGCTCTTCCCTGATGGGGGGCACTTGGACGGGGGGTGTGCGGGAGGAGGGGGGCTGAACTCAACCTGGGTGTCTAGTGTCTTTTGTGTTCTGATAGAGCAAACGTCGGGATGGGTAAAGCTCTCTTTCTGGGATGGAACTGGAGGGACTGCCTTGGGATCCTTGGGGCTTGGTGGGGCTGCAGCCATGGGCCCTGGGTTTGAATGTGCCAAGGCCTCCCTCCCCTGGTCGATCCTGGTGAACAGTGGTGCCTGTTGGAGTCAGTGAGGGAGCTGGCTCCTTGGGAAGGCATTTTGTCTCCCAGTCCTTTGGTCCCCATCCCCGAATACCTCTGTTCACCCGTTCCATCACTTTACCACTCATTCAATTTAATTCAATTCAAAATTCAAAGATACTTTATTGATCCCAGAGGGAAATTGAGTGTTGGTATAGCTCATTTGATTAATTCTTCAAGGAGTTGTTGTAGATAGTGATGGCTGTGGGCAGGACGGATTTTCTGTAACGGTCTGTATTGCAGCGAAACTGAAGGAGCCTCCGACTGAAGACACTCTGTTGTTGTATGACAGTCTCATAAAGTGGATGCTCGGGGTTGTCCATAATTTTTTTGATTGAGTCGTCCCCAGAACAGAACCAGCCTTATTATCAGATTGTTGAGTATTTTTAAGTCCCTGTCTTTGATGCTGCTACCCTACAGATGATGCCTGAAGAGATTACACTCTCCACAACAGACTTGTAGAAGATTTGCAGCATCTTGCTGCAAACCTTGAAGGACATAATCTTCCTCAAGAAATACATACTGCCTTGTCCCTTCTTGTAGACAGTTTCACTGTTCAGTCTCCAGTCCAGTCAGTTGTCAAGGTGAACTCCAAGGTATTTATACTCCTCAACCACCTTCACTTCTTCTCCCATGATGGAAACAGTATTTGGCTTATCCCAGTTTATGCTGAAATCTACATTCATCTCCTTCATTGTGTTCACATTCAAGGTAAGACGTTTGTTTCCACACAATGTCACAAAGCGGTCCACCAGCTCTCTGTATTCAGCTTCTCTTCCATACACCAGACAATTGCAGAGTCATCTGAGTATTTCTGCAGATCACAGGTCTCTGATTTGTACTGGAAGTCTGAGGTGTACAGAGTGAAAAGGAATGGTGAGAGTATGTCCCCCTGTGGTGCTCCTGTGCTGCTGAACACCTGGTTTGACACACAATTCTTCAGTCTCACAAACTGTGGTCTGTTTGTCTGGTAGTCATTGATCCAGGCTATTGTTGAGGGCGTCAGAAATTTCTGACAAAGCAAATCATGCTGAATTTTGTTAAATGCACTGGAGAAAACAAAGAACATGATCCTCACAGTGCTGCCTGCTTTGTCCAGATAACACTGGGTTGGTTGAAGCAGGTGGATGATGGCATCTTCAACTCCAACTCCACAGCGATAAGCAAACTGCAGTGGGTCCTGATACGTTCTTGTTTGCTTACTCAGGGGTGCCAACAGGAGTCTATCCAGCATGTGGGATGTCAGGGCAACAGGTCTATAGTCATTGATGACTGATAGGTTGGTTCTTTTTGGTACTGGAACAAGGCAGGATGTCATCCACAACACTGGAACCTTCTCCTGAGTTAGGCTAAGGCTGAAGAGATGCTGCATAATCCCACAGAGCTGGTCTGCACAGGCCTTCAGGACTCTGGGGCTGACACCATCTGGACCTGCAGCCTTGTTCTGGTTCAGGTTTTCCAGCTGCCTTTTCACCTGACTTTTGGAGACAGACAAGTGGGAGGGGGAGGCAAAGGGGGAACAGCATTTGACTTGGTTGAAGTCAAACTTGTGGAATCAGGGGAGTCCATGGATGAGGTGAAGGATAAAACATCAGAGGTGTAACAGGAAAGCTGTTTGGTAAAATAATAATGTTGTATTATTATTTTCTTAGGGTGTCTTTCTTTATTTTCTTAGTTCTAATGTACTTTTTAAATGTCATTTTGGTTTCAGTCACATGCTCCTTTGCATGACATCCTCTTCTTTTAATATGTTAATTAAGTGTGACTAAATAAAGAGAGACTGCAGAGGGGATGCTCTTTGAGACCAGAGACTAGGACACTGGGAGGCTGAGAACAGACAGACACGGTTGGCTCATTCCTTATAGTATTTTCCTGGTCTCCCACTGCAGAACTGTTTATCCGCATCTACCTCTGCAGAGTTTATTGACTCCATATTCTCTCCGACCCCTGTGTGTGATTCTTTCTAGGTCAACCAGGGGAGTTTTTCCTCTCCACTGTCGCTACATGCTTGCTCAGTATGAGGGATTGCTGAAGGATTGCTGTGGTTGGAAATCTGCCCAACCTCACGCCAATGACTGACGCAATCTGCTGGGATTCCTTAAATAGGAAACTTTTTAACTGATTGGAATGTTTGTATAATTGTATTGAAATGACTTCTTGTTAAGTGCCTTGAGATGACATCTGTTGTGAATTGGCGCTATATAAATAAACTGAATTGAAAATAAACTGAATTGAACCACTATTTTTTACCTAACAAAAGCTGTTGGTCAGAGGAGAGTGGGATGTCTGTTTGGCTGGGAACAGAAGAGGAGGATGCTGAGCTAGTTCCTGAACTGAATCTATTGAAGAATGTGTTCAGCTCATTGGCTCTGTCCAGACTTCCATCTATCCAATCCTTCCTGTCCTTAAAGCCTGTGATCTTTCTCATTCCTGACCAGACATCTCTGATACTGTTCCTCTGTAGTTTTTTCTCCAGCTTCTTCCTGTATGCCTCTTTGCTGTCTCTGATCTTGACCTTATGTTGCTTCTGTATACTCCTCAACAATTCCCTGTCTCCCTCCTTGAAGGCTCTTTTTTCTTGCTTAGCAGTTCCTTCAGGTCACTGGTGATCCAGGGTTTGTTATTGAGAAAGCATCTCACTGTTCTGGTGGGGATGATCTTGTGCACACAGAAGTTTATATAGTCAGTCACACACTCATCCATGGCATTGATGTCATCTCCATGTGCTTGGCAAAGAGCCATCCAGTCTATGGTTGCAAAACATCCCTGCAGGGCTTCTTCAGCTTCCTGTGACCGTTTTCTCACATTTCTATTTGTCACAGGTTGCCTCTGAACAAGTGGCTTATATTCTGAATAGAAAAAAACAAGATTGTGATGTGATTGTCCCAGAGGAGGTCTTGGTTTGGACATGTATGCATCCTTTACATTTGCATAAAACAAATCCAAGGTCCTGTTTTCTCTTGTAGAGCAGTTGACAAACTGTTGAAATGTTTGAAGTGTAGATGAGAGCCAGGCATGATTAAAATTACCAGATATTGCACAAGTGCATTGGGGTGCTGAGTCTGTAGTTTAGCAACAACGGAACTGATGACATCACATGCATTGTCGGCAACAGCTGAAGGTGGAATGTAAACAACTGCCAAAATGACACTGGTGAACTCTCTTGGTAAATAATATGGACGAAAACTTACTGCCAAGAGTTCGACATCTGGGCTGCAAAGACGACACTTCACAGTAACATGTCCTGGATGACACCATCTGCTGTTGACAAGCACTGATACTCTACCTCCTTTTCTTTTCCTGCTCGTCTTCAGATATCTGTCTGCTCATACAGTCAGGAAGCCTGGCAGAGAGACGTTGGAGTCGGGGATATAATCCTGCAGCCACGTCTCAGTAAAACACATAACACTGCATTCCCAATACTCTGGTTGATTCCTTGTAAGGGCTTGGAGTTCATCCATCTTGTTAGCCAGTGATCTCAAACGTTACCGAATATGATCGATGGAAGAGATGACTTGAACTTCCTCCTTCTCAGTCTCCTTTTTGCTCCTGCTCTCCATCCACGTCTCCTCCATATTAACTCATCAGGGATTTGCGGCTTCAGTTGAGGTATTATTTCAGCTTTTGCTGTGTTAATCAGCTGCTCCCGGTTGTAAACCCGCTTTGTTGCCATGATTACGCATGATAACAAGTTATCAAAAAGTAAAAAATTTACAGCAAAAATCCTTCCAGCTTCACAGCACCAAAAGCTAGAAAGTATACAGGTGAAAAAATGCAATCTTCCTCAAGAAAAAAGAGGACCCAATGTAAAAAAAAAAACAAAAATTAATATGTAGCCAACAGAGCCACTTCAACATGCAGCCACCCAGAGCAGCGCAATTCTAGAATCTACTCTATCATATAGGGTCATGGGGCATGGGCAGGTCACTGGGGTGCGAGGAGGGGTTTTCATCTTAGCTATCCCGTGGCGGCCTAGGTCCCAATTTTACTGTACAACTTAGACACTCCCACTTATAACATATTTATGTGACACACATGTAGGGACTTTGGGGTGGGCACACCTTTCGGCATCCAGAGGAGGACCTGTTCAATCAGCTTCACATCTGGTGCCGGTGTCCACTGTTAAACCCCATATAGGGCTTGGGGTTGGGTTTGGGGGATGTGTTGCTGCCTTTTTTACATTCCACCCCTCTGTTTTAAATCCACATTATAACAAAACACATCAACACCATACTCGAGCGGGAGGATGGGGGATAGGGGTCTTTTCACACCCCTGTTCGCTATGAGCCATCAGGGGGTGGGTTTTGGAGGAGCAACAGCTGGTCTGGTCGGGGACCTGGGCTGGTGGGCTGCTTTGCCACTGTGGGGGCTTTGGCGGTCTGCTTCCCTCCATCCTAGAAGGTAGGGGGTCCACCTCCCGTGTCCGGGGGCTGGTTGCTCTATTGGGGCATCGGTACCTGGACCTGGGAGTATAGCGTGTGTATGGAGTGTATGAGTCAGGGTACAGCATCCTTCCTTGGGTGTCTTGGTGTGTCGGTTAGAGTGTATGTCTACCTTTCGGGTTGGGTCTTGGGCTGCCCACTCGCCTAGGGGCATCTCAGACCTTACATATAATGGGGGGCCTATTTAACTTAACTTCGTCACTCCCTCCCAGTGACTGATGCCCCTGCCCCCTGGTGCATTGGTGGCTCTCGATGTCCGGGGCTGGTGCTCGGGAGGGCAATCCGGTTCAGACCTGTTGCATGCCTGGATGGGCCTGGGTGGACCGGTGTGTCATCAGCTGATGTGCCGGGCCGATATCTTCTTTTTCTTGGTTGGGGCACCCATTTCAGGGTTGCCAGTGGGATTGTTGGGTGGTGGCTCGGCTCATTCGATCACCTGTTCTTTACATTTTGTGCATGGTTAGTTCATTGGTGGGTTTGATCGGCCTTGGTTGGACGCCTGGTCTCAGCGTTCTGCATTGCGCAGGATTAGGATTCAGGAGCTGGTACAACTTGGTGTCCAGGTGATGGCTGGGCTTGGCCTGGGGATGCCGTCCATCCGCTGCGGCTATCAGTGGGGCACCCCAACGTGGGGCAGGGGTGGGGCACTGGGATGTCGGCGGTGGGGATTGGCCTGGGGTGGCGGCGGCACATGTCGGGCACCGGGTGGCGGGGGCCCCTCGTCTGCCGATCCGTGGACGGGTCCCTGCTGGGGGATGGGGTGCCTCTGGGCCATGGGTCTCCAGGTCCATGGCCCAGAACCTGTGGGCTTGTCACTGATGCCCCCCCGGGCCCCTGCATTGTAGCTGCTGGATGTGCCCCCGGGGTTCTCCTCTGCTCCTCTCTTGGGGGATGCGGTCAGCCCTGCGCTGGTCCGCCTGGCGCTCCTGGGCTCTGGGGGTCCTTTGGACATCTGTGGCTCCGATCACCTTCATGTCTGCAATGATTCCTGGGAGACGAATCGATGGCTCCTCACACCAGCTATCGAGCACTCGTATGGAGAAACCTTATATGCACCAGCATGCTCACACACAAACGCGTAGGTGTGGGGACTACGGTGTTAACATATACATTCTTGGGCTGAGGTTATCATTACTAGGTCTTGATTAATCGGTACCATGGGCTTTTCAGTGACATTGTTGTTGTATTTTTATATCCATATTTGTGCGATTTGGTTGTGTAGTTCTTAGTTCACATTGTTTGGTTTGTTTTGTCGATGTTCCCCCTTTCTTGTTTTTCCCCCTCTCTCTGCCGCCCTGTGGGTATGGAGGCAGACTTCGATGTTTTCTTTGTTCCCCTTCCTCTTTTGTATTTTCAACTCACCCTCTCTCTTGACTTTTTGTTTTCTACCTCTCTTCTTCATCTTCTTTCTTTCTTCCCCTTTATTTTTCGTCTCCGTGTCCATAACATCAGAAAATAAAACCCACAGCAATTCATAATAAAGATTTCTCAAATATAAAAAGTATTTGTACATGGCATATCATTTACTAGTATTCTATGCGTAGGTGAGTAATAAAGGGCTAGTTCTGAACTGGGGACAGCTGTGGAAAATCTGGAGATTATTGTGGAAAGAATGATTCTTCATAAAATGAAGAACATGATGGACAACCTCTTCATTAGACTCTTAAAATAACACTGTCTTCATTTAGAGGCTTCTTTAGAAAGGCTGTCATACAGAAGAGATCCTTCCTGGGCATGGCCATCAGCATCTAAAACAACTATGATGAAACTTGGATTATATGAGTTACAGGAAATTGAAAACCAGATCCAAAAGTCATGGCATGCATGCTGATTTGGTGTTATTTAATTATTTGAAAGGCATGTTTTAACAATAATAGCAGTCTGGAGTTTAGTCAATGAGGTTATTCATTATGTGAATAAACGAGTCTTCAGTCCTTTTCTGTGGATAAAGGCAGCAAATATACATGATGTTAAACATAAAGTACTAGAGAAAATAACGGACTGCACTGTTATAATGATTTCAAATTGCTTAAGATGGAAACCAAAACTACCAATAACTCTATGAAAATTTAAAACTACCATGCCAAAGGTAAAAAAATAGCCAAAATGCAAAGACTTGGCCAATAATCAGCTTCAAAGTTATATAAAAGAGGAGTAGAGTTTTCTGTGAGTACTATACTTAGAAGACACCTATTTGAATCCAAGCTATTAGCAAAATGCAAAGATTAAGTCTCATTATAGAAAAAAAGCATGATTTAGTCCACTTCAAAGCCAGTTGACTGGTGTTTGGAATATTGTCCTGGTGAAAGACATAATTATATCAAGTTTAAACTATCTGACCCAAACTGCCACCCTCAGAAGAACCAAAATTGGTTAAGATGTTGGGTGAATGCTGCAAGTCAGAGTTGTTGTTGCTGCAAGACAATAACTCGATGCACTCTGCTTGGTTTCCCTAGATAGAAAATGTTTAAACTTATTGGAATGTATGATTAAATTGAAATGACTTGTAAAGTGCCTTGAGATTACATATGTTGTGATATGATGCTATATAAATAAAATAAAATGAATTTAATTTAAGCTTGACTGAAAGTTTAAGCTGTTCAAATGGAGTAGCCACATCTAGATGTCCCAAGAGGTGATCCCAAACACACATAAAAAACTGGTTTTGGGATAGATTATGTAGACTAACATTAAAACTTTAGAATGGCCCCAAGCTCAAACCCTAAAAAAATGCTGATTGCAAAAACTACTTAAACAGAAGTGTTTAAAATACATTAAAATTAAAGCAGTGCCAGAATATTTATTAAGTTACTTTCTACTTTTAAATATACACTAGATGATTTAATATTTCTTTGCCACAGGTTCAGATGTATATATATATATATATATATATATATATATATATATATATATATATATATATATATATATATATATAATTCTGTCAAAGCATCTTGTTTGTTAACAGAGCTAGGGCCAGTTCTCAGTATAGCATGCAGCCTTTCTGTAGCTCAGCACAAAGCTAAGGAGGAGAAAATCATCAAACCTAACTGTGGGAGCTGACAAACATCAAAGTGCTTTAAAGTAGTGGATAACTGCCACGCAGCAGGACTCCAGCAGATAGAGAGGGGTAGGCAACAGTCACCAAACAAGCATCTAGTGCACTCAAGCAAACAATTGGCGTTTAACGCAATGTAACATCTCGACTTTGATGGGCACACTATGGGGTTAAAGTAACAGCATGTAGGATGATATACAGCTTCTTTGGACTTTCATTTATTTCATGTCTGTGATAATATATTTAAGACTGAATGAAGGATTAAATCAAATTTACTAAGTAATTAACTCAAACTGTTGTTCTGAAACTGTGTAAATTGGCCCACTAACCTCACAATAAATTATTTAAGATTTATGTTTAAAGCCAGTTTTGATCTAATGGTTTTAGAAAAGATGTTGTTACTAAGCTTTTCATGAGGTGTAGGCAATCATTGATGATATTTAAGTGTGATTCTTGGGTGGATTTAAATTTAACATTAAGGGGTTGAACCTTAACTTATATACATATATTTGGTAGCTTTAATACGAAGTCTTTCTCTCAACTATTCTGAGAACAGTGGTGATATTTCTTTTTTCTCTCTGTCTTAACGTGTTGTGCCGACAGTGTGCAGTAGTTTAAGTTTTGTGATCATGCATCATTTATGCAGTTACAAGTTATGTTTTTGTTTTAAAAGCGCTTCCTGGGTTACAAAAAAACCTAACCTAACTAACTGAGCCCGCAAAGCACTTCTGAAAAGGCTGCTCAAGTACTGACTGAGTACTCGTGAACTTGTTTCAGAGATCCTAGGATATATTTTATTACTAACAAATTGTGTGACTGGACAAAAATATAAAGTGATATGCAAATTATAATAGAAATACATTATATAATTGTAAAATAACACATTTGAATAGAAAAAACATTTTCCAAGACAATTTTTTTCAGAGTAAAACTAATTAAACTAATATTTACAGTAGGTAATGTATATATGTTAGACCTGGGTAGTATACCCCCGCTTGACCTCCAAATCGATACAACAGGCTCAGCACATAGAAAACAACTAAAACTAAATTAAAACGATGAAGCCTGTGTACAAACAAGAGGTCTCACTAAAACATAAACTGTAGCTGTGAGTCTTATACATTTTTGGTTAAAACAAGCATTCAGTTTCATTCGATGAAGTTACTCACTGTAGGTCGAGAGAAACTGTACTGAAGTAAGAGTAGCAATAATTCATAAAAATATTGTGCAAGTAAAAGTAAAAAAGTTAAGTAAAAGTCCGGTTTAGAGAAATTACTAAAAGTCTTTTTTTTTCACAAAGTTACACAAGTAAATGTAACTAGTTACTCTGAACTTATACAATTCAATTTAGTTTATTTATATACCGCCAATTTCTATTCACAACACTTAAGCTCACGGCATTTTACAAGAAGTCATTTCAATTCAACCGTACATGCATTCCAATTAATCTTTCAGTTCATTATTCCAAAAAGTTTAAAGTTTTCTATTTAAGGCATCCCAGCAGATTGCATCGAGTCATTGACTTGCAGCATTCACTCTTCCTGAACAAACATGTAGCGTTAGTAGACAGTCGCCTGCATTGTCGTTGATTTTACAGCAATCCCTCAAAGTGAGCAAGCATGTGGCGACAGTGGAGAGGAAAAATGTCCTTATATTCAGAGACTCAAGAAGCGAGGAACAGACCATGTTGAACTTGAAGATGGTGGTGCTGCCGGCTGCGCCACTGCTCCTAGTTAGCTTCAGTAGCGACAGTCACTGGGAGAGGGAAACCAAGCAATGTTTGAAACCAGTAAATCTCCTATCTAACTAATTGTTCTATAAGCTCAAATGTCTGGTAGATATGGTCATAATAGACTTGTAGTCAAGACCGCCTAAACCAAGACCAAGACACAACCAAGACCAGAGGGTATCGAGACCAAGACAAGACCAAGACCAAGACAGACCATGTCAAGACCAAGACCAAGTTGAGACCAAGACCGATACCAAGTCGAGACCGGAGGGAGAAAAAAACACACTAGTGTTGAAGGAACGCAATAACTTGTATGAACAGCAGCATACTAGAGTTCAGCCACAGTTTAGATTCAATACATTTTAGACGGTATTACTTCAACTACAGGCAATACAGAGACAGACTATGTCATGTGTGTGACTGAGCTCACTGTAAATGTTTTTGCAGACTGGGTGAGATCAACTATGTGTAGCAATTGTATGATGGCTGTTACTGCACTAGACTTGAAGTCAAGACCGCCTAAACCGAGACCAAGACACTACCAAGACCAGAGGGTATCGAGACAAAGAAAAGACCAAGACCAAAGACTGTCAAGGCCGTGACAAGATCGAGACCACGTAAAAGTGGTCTTGAGACCAGTCTCGAGACATACATCACTAGGTCATAAAGATGGAACATTGGCACCTAATGGTGGACAATATCTTGAGATTTTGAAAATTATAGGTATAATTCAAAAAGAGATTGTTTATATCAATATATGTAATGCCCTGTTAGCATAAGTTAGCATTAAAATGTGCACATTTCTATTGTGGCTGTGGCCCTTAAAAGCAAACCACATCAACAAATCACTAAAGGCAGCTTCATTCCGTAGTTTTCTCCTCACCGACTGCAGTGAGTTCTCCTCTCTTCAGCACCTTGCTTCTTCGTAGGGCAACTCTCTCACAGTGGGGGATAAAGGAAACAGCGTGGCTCGGTTTTGGATTTAAAATTTCAGATGAGCAGCAGAGGAAAGTTCACTGCTGAGAATCATATAAAAGAACAAGCACAACAGAGTTTTTCTTAAAACATCAGCGCCAACTGTGTAGTAGTAATTAAAGATGAAAGAAAATAGAGTCTGTAATGAGTTTATTTTCCTTGCAAGTAAAAGGCCTGTCAGATAGAACAGCAGCTCTGAACCAAGGGGTAAAGCTGTTTCAGGTGCCTTCTCTATTTATATATCATCACACACACTTCCTTTCCTTTACACTTCCGTTGTCAGGCAGAAGGTTAGGTCCTTCAAACTTTCTGCAGAGTCTTACAGCACAAAAGTCTAAAAATGTTCATGCGTAGGAGTTAAAACCAGACATTTGGTTTAAAAACGAGAAGGTAATAAGGTATTTGCTCTCTTTGACCTTTTCCACCTTTGCTATTTTCAAGACAGACTATCTTTCTTCTTTGTGAGACAAATAACTTTATACAGTGGGACAAAAAAGTATTTAGTCAGCCACCAATTGTGCAAGTTCTCCCACGTAAAAAGATCAGAGAGGCCTGCAATTTTCATCATAGGTATACTTCAACTATGAGAGACAAAATGAGAAAAAAAAATTCAGAAAATCACATGGTCTGATTTTAACCAAATTTATTTGCAATTTATGGTGGAAAATAATTCAATTCAATTCAGTTTATTTATATAGCGCCGGTCCACAACAGATGTCATCTCAAGGCACTTAACAAGAAGTCATTTCAATACATTTATACAAACATTCCAATCAGTTAAAAAATTTTCTATCCCAGCAGATTGTGTCAGTCATTGGCATGAGGTTGGGCCCCATTGATACAGACTTTCCAACCACAGCAATCCTTCAGCAATCCCTCATACTGAGCAAGCATTTAGCGAAGGTGGAAAGGAACAACTCCCCTTTAATAGGAAGAAACCTCCAACAGAACCTGGCTCAGTAGGAGCGGCCATCTGCCACGACCGTCTGGGGGTTTGAGAAGACAGAGCAGAGACACAGAAGGAACAGAAGATCTGATATAAGAGTACTTTTTATGGTACAGAAAGTAAAAAGTTGATAACATGACACGGTGGATGTTCAG
This sequence comes from Valencia hispanica, assembly GCA_963556495.2. Taxonomy (NCBI): domain Eukaryota; kingdom Metazoa; phylum Chordata; class Actinopteri; order Cyprinodontiformes; family Valenciidae; genus Valencia; species Valencia hispanica. The sequence continues at coordinate 4,650,084 of OY747705.1, read as the reverse complement.
TCACTGGGAGCATCATCCCAGTTGATGCCCCCCATCCAACAGGGGATTGCAGCCAAGCAGGATACCAGACCAGGTATCTCTTCTATGGATATAAAAACCACTGAGAGAAAACAAAGTTAACAGTCGAAATAACAAAATGTACTGTAATACAACTGGAGAGTAGTAGGAGTCAATAACAACAGTTCATCTCAATACTTTGTTATATACCCTTTGTTGGCAATGACAGCGGTCAAACATTTTCTGTCAGTCTTCACAAGTTTTTCACACACTGTTGCTGGTATTTTGGCCCATCTCCTCTAGAGCTGTGATGTTGTGAGGCTGTTGCTGGGGAACACAGACTTTCAACTCCCTACAAGAGTTTTCTATGGGGTTGAGATCTGGAGACTGGCTAGGCCACTCCAGGACCTTGAAATGCTTCCTACGAAGCCACTCCTTCATTACCCGGGCAGTGTGTTTGGGATAATTGTCATGCTGAAAGACCCAGCCGCGTTTCATCTTCAATGCCCTTGCTGATGGAAAAAGGTTTTCACTCAAAATCTCACGATGCATGGCCCCATTCATTCTTTCCTTTACATGGATCAGTTGTCCCGAACCCTTTGCAGAAAAAAAGGCCCCAAAGGATGATGTTTCCACCCCGATGCTTCACAGTAGATATGGTGTTCTTTGGATGTAACTCAGCATTCCTTCTCCTTCAAACACAAGAAGTGTTTTTGCCAAAAAGTTCTATTTTGATTTCATCTGACTATATAATCCTCTACTGGATCATCCGATTTCTCTCTAGTAAACTTGGGCCTGGACATGTACTGTCTTAAACAGGGGGACATGTCTGGCACTGCAGGATTCGAGTACCTGGCGGCATAGTGTTACTGATGGTAGCCTTTGTTACTTTGGTCCCAGCTCTCTGCAAGTCATTCACTAGGTCCCTCGATGTGTTTCTGGGATTTTTGCTCACTGTTCTTGTGATCATTTTGACTCCACGGGGTGAGATCGTGCGTGGAGCCCCAGATCGTAGGAGATTATCAGTGGTCTTGTATGCTTTCCATTTTCTAATATTTGCTCCCATAGTTGATTTTTTCTCACCAAACTGCTTACCTATAACAGATTCAGTCTTTCCAGTCTGGTGCAGGTCTACAACTTTGTTTCTGGTGTCCTATGACAGCTCTTTGGTCTTGGCCATACTGGAGTTTGGAGTGTGACTGTTTGAGGTGTGGACAGGAGTCTTTTATACTGATAACGAGTTCAAACAGGTGACATTAATACAGGTAACAAGTGGAGGACAGAGGAGTCTCTTACAGAAGAAGTTACAGGTCTGTGAGAGCCAGAAATCTTGCTTGTTTGGAGGTGACCAAATATTTTTTTCCACCATAATTTGCAAATAAATTCTTTAAATATCAGACAATGTGATTTTCTGGATTTTTCTCATCTTTTTAAGTGGGAGAATTTACACAGTTGGTGGCTGACTAAATACTTTTTTACCCCACTGTAGGTTTGGCATATGTTAAGTATAAAATATCCACCTCAGGGGTTGCATTAATAGCAAGCTCTAGCAGACTGAGAGGGTATTGCATGCCCGAAGACTAAAAAATATGCATGCCGCGGAAAATGACAGTAAGTGGCTCTCCTCGACATGCTGGTAGAATTTGTTGTATTCTGTGATATGTGATACTTGTCATTAGCGAACAGATGTGGATTTCAGCGTATACCAGAGAATGTGCCATCATGGCACCATGCCCTGGGTGCTTCTGGAGGAGTAGGTTGTGTTCCGTGATCTGGTATTTATGATTAGAGCAAAACGGAGGTAGACTTCAGCGTATACCAGACACTGGGGGTCACACGGGGAGAGTGGAAGGGACATACCAGAGACTGGAGTCCATGTGACCCTGTGGGATTAGAAGAAGGGTTAAGGATGTTATTCAAAAAATAAAGACATATCACAACAACAAGAAGTACATGTGGACACATGTAATTTTTTAATTTAAATTATTATACAGCCACTTGCACATATGACAAAAGACAACTATGTCAATATACAAATCCAGGAATGAGATGATGTTGATTCATTACAACCCAGCCGTACCCTAGGACCAAAATCAGTCCTGTCACAGTGGCAGTAAATGTTGGTAAGCGTAGTAAGATCCTCCTTGGCGAGCAACCGAGTGAACCTCGTATGGGGGCAAAGAGTTCCACGCACCTGCTTTGGAAGATTCAAAGGCAGGGGGGAAACAAAAAAAAAAAAAGAATCGGTCACAAACACGACGTGCATCAGCAAAAAACTAAACAAAAACACACAATTGTGCACAGTCCTACTACCACAACATATACCCATGCGTTTTGTGACAGCATCCACTTCCTGTGGTAAGATTAAAGGTATGCCAACATCTGCCTTGCCACCGAGTGCACATTATTTTTCTGGTCTCTGCTCTGTAAACTACTCTGAAGACCACAAGCATAACTATGCTATCCTAATTCACAATTCTATCCTTGAACAGTACATGGGCCACTTGGGTGAAGAATCTCTCATTTAGTGCTACTAATCCTGATCTGTTCTGACATATCTGAGTGTGTGTGAGAGAGGGGTCCGGAGCGTTCCTGGTATGCTTGCGTTGCTCTGCTCACGGGTCCGGAGCGTTCCTGCTTGCTGTTGCTTGCGGCACTCTGCTCAGTGTCACAATGACGAATTTGTTTCTTTGACTACTGTGTACTAGACTACAGATTCTTTTTGCCATTTCACATTCACCACTTGCTCAGGGCAGCAGCAAGCAGGAAGATACTCTTATGTTGGAGAAACAGTCACGAGGATGAATTTGTTTCTGGGTTCGCTTTTGACCATTCCGGGTGCTTCACTGTGTGACTACTGTGTACTGGACCACGGATTCTTTTTGCCATTTCACATTCACCACTCGTTCCGGGCACCAGCGAGCAGGAATGCTCCGGGCTTGGAGCAGTCCGTGAGCAGGAAAAGAGTCGTCTGGTAGAGAAACAGTCACTAGGACGAATTTGTTGCTATGTTCGCTTTTGACCGTTCCGTGTGTTTCACTGGGTGACTATGTACTGGACTACAGATTCTTCTTTCTGTTTCGCATTCACCACTCGCTCCTGGTAGCACAAAACAGTAGACACTTGTCTCTTGGAGAGACAGTCACAGGGATGAATTTGTTTCTGTGCTTGGTTTTGACCATTCCCTGTGCTTTGCTGGGTGACTGTGTACTGGACTACGGACTCTTTTGACCATTTCCCATTCACCACTCGCTCCAGGCAGCAGCTAGGAGGAATGATCCGGATTGGGAGCAGGCCTACGAGCAGGAAGATAGCTGTATATTGAAAATAAAGGACGATATCCTGTCTGCATCTCTGCCCCTCACCCACACCAAGGAGGAGATACACCAGCGCAACCTGTGAAGTGTGTAACAAATAACTGTCTCGGGTGTTGGGATATAAACTCAGTGGTTCTATTTGTTGTTTTATTTTTTTTTGTAATAAAATACCACTTGACCATACATGTGTCTATACTCTTTATTCATTGACAGTGCTGCTACATAGTTAGTCAATTCATTCAATTTCAACTCAAAACTTTGTTGTTACTAGAGGGAAATTAGGCAAGTGTTTTGCACATGACTGTCTCAGGTGTGAGGTACGGGAGTTAGACAAGTTTATTTTTCACATCTGTGTTTGTTTTGAAGGACCTCTTGCACAATCATACTACTACGCTTGCCTCAATACTCGCCATTCCTAGATATAATAAAAAATGTGATAAACCATGACAAACACACCGACCAGGGCTAACCACCACTGCGCCCAAGTTTCAGGGGCACGCAAATGTTTACAGTTACAATTACAAACGTTCAGTACATGGATTGCGGAAGCAGGCACAAGCACCTCGGAGTCATGCTGCAACAAGTAGAGTCAGTCCACACAGACAGCTTTGCTATGAGAAGCAACTCTGTGACAAAGCTGCATCCGTATGTCAGCGCATTGAACACATATGAACAAAAGAGAAAAGGAATGAAAATAATTATACTTTTTATTATGTAAACCAAATGCAGGAGTGTGTGTGTGTAGCTCCATTATTTCTCAGTGGGAACATATGTACCAGCCAGCAATGGGCTTGTGTCAATCCATATAAACCAAGTGCGCACCTTTCTTCAAAATGTACAGTAACTGGGCCCCACCTCGAAGAGTACACACATGCACATTGGGGACTATCAGGCTACACTACCAAGAGTGGACTTCTGTTTCTGGTCCTTTTGAAAAAACAAAAACACCAAATGAAATGTACTTTTGAGGTGTTTTGACGCAATATTGCTAAAAGTGTGACTTTTCTTATTTAGTTTTGTAATTGTCAAGAGGGAACTTGGATCAGTGAGCTCCCACCGTATCTCATCGCATTGAAAACGTGAACAGCAGAGAAACAGAACCAAAGACAGATTCTGTGCTAGTCCGGGAGTCTGCTCTGAAGAATCGAAGCGCATGCCGGGTAGACTATTCTGCCAGCGCTGAGATGAAGTGAGTCAGACAGTCCTTTGGTCCTATACACAGCACTCTGATCTGCACCTCTGTGAGCAGACTGGTGATCTACGAGGGCACTCTGTCCGCACAGACCGCTATGAGTTGCAAAGTGGAAGCGAATACATTTTTGCCTCTGAGCTCTAAACTCCTCCTGAAAACATGCTGACCCCAACAGACAGATAAGAAGAAGGATGATTTTTATTATGACAGGAGTAAAAGATCACCTAGCACAGAACAGGAATCTGAGTTTAGTTATGTTAAGAGCAGGCTCAAGTCTCACCTTTTTAGCTGAGCTTTGTAATGATTTATTTATTAATATCTGCTTAATTGCTCTGCTTGTTTTACTTAATTCAATTTTATTAATGTTCTTACACTAAATGATTCTACATTTTATCAGTGTCAAAATTTTATCAGTGTTTTACTATTTAATTTAGTAGTTATCTGCTCTTTATTTTAATATTTTCACCTGTTATTTTAATCTTCCTTCCAGTGTTTCTTCTGTTGGAGCCCTCTGCCTTAGGAGTGGTGGCTCGACTGTGGCTGTCTGGATGCTCTCCAGGTAGGGCTTGGGTGGAGGTGGGGTATAACTGCCATCATGTTTTTGTTCCGGGCGGGGGGGGGGGGGGGGGGGGGATTATGTGGGTCATTTTAATCTGTAAAGAACTTTGAGATGCTATTTTGTATGAAAAGCACTTTATAAATAAAGTTTGATTTGATTTGATATTATTTTGATCACATGTCATAAGCACAAAGCAGATCGGTAAATATGGATCGGTGAAGTTTCAGATGAGTTTGGATCATTTGAGTGAAAGCGTTTTTTGTCTGTGTAAGACAGATTCTGCGTTAGTACAGGAGTCTGCTCTAAAGGATCAAAGCGGATGTCAGCAACAGTATTCTGTTAGCACTGAGCTGAGGTGAATCAGACAGTCAGTTCACCCTACAAACAGCACTCCACTCTTCACCTCTGTGAGCGGAGTGGCAGTCCATGCTGCAACGACCACTCAGTGTGAACAGAATGTTTCGCTCTGATCTCCTGTGAGCAATGAGCTGAAGTAAATGACACAATCCGTTTGTCCTACACACACACAGTTGACCTGAGAGCATGAGATACATATTCAGGAACAAGCTAGCCTCTCGGAAAGCATCGGCTAGTGTGGACAACGGCGTGACAGGAGACGACATGTCTCCTGCATTGTTGTTCTCGTCTGAGAAGTCATCCGTGGCACACGTGAGAAGAGCAAAGGCATGGTGTGGGGGTTATGCTACCGGTCTCGAGCAGAGAGGATCCCAGGTTCTGCACGTTCCAACTGTAACGTGTTCATCACGTCCCATCCACAATTATTAATATTTTCATGTGTGTATATGTGATGTGATGAGGTAACAATGTTACAAAAGAGACGATAAAATATCAACATAAAAATAAACTCTTCGAACTGCAATGCTTTTATCTCTGTTTTTATTCATACACTCGGGGATGTGTCATATGTAAGCTCCTCACAGCCTCTCTCTGAGAACACAAAAGAATAGTAGTCTGTTCTGTTAAAAAACATATTGGTGCTTGCGGATCCTGAGAGTTCCTACTTGCTGCTCAAGGCAACTCCGCTGTTGTTCGCCACTGCGTATGTTTTCCCGCCGCTCCTCGCAGCGCTGGTATGTTCTTTGCTCGCAGCCTTGGTTTTGCTTGGACCCTTGGTTGAGCACACCCACCACAAGCAGCGAACAATAGCAGCAACAAAGTTCATGGTGATGAGCAGCGAACATGACAGAAAAACTCCGGAAAGGTGAGAGCCATCTTACAGTGCTCTCTCCGTGAACACAGAAGTAGTAGTCTGTTTCTCTTGAAAAACAGGCTGCTGTTCGTGGCGCTGCTACACTCGCTGCTCTCTGCACCACTTGCAGAGTGGTCTTCTCCCTTCCCCCGGAGTGTTCCTGCTAGCTAGCTGTTGCTCTGAGCGAGCGGAGGAATGTGAGCGGAACAGAGAGCGGGAAACAACAAGTAGCATCCAAAGGAGAAATGGACAAAAAGAATCTGTAGTCCAGTGTTCAATCACACAGGGAAGCAAACGGGGGAACAGTCAAAAGCGAGCCCAGAAGTAAAAAAACGTTGTCCTCGTCTTTTTTCTCCAACACACAAAGACAAAATACAATACGAACAAAATACATAAATATATATATAATGTGTGTGTACATTGTTTTTTTCAATCACATTTTTGCCAGAATTTTACCAAATACCAACTAGTTAAACTCTCAGCACACACAAGACACATACACACACCGTCCTCCACCACTTCACTGCAAAAACACTGCTCAATCCGTTCCTATCTCTTTAAGTGAACACACAATAAAGATATATATCTAGAATGATACTACAGTGAGAAAACAATATTTGGGAGATCCATCCACACTGGAAGCCACTTCACAGCCCCAGAAAGGTCACCACAGGGATCCCCATGATCACCATGAAAACTAACACTTGTGTTTATGACAGTCTTAACACAATCAGAGTTTAAAAGACTATTCATCTTCTTCTTTGTGAGGCTTGCAGATGGTTGACAACCAACTAGTGAGACACATTATCGCCACCTACTTGTAAAAACTGTTACCGTAAATAAGTTTGGCTGTGAGCAGTGCACAGACCCCTGCACTCCCACTTGTTGTGGACTAACAATTTTAAAGGAGGACATTAACATGTAAAAAGACCGTTTTTGTTGGAGATGGCTCTTTCCTGGGTTTTGAAATATGGCTTCAATGGGTAAGTTGTCATTTATTTGCTTTCTGAGTAGTTTGACAAAAGCGTGTACTGTGTCGAAAGTTATGATTGTATCATTGATTCGATTGGCATACATAATTTGAACCACAAGCAGAGATAGGATGGTGTTGAAATTCAGCCCGGGAGCTGGGAGGTTTCTTTACCTCGGGTGGTCGTTGATAATAATTTCTTTTTTCCATGAATATCTCTGGCACCGAGGTGACCTATATTTGGAAGCACTGTGAGGTCAGGCAGGCTTCCTTTCAAAGCAGGAGAGAGCTACTGTATTGTAGCAGCTAGCAAACAAAATCAAAATAGTTGAGTGCAGAATCGAGGGCAGCAGGTACTAATCACCACCAGTAGCACTTACAAAGATCTTCTATAAAGGAAGATGTCTTACTCACACACGCAGGTAGACACATAGCAGGATCATGACAGTGGCTCAACCGCGGCAGCTTTTGGAGTACAAAAAACAAACGTTCTGGCAACCAATCTAGAACAGACCGCCCGTTTGGGAAAACTCCCGAACCTCCATCTGGCCAGGCCACCCCTGAAAGAATATTAGCTTTCAAATGATGTATAATATGAATATGTACAAAGAAAGAATGTCAAAACAGATTTTACAGTATGTAACACACTGCCAACATTACGTAAAAATGCAAAGTTATTAAATAAAAACTGAGCCCCCTCAAAATAAGCCACTGTCCCCCCTGTTAAATTGCCCTGGCGCCAGGTCTGGTGTTCTGAAACTTGTAACTTGAAACTTGTACTTTAAAATTTGTACTTTGAAAATTTTATTTTCAAAATGTGTGCAAGTCACAAAACATGAGTTACAAGATACAAAACTAAAGTCCCGAATCTAGCTCCCTAAATTTAGGCTTAACTGCATAAAGTTAGAGATTCTTGTTCAGTATGCTGTGAATCACCTGAACATGGCTTGATTTGCTGAGACGGCTCAAACAAGCTGAATCACCGTTCAGGCATTACACCGAAGTGATTAGCAGCCTGAAATATGCAGCTTGTAAAATAAAAACAGACTGGAATGTGTTAATCTATTTCCTTTTGATCACTCAGATGTATTAACTGTGCCACTAAAGTGTTTCTGTCGATACTCATAGATAAAAGTGCATGTTCAAAGTTTTAGTAGCAGGGGTCACTTCTGGAAAGGTAAGTTTGAAAGGTTGGTCAAAAAGAAAAGATAGTTCATCTATAGAATACAAAACTTGCCTAGTTCCAATAAAACTCGAATAACATCTAAACTAAATCTTGTTTCAAGTAAAACTAATTTTACACTAAACATTTTAAAATAAATCTTCCTTTATTTTGTGAACTAGTTCTGTTAAATATGACAAAGGAGGAAGTATTTGAAAAAATTATGCAACTAGACCTTTAAGGGATTCAGATTGATTCACTTTTTGTCAGTGTGTCAGGTGAACAGGCGGTAGCATGCTATGATCCAGAGCAAGTTAAAGTGATGGTGACAGAATAATTCAGGCTATACAGGTACAATTCCAATTTGACATTTTTGTCCCACTCGAGATAAAACCATGAAGATCAGGGCTGCTACTGTTAAGGTGGTGATCTTGGGATAGATAAGGAATTACAACACTTGGCAGAATTTCAAAAATGCAAGAAGGAACTTCCTGTTAGGCAATCATGAACCTGCCAGTAAATCAGATGCAGGACTTGAAAATGAAATAATTTTTTTTTCCTGTGTTCTCTTTGTTTCCTTTCCTCTCTTGTATTTTCAACTCACCCTCTCTCTTAACTTTTTGTTTCCTACCTTTTTTCTTCATGTTCTTTCTTCCCCTATATTTTCCATCTCCGTGTCCATAACATCAGAAAATGAAACCCACAGTAATTCATAATAAAGACTTTTCAATACATATATATCAAGTGGAGTACTATAGCAAAAGCTGTAGGTCTCCGTTTGTGAAAGTAAATCTGTTGGGCTTCTACTTGGTACTCAGACACCAATTCTGAGCTCCACACTGCCAAACAGGACGCGTAAAAAAATGAAAGCCTGCTGCAACTACGGTAACACTGCAAAACAAGCTCACAATTCCATTGACAGGCTTTTATGTAAAAATGAGGACGCTTGTTAGATCTCAAACCTCTATAGCAGCAGGAACAAAAGAGCAATTGTAAGAGATGACAAGAAGAAGGCTCTAATCTACCAATACTAAGGCCTGAAAGGACTCCTGGCAGTCGATTAGAGAACCAGGTGGCAAAAACCAGGGCGATAAGTCACTAAATCTACCTGCTCCTGCATTTGGCCGACGTGGACATGAGGCAATAATTGACCCCCTTGACCACAATAAGGACAGGCACGGGAATTAAAAAGGCACTGCCACTCTTCTGGACTGAGGCAGGTTTGCCCTATCTGCATGGGTTCCTCAGGAGCAAGTCTTGGGGAACCATGACAGTGTTGGTTTCTGGTTTCAGAAGACAGAGGTGAGATAAAATGAGTTCTGTCCCTTCTCCCAGAGACGTTCTCTAATCCTGTTATCAACATGGATTGCCAAGATGATTAAATGATCTAAGGTTTTTGGTTCCTTCTGAAAGGCCAATTCCTCCTTTACCTGCTCGTTTATTGCATTTATAAAAGCACCTATTAGAGCAGGCTGGTTCCATCTAGACCAAACACCTAATTTTTTCGAAAATCAGTGGCAACTGGTTGTTTTCCTTGTTTAATTCTCCACAACCTCCGGGTGATTTCTGAACCTGATTTATTGTACCCAAATGTCTGTTTGAACCCAGAAATAAAAGAATCATAGGTTTCCTGAAGCAGTGTCTGTTGATTAAACTTTGCTGCCACCCATTATTATGCTTTCTGGTCTTCCCAAAAAAGGTATATCCAGTTTATAACAAAATTCAGCAGCACGTGTCCTGATGAAGACCAGGAGGCGGGAACACATAACTGTCTTAAACTCGTTGCACCAGCTCGCCGTATGTTTTAGAATTGATTTTAAGGGCGTTTAAAGGTTTTTAAATGTATTATCGGTCTTGGGCCTTTTTAACTTTCAGAACTATTTTAAGCGCTGCGCTCCTCTGGCAGCCGTCTCCTTGTCATCCCTAAAGTCAGGACACACACTCATGGCGAGGCGTCTTTACATTATTATGGCCCTCACCTCTGGAACAGGCCGCAGAGAACCTCAGGGCCGCAGAGAACGTTAATGTTTTGAAGAGCAGGCTCAAGACTCACTTGTTTAGCCTAGCTTTTAAGTGATTATTATTTATTATAGTCTGTTTAATTGCTCTGCATGTTTTACTTGTTTTAATATATTTTATGAGTGGTTTTACTGCTTAATCTCATATTTATTCTCTGTTTATTTTATACTTTAACCTGTTATTTTAATTTTCCTTCCAGTGGTTCCTCTATGGGAGCCCTCTGCCTCAGGAGCGGTGGTCGGCTGTGGCTGCCTGGGTGCTCACCAGGTTACATTTGGGTGGAGGTGGGGGTCTCGAGGTTGTGTAGGTGGTTATAACCATGATCATGCTTTTAAATCTGTGGGGGAGGGATGGGAATGTGGTTTATGTGGGTTCTTTTTAATTCTGTAAAGCACTTTGAACTGCAATTTGTGTATGAAAAGCGTTTTATAAATAAAGCTTAATTTGATTATAAAGCTTTTCTTTGAAGCAAACCAGCAATATAGGAGATCTTAGAGCTTTCATCTGGAAATGAATGTAGATAGCAGTTAAACACTAATGAGCATTGCAGTATAAAATCCCCAAATTTGCTGATTTCACCTGCATATGACTCTGGGGTAGGTGAAGCGGCCTCCTGGAAGCGAGGTTGTGTGGATGGAGACGAGTCCGGACAGCTGCTGCGCTGGCTGCGGGGAAGAGGCAGACCTTGAGAGGAAAAGCAAGTTGATAGAGTCTTTGGGCTGAATAAGTTTGCTGTTCAAAAAGGGAATGCAGCATTGTCTCATGTTTGCAGATTTGGCTTGATTGTGCTGATTCGGAGCCAACGAGAGATCCTGCTGGGTCAGACTGTTGGCCTGATGATTCTGTCATAGTTTTGTCACCCATATACAGAATTAAACCAGCTGACTCAGGTTAAACACTTAAATTGGATTTATTTGCAGCCAAACAAGAATAAAAAAACGGGCCGGAGAAACCGAGATGGGACCGCAGCCGCCGTTAGTGAGTTCTTTTACATGGAGGAAATCGAGTATGCTACTCATTTGACCAAATGAAATGTAGTTGCATGTGGCAAAGCGAGGGATGGTAATCCACATGGAGGGAATTGTGCTCCCAGAAGGGAGAATATCAGATGTTTAGGAATGGTTATCAGTACCCTGAAATACAACAGGCAAATGCTAACTATGACATAACTATAACATAAGGAAACTTGCAACAACCTGCAATAAGTAAGACAAGCTCTGAGAAGTGAGCTTAATGGCAAGGACAAGGTACTGACATTAAACTGCCATGTCAGTGTTGACAGGCTATACACTGCCTGCACATACGATTAGTCAGCCTCAGAGCCACTATGTAATTTGAAACATCCAAGCTCCACTGATCTCCTGGGTTCCTAGCTAGATCGTTCCACGCTGCTCCTGCAGTCTGAGTGTCTGCTCCTTCCTGGTTCCAACACTGATCAGGTCATCTCCCACTGCACCCGCAGCCTCTGGGTGTCTGATGCTTTTGGTTCTTAAAACTTACCTTTCTCGCCGCTCCTCTACTAGCCCTCCAGAAATCAGACTGCTGAATCCTCGCCGTCCTACCTGCCTGCCCACCCTCAAACTCCTCCCACACTGATCCACTCTTGGGTCCTGAGAAAATAAAGAAAATGGGAAGCATTAATCTACAATCCACCACCCCACTACTGCCTTTGTCAATCCCACTAGACTCACCCCCTCTCTGAGAGACCACCTTATCCACCTACAAGTAAGCAAACAAACCTCTTCACCTTCAAATCAAATCATCTGTTATTCCATGTCACTTATCTCTCGCTTCCTGCCACAAGGCCCGCTTGTGTTCCTCCGCTCCAGAACTGAGTTCTTATTCCTGCCAGAAAATACCCAAGACAAACTTTAATTTTACTTCTTTTTTGTGTGTGTTGAGTGAAGTGTGTTCACTCTAGAGTCTCGTGGTAACCATGACAGAATTTCAGTATTTGAAATTACCTAAATTATTTCTATTTCCTAAATCCAGCATTCATGAGAGAGAAAATATGTTATAGATGTATTTCTTGATATATTCAAAATCAGAATGTTACATGTATAATGATTAGTATCTCTCTAAAACCTTTAACATAAGCCCTGATTGAATTTGTGGACAGGTATCTTTTATACAGGTAAGTTCAAACAGGTGCAATTGATACAGTGGAGGACAGGAGGGCTTCTTTAAAACAAACTAAGAGCTCAATGAGGTCCATAATTTTTGCCGGTTAGCAAATATTTTATGCATTAAAATGTATATTTAAAAAGTCTGTGTGAAATTCTGAATTTTTAGATTAGGTCTCTCACAATTGAGTTGTAACTCTGATAAAAATTACAAACCTTACTTAACTTTATTAGGGAGAAAACTTGACAGATCAAATGGAAATGAGATTTATTCCAATAAGGTTAATCTATCCATTCTACGGAGAATGGTGTAGATCTTTGAATCACTTTTGCACATCACTGCTTAAGTTTCTCCCCTGATGAATGACATGGGGAGCCAAAGTTTCCTCCCCTTCCTGTCGGCCCATGGCTCCCCTGGCTGAAAAAAAGGTGAATGGAGCGATAAAAGTTATTATCTGGTCTGCTTTTGCCTTTGCTGTACCTCAATTTGAATAACTAATGATGTGCGTTCCAACTATTTGTCATGTGATTTGTGATTTATTTGCTTGAAAAAGGCATAATTAAAATGACTACAAATCAGAAGTCGCATATATGATATCATGTAGCTAACATTAGCTAGCACTTGTAATACTCACCAAGACCTTGTAGAACTTGTCCCTCATGCTGGCTCTCATTCAGTTGTTTGTCCCCCATCATGGCTGACACTTTCCACATGGCCAGATTTATAGTGGTTTACTCCATGTTTAATGCTCCTCGCTTTGTCCTGGAAGAAGGATGTGAAGCTCACTAAACTCACGGCCATTTTTCTTCTTCGGTTATAGTCTACTATGTGTTTACATACAAAACCTAAAGTACCTTTTGTCGGAAATTGGCACTTTCTCAGCATCAAATTGTGTCTTGAAAACTCACAGATATATGTTAAATCCATGGAACATTTCAAATGGGATCAGAAAATAACTTTTATCCATTGACTCATTTCTTTATTTTTTGACAGTAGGGGACCCATGGACTAAAAGCAGATGGGCGTGATTTAGGCTCTCCATTATCAAAACAAGAGGAAAGATTAAACCTGCTGAGCCACTAGTGCAGTGATTCTTCCTGGTTGTGTTTCAGGAAGCTTTTTGTTGCTTGTGTTATTAAAGGTTATGATGGGCCTAGTCTACTCTCTTTGAGTTTCCATCATTCAGAGTGTTGCCTCAACACATACATTAGACTGTTAGGGAAGCAGACTGTAAAAAGCGTTATGGTAAGTAGACAGATTATTTTTTTGCTGTTTGTCTTCATGTTGACCTCTTTTCACATAACACAGTTTATTTTAAACCACATTGTGTTTTCAGAAATGTTTTTCTTTATATGTGATTGACAACCAACAAAACCCCATTCATATTTGTCTTTAGATTTGCTTCTGCAAACAGGGTTACACTGGAGAGCTACATGGCAGTATGATCAGCTAATATTTTGATGTTATGTTACATGAAACTTAGTGAGCCTGCATTAATCTTTTTTCTTGTCCATTCTTTGTTGGTAGCTGGCTAGTTTTTTATTTTTGCACTGAAAGCTGATCATTTGTCATGTCACCTTACTTCATGCTACATAATGAAAATTGCCTTATTTTGATCTCAATTGAATCCAAGTAGATGTTTTGATTCATGAGGTACATACCGGCAATTGCTAAATGCACATGAAAGTAAAACAATTAAATGTTGCTTCGTCTCTTTAAATACAAATATTCTGTTTATGATAAATTTAGGTTGCCTAACAATGATTTAGCACACTAATTTTGGGCATTCACAGTTTGCAGGCATTCATGTCCCTTTGATTTGTATGTTCTTGTATCATTTCACGTTCTGTAGATCCGACTGAAGAATTTAGACATTAAGCTTTCATCAAACTACAAAGCCTTTGATGATTACATTTAGGGCATTTAAAGTCCCTAAAACTGATCTGTTTAAGTTTCTCTATGGAAGTAAAATGGAAAATTGTATTGTTGGATATTTATTATCAATTTCTTTGTGATTAAAAAAAAAAAAAAGATTATTTTAAGTCATTGATGTCAGTAGCTGACCAGCACTTGGCAACAAAAACTTTTATGAATGATATTGATTACTTTGGGGCTAGGTAAGCTTGTGATGTAAAAACACTGGAACCGAATAGCAGGAAAACACAACTTTAGTAAGCAAGGTTGGATTTAACTTGCATGTTTTCCCATATTAATATTATCCCCTAAATTTCCCATATTTTAATATCATTTTAAAAAATCATCTTCCTCTCTAAACTGAATTGGCTACTAGTCTCGCGGGAACTGCCACCTGCAGTAACCTGAGTGGCAGTTATTGTTTGGCTAGCGCCGAGAGCGGGAACAACAAAGAGACGGATGGATCTGATGAAGGAGAAGTCCTTCCTGACAAACAAAAAACAAAAAAACACAACTAAGTCGTCATGTAGATATCTGGATAAATGGGACAGTGAATGTACTTTCTCACAGAGGAGCAGGATGGGGCGTAGCATTTGAATGTCAACAAAGGTAGGAAGATCACATTCTGATCACTTAATTGTAGTGAGTTACTGGTTGACAAGTGGGAGCGTAAAGCATGTCGGAAATTACCGACATAAGTAAGAAATTGTCAGGCAAAAAACTTACAATCGTCAGACATTTTGACAGACTTGCTTCTAACCATGCCAATATATTCCCATTAAAAAATTCTTAAATAAGAGGTGTTGCATCCGTCTGTGTCTCCCCATCGATCAGCTATAGGGAGATTTTCAGCACCATAACAAACAAAACAAAGGAGAAAAAGTGAGAAAGAAACAAAGACTTCTCTGACAGTTTGAATTAATAATTGTACTTATTAATGTGTGTCAGACCCGTTGTGTTTAACCCTGAAAGGAGTTTAATTCAGTGCTTCATATTCAAAATGATTATTGGTAATAACGCCCAAAGAAATTTTTTTATATAGGCTTAAAAATACTTCATGAAGATTACTGAGCAGGGGTGTATCTAAGAAGTTTTTAAAGAGGCCCAGTAATGGTCTTGGGGTGCCACACCAAAATAAAAGCAGGGCTGTAATACAAAAGGGGGCGGGGCCTAGACTGAGTGACAGACATCATAGTCACAACATGGGGGTTAAAGATTGATGTCAACTGAAATACATAAAACCCATACATAATTCTGACTAATTAAATATATTTCTCTCTTATTTTATCATTCATTAAATATTATCTACATAAAAACTGACAATGTAGCATCTTCATAAACATAATGAGCTGCTGCAGAAAGTAGGCCACGAATAAAATCACTGAATAATTAACAACTCATTTAACATTCTGACTGATTTATTGATAATATTGATAATAATTATTTACTGCAGCTCTAGAATGTATTAAATAGAGAACCAAAGGTGTCAAGTAACGAAGTACTTTACTGAAGTAATTATCAATAGGCCTACTTTTTACTTCAACTCCTTACATTTTCACGCAATTATCTGTACTTTCTACTTCTTACATTTTAAAAATAGCCTCGTTACTCCTGCTTCATTAAGTCTTTCATTAAGAAGACATCTAAAAAATGCGCCAACTGGATAGAATTTGACAGTGGTTTGATCAAAATTTTAAACTTCTACCATTCTGACACCCCGCTTGTATGAGATCCATTGCATACTGTGCACACAGGGGTTCCGTTAACCGAATATTTTCCATATTAGTAAGTTTTTTTTTACAACAGTGACGGAAAATCCGCAGGCCACTTGTCATTTTGGCAGATTATAATTCCAACCCCTGACCATTTAGTGCAGACGCGCGGACATTTTTAGGGTGGAGTTAAAGCGCGGAGTACAAGTAACTGAATCAAGAGGTTCAGAGAGTCTTTCCGACTTCTGATCACTTGAATCAGAGAAATGTTCCCTGATTTCAAAACTTTGGCTGAAGTGGAGCTTTTAGTTCCAGTCTCCAGAGCGTCAGCGCGGATTCAGCCTCCAGAACTGGTTCCCAACATGAGGTTCGAGTGCCACAAGGGGGTCATTAGAGATTGCAGGGGTCTGCACAATCTTGTCTGTGCTGAGGTTGTAAGACTTTTGGTGGTACTATTTTTAAGTTTTATAAACCACTTCACAGCCCAGTCAAGACAAAGCAGACATGTGTTGCTGAGTTCAACATGTCGGTGGTAGAGACTCAGGCAAATGCTTCATTACAATATTAATAGGCAACTAGTCATATTTTCCATTCCATGAAACACATATTGGTGGTTTAATGTAATTGCATTGCACTAAAATTAATACATTTTAATGGACATATATGCAGCTAAAACAGGCAGCCTAGTGTATCCTAAATGTTTCAAAATTAACATTTTTATACAACATAATAATTATGGCCTTTCTTTTTGGGGGGATGTGTGATTTAAGCTTTATTCTTTAATGTCATTTTTAAATTACATTACTTTTACTTTTATACTTTAAGTAGTTTTGAATCCAGTACTTTTTTACTTTTAGTTGAGTAAAAAACTTGACTTGATACTTCAACTTCTACAGAAGTCATTTTAAACCCTAGTATCTATACTTCTACTTGAGTTTTGAATGTGAATACTTTTGACACCTCTGTAGAGAACATATACTTTTAAAGTGAATTATTTGGACTCAATTTAAGAAGCAAAAACCTAAGGACCAACATGTTGAGTAAGAAACACAATATATATGTTAAGAGAATACATACTAGCATATAGCCATTATAAAAAAGATTTAGATCTGCAGCATTACAGTACTTTGTCCTACATGTTTTAAAAATGTCATGTCTGAGACACTCCAATGTCTAACGGTGTGCCGGGCGTAGGGCAACATTCAAACTCGAACATTACAGTGTAAAATATGCAAATGCTAGAGGTCACTACAATACCTAATAATAAATAGATACAAATTTGAAGCACACAAGTTCATTGTCCTAGGTGCTACAAAAATGGCAGATGTGTGAGTGGGAGTTTTCGTGAACACTACAGCTTGGTTGGAGTGGTGGGATGGCTTTCGCCTGAACATTCCCCATATTTTGAAATCCAAAACTTAACAGGTAGGGATTTGACAAAATTGTTTGACCTGGTTAAATATAAGCTTTAGGTCAATAAGTTATTAGGTTAACTCAGAGGTTGTCTCCCAGCTATATTTTTTAGGAAGACAAATATAAATTCAAAGAAACAATATAAAAAAAAAACATATCTAAAAATCCTTTCACTTTGAAAATACATTGTTGACACACGTATTTGTCCAATCACATTTTTAAAAGGGTCGTGAAAATGATTTATCATGAATAGAAAATTATGTGAGATGACTAAAAGCAGGTATAGTTTTGTTTTTTTCTCTGGGTTTTGTAAAAACATGTTCTTTCTTTAAAAGCATGTTCGTTTAGTTGTAAACATGTCAAAATATCATGTTTGAGTGTCATGGGAACATTAAAGAATAGTGTAAATATTCTTGTTCAGTGTATGTCACATTTCCCTATTCAAAAGCAGCAGTTCTCTACTTCCATTGTCAATGCCAAATTTAGTCCAGAGATGCAGCAAATATCCATGATATGTAGACAAACATGCTATAAGCACACTTGTAAACCTAAGAAGGAGAAGGAGAAGAAGATTTCTAGGGTGTTTTTTTGCATTCTTTTAAATTCTTCTTTCTCTCGTGTATTCTTACTTCCCTTTTTAACTGTTAACTTTTTGCCCCACTAGGCCTGGGGCGGTAACCGGATTACCGCCATACCGCGGTCACCTGACGCCCACCGCGGGTCTGAGCGCCTCACCGTCATCACCGCCCAAAATAAAAATAAAAAATAAAATAAAATAAAAAGCCCTGCACACTTGTGTGTGAGCGCAGTTTTTTATGATGCATAATAACATTTCATGTGTGTGCATTTCAAGCCGTGGATGCACGCACAAATGAAGTCAGCCCCAGAGCCGTCTTTGACACATAGGCGTGACCGTAGTTTGGCCTCAAGGTACAGCTCGTTATGCACACGAGCAGGGTACAGCTGTAGCGCAGTAGATATAAATATATATAGGATTTGTTTATGGGTATATCGCAAAACCGTGGGAATTTGTTGATTACTGACCGTGGTAAGAAAAACATTTTCATCTCTGTGTTTATAGCATTTGAAACAAACAAAAAGCAATCCCTGAAAACATTGTTATGCAAATATACAGCATATCAAGTGAAGCATGAAAGAAAGAGCCATAATGCTCCACTTGTGAAAGTAAATCGATTAGTCTTCAGGTTGGCTCTCGGGTCAACAATGAGTGCTAAACTTTTAGACAGGACATGTAAAAAAAAAGACGAGTTCACACAGGGCTGCATTAGCAGGAAGAACTAGTGCTGTGCTCTCAATTGGTATGCTAACAGCTATGCTATCAAATAGACTGCTCAAAAAAATAAAGGGAACATTCAAATAACACATCCTAGATCTGAATGAATGAAATATTCTTATTAAATACTTTGTTCTTTACATAGTTGAATGTGCTGACAACAGAATCACACAAAATTATCAATGGAAATCAAATTTATCAACCCGTAGTGGTCTGGATTTGGAGTCACACTCAAAATTAAAGTGGAAAAACACGCTACAGGTTGATCCAACTTTGATGTAATGTCCTTAAAACAAGTTAAAATGAGGCTCAGTAGCGTGTGTGGCCTCCACGTGCCTGTATGACCTCCCTACAACGCCTGGGCATGCTCCTGATGAGGTGGCGGATGGTCTCCTGAGTGATCTCCTCCTAGACCTGGACTTAAGCATCCGCCAGCTCCTGGACAGTCTGTGGTGCAACGTGGTGTTGGTGGATGGAGCGAGACATGATGTCCCAGATGTGCTCAATTGGATTCAGGTCTGGGGAATGGCCAGGCCGGTCCATAGCATTAATGCCTTCCTCTCGCAGGAACTGCTGACACATCCCCACATGAGGTCTAGCATTGTCTCACATTAAGAAGAACCCAGGGCCAACCGCACCAGCATATGGTCTCACAAGGGGTCTGAGGATCTCATATCAGTACCTAATGGCAGTCAGGCTACCTCTGGCGAGGACATGGAGGGCTGTGAGCCCCCCCGCACACACACACCATTATTGACCCAACGCCAAACCAACAGCCAAATACTCCAGCACGACTGGTTTGGCAGTCATGCTGGAGTATTTGGCTGTCATGCTGGAGGATGTTGCAGGCAGCAGAACGTTCTCCACAGCCTCTTCAGACTCTGTCACGTTTGTCACATGCCCTTGGTGTGAACCTGCTTTCATCTGTTAAGAGCACAAGGCACCAGTGGCAAATTTGCCAATCTTGGTATTCTCTGGCAAATGCCAAATATCCTTCACGGTGTTCGGCTGTAAAGCACAACCCCCATCTGTGGACGTTGGGTTCTCACACCAACATCATGGAGTCTGTTTCTGACCGAGTAGACACATGCACTTTTGTGGCCTGGTTGTTGCCCTCCTACGGCCTCCTCCACGTCTCCTGATGTACTGGCCTGTCCCCTGGTAGGGTGTCCATGCTCTGGGCACTACGCTGACAGACACAGCAAACCTTCTTGCCACATCTCGCATTAATGTGCCATCCTGGATGAGCTGCACTACCTGAGCCACTTGTGTGGGTTGTAGACTCCGTCTCCTGTTACCACTAGAGTGAAAGCACCGCCAACATTCAAAAGTGACCAAAACATCAGCTAGAAAGCATAGGAACGGAGAAGTGGTCTGTGGTCACCACCTGCACAGCCACTCCTTTATTGGGGGTGTCTTGCTAATTGCCTTTAATTTCCACCTGTTGTCTATTCCATTTGCACAACAGCATGTGAAATTGATTGTCAATCAGTGTTGTTTCCTAATTGGACAGTTTGATTTCACAGAAGTGCGATTGACTTGGACTTACATTGTGTTGTTTAAGTATTCCAGTTATTTTTTTGAGCAGTGTATATTTGTTTACAAGCTCTTCATTCATTCTTATTATAATTAATGACAAAGTATAATAATCATTGTTAGCCTCTTGCTGTTAGATTTGCAGTCACAACTGACACAGTTTGGGAGCATACTTTAAATGCCACCGGGGTTTTGGAAAACAACTTATGTATTTGTTTACATTGGCATGCCGCTCTAAAACCTCATCAAATGAAACGGTAATAAAGTCTCACAACATTAAAACACCACAGAAAAGGAATTTCTCTGCTTAACACCAGCAAAACACTTGTCTTACACTTGCCCAGTCAGCACTGCTCCTACATGCATGGGGTTTACAATTAAACAACAAAAAAATAGAAAAATATAATTTTCTATTTACAATGTAATTTCTAACCAGGTAAAAATGCTCTATGAAATCTGTTTGACCTCTGAAGTGAAAACAAATGCTAGATTGTTTAAGATGTTGCAAAAGACAGGAACAATAATGTTTTTGTAGAGTGTTCTCAATCTTTTCCTAATATTAGCCAATCTTAGCTCACTATCATATATTACAGGTTTGCCAGAATGGATCGTGGGAAGAAACTAGAGCGTGTGTAGATCTTCATTTGAGGGGACCTACAAAGTTCACACAGAAAGGCAACACAATGCAACCAAACCTGATATCCCAAGTGAGGATTTTGGTTGACGTGTTTGTCTTTGTAGTCATTTCCAAATCCACATTCTTGATGTCACCAAACAGGCAGAGTGAGAGGCAGACTAGAACTGTGTACTCTTGGCAGTTGCTAGACAGGCAGACAGTGCCAGAGAGCAGGTAGATAGTCATCAGGTAGATCATGCGATGTAAACGTTGAACTGCATAAGACGTGAAAAAAAGCTTTTCTCTAATTTCAGCTCTAGTTTCACATGATATGGTACAATAACTATCACATATATTTTTATGCAACTGAATATTGATGCATCACTTATTGTCTTATTGGTTTGGTTAAATTTTGGCTGACCATTTGGGGCCAATCAAGAAGCACAATCTCATCCCCAGATTCTCTATAGAATTGTAATGCCATTCATCCCAGGAACGATCCAGCACACGTGGCAAGAGAAGAAACCATGGTTAGCACTGGTATTCATTATCATAAGAAGAACCGTGTCGACCATGGTTTCTTTGCGCATTTTGTAGAGAATGTACTGTAGACATTTAGGTTACCCTAACCCTGAGATTTCCTTAAGGGAAAAAAACTTTTCTTGGTCCAGTGTGTTCCATGACAGAAGCTAAAAGTTAAAAAAGATAACTGGAACAACTTTGCTGTTACCTGTCTCATTCCTCTTTTAGCATTCAAGCAGCTTACTTGAATTGCAGATATCTTAGAAAATAGTTTCCTTATAAATACTTTCTTACACCTTTTGTGCTTGCTTTGGCTCTGATAGTGAAACTTTCTAAAGTAACAGCTTTCACACCAAAGACTGTTGCTGCTGGCACAACTTTTAACATGTAGATACATTATGTTCATCAAAAATTATACAAGTTCTGAGTTTACAGCCACAAATCAGAGCGGGTCAAACTAAAAACCAGCCAACCATAATACCCACACCATTTCTCGGAGCATCTTGATGTATGTTTGGTAGCCATGTATGACTTTTCAAAATCACCTCTTTTTCAGAACAGCCATGTACCTTGAGAAGGGTAAAGAAAAAACAGGAGTGTTTTATGAATGCGTAACCTTGGTGTTTTTGGAGCCTGGAGACATAAAAAATGCTTAAATCTGTCCAATAAGCCTAATGTAAATGTATTTCATTTTTATCCACTTCCTCTTAGGTTTCCATTCTGACAGAAAGATGATGTTCGCTTACCCAATATAATGTTCAGCAACACTAGATTGCTGGAAAAACAATCAATGCTGTGTGGGAGCTTGGTTTACTTCATTTAAAGTCATTTTGAAGGATACAAGTCATTAAAGGTGTGTATAATTGTGTAGGTGTGTAGGAAAACACCATGAGGTGGACAGATTTTTGAAAATATAACAATAACTGTATTGACTGTGTGGTCCGTTCTCATAGGAGTTTCAATTAAAACCTGCTCTTTTACACAAATATTGAGTAGTGAAGCAGCTAAGTGACTCATGGTTACTATGGAGGAGTTGCAGGCACCATAGTTTAGGAGTGCATACTACACTTCTCTGGTATTTTATAGTTCTAATGGTGCAAATGTGCTGGAAACCAAGTATATCATCATTCCTTTTTTTGTTGATATATCACATACAATTCCAATAAAATAAAGGAAAGTGTGTTTATTTCATGTAACAATGTTTTTGGAACACCAACACTTTTCTAGGTACTGTTTTTATTTCTTACAGAACTAACCTAATTTATGGATTAATCGGGAATCAAGTTACAATTCCACGATTGTAATTTTAAATCAAAATAAACCACAAATAAATCACATCTAAATCCTAATCTAATTCATTTATGATCATACCAGCAGTCATCAAGTGTACTCAAACAATCTAAATGTATATCCTTTTTTCTTATTGTGCTTCTTTAAATTCCCCAAAAGGAATGGCATTATCTATGAAAACCTTGACCATCTTTGCCTTAGTAGTGGCAGTGCTTATTTTGAAAACAAGGAATTTTAACTTTCAGTTTCACTTTTTGCCCCTGGATTATCTGGTAAGGCCACTTTATTTGTTTACTTCACTAAACAGAAAATATGGAATTCTAACATTATTACAGAGTTTCCATTTTTAGAAAATAACTATTTTTACATTTGATCTGCCTTATAGGTACAGCATGAAGAACAAATTCCTCCTCACGTACGTGAGAAAAGAAATGGTTAGTTTGATGCTGAGAGATAATTGACCATAAATTGATTACTCATTAAACACATCTATGTGTTTGACATTTTTAAAAGATCCAGCAACATCGACATAAATCTTTTTCCTCTTATAATAATAATAAATATCTATTTTCCAAATTATGAATGACAAAGGCTCTTTTCTGATATTATTCATTGCAGTGCTTTCTGACCCTGGGATTTACACAGCAAGCATTTTATTAAATGCATCAAATGTAGAAACCTATGAGCAGCTCCTTTCAACCCTGAATGCTACCAGTTATCCTCTCCAGCTTAATAACAACACAGAGATCCAAGATATTACTGTTACAACAGGTGAGTGACACCTTCACAATGGACATCAGCAGTATCAATGTTATATACTAATCCTACTACATATTTTCCACTCCAGTTTGTTTCTCTACTGACTCTGACTCTGGCTACCAATGTGAGTGTGAGGAGCAGTTTGCTTGGCCATACAGCACCTGCATGACATATGGAGCTTGTGATTACATGTCCAATGGCATCTGTAAATGCATCTCAGGAATCCCAGCTGATGGCTCCTCCTGTCAGCTAATATCAGGTAGTCACAGCCCAGTGATGGACAAGAAATACAATGGCACACATATTGTGTATTATAATGTAATATATGCTCCATGTATACACAATTAATAGGACGTCATGCTTTAATTGATCATACTTTTAGGCAAATGTTTTTACTCTAAGCGATATCAGTGCCTATACATAACTGGATTTAAGTGTATCCAGGGATGTGTAGGTTTGTGCATCCCAGAGGTTTCGAGAGTTAACCGAATCTGAGTCAAAAAATTGTCTACAGTCTTTCAGAGGCATACAGCACTCTTGAAGTGGCCTATACAGGTTGTAAAGAAATGTTGAATTGAAACAAAATAAATGAACTGACAGATTTTAAAAGAATCAGCTACTAGGAACTTAACATAAAATACTGGGTTTGCCCAGAAGTACAAGGTGTTCAGGTCCGAGATGTGATCAAGGCAAGGAAGGCTGAAACCCAAAGAACCACGAACAAGACACATTGGCTGGAACTTCATGGCTGGTTTGAAAAAGATATCTGAAGACAGATTATCCCATGGGTTCAAGGAATGATGAGATGAGAGGGAATCTTGACTGAGAAGATGGATGGGACCATTGCTGGATCAGTATGAAGACAGGTGGAGGTTCACCTTCCAGCTGGACAAAACCACCAAACCATGCTGCCATGCCTAGAACGTAGTGGTTTAAATGTGCATTTTTAGATGAACATTTTAGCCCACACTCAAAATAATTGAAAATCTGTGGTAATAGTTAAAAATTGTTGTTTATAAACATTGTTTATCCAGACTGACTGAACTTAGGCAATGTTCTTCAAAACGTGAGTTGTGGCCGTAGCACCTCCAAAAGGTGGCTTAAAAAGGCTCTTACTCAGGAGGACTAGATGTACACTTTTTAGATTTATTTGGCTAAGGTTTATTAATCAAAAATAATTTTCCTTGCAGTTTACAATTATGCCTTACCATGTGATGTTTAATGAATAAAACAAAATGAAGTTTGTGGCTGTAACATTACCTACTGTGAAAAAAGGGTTAATTGGTATTTTTACAAGACACTGTATTTAAAAGTCGATCCATCCAAGCTTTTATTTGCAGTTTTTCTCAGGCGCTTTTGTGCATTTCTCACATCACTAAGGCTTGAACTACAGCTGGTGCATCTCTCAAAACAAATATTACAAACTGCAAATCAGTTGATAATCTGGAAGACTTGCTCCAAATGCATAAATTATTCCTGAAAAGCAAGTAACTCTGTCATCAAAATGAAAGGTAGCTGTTGACTGTTTTCCGTTGCCAAAAAGGGCAATTTTGGTTACACTTCCTGAACATGTGCAAGACAGTACTGTATACCATTTTTACAGCCATTTGAAATCTACTGTTGAGTTTCACATTACTGTATTTAGTTAGGTAAATGAGTACCAGACACTGAATATGTGCACTTCACATTTTTACTGTACATGCTCTTTGCAGTTCTAATTTATTTCACAGCATTGTGCAATTGCAAAATACAAGCAGATTTACAAGAAAACTACCCTTGGGATAAGCTGTGTACCACTGTAAACCATATCATCAGTGAAATCTGAGAGAAAAGGTTCAGTTTGGGGATATTCTAACAAAAGAAGGATGAAGAAATGCATAAGTTGTCCCCAACAGATTTTGACCACTCAGCATTTTTGTATGATGTGTATGAAATGAGGACTATAGTTTTATAGGAAATGACTAGTCATCATCATAGGTATAGTTCATTTTGACTGAGATGTGAACTGTAAAAAATCTAAAACAACATGTCTGCATGTCTACAATGCAATGACATCGATTTCTTTTTTTTTTCAAACTGGATTTAAAATTGTCATCCTAAATTTTAGACCTAAATCTAAAGGGGGAATGATGGTACAGTATTGTTTGTTGCAATAAAACTATATATTTGCATAAATCACAATTCAAAAGCAAGCAAGTTTCATTACTGTTGCAGAGGAATGTAAGGTGTCCGAGTATCTGATTGACTGGCAGTAGAAACCAGAAAGGCAAAAAAAACAAAAACAAAAAAACATTTGGGTGATACCAGCCTCATATAGATAACACTAAAATGAGGAAGTTAGGAAGAAATATTGGACACATTATCTGATTGTTAAGATAAATGTGCGTATGATGTAAGAGAGTTCAGTTTTTTTTGGATAGAATTTGTCTGGTTCCCATAATAAGAACTTATTGACTTTCCTAATTGAGAGTTGAAATCTTATTTTTTATATCCAGAAATTTTTGAATGAATCTGATCAAATGGGTAATGTGTCTAATTTAAGTTAGTTAATTTTTAAACGCACATAAAAAAAAAACAGCATTGTGTTTACAATACTTTTCAGAGCTGCTAGTTCAAACTGAATATGTGATCGATGTGGAGCTAAATCTAACAGACATCACAACATTGGACTTCCTTCGAAGCCTTCTGAACAATGGCAGCTATCTTCAAGCATTGAGTCATGCAGTGAATGTTACACAGATTGACCTCGCAACAGGTAAGAAAGGAGGAACACCGGCAACCCTGGAAAGCCCCCTGTTGGAATCCTTTTTCTTTAAATGTTTTCTTCCTTCAGTCTGCTCTCCTACCAGTGGTGATTACCAGTGCAGATGTGAGGATGAATATCGTTGGTCATGTGACCGATGTTTAACATATGGATCATGTGACAACATCACTGATGACACATGTGGATGCATCAGTGACATCCCTGCTGATGGACAGTACTGCCAGTCTCTGGATCAATACAGTGAGTTAATAAAATAAAATGTTTACATTTATTTGTATAATGCTTCGTCTTCGCCTTGCTAGGCCTGATAAAAAGAAAAGAGTATCTACTTTATCACTTATGTTTGACTGCACTGCTTCCTGCTTCATGAGCTTTATTTAGAATGTATGTATATGTTGATTCTTTTAATTACAGACTTTACATCTTGTCCTGCTACAACACCCACTTCAAGTAAGACTTTAATGTAGAATTGCTACTAACAAAAACAAGAACATGTAGAAAGGACAAGAGTGTTGGAATGTTTCTCATCTTTCTCTGCAGCTCCTCCACCTGTTTTTGAATATGTGATATCTATTGAGCTAAAGTCTGAAGATGGTACAGCTGTTGAAGAGCTGAGAAACATCAGCTACCCCGTCAACATAGATAGCAACACACAAATATTCAACATTAATGTCTCTACAGGTAAGAATCTGTATTCCACATGCTAACATCCAAAACTTTTTAAAGAAATAAATACAAATAAAAGTATGGATATGAATACAACCTGCCTTTTAACAAAAAGAGATAGAGTATTGTAGTTCATATCTGAAATGTACCCTTACTTTAATAACTATAACATTGTGTATCCTGTATTATAATAAATTATCACCTCAGAGTAAAACATTTACAAAGATTTGAAACCAAAGAGCAGTACATACAGCTCCTCTGCTGAAAAGATGTTAGAGGTTGTTCTATTAATTCACTGAAGCCACTCCCAGTTCGGGGGATCATGAGTACTGCCGCTACAAGTGTGACCTCGACTTTCCACATCTTCTCAATTTCCTGTTTGAGCCCTTGGAATTTCTCAGTCTTTTCAGATGTTGCTTTTACTTGGAACAATAATTTTTATCACTACTACTTATTGAACTTTGCTCAAGTGCTGAAAGCCTGTCTGTGTGTTGCCATGTTTGGTGCCTCTGTGTTGTCGTTCAGTCTAGCTTTCTCTAGCTATTGAAATATTTTTTGGGTTAATAAGAGCAGTGACTGTTCCACCTGAAATAACCAAATAAAGGATATCCATGGGCGCTCAGGAACTGGATAATGGATGACTTTGAAAGATT
The DNA here is from genome assembly GCA_963556495.2 of Valencia hispanica. Taxonomy (NCBI): domain Eukaryota; kingdom Metazoa; phylum Chordata; class Actinopteri; order Cyprinodontiformes; family Valenciidae; genus Valencia; species Valencia hispanica. The sequence continues at coordinate 4,622,395 of OY747705.1, read as the reverse complement.
TCATGCAATTATCCTAGTTTTAGATAAGGGTTTTGTGTGTATGCAGTTTGCTCTCCAAGCAGTGATAATTACCAGTGCAGATGTGAGGATCAGTATCGCTGGTCATGTGACCAGTGTCTAGCACATGGATCATGTGACAACATCACTGATGACACATGTGGATGCATCAGTGCCATTCCTGCTGATGGGCAGTACTGCCAGCCTCTCTATCAATACAGTGAGTAAATAAATATGTTTTCTTTATATAAGGAATATCACTTTCAGACACTTATTGTATAATGGTTTGTCTTTTTGTCATCATTTTTTTACAGACTTTACATCGTGTCCAGTTACAACACCCACTCCATGTAAGATGTTTTAGTAAATTTACCACAAACCTATAACTACAAGCATAAATCAGGAACAACTTATGGTTTTCTTTTTTTCTTTGAAGCTCCTCCACCTGTCTATGAATATGTGATATCTATCGAGCTGAAGGCTGAAGATGGTACAGCTGCTGAAGAGCTGAGAAACATCAGCTATCCTTTCAGCATAAATAGCAACACACAAATATCTGCCATCAACATTTCTACAGGTAAGAAGCCTTCCTTCTTACTTTATTTATTACATATATTGTGCATGTATGTGTTAATATTAAATCCTTTTGTCTTCACAATAAATAAAATTATAATCATGGGAATGATACTGGCATAGTAACAGAAAGAGGTGGAACCCTATGTGGATTTCTTTTGCTATTTAATCACTGCTTTATTATGTATTTAAAATACACACGTGCTCAAATTTGTTGGTACCCTTACAGCTCATTGAAATAATGCTGCATTACTCCTGAAAAGTGATGAAATTGAAAGCTATTTTATCATGTATACTTGCATGCCTTTGGTATGTCATAGAATAAAGCAAAGAAGCTGTGAAAAGAGTTGAATTATTGCTTATTCTACAAAGATATTCTAAAATGGCCTGGACACATTTGTTGGTACCCCTTAGAAAAGATAATAAATAACTGGATCATAGTGATATTTCAAACTAAATAGTTACTTTAATTAGTATCACACATGTTTCCAATCTTGTAATCAGTCATTCAGCCTATTTAAATGGAGAAAAGTAGTCACTGTGCTGTTTGGTATCATTGTGTGCACCACACTGAACATGGACCAGAGAAAGCAAAGGAGAGAGTTGTCTGAGGAGATCAGAAAGAAAGTAATTGACAAGCATGGTAAAGGTAAAGGCTACAAGACCATCTCCAAGCAGCTTGATGTTCCTGTGACAATAGTTGCAAATATTATTAAGAAGTTTAAGGTCCATGGAACTGTAGCCAACCTCCCTGGGCGCGGCCGCAAGAGGAAAATTGACCCCAGAATGAACAGAAGGATAGTGCGAATGGTAGAAAAAGAACCAAGGATAACTGCCAAAGAGATGCAAGCTGAACTCCAAGGTGAAGGTACGTCTGTTTCTGATCGCACAATCCGTCGCTGTTTAAGCGAAAGTGGGCTCCATGGAAGAAGACCCAGGAGGACTCCACTTTTGGAAAAAAAACATAAAAAAGCCAGACTGGAATTTGCTAAAATGCATATTGACAAGCCACAATCCTTCTGGGAGAATGTCCTTTGGACAGATGAGTCAAAACTGGAGCTTTTTGGCAAGTCACATCAGCTCTATGTTCACAGACGAAAAAATGAAGCTTTCAAAGAAAAGAACACCATACCGACAGTGAAACATGGAGGAGGCTCGGTTATGATTTGGGGCTGCTTTGCTGCGCCTGGCACAGGGTGCCTTGAATCTGTGCAGGGCACAATGAAATCTCAAGACTATCAAGGCATTCTGGAGCGAAACGTATTGCCCAGTATCAGAAAGCTCGGTCTCAGTCGCAGGTCATGGGTCCTCCAACAGGATAATGACCCAAAACACACAGCTAAAAGCACCCAAGACTGGATACGAACAAAACATTGGACTATTCTGAAGTGGCCTTCTATGAGTCCTGATCTGAATCCTATCGAACATCTATGGAAAGAGCTGAAACTTGCAGTCTGGAGAAGGCACCCATCAAACCTGAGACAGATGGAGCAGTTTGCTCAGGAAGAGTGGGCCAAACTACCTGTTAACAAGTGCAGAAGTCTCATTGAGAGCTACAGAAAACGTTTGATTGCAGTGATTGCCTCTAAAGGTTGTGCAACAAAATATTAGGTTAGGGGTCCCATCGTTTTTGTCCATGCCATTTTCATTTGTTTTCTTATTTACAATATTATGTTGAATGAAACATCAAAAGCAAAGTCTGATTTCTATTAAATATGTAATAAACAATGGTGGATGCCAATTACTTTTGTCAGTTTCAAATTATTTCAGAGAAAATTGTGCATTCTTCATTTTTTGTGGAGGGGTACCAACAAATTTGAGCACGTGTGTATAATGTCACGGTTGACAGCATAACATCTACAAAGTTTTACTTGTTTTCAGATATTGTTACATTCTTTCATACCTGATTGTTTACAGTGTGTTTTCCATTACTATAACGAGGTTAATTGTTTCTAAAAAAGTAAACATACATGCATGTAAAATGTCCTCCACTTTTGGTTTTTAATCCTCCTATTCTCAAATATTACTAACACATTTTACCCTTGGGGTCAATTTGACCCTAAGGGATATTTGGCTCCAGAAAATGGTTTACATACAATTGTTGACCAAGTGTTTGTGTCAGCCACTTTGTTTATTTATTGCATGTATAAATAGCCCCCTGATAATGAAACTCTAGCGCCACCATCAGGCCAAACTTTTAATTTAGAATAAATGTATCTTGAAAAGTATTAATTCAAATCTTTTCTAAATTACTGACAACATTATGAGCACAACTGGATGAACCCTATTAGTTTTTGGTGATGACATAACCTTTTCTCTAGTGCCACCATTAGGTCATAAATGAAATTTTAGATTTAGTATTTCTTGAAAATCTTTCACAACCAAGCACTTGTCTACAGTGAGAGGGGGGCATGGATTGTACAGCAGGGGTAAACGCTCTACCCACTTGTCCCACAAATCCTTTATTGCTGCAAGTTTGTCACACATAACAGTCGATGGTGTCATGAAGTGCTCAAATGATGACTCGATACCCTCAATATGGCTGACTGCACATCTGTTGGGGCCTGGAACCATAACCATAATATTAGCAGCATTAAGTCTACCCTGTTGTTGGAGTTGGGAAAGGGACCATATTATCTTTCCATTTTTGGAAAGAATTGTTTCTGCCGGTGGTTGAGAGTCAAAGGAGAGTTAGCGCTGTCATGATATGAGAATTCCTCAAAAACTGGGTTCTCCTCAACACAATCTTCTGTCTCTGACGCATTCTCCTCTATGTCACTTTCTTTGTCAAAAGAGTTGTTCCAAAACCTCATTGACAGTAAATCTTTTACCAAATGACATCTTTTTAGAGAACATGCAGATTACAGTGCTAATTAGTGAGGTTTAATGACACTAACTTTAGACTTATAAATCTCCCAATCCAGTTTTCAGAACTGAAGAAGACGCTTGGATGAGAGACGACATGTTTTCAGGGTAACAAGAAAAGTCCAGTTGCATTTATTTAAGCTGTCAAGATCATCATGTCATGGATGACTGAAAATCTGCACCAACCAACCAACCAATGGGCTTTTAACAAAATAATTTTAGTAAATCTTAATTACATATCTGGAACATTTCCTGCAACTTTGATAAAAATATTTTTTGTGAGGACAAATTTATTTGCAATACTTCAACAAATCAAATTTTTAATCTCCATATTGTATTTGAAAATAGGTTATTTGAAACATGTTTTGTCTCTAGTTAAATAGTATTAAAAGCCTGTTGACATCTTTATTCACCCATTTTTTCTGCAGTTTGCTCTCCAAGCAGTGATAATTACCAGTGCAGATGTGAGGATCAATATCGCTGGCCCTGTGGCCAGTGTCTAGCACATGGATCATGTGACAACATCACTGATGACACATGTGGATGCATCAGAGCCATTCCTGCTGATGGACAGTACTGCCAGTCTCTGGATCAGTACAGTAAGTTTATCTATATAGTTTGCTGGATTTACATATTAGGGAAAAGCTTTCTGTAACATGTAATGTCAATGAATCAAGCAATAGTTAGGCAGACTTGCACAAACCTAACCACAGACAGATCATTTTACAAAATCAAAACACTGGAGTGCTAAATTTAGAGAGTTGGTAAATATATTGAAAATAATAAAATTAACAAAATATTACTGTTGTCAGCACTGTTGCCTTGCAGCCTTGTGTTTGCATGGTTGTGTGCCTGTGTGTCTCTGTGTTACCCTTTGAAAGACTGGCCACATGTCCAGTGTTTACCATGGATGGATGGATGGATGGATGGATGGATGGATGGATGGATGGATGGATGGATGGATGGATGGATGGGTGGATTGATGGATGGATGGAGGGATGGATGGATGGACGAACGGACGGACGGATGGACGGATGGATGGATGGATGGATGGATGGATGGATGGATGGATGGATGGATGGATGGATGGATGGATGGATGGACGGGTGGATTGATGGATGAATGGACGAATGGACGAATGGACGGATTGATGGATGGACGAATGGACGGATGGACAGATTGATGGATGGATGGATGGACGGACGGACGGACGGATGGGTGGATGGATGGACGGGTGGATTGATGGATGGATGGATGGATGGACGAATGGACGGATGGATGGATGGATGGATGGATGGATGGATGGATGGATGGATGGACGGGTGGATGGATGGATGGATGGATGGATGGATAGAAGAATGGACGGATGGATGGATGGATGGATGGATGGATGGATGGATGGACGGATGGATGGATGGACGGATGGATGGATGGATGGATGGATGGATGGATGGATGGAT